>JAUMJK010000705.1:0-600000 GCA_033558105.1 Coccyzus lansbergi
GAGGGAGGGAGGGAGGGAGGGAAGGAAGGAAGGAGGGAAGGAAGGAGGGAAGGAAGGAGGGAAGGAAGGAGGGAAGGAAGGAGGGAAGGAAGGAGGGAAGGAAGGAGGGAAGGAAGGAGGGAAGGAGGGAAGGAGGGAAGGAGGGGAAGGAGGGAAGGAGGGAAGGAGGGAAGGAGGGAAGGAGGAAGGAGGGAAGGAGGGAAGGAAGGGAAGGAAGGAAGGAAGGAAGGAAGGAAGGAAGGAAGGAAGGAAGGAAGGAAGGAAGGAAGGAAGGAAGGAAGGAAGGAAGGAAGGAAGGAAGAAGGAAGGAAGGAAGAAGGAAGAAAGAAAGAAAGAAAGAAAGAAAGAAAGAAAGAAAGAAAGAAAGAAAGAAAGAAAAGAAAGAAAGAAAGAAAGAAAGAAAGAAAGAAAGAAAGAAAGAAAGAAAGAAAGAAAGAAAGAAAGAAAGAAAGAAAGAAAGAAAGAAAGAAAGAAAGAAAGAAAGAAAGAAAGAAAGAAACCACATGCAAACACAACTTGAAAACGCCACGCACAAACAGCTTCTACAAAGTGGAAGAAAACAGGAAAAATCCCTGCAAACCCAAGAATTCCAAACCACCCTGACCCAGCAGAGCATCTGCCTGGCATCTGTCAAGCCCATTACAAAAGCTTATTCCATTGCAAAATTTGTGTCCCTGAACACACATTGCCTCTAAATTACTGAAGTACAGAAGAAATGGACAGAGCTGTCTTTAGCTCCTCTGGAAGAATATCTTTGTGAAGTCAATGTTGTGATTTACAAACTACATTTTCCTCAAAAATCTGTGTATATCAATCATCATCCTGCAGTTCTTTTAATTCTGGGTTAGGGCTTGCTTTTTTCCCCTAGCCAGCTAATTTTTTCTCATCTTTGAACTCAACAGAAAAGCTGTGAGAGCCCACTTCTGGCCCCAGGACCTGTTGGGAAGTCCTGCAGCCAAGCCAATCACCGCAGTTGTGGTCTGAGGAGTTATCCTCAGGTGCTGAGGCACTGGGATTAAGCACTGCTTGATGGAGCATTTCAGAGCAGCCACCTTGCTTGTAACCAGACAGGTGCCACAGCCATGTCTCTCTAGTTCAGACAGCAACAAGGCTTATCAAAATGTCACTTGGGAGATGAAAATGTATATATACCTTTTCTTCAAGCCTGTTGCCCCTGAGAAAACTAGAGACTAGGTCAATAACTGTGCCTACCATATTCCCTTCTTGTTGGATTGAGTTATGGCAGTGGTAACAATCTACCCGTTTATCAGTTGCTTTGAAATTAAACATTAAATCCTCATTCTGGCATATTCTGAGCTATGAGGTTTCCAGCTGATACTTTTTCTCCTGATAAAGCCCTGTCTAAAAGCCATTGCACAGTCTGCTCAGCATTTGAGTGGGCCAGCCTATCACTAGAACAGGTTTTGGCTGGACTAAATAGGAACCCCAGACAGCAAGCCATCTCCACAGCATCCCTTCTGCTGGCAGAGTGGGAACTGTGTGGCATTTAAAAACAAAGAAGAAATACTTATGGCCAGGGAGAGTGGCTGACACTAGGTTAGGAGTAGGGTTTTTTTGAGGCCAGCAAATGTTTTTGGTGAGATACAAGAGGAGGGAGGAATCAGGATCCCAGGGGAATAGGAGCAGGAGGCAATTCCAGGAGCAGCATCAGGGATATTCAGTTTCAGCGTACCTTTTAGTAGAGGAATGATGTGTAAAGATTGCCACAGGCATCAGTCAAGCTGTGCTCCTGATACAGCCTTCTCCTTGTGGAGTATTCTCCATTATGTGGCATCAGTGACACAGCTAGACGAGTCTGCCAACAGACTGTCACACTGTCTTACATGAGGAATGAGCTACCATATACCAAACTGACAGGCAAGGTGCTTCAGTGAAGGCACTCAGGCCACCATTCATTACACAACATTTTCTCATCAGCAAAGCTAGCTAATGCTACTCTGCCTCATTTCTGGACTCCCCATTCAAAAAGCTCCTTCCTAGGTCCAGCTGGAGACAAAGCCCATTTAGCTGCACAGTTGGAGGCAAATTTTGCACCTGCATGTTGGAGAAGTCCAGCTGTTCCCACATATGATGCTACTAGGGCTGACTGCAGAATGTCAATTAGGTACAAGTGTTTTGTACTGATGATCTGTTAAGATTCTGCATGTACACATAGATACCACTGGAAAATAGCTCTCAAATCAAATGACTTACCTACTTAGCTGTGCACTAGGTCTTGTTTTTCTGTAGTATAAGCTAAAATCTACAAATTGAGAGCTAAAGGAAAAGAAGCAAAGGAGGGATGACTCTCAAGCCAGGGAGAATTACCTTCCAACGCAATCTGCCCAATAACACTGATGGGGTCACAGCTGCAAAGCTAAGACACCAACTACACACAAACAATAAAAGGAATAAAATAGAGGAGAAAGCACTGCCACAGGGGTTCAATGGCTTGGGTGGAAGAGCTGTGAACAGCAACTCTTAGAAGCTCTTAGAAGTGCTGCGCAATAACAGCAGTGACTAATCTTTTAAAAGCTGAGAGTTAGACTAGAAGCCTGGCAGATGTCCACACTAAAAGCTGAGTATGTTCACCGGTTCAGCAGTTATGAAATCTGTGCTGCTGAGAATTAAATCCTCACAAATGAACCCACACACAAGCTCCTTCCCAGCATTCCATCCATGTATAATGGAAAAGGATGCTGTGCTCAGACAGCCTCACCTTATAGAAAAGTCAGTCTCTGAGGTCAGCTGTCAGAGACAGATGGTCTTTTGGCTAGAGCTAAGGGCCAGTGGATGACATGAGTTGCCTCCAGCTGCATGAAGCTAGTCACTGTTTTCATTCCTCTAACCTTTATTGCTTAACCAAATCTAAGGGATGAAAGGTCAGGTATCCTGTACCTTTATATATTCAATATTGTTTATGTGACAGACGGAATAAAAGCCAGTTGGAGACTGACAATCAAAACCCTACTTCTGTCTCCACTTGTGATCTTGTTTTGACTCATAAATGCATGTGAACATTAATAAAAGGAACTTCACCTGCATGTCATAACATTGTTACACTGAAACTCATTTGCCTTGAAATAAAGATGGTGATGCTCTTCATGTTGGCAGTCACAAAAATCTCCACAGTAAATTAATCTAAAGAATAAATCTAAGCTTCAACACAATCTTTCCCCAGTCAAAAATAAATATGCCATGCAAACACTTTACCTAAAGCTCCAATATTTAATTTGCATTAGCTAGTTATACACTTTTGACAAAACCAGTCAATAAAAATTCTAGCTTTAGAATTCTTATTCACTACATTTAAATACTGGAAGAAAAACCACCAAGGTCTTTAAGAGATGATAAGATGTGACTAAGTCTTTAATCAACTTCATTTATTCAAATTTGTGAATAAGAATTACTTTGCAAATCTCTCCTTTATATATATTTGTCTGCTTGTTTATTTCCTCCCCAATTCATGTTTTTATTTAGAAATCGGGTCCTCAGTAACATCTCATGAGTGGACTGAATGTTCATACAGTAGAAGATATTCACAAAGCACTGCGCCTTTTATTCCAAATGCTTGATGTTGCTCTAATACCCCACTAAACAAAACCACAACAGGACTTACAAGAGTCTTAATGCTCTCAGGTAAATGCTGTGAGACCCTGGTCAGAGATATCACTGGAGAAAGGCTACCCACGAGCCTACAAAAACACATCCTACAGTCCATACCTTAAAATTTAAGAGCCGAGGACAACTAGATAAAGAGACTGATAAATAGTGCTTGTCTTCCATAAGACTGTCTGCAACAGCACCCAGGAAAGTACAGAGGGAGTTAAGACACTTGCCTTCTTCCAAACTGCACAGGGTAGAAAGTCTGATTTTCAGAGATGGTAAACTGATGGTGCTCACATAACATATATGAAGGAATGGGAAAAATAAAGAAGCCCCAGTTATGATGACTACATTCTTGCCAGCAGAATACAACTACCTTCTTTATGGTATTTGGGGCTTTTTCTAAAGCCCACACAAGATAAAGTCTGGATCAAGTTAGTGCAACAGGCACACTCCAGCTTCAAAAATCTCTTCCTTAATCCTCTTTCAAGTAGCTTAATTTTGCCAGTTCCTCCCCTTACTTTAAGGTCAGCTACTTCGGGAAAAAGAGCGTATTCTCAGTTTTTCAGAAACCACCTGGACCTACAGGATTTAACATCAAAAGGTATTTTTCTTGGTGTCTGGTTATCAAGTGTCCGCAATGCAACTTTCCACATTCTCTTTGCCATCAACAGAAAGTAAAACAAAGCTACCTTGTGCTAAAATCTCAAGTTTCTCCTCCTTTCCACAAGAGACACTAGCTGCAAACATTTTCCCAGGGTTCCAGCCAAAGCTTTCATTCTACCTACCTGTGTCCCCATTTGGGAGCCTATCCTCTACTTCTGCCCACTGTCATAGTGCAACTATTGTTCTGAGAGATGATCTCATGCCAACACACCAAAGGAGACTCATATGATATAGACCTTGTGCTTCAAAGCCAGACAGATACAGTTTCCTTTCTGATCAACACTTACCTAACAGAAAGGGTGACAGAAGTCTTACAATGACATCCTAAAACTTAACTTAAGCATATAGTTTTCCAATTCCCTGAAGCTTTTGAGATAAGCTAGCTCACATTGCAGTTGCAGCACAGAAGCAGATACAAACCCCAAGCTTCTATCATAACATTTAAAGGGTCATCATGTACTTTGGAAATAGCTGAATTTTTTTTAAACCAGCAGGGTCTCTATGGCAAGAGTGATTCTTTGAGGCGAGTCAGAAATTCACCTATTCCCTGAATATGATAACATAACTTTGCTGCTCTCACTGCCTTCCAAGCTGAAGGGAAATGTGGCATCACTTTAAATACATTGTTGGTACGCCTGTGTGTATGTGACACCTCCCAGTAGCACAAAGAAATATCAGCTATTAGGACTTGAGTTTATCAACAGTTTGCCTCAAAAATACTTCGCATATTTTACAACTGAAGGGTTGTATGTTGAGACAGTGCTATCCCTACAACTGTACTGACTTGTACATACCCAAAAGAGGACCATAGGGACAAAAAAATGCAAAAGCCAACTATACTAGTTCAGGTTGATCCCACGTCACGTATAATGTTCCCTTATTAAGCCTTCATTTTGTGGAATGCCCACTACCTGTGAACATGCAGCACACTAAGTTCAAAACATTGTTGCACTGTGAGTCACACCAGACCTACAACTTGAACTCTTAAGTTATCCTATTTCCATAACACTGAATTGATTACCAAGACAAAGTCAGGTTTATTATGCTTCTTATTCAAGTTTATTATGGATCCTTTATTACAAAGAAAGACTTTCATATCTTCTTCTACCATTACAAAAAAAAAAAAAAAGAGATGTTTATTATTGTAAATGTATTTAGACCGTGCAGTTTGGTCAAAACAGAAAAATTTTTTAAAAAAAGATACCTACTTCAAATCTGCCATAAGACATTTTATATTTTAGAGAGTTCCAAATAAATACTACTGTGCAGTATATCAAAAACCACTAATAAGCACTGTGGGTATTAAATGATTCATTTCAGTTTGACTTTTCATTCTAATTATGGAAGTTAGTTAAGATGCAATTGAGATAATAGGAGAGTGCAGGGAGGTGAAGACAGGTGGTCTCCCATGCTAGTCAGAAAAGTACTAATAATTATAGCAGTTTATTATCTATCAGCAAGAGAAATAAGATGTGAGTATGATAGACTTGAGAAGACAGGAGAAAAGGAAACTGCCTGAGAATGAACAAAGAACTGGTATCAGAACACCAAAAATGCATTAAATCACTCGTATCACAGAACACTCAGATTGAAAACCTTAGGAGAAACAGTTTAGGTAGGACAATGGTATTTCCTAGGCTGTATAATTTGTATGTAGGCAGCAAAAGTGAGAAAGACTTGCAAGAAGCCAAAGAGATGATCTTATATTTCAGCCAGCTACATTGGCTCGCTCTAAGATTTGAAAACTCTCCTGGCTTGTGCCACTGTACATAGTTGTGTTACCAGTCAAGTCATTTATATCAGGCTTTTGATAGCTGATTGCTAGTCACACATTGCTCATTTGCTATGAGTGCCTGGCATCCCAGTGCATGGAAGAGAGCCATAGCTGTGCCCCTATAATGCTAGAGAATGCTAAGTACACAACAAAGAAGAGAAGCTCTTAAGATTCCCATATTCACACACAGTCTTGCATCTATTTTCTCCATACCACAGTCCCGGTACTTACAGTGAAGGCATGAAGTAAGACTCGTGTTTGCAAAGCACTTTTTCACAAAGATACTTTAGTGATGAGCATCACAAATGTCTGAGAAAGGAATTCTTGGGATTTGGTTTGAATAGCACATAGTAAACATAGCATAGGACTGCATGTTGAACAGTAGGGAGAAAGTGAAACACTGAATAGCTGTTCATTAAGAGCTGCGCTATTCATTCTGTGCACTAAACAGATACTCAGAAGAAGCACAGCAGAGACCACGTATTTAATATGCATGCCCATGAAGGAGAATTGAACTTGCAGAGGCAACACTATTGTACTATTTTAGCAGGTCTGACCTTGCAAATTTCATCACGTTCTCCAAGACTGAAGACAGAAACACTCGTACTTATTTAGATAATTCTTATTTCACATTCATTTAGCAATCTTCAGCAAGATCAGGTTCTAAGATGCTGAGTACTATACGAGTTAAGTAAAAACCTATTTCCCCAAGAATACAGCACACTTCTTGGAAACTTAACATTTTCAAGTTTGTACATGCAGTTCAATCTAACACATGCTCCAAGCACAAGCCAAGAGATAAAGTGCCAAAAGAATGAATGGCTAGACAAAGTATATGATCAAACGAAAAAAAAAAAAAAATCCAATGAAAAAAAAGCTTTTTTGGGCTGTCCTGAGGTCAAATATCTTGACCAGGCTTTAGTGGAGGTTAAAGCTCCCATATTAGCCCAAAGATAGCCCGTGTATACAGGAAACTATCAGTTGTATTAGTATTCACTTGTCTTCTTACATGCTGTGCAGCTCATGAGGGCACGAAGCTGGATTTTCTGGCACTATATACATGAAATCTCTATTGGTGTAGAAAGTTAGGTATTCTTAGAGGAATGCATTCACTTTCTACAGCTCTCTGCAATACTATAACAACTGATCTTTATGGTATCGTAAGCCATTATAACAGATTTTTTTAAATGTACTTAAAAATACAAATCATTTATTTTCTCATTTGGGTTACAGAATTTACTTTTGCTACCTTAATTTAAAGCTGCAACAAAAGAGAACAAATGGACTAAGGCCAAGTTACTCTTAGCATGCCAAATTTCTAAGGCAAAATTATAAATCTTCTATAAAAATGTCAGCATATAATGTCATGGTAACAACAACGACCACCAAGAAACTACAAGGAGTCATTCTACCTAAAGTTACAAAACTTACCCTAAAATCAGAGTGCTAGAGAACAAAACTAATAAACACCTGGACTCAATAAGGAAATGAGATGCCACTGATGATGGAAATACACAAAATACAGTCTTTCAAGACACACACTTATGAAATCTCCCAATCAGGGACTAAATAAAGAGGCCTTCTTCAGCTACAATCTTTCACAGAATCACAGAACAACCAGGTTGGAAGGGACCCATCGGATCTTCTAGTCCAACCATTCCTATCTAACACTAAGCCAAGTCCCTCAAGACCTCATCCACCTGTGCCTTAAACACCTCCAGGGAAGGTGAATCAACCACCTCCCTGGGCAGCCTATTCCAATGCCCAATGACCCTCTGCGTGAAAAACCTCCTCCTAATCTCCAGCCTAAATCTACCCTGGCGGAGCTTGAGGCCATTCCCTCTCGTCCTGTCCCCTGTCACCTGGGAGAAGAGGCCAGCTCCCTCCTCTCCACAACCTCCTTTCAGGTACTTGTAGAGAGTAATGAGGTCTCCTCTCAGCCTCCTCTTCTCTAGGCTAAACAACCCCAGCTCTCTCAGCCGCTCCTCATAGGGTCTGTTCTCCAGCCCCTTCACCAGCCTCGTTGCTCTTCTCTGGACTTGCTCCAGAGCCTCAACATCCTTCTTGTGGTGAGGGGCCCAGAACTGGACACAATATTCAAGGTGCGGCCTCACCAGTGCTGAATATAGAGGGAGAATCACCTCCCTGGACCTGCTAGTCACACCGTTTCTGATACAAGCCAGGATGCCATTGGCCTTCTTGGCCACCTGGGCACACTGCTGGCTCATGTTCAGTCGGCTGTCGACCAACACCCCCAGGTCCCTCTCCTCCTGGCAGTTTTCCAGTCAGGCTTCTCCCAGTCTGTAGCTCTGCATAGGGTTATTGTGCCCCAAGTGCAGGACCCGGCATTTGGCCGTGTTAAACCTCATGCCGTTGGACATTGCCCAGCGGTCCAGCCTGTCCAGGTCCCCCTGCAAAGCCTCCCTACCCTCCAACAGATCGACACTTGCACACAGCTTTGTGTCATCTGCAAACTTGCTAAGGGTACCCTATCTTGAGTAGAGTCTGGATTGTTTTCAAAGACTGTCAAACTCCAAGCAATATTGGCAATAGAAGTACTACATAGGAATCTCTACAGGCAATCTCTACTGTATAAAAATTAAAATGGAAGCAAAATGATTGACTTTGGGACACTGATAAGCTTGGCATTTGTAGGGCAATGTTTCTTACATTTAAAGTAAAAACGGCTGTAAAAGCCTAGAAAGCTATGTTCCACTCCTTCTTCCACCAAACTTAGCTGGATTATCTGCTTGGTCTGCTATGTGGGCCAAACCATACCCTTAGGATGGCCAAATAAAGGACAGCACAAACATAAGGCATGGAATTTAAATTCTTTGGTCTTTGAGAGAAAGCTGACATGTAAATTGAGTCTCCCATTTAAGAAAAACAATAAATTCTATTTCTCGGTGCTAACCTAGTAAAACTTTCTGCTGATGATATTTAAGTAAGCGAGTCAGTTTTCATAGTCTTCAGTTTCAAAAAGAATCTTTTGATTACAGAGATTGTAGCTGAAATTAGGTTTTTATAATATAATTTAACATTATTCTGTTCTTCAAGAGATGGAATTCTGTTGTGTCAGATCACATGAACACACACCTGCTTTTCCAAATATTTTCCAAATCTAAAACGGGCTGGTATTTGAAGTTAGTAGTGTCTTAAAGCAAAGCCAGTTAAGTCTAAAAGTATAACACACATTTGCTTAACAGAGTATTGGAAATTTATTTCCTGTTGAAAGGGACATCAGTTCTTTTGCACTTTTATTCATAATTTTCTCTCCAATAATGAAAACCACATCTGTTTTCTTCTTTCACACCCATAGTTAGCCCAGGAGAGAACTGCTTACCAGTAGCATATCAAATTAATTCAGTGCACTTTGGCAGCAGGTTAAATCAGAACAAATTAATGAGTCTAAGGGAAGAGCACTGGTGTGATAAAAATTAAGGTGTTATCACAATTCTTTCTAGAATTGCACTAAACATTATAGACACAATGTGTGAATAGGTGTCACTAGAGCTGAAGTCAGATGCAGAGAATTAGAGACCAGTACATATGCTTAACATTCTCTTCATCATGCAAGAGACCCAAGGTCAGGGAGAAACATCTTGGGAAAGAAACAAGTGTTACGAGAACACACATCCCAGTCACAGTCCTTCCTTTTGCCTGCTCACCATCAGCAAAACAACCTGCACAAGGAAACAAAGCTTCTCCATCCAGCCTGGATTACTGCCAGGACAAACTAAGCTACAGATCCAAAACAGAACTGATTCTTGATTTTTAACGAGAAGAGGAAAACTTGTACATTAGCTTAAAACTGGAGCTCCCAAAACCATAAGACACAAGGTGCTTTCAGGTGATTGTCAAGCAGCAGAGAAGAGAGAATGGCCATTCAAGCACCAAGTGGCCAAAACATTAAGTGCTCTCCTTTAATTACATCCAGTCCGACTATGCTGGCAAGAACCACTTTTGCCATTACCACAAGAGAAGAGGACATTGGCTTGGAGGGACACCACCTGTACCATCAACACTAGCAGAAGGCATTAGCACTAGTACCATCATCATCACCATTACAAGAACTCTCTTCCCAGAACCATGCTACCCACGTGACCAAATCTGGAAACTACAATAGTCGTCTTCAGGGAGTGAACAATACAAGCACATGCTTACAGACACCTTCTTGTTGCTTATGGACTTAGTTTTTAAATGTTCACAGAATGGTTGTATGCAGAGCCCAAAGCAAGACATGGTAGCTATGATGCCTCGAGAACAAGCAAAGCTGAATAAAGTCTGGCTCTTAATGTTTTGGCTTGAAAACAAGAGGGGGGCAGGGGAAAGGCAGTATAAGGAGAGTATTTATGATAAGTCTTTACTCTTTGCCCACAGGCAATTAAGCTGGAACTGCAAATATGAAGGATACAGGGCAAATTAAAAATTTTAATCACTGTAGAGAATTAGTAGTTTAATGGGTCTGCCAAATGACAGCACACTCCCAGCAAAGAGTTCTGGCTGCAGAAAGCCCTTAATCCCAATGAATAACTAACTGGGAATTATGTCAGCAAAACAGCTGTCAGGATGAAGTGCTGTTCAAGTCGGCCAGAGGAAAAAATGCCTAGAGCTGAAAAGCAATACGTTCAGCCCAATCTCAAAGCAGAGCGTAGGAGCTGATATCACAGTTCAAAGTCTGCCATTACCACTTTCTACCTTAAAATTGTGGTGTGTTAAGTAGGAAGAAAGAAGCAAGTGTTCTCTACAGAAACACATAAGTAACTCTGGAATGAATTTAAGAGATGGGTCCAAGACTTTTCCAAAAAGAAGATTCAGCAGATCAGTACTTGTCTGTGTACTCGGTGCTTCTCACTTTCCACTGAAGTGGAAAGAAATACTAAAGCCTAGCACAGAACCGTTGAAGAAACAACTGCACAGAAACCATGTACCAGAGAAACTCTATTAAGCTCTGCCAAGCAGCTTCCTCTAGTAAGTACTGCTGTTAAGTATCTCCAGTAAAATGAGCTGCATCTTCCCTGCAATGTGATCAGGCCTCAAGTCCTCACTCCAACCACAACCTCCCAGAGGAAAAAAAAAGATTTTGTAGTGGATTAGAAATGCCTGATCTAGCTTATATTCTGTGATGTGCCAGTTACAGGGTGCAATCTCTTGAATCACATTGCCCAGCCTCTGTTCCTCCTCATCTCTTCCCTTCTCTCAAGTACATTTCCTAACTTTATTTTCTCTTCAAGTTTAGAAGAAAAACCTTGAACTTGTATGCACCAGCATACAATGATACAAGGAGGATGGGTGATCAAACACACATTTATTCATGTGAGCTTGTGACAACCACTCTCCCATATAAAGGTATTAATAGTACTTAGGGCACACACAATACAGACAGTTGGCAGCATCCATGTGGCAGATGCATCAAGTGAGTGCCTTTTGTCACCTATGCAGCTCTGCAGTAACAGATGGGTTACTGGGTAGTCATTTACAGGCAACAAAATCACCCAGCCCTACCCACAGCAATAAAATGGTCCAGAGCCCTCTAGTCAAAAGTCAGATTTGAAGCCAGATGGGCTGTTGATGAGCAAGAGGCATCCTTCTTTATTAGCAAGAATAAAGTTGTGATTTTCCTACCTGTACCAGTCCAAACAATCTGTCACTGCACTAGGAGTGAAAGGACTATAGTTACCACCCTCTAGAAATTCCCAAATGTGCTCTTCCCCTGCCTTAGCCTCATTAGACTTCTGCAGGAAGAAATCACTACTCTGAGGAGCAGGACAAGTGCATGGGCTAATACACATGGCTTTGACCTCAGTCATTTACAAGACATTTTTGTGGCAATCCATTAAACACCATTGTTGTGGAGGAACTATTAGAAAGCACCTCCTTCCATCTCATGCCATTGTCCAAAGGAAATCTGCTATGATACACCTCCAGACATGTGTGCACACAGTTGGAGTGACCTCCCCTTGTCAGAAGCTTCCTACATTGTGGAAGACCTATTTTTCTAACTTGCTTTTTGTTGAAGAAATGAAAGCTTTTCCTCAACACAATGTACCAGCAAGAGTTTGACGTGTGTAGGCATCTCAACTTTATCATACCACATCTGCTTCACTAACGACTTAGACTTTGCATGCACTCACAGTTCTAAGTCTCTCCCTCACCACAAAGCACAAAAATTTTAGTTTTTCCAATAGCATCTATTTCCTGGATGCACTGGGGCCCGGCTGAAGCCACAGGAAACTCATTTTGATGCTTCAAATTGGAGCTCCTCATCCTGTACAAAAGCTGTCACCATTGCTACTTCTGGAAGTCAGCTCCTCCTAGTCACGTAGTCCTGTACCCCAAGCATACAGTGACAGGATACGGCCCTCTCCCTACACAGGAATCCCCCTTATGCTCTTCCTTCTCTTGGTAGATACCAAGAGACGGGAAAAAGGCAGAAAACAAAAGCTTTCAACACAGTTTGAGACTGCAGCACTTCCAAGAAGGCTGCTCTGGCTTTGATCTATTGATTTCAAGGTCCTTAATGTGGGAAGCTGAAATGCTAGTTTTCTCCACACAATTCTAAACTGAAAAAGAAAACTCAGTATGGCACTAGAGAATTAAATGCTGCACTGAAAACTAACAAATATTGAGGGGGGTGGAAAAACCACAAATACCAGATCTGCCTACAACCAGAATATGCACTCAAAAGTCTTGGTTGAAACCCAAAAATAAAAAGTAAATAATTAAAACTATTATTCAACAGTGCTACATCAGAGACACTAGCAAACAACAATGACTGGAAATTAATAGATAAAATCTCACAAGCGCTGGTGGACAAGTTTTCTATTAAATCTTACTGGAATGTCACCTCAGAGCCACCCCTGTGAATCTTCATTAAGTCATCACAGAGTTATCCACAACAGCTTTGCTTATTTTCTCCCCTGAAGCTACTCACAAGAAGCAAAATGATGGAAAGGAAGGAAGCAGCAAAGCATTTATTACCGAGACACAGTTTTAAATGAAAATATGGATCTTTTTGTTTAAGATACTCTGAGAAGGCTCTAGCACCGACTGCAGTGCATCCTTCATACACGATGCTGGCATAAAGCCAGTTTGATGCTTGCCTTTGTATCAAGTGAACCTCTACAAATTTAACTGAGGACTGCTTCCGGGCAGAAAATAATCATTGAAAGATAAGTAAGGGAGGTGAAGTTACTTTGCAGCTTCACCAGTTTTATTTTTAACATCCTGCTCCCTTTACACTCATGTCCTCACAGGGAGCATCTTGACCCTCAGCTGTGCTGTGCCAATATAAGAGGCTCTGGATGCCACTGCAATGCAACAGCCGCCTGTGCTGGAACCACCATGGAACAGCCACCATCTCTGCTTTCAGAAGTGGCCACGTGCTTGGGCCACCCCAAGAGAACAGCAGTACACTGCCTACAGCCCTACTTCCAGGAGGCAGAAGTACCCACTCTGAGAGAAAGAACCCTCGGCAGAGGAGTGGCAGGGGTAGAACAGCACGGATCTGATAGAAAGAGAAAATAAGACCCTACAAAGACTGAAGATCTGCATGTTCATAATTAAAATATTTTGAGGGTATTTTTGCTTTTCTTTAGAAGAGGCAAGCTGTTTCTAATAAAGGATCATTTGAGTTGCTTGAACTTTGATGATTTATGAGTTTTTTCATGTTGTTCCAAAACTGAAGGCCCCCTTGTTGAAATAAAAATTGGTTTTGTGAGGGGTAGGATGTTAGGCTAAGCTTTTATATAATTTCTTTCAACTCAGAAGAGAGTCACCTTTATGACTCATCGATTCTGACAGCTCCTTTTTCTTGCCAATATATTTTTTTAAGGAAAACAGTTTATTTTCTTGGCTATCTTTAATTGATCCAAACACTGGCACAAGACAGATACTGTACATGTGTACTCCCAAATCAGGGCTTCCCTTTTTCCAAGGCACAACTTTAAAAATGTTCATCAGAATCAGGAAAGTGATAAATAGAAAAAGGACTTCTGTAGGTTTTGTCTTTTTTTTTTTTTCCTGTTTAGATTACATGTTTACAGTTATGCTTCTGGACCTAAAGAAAATTTCCAGAGTTCTTTGTTGCAACAATACATGCGAGTCAGCCCACTGAAATGAATCACAATTGGACAGACACAGGGCCAAGGGATTCAGTGCTGAATGCCCTGGCACACTGGGCATCCCTGCCCACACCAGTCTGACAGAGACGAGGCTGTCATTTCTGCCTCTCCTCGTTCCTCATTCTTTCCTCCCTTTCCCCAAATCCAGTCCAAAAATGCCCACTGCCAAACAGCAGACTTCAGCTAACACACCATGAGTCCTTTCTAAGTTGGAAAAAAAAAGGAAAATACAAGGAAAATGGTGAACAAAGGTAAACAGTTAATAATATTTAAAAAACAGAATTAAGCAAAAATAAAAAAGGGGGGGAGATTTCAGTTTTTTTCCTCAGACACTTCCTTTCTCTTTCAGAAGACTGAAGAAAAATCTCTTTTTCTAGATTAGTAAAGCAGATTAGTAAAAAATTTTCTAGATTAGTAAAGCAGGCTGAAGGGGTTTCAGAATTTGTTTGGGGGGAGGTTGAGGGGAGGACCCAATACAACCATGTCAGGTATAAAACATGCATCACTGATACTCAACAAATTAAAACATTAGGACTTCCACAATTTAAGAATAGTCTTTAAGAGGTGGACGTGGGCATGCTGGTGGGTGAGAAGCTCAACATGAGCCAGCAACGTGCACTTGCTGCCCAGAGAGCCAACCATATCCTGGGCTGCATCAAAAGAAGTATGGCCAGCAGGTCGAAGGAGGTGATTTTGCCCCTCTACACTCCTTGCAAGACCTCAACTGGAGTCCTGCGTTCAGTTCTAGAGTCCTCAGCACAGGAAGGGCATGGATCTGTTAGAGCGAGTCCAGAGGAAGGCCACAGAGATGATCAGAGCACTGGAGCACCTACCTTTTGAGGACAAGCTGAGGGAATTGGCATTATTCAGCCTAAAGAAGAGAAGGCGCTGGGAGACCTTATAGCAGCTTTACAGTACTTAAGGGAGGCATAGAGGAAATCTGGGTAAGGACTCTTTATTGGGGAGTACAGAGCTAGGATGAGGGTAATGGTCTTCAACCGAAAGAGAGTAGAATTAGATTAATTAGGAAGAATTTTTTTCCTATGAGGGTGGCAAGGCACTGGAACATGCTGCCCAGAGAAGTTATGGATGCTCCATCCCCAGAGGTGTTGAAAGCAAGGTTGGATGAGGGTGTAAGCAACCTGATCTAGTGGAAGATGTCCCCCTGCCCATGGCAGGGGACTTGGAACTGTATGATCTTTAAAGTCCTTTTCAACCCAAACCGTTCTGCAATTCAATGAATTATATGTATTGTGATAGGTGATAGGATGTTGTGATATGTTTGGAGTTGAGGGTTCAATTTGTTTGAAAATGTTGTAGGAAGACCTTTAAATTCCACCAGAAACACAACCTTCTGCAGTGACAGAACAGCATAACACAGCACTGCCCATTTCATGGAAAGCAAACCTTGCAGAACAAAGTACCACAAAGAGATTTTAACCTCAGCCTCCTGTCCTCTGTAGCCACGCAACCTCTCTGCTTCCAATTGAAATCTGTTATTTATGGACATCAGCCTCCACTTACGCAAAAGCAAGACTGTGCTTCTCAAGTCAGAGTAAAGGTTACAACAATTCATGCCAGTCTGTGGCCTGCTGCTGGAGTACAAATTGATCTGAGTTTCTTTGCCTTCTCGTTTTAGTGGAAAGGTCATTTGGAGCTTTTTTCTGCTGCTCTGGAAATGGTGAGTTCCAATACTGGAAGATACACTTTTCATAGAATAGTTTGGGTTGGAAGGGACCTTAAAGATCATCTAGTTCCAACCCCCCTGTCATGGGCAGGGACACATCCTAGATCAGGCTGCCCGAGGCCCCATCCAACCTGGCCTTGAACACTTTGGGGATGGGGCATCCACAGCTTTCCTGGGCAACCTGTGTGAGAGCCTCACCACATTCATAGTAAAGAAATTCCTCCTTATGTTTAGTCTAAATCTGCCCCTTTCCAATTCACAGTTCTATCACTACAAGCTTTTGTAAAAATGTCCCTCCCCAGCTTTCTTGCAGGCCCTCTTCAGGTACTGGAAGGTCACTAGAAGGTCTCCTCGGAGCCTTCTCTTCTCCAGGTTGAACAACCCAAACTATTTCAGCCTGTTACTCATATAGGAGGTGCTCCAGCCCCCGATCATCCTTGTATCTCTCCTCTAGACCTGTTCCAACAGCTCCATAATCCTTCTTCTCTTGAGGATTACGGAACTGGACACAATACTCCAGATCAGGTCTCACAAGAGAGGAGCAGAGAGGCAGAATCACCACCCTTGACTTGCCGGCCACACTTCTTTTGATGCAGCCCAGGATACTGTTGGCTGTCTGGGCTGTGAGTGCACATTGCTTTCTCATCTCGAGCTTCAAATCAATCAGCACCTCCAGGTCTTTCTCTACAGGGCTGCTCTCAATTACATCATCCCCATCCTGTACTGAAACCATGGATTGCCTGGACTTTGCATCTGGCCTTCCTCAACCTCATGAGGTTCACACAGGCCCACTTCTACAGCTTGTCCATGTCCCTCTGAATGACATCTCGTCCTTCTGGTGTGGTAACTGCAACACTCAGCTTGGTGTCACCTGCTAAAGTGCTGAGGGTGCACTGGTCTTGCTGTCTGTATCATTTGTGAAGATATTAAATAGCGCTGGTCCCAGTACGGACCCCTGAGGGACACCACTAGTCACAGATCTCCATCTGGACATCCAGCCCTTGATGACTACTCTCTGAATACAACCACCCAACCAATTTCTTATCCACTGAACAGTCCAACTATCAAATCCATATCTCTCCAATTCAGAGAGAAGGATATTGTCGGGGACCATGTCAAAGGCTTTACAGAAGTCCAGATAAATCACATCTGTTTGTTTTCCTGTGTCCACTGCTGTGGCTACCCTATCACAGAAAGGCAGGACTTGCCCCTGGTGAAGTCATGCTGGCTGTCATTAATCACCTCCCCATGCTCCATGTGCTTTAGCATAACTACTAGAAGGATCTGTTCCATCACCTTCCCAGGCACAGAGATGAGGCCAATGGGTTGGTAGTTTGCAGGGTCATCTCTTCTACCCTTTTTAAAAATGTTAACCTTCTTCCAGTCACCAGGGACTTCTCCTAATTGCCATGATTTCTCAAACATTATGGAGAGTGGCTTGGCAACTACATCAGCCAGTTCCCTCAGGACTCTGGGATGCATCTCATCAGGTCCCATAGACTTATATATATTTAGGATCCTCAGGTGGTCACAAACCTGACCCTCCACTACAGTGGGAGGGGCTTTACCCCTCTCATCACCACCTTGTCCATTGACTCAGGAGGGGTATGGAGAGCTGTCAGTGAAGAGGACGGGTATGGAGAGCTGTCAGTGAAGACTGGGGCAAAAAAAGTTGTTGAGTACTTCAGCCTTCTCTTTGTTTTGCTTTTCTTCATCTTTGGTTCACAGCTTCTCCTTCCAGGAGTTCCATCCTGTGTAAGAGATTTCACACGATGCAGTGCATCAAGCACTACTAACACCTTATGTCTAAGTCCTTGACCTGCATTTTTGCTAGGTCTATCAGATCTAAAATAAATTTTGGGAACTCATGTATTTATCTTCTACAGATTTCATCTCCTCACTGTTGGTAAGAAAAACCCAAATTCCTACAATGTTTGATGTGAGGAGTAGGAGGCACGTAACAGCCTAATTTATCTTCTCAATGATACTTTAATGCTAGTGACTGCAATACTGTACTGAGATCAACCAACACCTACAGGAAAGGAGACAATAGGGAAGGCATTTACAGTCTCAGCAGGAAGACTCCTCAAGTTTCACACTGTGTTGAGTATGTGCAGCCACTTTCCTTATAGTTTGTAGATAACTAGAGAGCTGAGATTCTTATGATGCCCTTGGAAAAGTCAGATGGAGGCAGCGAGATTTTGGAGGTTGGACTACTATAGTGAAAAGACATCACAGAAAAATTTTCTTTCCTTCTATGTTGTTCCTAAAACTCACTGTGTGATCATATAGCACAAAAATCCCTGCCTTTTTTCAGTACTAACCACGATCATGGAGGAAAGTCTGTGAGGGAGAGATTAATGGAGAGCATCTTCCTCTTACCTTACTCATTCAGCTGTACAAAGCAGAATTAAATAATTGCTTCCCCTGCCTTCACCACTCTGCTCCTTAGGCTGTGAAGTGCTCTGTGAATCACTGATGATGATGCCAGAGCCAACAGGCCACAGCAACGTTATTTTTCAAAATCCTAGCTTGTCAAAGCTGATTTCAAAATCAAGCTGTCTTTGATACTAGGCATGAGACTCAAATGAGTAGCAACCAGCAAAATTGGGTTTCTCTTCAAATGGGCAAATGAAGTAAATTTTCTCCTCTCCTCATCAATCAAGAAATCACTAGATTATTTTAAGTTAATTCTAACATCAGATGCAAGTTCTAGATTTTACTCTAACTATATAGTCTAGACATTCTGCTAAGGTAAGGATTATTAGCAATAACCAATACATAGAAACAAACCATAAAAAACAGTCAACAGTAGTCAAGTTCTAACAGAACTGAGAGGAGTGACTATCAAGGTAGAGGATACTTTTAACCAACTAAGGACACAAATGAAAAAGAACAAGGATTTAGGACCTAAATTCTCAATAATTAAGCCTGCACATCATCTTCAAGATCTGAAAAGCAAAGGAAATAATTTCAATTCCTTATTGGTCAACTACAGCAGTGCACAATGAATTAATAACAACAACAAAAATCTTACCAAGTCAAGAAAATCAGACATATTTACAGTTTTGTAAAATACTAGCAAAATTAGTTTGGAACTTATTTTACACTGCCTTGAGGGACTTTGGCAAAGGAAACTCAGTAGCATATCCTGAAAATGTCTGATGTAAGCCACTGGAGTTTTAGTTTTGTATAGAGATGGACCTTGTTCAATAGGCTCTTAAGCGCTACAACCATATAAACAACCATTAAAGTAGCAATAAAAATAAAACTAAGGGATACTCACTCATCTCCTGTCAAGAAGTCTCATCTGCACAGAATAATTCAGGCTGGTAAGGGACCTCAGGAGCAGCTATAGTTCAAACTCCTGTTCTGTGTAAACACAGCTCTCAGATCCAACCAGGCTGTTTCAAACTCTAACCAGTTAGGCAAGAAGCCTGTCAGGGATGGTGATTTCCCGGCCTCTCCAGGCAACCTACGTCAGTGTTCATCTTGCCTTGTGGTGAAGAAATTATGCCAAGTGACAACCTTCCCTATTTTAGTTTATGACAAGTACCTCACCTTCCTGCCACTTAACTCTGTGAAGCAGCTGGCTCTGTCTTCTCAGAAACCTTCCCATAGATCCTGGGGACTACTGCTATATCCCTCAAAGCTGTTTCGCCACCAGGTTGAATAAGCCCAAACCCAACACCCTCTCTTCTCAGGGCAAATCTGCCAGCCCAACCAGCCTGGAAGCTCTCTGCTCAGCTCCCTCCAGCTTAATGTCCCTTCCACACTCTAAGCCCCAATACTGGATGCAGTATTTCAGGTGTGGCCTAGCAAGTAGCAAGCATAAACAAACAAACACTTCCAGCAAGCTACTGGCTTCAGAATAAGCACGAAGTGCCAACCCCTCCTGCTGCCAGGGCATTGCAGACTCATGCCAAGCCTGCTGTCCTGCAGGTCCCCCCAAGCCCTTTCCAGCAGAGCAGTCATTTCCCACCCTGTCCCAGGCACAGGGGGTACATTCTGCTTATAAAATAAAAGGCAGTAAAAGGCAGGGTGTTTTCATTTGAAGCTGGGGCATGCTATAGTTCTTTGCATTCCTAGAAGGCTGTCTGGAGGACGCACATTGCAGCCCTTTCACCTGAGAAAGCGATTAACGTAGCTCGGAGAAGTTTCAGCTATCAATTTTGATGTTATGTTATTGGTGCCATAGTAACTGTTGTAGTAATTGTGATCCAAGGGACTGAGCAGAGCAAGGAAAGGCAGTACTTTCTTCTTTAAATAATATATTAGAAGGAGAAGGAAGCAAGGAAAGCTTATATCTTAAGGGCCTACATGCAAAAGCATTCAAATCTTCCCCCTACACAGCTGCCCTTCTACATGACACTTTCACCTCTAAAAATCTTGCTTATTCTATAAGTTTATGTTCCAAAACTGTACTTGTTGAGATGTTTGCAGAGAACCAACACATAGAAATATTCGGTCATGGATGAAAAGCTTCTAGACTGGCAGATTTTTCAAAGAAATAAAAGAAATACCATGTCTTATAACCTGAATAAAATACCACTTCCAGACCAGCCAACACATTTTAGAAGGTAGAAAATAATTCTGCTCTATCTATCTGCTATTTATTCTCTATACTTGGGAAATATTCCGTCTTCCTTTCCAGAGGAGTAATATTTTCCTTTAAAACAATATTTTGAAATGTAGTTAACATCAGCAGAACAGTGCAGTGCAACGAGGTTACATAGCTGCTTTACCTGATCTTCACCACCAATTGCACAATGGCATTCCAGACTGGTGTTAAGGGCAGATCTTTTACCTATTTTTAAATTTTAGTACTGAAAGGAGAAATTAATTCAGTTTTAAGACAATTAACAGCTCAGTCCTGCATTTCCTGACATTATCCCTTTATCAATAGTATTGTTGTTCTGATTATTCCCAGTGCTGTGCCAAGCACTACTTGTAATATGGCTTAAAGGGATCTTATGACAAGGGAATTGGGTTCATGTATACAGGACAGGAGGTCAGCTGCCAAGCAACTGGGAGAGGAAAAAGTTTCTAGAAGGTGGTAGTCTAATAAGGTTAGAAAGTTTGGGTGGCCTCTTCTACCCGCTTTAGATCAATTTATTTTCCATTCCATTGAATGACTAACCCAGCCAAAACGAAGAACATCCCGTCTCCCTTGACTATAGTCCCTAAACACCACCCAGGAGAAGATGTAAAGATAGCAGTGAAGAATTCCTCTCAAAGTCCAGACACTATAACCAGAGCAAACTAATTCTACATTCAGGTTCATCTAGGACCAGCAGCCAGTCACATACCTTTTGACTGTTCATGGTTGCCTAATAGTGTGGGAAGGAGTCACCTGGCCTAACTTCAGCTGTCCTCAAGTCAGACAAACTGTCTATAGCATTTGCATAGGTTTCCTTCTAGGCTGAGAATCTGCTTGCTTGCTTTAATAAATTAATTCCCGGTGCATTACGTAAAGTATATAGGGAGGATACTCTTCTAGCAGAAGAGAAAAACAGAAGGTAAGGCTAAACGCTGGGAAATTTGAACTGCAGGCACTGCTGCGAGCCTAATTCAACAACCTTCCTACAATGTTTGATTAATAGAACCACATAGTCTTAAAACTTAATGCATCGTTCTATACTTAAATGGACTCTCACAGGCAGTCAGACCAACTTCTCTGGAACTGCTTGATGGAGAAAATATTTGTTGGATTGGGTCCATTCCTTTCCAAATAATGGCAACACTGCAGTGGCACCATAAGTTCCCAGTCTGGCTATAGGCACCACTGTTCTAGGAACTGTATCAGTGTTCAAAGGAACCAGAATCCCTACTAAAGGATCTTAAAACCAGCTTCACAGCAAAGGAAGAGTAGATGTCAACACATATTTTGAAACAGAAACACTCCTGCGGAATACAGGTTCAATGTATACTCTGTGAATCAGTCAGCTTAACCAGTACTTATTGGAAGAGCTTTATCTCTGCTGTTCCTCAATGTCAATGTTTTGAAGGTCATATAAACAAACTTGTGTATTCCTCCAGTTTAGGCCCCTGCAATAGATATTCCAATCAAGTCCTTTCACCAATTAGAAAAGATTTTGTCAATGAAGTATTGTAATTTGCTTTGAAGTTATGGGGGTTTTGCAAGGGGAGCCACAAGCCTCAGCTCTCAAACATTTCATTGACAGAAAGAGATACCCTGAAGAAACCTTGTTTCCAAACTCCCTACACAAGACAAGCACACAAAGTTTACCTGCCTGAGTCACTTCCCTGGTTTCATGCCCCACATGTACTTTGACAGAGATAGTGGTGCAGAAGCAGTGTGGTTGTTCTGCTGTACAATGAGACACATTCACAAGCACTAAGGAATACACTTGGCCCTATCACTTCTAGAAGCAGCCTCACTGATGCCAACTTAAAACTGCCACCTTCAATACAGAAATCTAACACAGCTAAGTGGTATGCTAGAAGCAGAAAAAGAAAATAACCCCCACACTCTCAACAAACCCTTGTGGCTGGCAAGCTTCTTCTTAACACAAGGACTCTCAAGGGAAATATACACAGGAGAAAAGTAGCAGACTTACTGGAAGTTGATGGAGTTTAGCCTATACACACATAGAGGGAATGGCAATGTCAAGTGCTGACCATAGGAGACAGAAAAATACAACTCGCTTATTATTACTATACAACTATAAAGGAAGCACTTTAATCAGCTGGTAAAGTTTCTAAGGAATATAAGTGTATGGAAAAGCCATCCCTAATTGAATCGAGCCTCAACAATGAGGAGAGAGCATATTAATGAGGCAAGGCTAGGAGATGCGATGAGGAGATAACAATACCCTTAATAGTTACGCTGGTATTAAATGTGACTTTATTAGTGCATTAATCTTACGAATCTTTACAGCAAGAATAACTGTTTATACAGATGTTCTTGCAACCATCAGTTATTCCAGCTTAAACACACACACAAGGAACCCTGACATTTTAAAATTACAGGCCATTAGATTACATTAAATGTGTTATCTTGCTGCAGTAACCTACCAGGCTTTACAATGCTGATGCATCTCAGTTTCACTGAAAGAATGTGTTAATTGAAATGAGATACCACATCTTTAATAATGCAGTTTGACGCAGCTCTCTCACAGTTGGTTTTTTTTTTCTATTCAGTGCCTTTATTTTAATTCCTCTGAATGCTACTAATGTGGTCCATTTTATCATTAATAGGGCTTTCTTCACTTAAGTAGCACATTCCAGGCTAAACTAAAATTATAGGACTGGTTTACTGTTACACAGAGTGATGCACAGTTGATACTTATGCAAAATTAAGCAAGGCTGAACTCTGTTTTCCTATCCAAAGTAACTCACAATCAAGTCAGACATTCAAAATCCCACTTTCTTCAACATACAAATGACATCAAACCTATCACTGCTAAAAATACTCTTTACAAAATACAAACAGCCTTTGCAGCTAGAGCCAGAGCTCTGACCCTTCTCCGCACTCAGGGGAACATCTTAGTGCTACTGGTTCAGAACTCCAGGGTGCAACAAGAGGATTATGACAATCCAC
The DNA here is from genome assembly GCA_033558105.1 of Coccyzus lansbergi. Lineage (NCBI taxonomy): Eukaryota > Metazoa > Chordata > Aves > Cuculiformes > Coccyzidae > Coccyzus > Coccyzus lansbergi. Next base: position 23,421 of record JAUMJK010000705.1, read on the forward strand.
TCAAACTTCAGTTTAACTTAGACTCCCCTGTGTTGCAGTGTCCAGATTATAGTAATGCTACACATAGGAAAAAGAAGACTTCTGGCATCCAAAAGACCTGCTCTGGAGAAAGGTCACTGATCCAAGGAGTAAAAACAAGACCCCCTAAAATCTCTGGATTAGAGGAACAAAAGTACCTCAATCCTTGCAGATCTAGTAATTAATCACTTCATGCTTCGATCTGTAAAAAGAAGACAGCCTTCCCTTCTCAGCCCCATCAGAGAAGAAATGCACTGCAGACCACAGGACAGATTCCTATCAGTGCTACACAATGGTGTACAGCACTCACATGGTGTACAATGGTGACAGCACTCACATGAGGATTTAAACCAGATGAGAATCCAACTGGCAAGTCACACAACTTAATCATAAGAAATCAAAAATGCACAGCAAGCTTGAGAGTTTTTGATCTGTTCATTTCTGCTTTAATTTCCTTGTTTGGCACTATTTTACAGCCTAAAACAAGTTTTAAGTCGTCTTACACCACTAGCCTATCTTCTCCATACCAGGAGGTCCACCAGCTCTGCTTGCAACCATAACAATTTCTTTTATTTTCATTTGAGGGAGATGTCATTTGAAGTGGTCAGAATCAAGCTGGATGACAACATACTGGGAATTTGCTAAGGTCTTTAGGCCAAGGAATAAATTGATGGGAGACAATTATAGAGCCAGCTGAAGTAGATGGATCTACTAGCCAGACATAGCATGAGTCCTGTTTCTGGTTTTCACCTGTATCAACAGGGCCTGGCACACTAACTGTTGATACCTATAACATTCCTGATTTTTTTTATTTTATTTCTTTACAAGACTGACATTGCTTTTCTATAATTTTGTACTAACATGTCACGTTCCACATAATTGGCACTGTCCAAATCATCTAGACTTAGAATGGTGAGCGCTGAGTAGATTTTTGAAGAGATAACCCTCATGCTCCAGAGCTTAAGCCGAAGCAGGATTAAAAGGAAATATAATGTGTTAGGCAAATTAAGCCACATTTGCTTCACTGGCAGCTTCTCCTCCTTTCTCTTAGTACTCTATGTATTGCTGGAAAGGCAGATACTTCCCTCTCACACCACAGCTATGGCAAAGCCCCAGGTTCCATGCATCAAGGAGATTTAAAATGTGAAGGACAAGAAGTTACAGACAGCTTCCTTCTTACACGTGGACCTCTCGGGCCTGCATGGAGGGCGCGAGGAGTTAGGCGCCCTTCTGCTCTGCTCACTAGGTCCTGGGTCACCCAAGTACAAGAGTGAGACCTCCCGTCACACTGAATTGCAAAATAAACTGCCCAAGAGAGAAGTTCCCACCCAACCCACAAGTTTCTGCTCTTTCACAGGAAGGCTTATATTCCCTTAATTGTTATCATGCCTAGAGCGGTTGCAGACAGCTTCGTAACCTACATGAAACTGCTTCACCATTGAGTTCTTGCCTTCATTAGCAGTCAGCAGAACTCACGGTCACAAGGTATTTCATGTACCCTATGTACAAGAGAGCCATGTATCTCTCCCTCCATCCTCGATTCTAAAGAAGGCTCTATAGAAACCACCGTGTTCACCTTCCCAAGAGAAATGGGGTTTATATGCACTTCACTTCTCCACTTCCAGGCTACATACTCAGCCTTTTCTGGCCCAAAAGCCCTTTTTCTCACGTTTTGCATTGTCCTGCCTCTGGTCCTCCACCAGCCAGCTCACTGTGTCAGTGCCAATTCCCTGAAGCCTGACACAGCATTACCTTTCCGGCTGATACCGGAACGAACCATTACAGCCTGAAATTCCCAGGGATTCAGGGAATCTTCAGGTCACGACAATTTTAACAAGAATTTGCCTAACCACTGTCAGTAAACAGAATCCGCCGAGGCTTACTAAAAGCTGGAGATTAAATTCAAGGCGTGCAGCTGAAGGGAGCCGTTACCCTGCTATCTGGGTTTATATCACCTTCACGCTCGTTCTGTACCGGCGATCAGACAAAGAGCTATTTAAAGCGTCTCTGCTGTCAAACGTCAAAATATTTAACTATTAAGTTTCACCCGTCACTCGCCCGTCCTGCGGCACCGGCGCACAGACCTAGTTTTTTCCCTGCCCCTCTGCTTGCAGAGCGAGACGGATCGACTCTTCCCGGGAAAGAAGGGGCTGCCGAGGCGCGTGGGAGCTCCGCGACACCCCCGGGGGGATTCGAACCCCGCGACCTCCCGGCTGGGAGCTCCGCGACACCCCCGGGGGGATTCGAACCCCGCGACCTCCCGGCTGGGAGACCCGCGACACCGCCGGGATTCGAACCCCGCGATACCCACGGGGGGATTCGAACCCCGCGACATCCCGGCTGGGAGCCCCAGGACACCCCCGGGGGATTCGAGCCCCGCGACACCGCCGGGGGCGGCTCGAGCCCCGCTCCGCGCACCTGCGCGGCTCCTGTTTACAGCCGCCCGGCTCATCCCGGCCCCGGGGGCGGGGAGGAGAAATACGATTAAGAGATTAAGTTTGGCAGAGATGCGGGAAGGGAGGATAAAAGCGCCATCCGTAGGCGCTGCGGTCCTGGCCAGGGATGCCGCGGTGCGGGCAGAGAGGGGGAAGCCGGGGCGGGGACGGAGCCGGGCGCGGGACGGAGCGGCGCGGGCAGGGGAAGGACGCCGGGTCCCCGGGTGAGGGTGACGCCGCCCGCCCCGCGGTCTCACCTCGATCCACTTCTGCGCCTCGGTGAAGGCCAGCTCCGGCTGCGGGGGCTCCGGGGGCGGCTGCAGCTCTGCCGGCCCCGCCATCTGCGGGGCCCCGCCAGCAGCCCGACCGCCCTCACCTCTCTCGGCCGGTGCCCGGTGCGCCCGCCCGGCCGGCGGAGCGGAGCTGCGCCGCCCTCGGCCGCCGGCTAAAAATGACACAGCCGGGCGAAGCCGCTTTGCCTTCAGCCCATGCAAATGCCCGAGCCGCCGCCTCCTCCCCGCCGACAGCATCGCAGCACAGGCGGCGCTGCGGACGGGGGTGGGGCGGGGGCGGCGGCGCCGGGGGACGCGGGGCTTGGGGGAGAAACACGGCGTTTGGGGGGCAGAAGGGCAGCGGAACCTTGGGTTTGGGGCAGCGGGGCAGGGAAACCCAGGGCTTGGGGGGACAGCAGGGGTAGGGAAACCCGGGGTTTGGGGGGGGGGAGGGGGGAAACTGGGGTTTGGAGGGACAGCAGGGACAGGGAAACCCGGGGTTTCTGGGGGAAAACCCGGGGTTTGGAGGGACAGCAGGGGCAGGGAAACCCGGGGTTTGGGGGTGGGGGGGAAACTAGGGTTTGGAGGGACAGCAGGGACAGGGAAACACGGGGTTTGGGGGTGGGGGGGAAACTAGGGTTTGGAGGGACAGCAGGGACAGGGAAACACGGGGTTTGGAGGGGGGGAAACCCAGGGCTTGGAGGGAAAGCAGGGGCAGGGAAACCCGGGGTTTGTGGGGGAAACCTGGGGTTTGGAGGGGGGAAACCTAGGGCTTGGAGGGACAGCAGGGACAGGGAAACACGGGGTTTGGAGGGGGAAAACCCAGGGCTTGGAGGGACAGCAGGGGCAGGGAAACCCGGGGTTTGTAGGGGGAAACCTGGGGTTTGGAGGGACTGCAGGGGCAGGGAAACCTGGGGGTTCGGGGCTGGAGTGGGGACAGGGAAATCCGGGGTTTTGGGGGGCAGCCGGGAGAGAGAAACCCGGGAGGGGGGGGAGGAAAACCCAGGGTTTGTGGGGTCAGCGGGGCAGGGAAACACAGAGTTTAGGGGGAAGAGTGGGGGTAGAGAAACCTGGTTTTTGGGGAGTGGAAGGGTGGCAGGGAAACGCGGGGTTTAGGGGGCTGCGGGAAGAGGGAAACACGGGCTTTGGTGGGTGGAGTGGGGACAGGGAAACCTGGGGGTCGGGGGTTGAGTGGGGACAGGGAAACCTAGGGTTTAGGGGGAACAGTGGGGGCAGAGAAACTCGGGGTTTGGAGGGTGGAAGGGTGGCAAGGAAACCTGGGGTTTGGAGGGTGGAAGGGTGGCAGAGCACCCCCAGCTTTGGGGAGAAAGTGATTCCCCCCATCCCGCAGGTCCTGGAGGGCACCGAGCCACCCACGCAACAGGGAGATGTTGGTTGCGGGTGTTGCATTAAACACCTGGTTAATTCACGTTATGGCACGAAGAATCCAAGAACCCCCTGTCCTGCTGCTTCTGACCTGCTGCAGGCATCTCCTGGTGTTGCTAAGGGGAGAGAGGGGCCTTCCAAAACTGTGTGAGGGTCAGCATGGTACCTGACAGCATTTTTTTTCTTCTTTCAGAAGCAAAGCGAGCATCAAGGTTTATTTAAAAAAATACCACGCTCCAATGTTTTCTCCCTTCATGCAGGGAAAAAGGACAAACTCTGTCCTGGAGAGACCTGCATTCCTAAATTGTGTCCTGTAAGTGGTCCTAGCTCAAACAGATGTGCTTTAGCGTAAGATTGAGTATAGAAGTTTCTAGAAACAGGGAAGAATTTTTTTTTCCTATTTCACAAGGCCTTTTTAAAGTCAAATCCTAAAAATCTCCATTCTTAAGTTTTTGAAAGATGAGCCCAAGGTACTTGAGCTTGTTTAGATTTATTCAAGTGCAGATACCTGTGTGCTGGAAACACAGGTGTGCAAGCATTAACCCCTCCTATTGATGGGGTTTTTTTGAGAGGGGTCAAAACAGCTTGTAATTAGTTGTCAACAAATTTTGACAAGAAGCAAAGTGCAGAATCTACTTTTCAACATGCCCTTATTTTAGGTATGAGCTTGCCTTATTTCAAAACTTTGGATTTTGACTCTTGTTTATTGTTACAACTTAGTCAAAGGAAATAAAACACTAACTGTTCAAATATAAATATGTCACATAAATCTGTATATTTAACTCTATTTCTGTTCTGGGATTTTGTCTTTATTGTTCTCTACCTTTTGTTTTGGTCTTTGTTTATTGTTTGAAATTTGCTGGAATAATGAAGGGCCTAAAAACAGGAGATGAGCTTACAGGGATTTTTCTGAGAACTGCAACTAGATGAAAACTATGTGAATAGTAATCTAATCTCAAACATTTAAAGAAAAATAATTTTGAAGTACTTATGCTTACACAAACTATTTTCTGATTCTTGTAATATTTAAATAACACTGATGTGTATCACACATCAATCAGATTTATTCTCCCAAGGCAGTGGAAGACTAACAATTTAAAATAATTATCCTACTTCTTTTTTATTATTACTGTGTGATATCAAATGTATGATTTTACTGTCTGGTGATCTCAGCGTCAACTCTCAGAGAACTAGAAGGTCTGGAATGGGCTGGGGTAAGAATCACAGAGCAACCATTTGATACAGAGGCCACCATCACTTACCTTGTCTTAAACTGAGAGGTCAATATTCATTTCTGGTTTATACACTTGATTTTCATGGATCACTAAAGATAACGTTCTTTTATACATTCTCTTATACGTACTTTTATATGCACACTTATGTTCAAGCATATACGTCTTTTAAAATTAGTTAAATCTACACAAAGACATGGATATAGAGCTAGTGCAGCATAGGAGTGTAGAAGACATCCTGAATGGCAGCAGGAATCTGACCACTTCTTTTCTAATCCTAATCCAGAACCTGCTTCCCATTTGGTCAAGTACAAGGCAGCATCTCTACCTCCCTGTTCCCATGGAAACACACTTCTAGCATCAGCCCAGCTTGCTTTTTTTTTTCTTTTAAAACCACCATCTGCCTGGAGAGTTACAGGGCGTGCTCTAAGCCCCTTGAACACTCGTCATAGATTTTTCAATAGTTGTCATTTTTCCCTATTACAGCTGCTCTGGCAACTGGTATAGGAGGAAAATATGAAATATAAGCACCTTAGAAACTCCAGTAAGGTTTTTCCTGAGGTCATTCTGCTGCTCCTGTCCAGAAACATTACCAGAAACAGAGAAATGAAATTTGTAACATTAACAAAATAGGAGAATTGTTATTGTAGCTGTTTGGAAAACAGTCTTGTTTTAGACAAAAGCTTCAGTTTAATGTCTCTGTTTTTCTTTCCAGTAAAATTCAAGCTAGCGTTTCAGTAGCCCTTATCACCTGCAATAAACCTGCGCCTGTGCTTAATAGGCAGGGGAAGATGTATGGTGGAGCAGACATCAGTGCTTAGCTACTTATCTTTACCCTTCTCAAAAGGAGACCACACAAGTACAGTAACTGTGGAAAAAAAAATGTGTATAATGATGGTTATAGGAGGAGCTATGAGCAGAGGAAAAGGGGCTTCTCTGGTTATTGGGGGTCTCTCTTCTGCTGGTCAAAAGGGGACGAGTATAGGCTTTAAGAAGGTACAGTTTCAGGTAGAGTTGAGAGTTCAACTCATATTAACCAGTTTGGCCTTCAACCCTGTTTAGTATTCTCTACTGAGAAGAGGAATTCTCCTGTTCCTTTATGTCTTCAACACAACAGCTAAAATCTTTAAGCTTCTTGAGGAGCGTAAGCAGGGAGTTAATAAGACCTAACTGGTGTCACAGCAGGCCTGATCTTATCCCACCGCAGCAAGGAACAGCTGAACCCTGCACAGCTTCTGCCACTGTAGTGTGTCTCCCTGAAAGAATGGGTCTGATGTTCGAGACCAAGCTGTTCTGAGTTTAACCAGGATAGAGTTAATTTTCTTCAGCTTCTCATACAAGCCTGCTATAGAGAAGGCAGGAAGCACACAAGAAGTTGGGAGTGAGCACAGCCAGGACACATAACCTGCTCTGGCCAAGCAGCTATTCAATACCATGAGATGTCATGCTCATTATATAAACTGGAGGAGTTGCCAGGAGGCAGGGGCGTAGCTGCTCGAAAACGAGTTGGGCATCAATTGCGCTGTGCACTACTCACTTTCTACATTCTTTTATTATATTATTGTTATTATTTTTCTCATCTTTTGCTGTTCTATTGAACTGTCTTTATCCCAACCCATGAGTTTAACCCTTTTTTTCTGATTCTCCTCTCCATCTTGCCTAGGAGGAAAGAAGATGTGAGTGAGTGGTTGAGTGGTACTTAGTTGGCAGCTTGGACTAAACCACAACAGTCCTTTCTGGCATCCAACGTGGGGGTCAAAGGGTTGTGATAATGACAGATCTGGCCACAGCATGTTAAGGCAATTTGTCATTGATTCTCTAAGTTAAATAGTTGCTGGTCATGGTGTTGGGTTTTTTGTGTTCACATGGTTGTGTTATGTAAATCTTTCTATGCACTGTATATACTTACATGCACTATATATTGCCTGCAGTGCCTGCAGTCTCTCACCCAGGAGAGAGGGATCAGGATTACAATTTTGCTGTACTGTATAATATTGACACATGATACGATAACATCACTGGTCATAAGGTTAAGCCATTATTTCGATGCAGAATTGCTGTCATGTCTGTAACTTAGGGGCCATCTCTCAGAGTTTATTAATAATCCCACTTAATCTATGGGGAACACAGAGGGGCATACTTTCTCCCACTCTTTCATATTCCCTTTCTGCTTAAGGGTAGTTACAACAGCTCTTGAGAATTCTGAATATCCTTGGGATGTTCAAGCTAGCATGTTCTTATTACTGTGTCTCCTGAATGTGTCTCTGGTCTTGTTTAGGGTTACAAAAACAAGGAAAAAATGTAAGAATGCCACCCAGAGATCTGTCCCAAGGCTGGATGGTTGTGGGTGGCATGACATGTAGAAGAATATGGGCAGGTGTCTAGTAAACTTCTCACCTCCACTGGTTTGGAACTTCACTCCCAAACAGCTACAGGACCCTGATGGAGTGACAGACTATTTGAAAGGAAAATGCTGTGGCTATTCCAGGGAGACACAACTCAGTACTTTATGCTGAGCCCTGGCCAGCAAGTATCAGTTGCCCCTATATAGAAGAAGAAATACACCAAAAAAAATCGGTTTACTTGGTGAGGGATGATGATGAACCAGGACAATCTTGAGAACAGGACAAAAAGGCAGAACCAGAGATAGCTACCTGATCCCTATCACTGTGTGAGCTGTGAAATAGGCAAAAAGATTTTAGCTGCCACACAGCACCTTGTTATCTGTGTGCTCTGGTGGGGGTAATGGGGCCAGTAGCTTAGAATTAGAGGGTAGGGAAGCCAAGTAGCTGGGATTCCTGTCTAAGGAAAGCAGCATTGACAAAGCAGTTAGTAGAAAGACCGAAGTCCTCAGCCTCTGGAGGCAACATCTGTCAGGTGTGAGAGAAAGGAAGATGTTACCTAGGCAAGTGGACCAATATGGAAAGAGGTGTAGAGTGCCTGAGGGAACTGGCTCTGCTAGAGGTGACTCATAACAATCCAAATAATGAGCAGTTGCCCACAGATCCAGATGAAGTCCAATACATGCACCCACATGGTGGAAGTTTTTATAGAGTGTCCATCATCATATGCCAATTCATTGATAATGGTGCCCTGCCCAACTCTAGCAATACAAAGAGAGTCTCTCTTTGGGCCTATGTCTTGGCTGTGGAGAAACTGCAAGACACACTAGCCAAGAAACTGTACCAAGAGTTCCAGCAATTCAAGGACTAGTTCTGCTCCCCACCTGTGCAAACCAGTATGTAAAGCACCCTGTGATTTGGTTTTTTTACCTGTGGTTACCCTGTGTGACCATAGAGAGGACAAAAGGAAGTGGGATGAAAAATCTACCTTGACCCTAGGGCATGGGCTACATAAGTTGCAAGGAAAAACGATAACAGAAAGAGATTCTTCCAGGAAAAATCCCACTCCAGTTTCCAGTGGGCAGCTCCTCAAACAGAGTAGAAGGGCTGATGTTAATTCTGATCCTCTTGAAGGGACTTCTGATTCATTTTTACCAGAATTGAGCAATGGATACCATGACCAGGAGGATTAGAGGGGCTCTGGCTCCAGCTAGGTGGAAGAAAGGGATGGTTAGGTTAAGAGGACTGCGTGGATTTGTTGGCCTTGCACATCAGACCCACAGAGTATAAGGCTGTAGCGGATAACGGTGCACAATGTACCCTAATGCCATCAAAGTATAATGGGGCAAAACACTTCTTTATGTCTGAAGTGAAAAATTTAAATACCAAAAAAATATTGTACCTAAGGCAAGAGGGTGGAACATTGAAAGATAATCTATTTCTACTCTATTTCATTTGCTTTGTCAATCTTCTCTATATGAGCTTCCGTAAATGTGCTTTAAATCAGCAAAGCCTCTGGGCTGGTGAAGAAGGGAAGTTATCCTGCTGGTATCGGGGCTTTTCTGCCTCCTTATCTCCTCTGCAATCTATCAGTCCTGGCTGATATTTTCTTAACAGAGCTTCTTTTCCCCCCAGACCATCATAGTCATAGTTGGGGGATGTTGCCCAATCCTGGGTCAGATTTCAGACAAATCTGAGCTGAGCCATAAGCAAACTGTTCTGGCTAAGTATCTTCTTGGTTGTTTGATCAGGGGCTTTTACTTATTTCATTGGTTTGCTTGGTTTGATTGTCCTTTGTTTAAAAAACCACTGAATGTCATATAGAGGACTAGAGGCCGTATGGTATTTATTGTGAAAATTCTGCTTGGAATTCCTTCGTTCTCTGGAGTATAAACCATGGGTAGGCACATCCAGCTATGCATAACCTCCAGATTATTTCAGAGCTACTCAGAGATGAAGCCTGTGATCCGTTATGGGACTCACACCGTTGCAAAGAGCAATGTGGTTGCCTGGTGAAGATGCGGGAGTTGGGCAGCCCTGGCATGTTGCCTATGGCATAAAGCATATTCATACCTCTCAACAGATACTGATGCAGCTGAAGAGTACTTGGAGATTTTTTACTGACAACTGAAAGCAGGTTGTGCACATTCACAGCTTGTCATGCGTGAAAGGGTGAGCTGAGTGAGCAGATGAGAAGAGCCCTTACAGCAGCATCTATGAAGACAGAGGAGAATGGTAGAAAATATCTTTACCAGAAGTTTAGCATTTTCCTCTGTGATAAAACTAGATTCAAAGACAGGTCAAGTTGCTATGATGTGCAGTCTGTCTTTGAGGGTGGGCTGGCAAAAATATCCGCTCAGAAACAAGAGAAAAAACCCCTAATTTTGAAAAATTACTCTTCTCAGTCAAGAATGTTTGAATTTTTTTAAAAAAACACCTTGCAATCTAAAAGAAAAATAACACCAGAGCTTTAGTTATTATTTATTCTCCTGAAAATCAACCAGAGATCATGAGAGCATGTTGGGATTTTTTTCAGTCCCTTGAACAAATGTTGTGAATTCACATTTTATTTAATCAGGGCATCTGCTGTGCTGCATTTGCAGTTTTCAGTGTTTGGCTGACAGCACCTGTTTGTTTATCCCTGCCATGCTGTCTTCTATCACAGTCACTTTCCCTCTGCTACCACTCACTCAGCAACATATTGTCAGGCTTGGCATTGATGTTCTGTGTCATTCTGGGAATTACAGGAGCGGTTGGATCATCTGAGTTTGCTCTTTCCTTGGAGAAAAGTAGTATTATCCCTTCTCACCCTATCCTGGGAGAACATGAAGCCCTTTTGTAAAGTATTTTTTCTCTACATTGGAATACTATGCTGGTTTTTGAAAGCCAATACATTTAGTTGTCGCCTGCTACTTAAACACCAATTGATGTTTTCCTATTTGTCTGTCTTTGCATTTAATTAAATTTTTAGATTTTAAAAGGAGCTGACATACCGCTACCCATGTCATTGTTTAGCGAGCTATCAGCCTAATGAGTCAGAGTGCTGGCAATTCAAAATGAGAGATGATGTGCATAAATACTTGTGAATATTCAACATCATTTACTAAGCATAATTTTGAGGACCTTCACCATTCTCTCTGTCCCCTGTGTAACAAATTCCGGGTCGACACCTCTGTGTTTTGGGTGCTTTTGGATGTGGAGTTTTGCCTGTTCAGCCCTCCTTTCTGGCTTTGACACTTGGTTCTGTCTTTCCTGGAGGGCACTATGTGTTGCACAGAGTCCGACTCAGCGTCTCCTTTGATCCTCGGCCACAGTCAGTTCCCCTACTCACCCAAACAAATACTTCCTTCCTTCTTTAATTTTTTTCTCATGAAGACCTACCTTTCATCTGGTATAGGAAATTTCTATACCCAGCCTCCTTTTTAATGAGCATCTTTTTTTTTTCTCCACCAGCCTGCTTTTCTTCATCCCAGTCTCCCATAGTATCCAGTCTGTAATTTCTGTAGCTTCTTTCAACCCCAGTCTCTGTCTCTGTGGTGCCAGGTACTGTGTCTGTGGTGACTTCCTCTTGTTTGCACATAGTAGATGGAAGGACAGCACAACAGATATGAACATTGAAAAGCACAGGGGAAGAAGAGCAGAAAGAAGGCTAGGGAAAGGAGAAATAGAAGGAGTAAGTTACACCAAATAACAAAAGACTAAAAAGACATAAATTGGGCTGACTGAAAAGCAGTTATATAAAAAAGAAGTGGAGGAGAGACAAAAGGGAAGTGAAGCAACCTGAAATAAAGAGGTACCAAAGTAAAAGAAAGAACAAACCTGAGCACAAGACCAGCGAACTTGCCTGGCCAAGGATCATCCTTTCATTCTGTGTTTGTAGCTGCCAAGCAGAGCAAGGTCCAAATCAAAATGTGTTCTTTCTAGGTGCTCCTATAAAATACATATCATATTCTAAAGCAAAATGACCACACAAACAAAACAGCAACTGAACGAGGACTCTGAAGAAAAGTGTGGCTCTCCCACCCTATGCTGTATGCTCAGAGCTGCACAGTTCTGCTTTCTTGATAGGTCAAGTCGAGAAAAGGAAGTGGCAGGACAATGGACCTTTCACCAGCTGTTAACAAGGCTAATTTTAGCCCAGTAATTTTGTGTACCTGCCGACATAACATCTGGGTTCTTCGATGTGAAAAAAAACAGTCTTTACTTCTCTGCTGAGTTGGAAGTGGCACAGAAGGGCAAGGTAGTGTAGTATAAGATACAGGTGAGTTTATTCCTTGAAGGCAGAATGTCTTGCTCAAGGACCTCCTGTGGCCTGAAAATCCTTGCAGAACAAGACACTTATCAAAGCCTGTGGATGCACTTTTGTGCAAGAGGTACCATTTCTGGGACAGGCAGAATCCATCATGTCATCACAGACATGGATGGTCACATATTCATACAAGGCAGGGTGCAAAAATCAGCCATTGATCCAAACCCAAAATGATGACTATTATGTTTTATTTTTTTTTTGGTTCCACCCAACATTTCCAAGGATTAAGTAGTATTTGCAGCCTTTAACTTACTACTGCAGCTGTGGACATCTCAGATAGCAACCTTTCTTGTGATTCCCCAAACTGCAAGTACCAACAGGCTGATGTATCTTAGCAATATCATTTCACCACCTACACATACACACACAAAACTCATTCACTGGAGCTCCTGGTGGCAAATGTAAATCTAGGTGTGACCACAGATATTTAACATACGTGCAACATTTAGGTATTAAAGAAACAAGCAGCATTACAAATATTTGTTAGCCCTTCCTATAACCTTTCAGTGCTCCTACAGAACTACTTCCTCTGCTGTCTTCCAGACCTCTTGCAGATCAAACCTTTGCAGAAATCTCTGAGAACTTTTTCTGAAGGTAGAGGGCCCTATCCTGTAAGACTGTGTGTCCAGCAAGGCCTTCTACACCTCTCCGTTGGAAGTTTTCACATAAACTCTTCTCTCTGCTCTTTTAAAGCCAGACTTAAGTTCATTCTGCTCTTAGCTGGTCACATGTGAGCAAACTCCAAACCAGTAACACCATCACTGTACCACTGACTATGGCTTAACAAGCTGGGCTTATTCACTCCAGCCCAAGTACCATAAGGCACATATTGGAGAAGCATTGTCTCTTTTCCAGCCTGCTTTAGAACTGGATAGGGTGGCATAGGTCTGTCTGTTGGACCATAGTCCACGTTGACAAACTGTCAGAAAAGAGAACGATATTACATTTTGTTGAATCACTGTCTGAACTGCTAAATGATTTATTACATGAGAGCTGCCCACCCGTATGAAAGTGGAGCTAATGAGATTGCCAAGAAATCACTGCTATTTAGTGTACAGCCAAAACAGTTCACAAGGGCTGCCCTTAAAATAGAAAAACTGGAAAGAAATCTCTTTAAAGTTATTTTCATAAGTTTCTCTTACTATTACTTTTTTAATTATGTCTTTCTGTCTGGCCAGCAAAAGTGTCTGGAGTTTTTCCCAGTGCTAGTCTGTGGGCCTCCAAAACAATCCCAAAGGTCAAGAAAACTTCAAGTGATCATTCAAGAGAATGGAAAATACTTTCTGGGAGTAGGTAATCCATGTTACTGAAATAATTGCCAGGACCTGTTGACTCTTATTCTTTGTCACTTTTTTGGCCACTGGTGGGACTACGTATCACAAGAGCTCCTGATCTAGCCAGAGAAAGGACAGGTGATCCAGAGGTGCGGAACTATACCAGATACAACTCCACTTTGGAGTGTATCTGCATTTTTTCATTAATCATTGTTTTTTGAAAGAACCGTATTTACTGAGTGGTTTGGGGTTTGCCTTGAAATATAGTAGTCATAGAATGTGTCCTCACTCCACTGGTGACCCATGCCCAGGAAACTGGATAGGGATTTTCATAAGACTTTAAAAGAGTTAGATACTCAAATCTCATCAAAATAAATGGGATCAAGAACCTAAGTCCCGTTCACGCCTTAAAAAATTCCAGTCCTAAGACATCAGTGACAACATGTTTGCTTAGTATTCTAGTAGGTCAGCAAAGGATCAAACTGATGGCGTGTCTCAAAGAAATTGCAGTGCTAGTGTAAAGGAAACCTTGTAGAAGTCAGAGCACTTTGTTCAGGTCAGACAGCAGAGGGAACACTAGAGTAATTCATTTGGCAAACTTCTGTTCAGCATCAACCTTTCCTAACAGACAAGGGGCCTCTAGTTAGCTTTAGGCAGTTTGCAGAATGATATTTCTTTGAAAATTGGCATTTTAATCAGTTTTCCGTGTTGAATTAGACCAGTCTATGTGCCAAATTTGTGTCTGCGTAGTGCTTCCAGACTTTTCAATCAAGCTTTGCTGCAAATCTTTCTCTTTATAGATCACTTTGCAAGCAGAATGTAGCAAAGATTGTTGTGGAAGAAGGAATGATCAACCCCGAAGCACCTCACAAGACTGGTCAACACCTCACACACCTCAGTTAAACTGGGAAATCATAAGCCCACCAGGAATAAACACTCTCAAATCTTGTTGGCAATCAAGACCCGTGGGACCTTCATCCCAGTGGGTAAGGAAAGTCATGCAAGTGGTTCTACTGAGTGGGAGATTTTTCCACAGTACAGAGTGGGAGTGTAATGTGTAACTGTCCTCTTGCTGTCTTGTTACAAGCCAGTGCTGCCTTTGTACCTTGGGATTGTGTTAACACAGCACTCAGGTGCTTAGGATCTAAACCTAGAGGAGGGAAGCACTTCAGCAAGGAAAATGGAGGCTGATGTGTGGAGAGCATGACATCTCATCCGGGAGAAACAGTAGCTTTTCAAGGCACGTGCTATAGCAGTCTGGGGGCATGTCCCAGCATCTCCAGGTTGCTATAATTTTCCCTTTTGCTTCCTACAGCAGTTAATTTCTCGAGCTGCTGAAACACTGTGGAAAAGTTGAGAGCACTGGAAGTGGCAGGAGGCACCCACAACATCGGAGAGCTCGTCTGAAAACCCTCCCAGTGTACATATGCGCACACTGAAGATGCTGTGCTGTGGAGAAGTGTAAGGGTTGTAGGTATGCTCCTTGAAGCCTTCCAGTTCTTAGGGTTGCTTCACTACAAAAGCTCTATGGCTCTTGTTTTCTGAGGGTTTGAAAGCGCTGGGGCCTGCAGGAGCAACACAGGGGGAGAGAGTAAGATGTCAAGGAACTCTTCAGCCCTCAGGCAGGTGAGGGGCTGTGAGGGAGATAGAGTGCTTGTTTTTCAATGCCTAGAATACAGACCTTTGTTATTGTTTTACTAATTCTGCTGTATCCCCCTTGTCAACTTGGCAATAGCACAGACTCTCTGAATGCATTTGTGTTTCTCAGTGCTCAAGACTGTAAAAACCCACAGAGGAGAGATAGACAGGGTTTCTGCAGCCCATCCCAGAGAGGAGCCTGTACAGTGGGGAGGATGCATCCTAACTTCCAGGATCCATTTCTTATCTCTCTCTGAAACTTCTGGCCCTCAGTCCCTGAGTGGAAATGACATTATTGTAACATTCTGTATTTGATAACTTTTGACAATATAAGGCTGTTCTCTGACTGATATCTTCTTACAGAAACACCGCTGAGAAATTTGGAGAGAGATGTTTACATCAATAGATATCCTTAGTTTATAACATCACGAGTGATTGTGACACTTAGGACTGACTTACCAAACTCATTTAATTTCTCAAGTGATCATAATACAGCTAACACATCCTTTACTGAAAACATGCACAAAAATAAGGAAATGAGTCCTTAAGCATGCAATAAATCTTTCACTTTCCACAGAATAAATATAATCTGCTTATCAGGTATAAACTGTGGCCTATTTCTTCAGAATCATAGTCATAAACCTGGCTCAGTTATAGTATGCATTCTACTATCTTTGTACTTTTGAAGAATACTGCCATAAATTTGTGAAAGATAAAAGGATTCATTTTTTCATAGATATTTAAAATTTGGTAGTTCTGTGTGTAGTAGCAGGAGTGCTGTCAGATGGGAAGGTATATAATGACAATTTATCTTAAAATTTTGTATGCAAATAAAGTTGCATCTGGAATTGGAAACAGAATATTGGTATTGCTTTAAAAGCTTTTTAAAATATATATTTTGAAATTATTGAACAAAGAACATAAAATTGGGAGGGGCCATGATTGAAACAGTTGTGTTAAATAGAAATATACTTTTCATTACAGTGTACAAAGGAATGGTGTGTTTTGAATGGTGTGTTTTGAATGGTGTGTTGGATATGTAGGATGTAGGACATGTGCAACTACTTGTTACTTTGCTTTTAAGCACATGGTGGCTGTTTGTGTGATTGCTCTCTAACTGTAATACTCACCATGCCTGCTTTGCTGTAATGTGAGCTTTATGCCAGAGAAGAACTCAGGCTGTTGGCTTTCCATCTGGATTTCACAAAAGGTTTTGACTTTGTGAATCAAGGCAGTTTGATACTTCTGTAAATCTCATGAACTAACAAGTCTTTTTATGGAGGGTGTTTTCAGTCAATGACATTTTTAGAAATGTTTTGTGGTTACATAGTTAAGTGAACTGGCGTATTGCCCTGATGTTCCTGAGAATGATGTTTGCTAGGCTACTGATGAGCACTAACGATGCTGATAGTGCTGTTCATACATGGCCCTGTTAAGGTACAAGAGTCCTTAACACGAAGAAATTGTGCACAAAGAGAAAGCTAATGGAGGAAACCATTTATGACAAGCTACATGTAAGCAGTTGTTTTTAGTTAACTCCTGCTCATAATGATAACCATTTGCACATTAATTGCTTGAAATGTCTTACAATGCATTTGGATTTATGTTCACACTGGAAAAAATGTCAGAAGTTATGCCTTAACTGGGACCATCTGGTTTGCTGTGGATGTTTAAAGTTTGTATGGGTGCAAAAACAATGGAGGAAATTCACTGATTAAAAACCTGTCAAGGGATATTAAATGTACAGACACCACATCTGCCTGTATGATGTCCCTCCAGCTCCTCGTAAGCTGGTACAGCATGTATGGGGACACCACTGTGTTTAGTCTTCTCTTATATTCTTACCCAAGGTTACACTGTTGGGCATCCACAGAGGCTGGATGCGGCACTAAGGTTTTTTTTTCTCAGGTCCTGTATAATGCACTTGAAACCAGAAATCATAGTCGTGATTTAAGGTGCATCTCAATGTTGAACTGGTGGGTTTGAGGGGGTTTTTTTGTTTGTTTGTTTTGGGGTTTTTTTGTTTATTTACTTTCAATGTGCTTTCTTTAGAATGGCATAATGCTAACAGCATTAGAAAAATATACTGGGCTGGGATGCAAGGCATTTGGTAAGTTACAGTGCCATCTATGGAAGAAACACAGCACCTGCCTGCAAGCTGAGGTCTCATTGCCTTCAAAAACCTTATTTTGTAGCTTCAACAACCAGGTCACATCCAGCAGCTGAAACCAAACATTAAATCCAACAGAAAACACAGTACTGCACTGAATCTCTAGGCATTACTAAAATCCTCAGAAAACTTGTTCAAATTTTCCCCCCAGCTTCCCCCACTTCATATTTTTCTGCCAGTGCTGTCCTAGGTTTGCACATGTTTGGCTTTTTCTAGTTGGCATTCATCTCCTAGTAACACTGAGAGGCTTGGTGGTCTCAGTTAAGGACCAAGGGACTCTTAAACTTAGTTTTGCAGGAGACAGAAGTAAACAAAGTCTTATAATTCTCAGTGTGCATGTCCAGTTATGACCCAGTGGTAAAGGCTCTGACTGGGAGGTCAGGATTCTAACTTCAGTTCGCTATTGTACCTACAGCTGGTGCTTCTGTATTGTAGGAGGTGGTGACCACCAGCAGGATGTTACACCGTACAGGGAGTTGCACAGCTCTCTGAATTACAGTTTGCATAAAGAAACTGGATGTACATTAAGTCAAGGAGAGATGTTGAGATGAGGAAATCACGATGAGAAGTTAGAAACTGGTGTAGAAGACTCAGATTCTGGCTAATTCGTTGCTTACAAAGTGGAGGACCCTGCAGGAAGAGAGAGAACCATTCACCATGATGTGCCAAGGAGCATAGTAGTTAAACTTAGTTAAACATAGAAGGCTTCAGCACATGTTCCTTGGCTGCATAGAAGGAGGAAAAGCCTAGGCAAAGAAGGGACATTACCTACGGCTGTCTGTAATGTCTCTCATTTGTAAGTGTACCCAACATTAGGTGAGTATTCAAGCTAAGAGTGTAAAGTGCAAATAAACACCTCCCTCTTGCCATCACAACGTGTTTAACTCCTTTTGGAGTGAACCTGTGCCTAGACTCAGTATTTCCCACCAGTTAGTTTAAGTAACGCCCCACATGGCTTGTTGGTTTCTGTGGTCCCCCAGACATAAGTCCCATATTCCTCCCATCAGAGTGGTAGGGCATCATGCTGCCTAACTGAAAGCTGAGGTTTCCCTGAGAGCAGGGAGTATGAGAGCAGAGGTTTGCCCCATGTTGTCTGCTCAAGAAAGCTGGCAGCAGAGCAGGGTGTTTAATGTGGGGCTCCTGTGACCTAGCCTGACTGCCCAGCCCTCCTACTTTTCATAGAATCATAGACTCATAGAATAACCAGGTTGGAAGAGACCCACCGGATCATCAAGTCCAACCATTCCTATCAAACACTAAACCCTTCCCGTCAGCAACTCGCGCACCCGTGCCTTAAACACCTCCAGGGAAGGTGAATCAACCACCTCCCTGGGCAGCCTGTTCCAGTGCCCGATGACCCTTTTTGTGAAAGTTTTTTTCCTAATGTCCAGCCTACTGTCTACCAGTTGGCCACAGCGCTGTGGTTTATAACTAAGCATCCTCATTGCTTTGGGCAGTAAGGGGTTTTGGTGAGGTGAGTAAAAGAAGACACAGGATCTAATGTGGTACCATTTACCATCACCAGGCATTTTGCCACCAACTTCAGCTGGCTTAGGAGTTGGTTTATGACCCTGAAGAAACTGGATGAACTATTCTTAACCTCAGTGAAAGGAAAGATTAACTCCAGTCAGTTGCCCTAACTTGCTTTATTCAGACCCTGACTGGAGTTCATAAGACTGAAAAAAAAAGTTTCACTGTGCAGCTGAATTTCTCGTGATTCCATTTTTGGCACTGGCAAAATCCTACTCACAAAACAACTTGGAGAATATGACAAAAAAAGAAAAAAAAGACAATTTAAAGTCTTCCACCATTAAAAGTACTTTTAAAATTCATTTGGTATACACAGAAAATGCTATGTTATCTTTTAAAAAACCTTAAATAGCTTAGAGATGGGGAAAATATTTTGAATGAGGAGGGAGAATTAAAATTTGCCTCCCAGCAGGACTAATGCTTGTGATCTTTCTTACAGAGAGGTAATGAAATAATTGTTAAACCATAGAAGTCTGACTAGAAGAGATTAGAGTCTAGATGCTGCCATTCCAGAAATACAGACCTGTGGTTCTTTCACCACTAATATCTTACCCTGCCTAGCATCTAAGTGAGTATTTGTTTTTTCTAAATGCCCACCAGCCTGTAGAAAGTAGTAAAGAGTGAGCTAATAGCCACAACAAAAAGGGCATGACAATGGGAACCATTAGAATCATAGAATAACTAGGTTGGAAGAGACACACCGGATCATCAAGTCCAACCATTCCAATCAAAGTTAGGTCTCCTTGAGATGAGAGTTCCATGGACTCTCTTGGGCAGAGGTATTCTTTGCACAATTGAGGGAAACTATCGCCCTTTGAGATATGACAGGAAATGAAGGGATATCTTACATTCTGGAAAACAATCCCCATATCTTCGCATGCCAGGTGAACTCCAGCATAGTTTATGCTGTGTGAGTGCAGTGAAGGAATGCAGACCTGGGTTGCTCCTGTACATCTGCTATGTCTCATCCTGAGGGCTTTCCAGACTGGCAGACTTAGAGATGTACCAAACCAAGCACATCTGAGCCACAAGACCGTAGTGAAACTCACCACTGATACAAGTACAAAATCTGTGCCTTAGAACACAGCACATTTGTATAGAAAAAAAGACCATTCCAGACCATGAACATTCTTAAGATCAGCTACTGTTTTAGATGAACCCTGAAACTACACACGTGTCCATCTGTGCTGCGTGCAGCAGCTGTACACTTGAATGTACACTTGCATGCACTGGTTAAAGTTCAGGAAGCCTTTTCCGGTAGTTTGTTCCAACAATTTCTTGTGTCCTTTCCTTTTTCAATGTAGAAAGGTCAATTACAATTCCCTACAAGAGATGACATGCACTTTCCTACATGAGAGAGTAGGGCTCCTTTAGCCTAGAGAGGGGAAGGCTCCAGGGAGACATTATAGCAGCCTTCCAGTACTGAAAGGGGCCTACAGGAAAGCTGGGAAGGGCCTTTTTATCAGGGAGTGCAGTGACAGGATGAGGTGCAATGGTTTTAAGCTGGAAGAGGGTAGACTTAGATTAGATAGTAGGAAGAAAGCTTTTCCTGTGAGAGTGGTGAGGCATTGGCATAGGTTGCCCAGAGAAGCTGTGTAAGCCCCATCGCTGGAGAAGTGGAAGGCAAGGTCAGATGAGGCTTTGAGAGACCTGATGTAGTGGAAGGTGTCCCTGTCCATGACAGGGAGCGGGAGGTTGGAACTAGATGATCTTTAAGGTCCCATTCAGCCCAAACCATTCTATGATTCTATGGGTGATTTCTTTTCTTTTTAACAGATTCAAAGTATGTTTTATAGAATTTGCAGAGGTTTCCTCCAGCCAGTTACATTACATACATGGGATTCTTAAGGGCACCATTGTGTACCCTTTTTCTTTGTTATGGATTTTATTGTTCTTGCTTTATTTGCAAATAAAATATGCACAACCATTTATTTTGCCCCAGATAAGAATGACTATAAATACATAAACAAGCAGGCACTGAAAGCCCTTTCTAGTTCCTGCATCTGTGTTTCCCTCCTGAAACAGAAGTCACTCGGAAAGCTTCACTAAAAGCTTGCTTTGAAAATGAGTATTTTTGCAGACTGCTGACTCTGGAACTACATTTACTAAAGAGATGCAGTCACACAATGGTTTGCCTCTGTATTATCCAGGTCATGGGCCAGAATTCTCTTGGGTGCTAACCTTTTAAATTAAGCTGAATATTCGGTGCACAGTGGGGCTATTTTTCTTTTAAAGCTGGTCCCAAATGGGAATGCTGAGTGTCATGCCTGGTTTAACTGTCTTTGGTTGCATGTAGAGTCGAGGGGTGAGATCCTCTTCCCTGGGGGCTGACCACTCACTCTGCCATGACCTGACCATTGAAGTTCCATAGTTCATGCACTCCACTCCATACATTGACTGCTGTTAATATTGTTTAAGTGACTTTACTGGTGTTCTAGGGGAATACCTGGAGGGATCACTTGCAGTCATCCATAAAAAAGAGGAGTTCAAAAAAATATAGTCAAAGCCTTTATCTCTGCACCAGGTGTAGGTACTGAAAGTCTAATTTAAATCCTAGAAATTTTGAACTTAGAATTTAAAACCTAGTCTATTCTAGTAGTCAGTGTATGAAAAACTTTTCCTGAATTAAATGCAGTAATTGGGCTTCTTTTAGTTCCTAACAAATCCTTTTCCTCTTATATGTGAATATGTTGTGAACAGTAGCTGTCTCTCAAGGATTTTAAAGAAGTACCAAGCAGGATGTATTGACTGTGGTTAGGTTTTATGATTTCTTCTTTAGACTTAAAGTTTTTAAATTATTCTCCCTGTTAGGATGATCCCTGCTGCACACTGCATATTTTACACAATGTGGAAAAGGAATTAAATCTCTTACATACATCGTTTGCAGATGACACCAAGCTGACTGGTGCAGTTATGACACCGGAAGGATGGGATGTCATTCAGAGGGACCTGGATAGACTGGAGAAGTGGAGCTGTGTGAACCTCATGAGGTTCAGCAAGGCCAAGTGCAAGGTCCTACACCTGGGTTGGGGCAATCCCTGTTTTCCATGCACAATGGGGGATGATGTGATTGAGAGCAGCGCTGCAGAGAAGGTGCTGGTTGATGAGAAGCTTGACATGAGCCGGCAGTGTGTGCTCACAGCGCAGAAGGCCAACCATATCCTGGGCTGCATCAAAAGAAGCATGGCCAGCAGGTCAAGGCCCCTCTATTCCTCTTTTGTGAGATCTCACCTGGAGTATTGTGTCCAGTTCTGGAATCGTCAGCATAAGGATTATGGAGCTGTTGGAATGGGTCCAGAGGAGGGCTACAAAGATAATCTGAGGGCTGGAGCACCTTCTATACAAGAACAGGCTGAGAGAGTTGTTCAGCCTGGAGAAGCGACAGCTCAGAGGAGACCTTATAGCAACTTTCCAGTACCTGAAAAGGGTTACGAGAAAGCTAGAGAGAGACTATTCATAAAGGCGTGTAGTGATAGGATGAGGGTGAATGGGTATAAAGTGGAGAGGGGCAGATTTAGACTAGGCATTAGGAAGAATTTCTTCACCATGAGGCTGGTGAGGCACTGGCACAGGTTGCCCAGGGAAGCTGTGGATGCCCCATCCCTGGAGGTGTTCAAGGCCAGGCTGGATGGGGCCGTGGACAGCCTGATCTGGTGGGAGGTGTCCCTGTTCGTGGCAGGGGGGAGTGGAACTACATCATCTTTAAGGTCCCTTCCAAACCTAACTGTCCTATGATTCTATAAAAAATAATGAAGCTTGGTCTATTCAGTAGTTTGTTCAGGCTGTGCAAGAAAGCCTAAAGATAAACTGTGTGACTGGTTACGGCCTTCATTGCTGCTCTCTTCTCTCTCTCTCCTTTCCTCCATCTGTTGGCACATATCATATCTATGAAGTTATGACATGAATTAAACAAGAAGTATACCTTGGCCTGACTGAGGACATACTAGAAGGAAGAATATTGAGATCTTGCCATAAACATGAGGAATAATGTGGGATTGGATAAATCATACCCAACTTGTTATTGCTTTATTTCTTAAGAAGCTTTATAAACCTTATTTCTTAAGAAACTTTCCAGCAGCATTATTATGAAAAAATACAAAAGCCAAGAAGAGGGAAGTTGCTCTGTTGGTGGTCACCACTGGTGAAAAATCCAAAAATCTCCTGTCTGAGAATGAAGGCCAAGACAGCCCACACAGATCTGCACTCTTCTAATACACACAAATGTTGTCTATTATATTACAGTGTGCAAACATGCTAGAAATTCATACTTTATTTATACAAACTCGTGTTACTGCTGTGGTAAAAAATATTTGGGAAAGCAGTTGAACTTGTGAACACTTATGCTTCAGACTATAGTTACATTGTTGAGATTCACATTTTCTGCCTGGTTATAATTTATAAACACTGGGTTTAGTCAGAGAAAGTCTTCATACTGCTTAACTGTAATTTCCTGCAATAAACGGAGTCTGATGAGTGAGGATATGAAATCTTGGAAAAGTTTATTCATTCTAAGGAAAGCTGTCCCACTTGATGTAGTAGAATTGGCATAATTTTGTAAGGATTGGCAGTTTGCTAATTCCCTGTCCAATCCAGAGTGTAAAAAAAGAGTGAGGGACTTCACTTGACAGCAAATTGATTTTTGCCCTCCTCACATGAATGAGATCAGGCTTTGAATCTAAGCAGATGTGGAAATATCATCGTCTGACTAAGGAAGTCACTTCAGTCTATACATAACTTCAACCATGTGCTCAAGCCTAACTAAAGGCTTGATTTCAGTTGAAACATGGACTAACCATGAGCCAAGGTGCTTCATAAAATCAGAGCCCAAGCATTCATAGTAATTAAAACCAAGTTCTCCTGTTGCAGCCGAGCAGCTGAATTTAGATAGTGAGCACAGAACGTGTCACTGCCCAATCAAGCCTAATGGAGACTACTACTGAAGTGATAAAATAACAGTTCCCGACATACATATATCAAGTGAATGTCAGTAACAAAAATAACCTTGCTGTGGAGCTAATGTTTCACTTATTGAGAAGCATTATTTGTCACCTTTTGATTGTACCTCACAGGGGCGAAGCGCACTTGTGGATTCTCCTTTCAAATGTGCCAGCCAAGCCCCAAGAAACCACCCCCAAGACCTGCATGTTAGGTGCTGGTGGGACAAATACCTTAAGCTCTGGAAACTGAAGAGTTTTAAAACTAATTTCTTCCTATGTTTTTCAGTCTGTCAATGAGTGTATATTTCTCTGTTTATGACACAGCAAGGATATTCCCAGCAGGAAACATGGGTCACAGGCTCTCCTGGGACACCCTCCTATTACAGATTTCAGGAGTGGCAACCATGAGCTATCTGCATCCAAAGTGCAGCTAAGCAAAGGATTAACATCAGTCATCTGAATGACCGGTATCCCTGCGGCAGCCATGGTATATGGGATGGTAGAGATGAAGTAACTTATGTAAAGCATGTTGAGCAAGATCCCCAGCTGCATAAGCAGCAGTTTCTTGTTGCCCTGAAACACAGCACTTCCCCAAAGAGCAACCAAGTGCCTGCAGAAACACTTTCCTAAAACCTCACAGCCTGAGCCAGGGCCATGAACATGCACCAGATGATTTAAGAGTATTTTGCCACCTTTTATAAAATACATGCATGATGCTTTACAGGAAAGTGTGTCAGCACTCCTGCCTGTGCTGATCATTTCTCAAACCACAAGCAGGAGTTACTTCATAACTTGTTGCCAAAGGGTCTTGCTAGGATACAGAAAATTGAAAACCAAGTACCAAACCATGTCTCATACTTCAGGAATATTATGTCCACCTCTATATATAGCATTGGGCTGCATTAGAAACCTCTAACAGCTGATTTCTGAAGTAGGGAAAAATGTGCCACTTGGTATCTAACCCCCTCTCTTGCTTTGTTCAGTAAGAATTGATACTGTCAAATATGTTGTTTATTAACATGACTGGACCTTCACGTCACTTTTTCAGTAAAAAGAGAAGGAATGATTGGTAAAAATCAGGGAAAGCATCAAGGTGGCCAAGTGATGATATTGCTTTCTGAAGAATCTTGTTCCTTCATCAACACTTCCTTCAAACCATTCCACAAAACCACCTGGAATGTGGCAACAAGTTTGCCACTTGACTGCTGTTTATCAGAAAGCCCAAATACTGCAATCAGCCTATTTTCTGTAACCATCTGGATTTTAAATTTATGCATATTCCTCAACTTCCTAGTATTGCTAAATATTTTTGTGGAATGGGAGAAGGGAAAGGAAGGAGAACGTAACATTTCTTGAATCATGATGCGATAGAGTTCTACTGGAGAAATATCTTGAGGTGTTAGAAGGGAACTACAGAGACTACATGTCAATACAGACTCTCATTTGCAGACAGACATGAGTTCACCTGATCGTTCTCCAAGTCAATCAAGTTGTGGTTAGCCTAACACTGAGCTTTAGCTAATACACCATGCTAAGGGGTAGGGTATGTTAACTCAGGCCCAAAGCCAACCTAGTGTAAATATACAACTCTGCCTGTAAAAAAATCCCCACAGGTAGTTATAAAGTTAATTTTCATTCTGACTGCCTTCCATTTCAAATATCACCATAAGCAGATGACTAGATCTGTGTCTCAGTTTTGTACTTGCAAATTGGGGACAGTAAAACTGCGTTTCTCCGACTCTCCATTTATTAAAAGTGGAAGCTGTTCGGGAAAGAAGTTAACATGTACATGGATAAAGACTTGAAAGGAAAATGCTAATCAGTCTCACTATGATGCTACAGGTAATAATACCTTTCTGGTATTGAGTGTTCTTAAGCAATGGAATTGACTGTCTTGCTTTTTATGGTACCCTGCTTGAAATGCTAAACCTGCTGACATATGTCCGACATCACGCGCATCTCCTCAATTTTTTTGCCTTGCTGCTGGCCTAGCAATGTCAGCTAACCACATCTGAAACTAATCTAAGGAAAAAGTGCATAAGGGATTTTCAGATCAGTTCTGTGCAGCTCTTTACTTGTGCACTAGGCTTCATTTTGAACTACATTTCTAATGCACAACAATCCTTCAAGGGGTTAGGAAGCTTCATTAAACCAACTCATGTTGTTTATGGTATTACTAGGAAGATAACCTTTGAAAAACATGCAGGAATTCTATCACTTTTCCATTTTCCCTATCAGGGGAAAATGTCCTGCACCTCATTCCCAGGAGGGTTCCCTGTCAAGAGATGTTTCACGCATCCTCAAGGAGGACGACTCATACTTCTGCTTCTGATTCATGGAAGCCCTCCCTCAGATCTGCCCCCCGGCATCCACTTTCCCCAACTGTTTGTGAAGAGATAATCCTCCCATCAGTGATAAAACCTGCGCTTCCTCCTAGATGTGTCAGCTGCTGTCCCTGCAGCCATCCTTGTCCTCCAAGCCCAGCCAGAGCAGAAAAGCAGCAGTTGGCAGCATCAGCCTCCAGCTCTTCCTGGAGGTAATGGCTTCCCCACGCATGGCACAGCAGGGAGACTCACTCCTCATCAAGGAGCACAGCACTCCATTACCAAGGCTGGAGCAACACTGATCACTGCTTCAATTTTTCATGCTGTATAACAAAAACTGGTTGTTAAATCCTGGTCCTTTGCAAACTCCCAAAGATGGAGATGCCCCCCTTTCTCCAATGCCTTATTCCAATACTGTACTACCTTCCTAGTTAAGTACTCTTCTAGTTTCCCAGTGTCCCAAACTGAACCCTCTAAGCTGTAATTTGTGGTTACTTCCCTTTGATATACCTACTACCAAGGAAAAAAAATTCTGGCTTTGTTATCTTCCAGCTGTCCTTGAAGTAGTTGTAGGCTACAATTAGATCCTGCCTTAGTCTCATCCGTGCCAGACTGCACACACCCAGCTCCACCAACATCTCCTTGTAGGCCATAACCTCCATGCCTCTGGCTGTCCCAGTAGGCTTCTGCTAGACTCCCTCCAGATTCTTCTATGTCCTTCTTGGATGATTCTGGGAGAGCGGGAGACCCCGAACTGGCCATACTATTCCTGGTGCAGCCTCACCAGTGCCAAGCAGAAAAGGATAATGGATCCCTCCATCTGCTGGCCTCACTCCTCTCAATATAGTTCCCAACACAGCTCACTATTTGCCTTACTCATGAAGACCACACATGGGCTTATATTCAATTTGGCTCATGCCATAACCCCCACGGTCTGTAGAGCCAGGCTGCAAACTCAGCCTGTTGCCTCCCAACCTGTGCAGAGACATGTACTGCCTCCAACCAGGTTCTAAGCTCTGCACCTCACTGTTAAACTCTACAAGGTTTCTCCTAGTCTCGTCCTCTTATCTTTTGAGATCCCTTGGGTTTGAAAAATTTGCCATGTCCACCATTCCCTCTAACTCAATTTCACTCTTTGCAAGAATTCAGAAATTACTAAACAATGTTATTTTAATACCTTTGGTCACAAAGGAATCATAACACTTTTATACTCAGTTTTTGGCTGCATCTTTTCCCAGTTCTTGTTTGCTCCCACAGTCTCACTTAGCTGCAGTCCTGTCATGAGCCTCTTCTCAGCCATCAGCAGCACCAGCAAACAGATCCTGTGACTTCAAGTTTTATTGCCAGCTTGTTTTCTCCCTACAATCAGCATAGTCTGAAGGGACTGGCCCCTAGAAAACCCCAGTGCCTTTCCATCAAAGGCAGAGGATACTATTATAGTATGTCTAAGCCCTCTTTTTTCAGCTACTTACTTGTCCACCTTAAATATTTATAGATTGATAAATTAGTCTGTGCATCAAAACCTAGATGCTGCTACTGTTATTTATGTTCTTTCTTTTATTACTTCCCCCCTTTCACCTCTAAGAATCCTATTCAGCATAGAAATAGCACTGCATACATTGTACGGCAGTATATAATGGACAAAGAGGTGATGTGGTGCTGTATCAGCAGCAAACAGGCTTCAGTCCTAAGCCAAAGGCTATTGAAATGTGCAAGAGGCTTTGTACATTATTCACGCCTAAGTTAACCTGTGATTAAATTAAGGACTGGATATTTGGCTCTGCAATCAGAAGAGTGCCTAAGCACGTGAGCGGTCCCTCCTGAAAGCAGCAGGACTACCCTTACACTTAACAGTATGTATAAAATTGTGCCTGGATTCGTTTTGCATTGGCGTCTCCTAAATCAGACTTGTTGCTGAAAATTTCCCAATGCTGCCACCTACAGAACAGGTTAACTACAGCTTTTAACATTGCAGAGAACTGTTAAAAACATGATAGATTGCACACCGTCAGCCCTAGAAACATTTTTAAATTAGCAATATGCAGGTCTGAACAGATAAGCCTGAGACTCTTAAAGTTTTCTCAGTTATTTCTAAGGATAGTTCTATATATAAACTGTTGAAAGTCCACCTCGGGAGGGCTGCACAAAATGGTAGGAACCCATTAATACAAATTAAATCATTTGCTCAACAGTCTCCTCACATGTCTGAAAAAGTGGCAGTGGGAACAGCCAGTCATACATTTCTCTCAGCGCAGGCATAACACAAAACAGGCTTCACAAGCTCCTGCTCTTCTCAGTAACTGTCATAGTGAAACACCGGGGTAAAAATCAAGAAAAACACATAGGGTTTTAACGAGAAATTTAGAGAGTCAAAAGAGCTAATTGAATTAAGAAGGATGCACGGGAAATCAAAGAAAGCTAACAGTTCCATATGGAACTTTAGAATTAAAAAATCCACACAAAAATTCAGAGATGAAAAAACAAGCAAGGACAAGAAACAGAATGAGCCTCCCTTCAGATAAGATGTGACCAACAGAAAATGATAAACTATCAGAGAGCATCTTCTCATAAAAACAATGCTTTGATTTATAACACTCTACAAAATGCCTACAGGCAATTACATATCTCAGGCCAAACACTTCTGCTAAAGTGTGAAACAAGCAAACATTAAAATTCAGAAACTTGCAAGTAGGTCAAACCAGATGAAAAATATACATAAAAAAGCATTTCTTTTGAGATTATACACACCTGATATGACTTTAGAACATCTATCTTTTCTATTTACAGCTTATATATATGATTTTAATGTGGCACATACATGTTTCCACATATTGTGAGACTTTCCTTCTGAATGCAATAATGCATCTGGCAGGGCTGCACCGTTAGTATGGCAAAAGCTTCATTCTATTCAGCTTACAGAGCCTCACCCACTGTTTGAGACCTACTTCAGCTGAGGCAACCTCATCCCAACTCCCCACATCCTCACCATCCTCAGCAACTCATCTTCCTCTTTCTACCCAGACTGTTTTGGAACACAGCCTAGTTGCTTGCCAGACCCCTGTGGTAATTGCAGTAGGGGAAAACAGCCTTACTTGTGATATTAAACAGAAGTCAATGAATAACATTCATTCCTTAGTTGTTTTTTTTATTGACATCCTTTGAAGATATACCTAGAACCAGAAGGTGAGTAAACAAGAAAAGTCTGTTACAACTCTTTCCCTGTCTTTTTCTATAAGGCCAAAATTATTCAAATGTTGCCTTTCAGTAGATTCTTAATTCAGAGGCTCGTGCAGAAGAGTGAAAAACCTTATGAAATACTAAAATAATTTCAGTAGCACTAGACATTCATATTGCTAAATCAAAACAAGAAAAAAAATCAGAAATGTGTGACTGCTACAATCACCATAAAAAAAAATACAGTGGCATCTCAAAAGTACTTTCAGGTTACTTCAGCATTGACTGCCTGTGTAACCATACACACAGGCAGTTAAGGCAGGTACCCTCAGCAATGACCTTGAAATGGTAATGGCACTCTGACCCAGGTATGGCATATAGTCAGCTGGGCTCTGCCTTCTCCTCTCCCCTCCCCTTTCTCCTACTGTATCTGATTTTCACTGCTCTTTCTATCCATACTCCTGCTCTCATGCCAGATACCATTTCCACTCCTGTAGCCCTTGTTGCTAAGCAGCCTGAGCAACAGGCACAGCTCTGAAGCTGTGCTGGAGCAGGAGGCTGCAGCAGAGATGACCCAGGAGGCTTCTCTCTACCTTGGGATAACTTCGACTAACAAGCAGAATAAGATGCTGTTGTAAACTAGACCATGTGACATCTAAAAGATAGATTCTACCTCCCTGCTAATAGAAAGCAAGAGACGCTTGTTTTTGGAACTGAAGTACTGAGGTTTAGCTAATCCTTTACTTGAAAATGTGTTGCAAACCCCTGCAAGGCATAAGAAAGCCCAGTTACCCAGCACTTTCAGACCAGGAGTGGCTTTAATCAAAGGCTGTATTTTGAATTACTGTTCAAAGAAAGCCTGGAAGTCAGAAGTTTGCAGCATACACTGAGTATCAATTACCACCTAAGAATCTAAGTTACCTGGCACCTAGCAACATGGCTAGCAGGCTCAGAGTAGTACATGATGCTTTATAATAAAAGCTAAACTTGAAAGCTTTTCTCTCTTCTTGCAGCTACCACAGCAAGGAAATGCAGATCAATAACAGCTAGAAACATCCAATTCCACAGAAGGGTCACCAAGCTGGGGCCAAGGAATTAGTATGCATTTAGCAATCTTTCTTCCCCTTGAACCTGAAAATTTACCTGGCTGTTAAAAATTCATGTGGTGCAGTTTTCTTCCTTTAAGTAGTTTTGGAATAGACAGTTAGGAGGGCCTTGAAAGAGGCTCTGCTAACATAGTCTCAAGTTCATAAACACACACTGGTTATCTGGTGATTGTGTTCAGTATTAGCCAGCAGATTTCTTTTAACCACAGGTGGGGAAAAAACCTAATGGAAAACACCAACAAACTGAGGCTTTCTTTTGCTTGTAGCATTAATACAAAACAGCCTCTCGTCAAAAGCAGATAACTTCAAATTGACATTTGAGTGTTTGTCATCCTTCCCCCCACCCACCACCAAAATAAATGTATGCAGGCTGGCAAACTGCAGCTGAAAGTTTCAGACTGGACATTAGGTAGTTTTACCAGAAGGGTAGTGTAGCACTGGAATGTTATGCAGAGACAGTAGGGCATCTTTCCAGCCTTGGAGGCCTTCAGGACACTAGAAAACTCAATCGTCCTCCTAACTGGAGGAGGACATTAACTTTTTGCTCAGAGAAAAGCTTTGAGGATCCTTCGAAAACAATGTTTAGAGGATGGCACACTTAACTTCTTTCCCAGAAAGTAACTGATCACTTTAATTCCATAGAAGTTTTCCAGCAGAACATTTTATTCTCATTAAGGACAAAGAAATATCAACCAACAGCTCAATTAACATGACAAAGATCAAACAAGCCCTGTTCAGCCTTTTCTACTTAACATGTGAAAAAAGAGTTTAAAGACAACTCATGTGTCCAAACTGTTCACATTAAAACTTGAGCTCACCCTTTAGCATAAGCTCAGCAATGTGGCTCTTGTGTATAGCAAGTGGAAACAATTTAAGTTACCAGAACAGCTGTGTTTAACAAGTACTGAAGCACTGGATTTTAGATTGCATTTACTGGTGTGCTATTAGACTGCTTTCCTTGCATCTCTTCTGTCTCAGGCAGACTTGCAGAGAGCCACAGCAGAAAAACGAACTTCTCCTTTTTCACGTTCTGTAAATTGCCTGCAGATCTTAGCAGACTCCTTGGAAGGGAAAAAAAAAAACCACACAAACCTTTTTAGACTACCAGAATATGCTTTCTGTAGAGACCAAAACTTTGCAGCTCCACTCTGGGTTCCACCAAGTCACAAGATCTTGTGGCACCAGCTAATAAACAACATATCTTGCTCTGTGGCACAATACTACCTTGTTACCATGATATAAGCAGCGCTAACTTGTACAGCAAGTAATTACAGCCACTATATACTGAATGCATGCCTCTTACTCTGGAAAAGAAACAGCAAATCAAAAGCCTTACCTTCAACAGCAAGTCATCTGAGCTCGTGCCATGGTTTACAGGAAACGGCATGCGCCCATCTGTAAGAGCAAGTCCTATCATTCAGTGTACTTAATATTACTTAACTAGCAGAACTGAGCATAATGGGCCCAAGACAACTACACACATATTAAGATACTCAGGAGGTCAGAAGAAATTACATATATAGCTTGAGTTAGAAGGAGACTAGGTATTCCCAGCTCTAGAGGATGCAACATACTTTAGAAGGGGGCCTTGACCTTCAGAGCAACCCATTTTCAGGTAAAATCTTCAATTGGAGATACAAGATTATTGTATTTGCTTTGAGTGCCTCAGTGAACAGCTCAACTGGCACCAAGTGTCTAGCCCAGCAGTGCTGTAGAGCAGGCCCACTCCAATTCCAGATTTCCCAGAACCTTACCCAATTCATAGAGATGTCCATCCACATTGACAAACAGGATGAAATGGAAGTTCACACTGTTGTCCTCAATCTTAGGAAAAAAAGATTAGACATACTTGTTAGATGAAAGAATTCTAATACTGCAATTCTGACTTGTGACTACAGGAAAGATGTCAGCAACAATGCAACAGCAAAGGACTAAGAAGTAGAGCTGAAGAGGTCTCTGCAAGACTTCAAGATAAGGAAGAGAAATCAAGGTACAGTCAATTTCAGACCGGGTCTGAACCCAAATTTCCAATCCATGTCTGAGGAAGAAACCCCCACACAAGCATTCACCCATGAGACATTTCTTTCCTCATATGCCCTTAACAGCTATCTCCCAGACAAAAACCCGTACTGCTGTACCACCCTAATGAACACCTTCTCCCAAAAATGTTACACAATCATAGAATCACCATGTTGGAAGAGACACACCAGATCATCTAGCCCAATCATTTCCATCAATCTCTAAACCATGCCCCTCACTACCATCATTCATATCTTACCCGACATTGTCCTTCTTGCGCAACAGAGTTGTGGACTTCTTGTATAGCCTTAAGAGAAAGCAGATAGAGGTTACTACATCCTTAACTGCCAGTAGCTGTCAGCAGTTTGTGTAGTTCATGTACCTTATTATTTGCAAAATGCTTAGCTCTCTCTTCAGGAGACAGATCAGCTGTTTCATCAAGAAACTTCTTCAGGGCAGACCCCTCATCTGCATAAGATGACCAAATATTTTATTTAGTATAGGCCAAACATCAGTTATAGTTCAGATGCAGCCGACAGCAAGCAATGCTTGTTGTACTACAAGTAGACTACACACACCCTGAAATAATTTCTAATATAAGCATATTGTAACTACCACATCAGTAACTTCTGGATAGATGAATTACCAAACAATCTACAGCCACTGTTTTTCAGGGTACCCAGAATGGTTGTCTTGGACTTTGCTTTCAAATGGGATTTAGCTTTTCTGATTCTCCCCTCCCCGCCATCAGATTTGGCAGACATGTTCAGTCCTATTTTGAAGGAATCCAAGAAAGGTGCAAGTTGTTTAAGACACTCAAGTTTACCAACTAACAGGTAGATGAAATTAAGTTGTCACATTACCTTCAAATAAACACAGTACTTGTTCATGCCAAGCTTACACTGGTTTTCCAAAACCTAAATCCAAAGGATGCAAGTCCTTTCGGAATAATGAAACTGTTATGCTTTGCAGATCTCTAGCATTTGAGTCAATTACTTCCTGGTCTCAATTACAACTTTTTTTGACAAGAACTTGTAATCTTATTTCCTAGAAGTTTCTAGCCACCAGTTGCTTAAGTCAGCTTTATATCCTTTTATACAGGCCAAGCAACATCAAAACTATTACCTCTGCAAGAAAAGCTACTTTTCTGTCATTTTATACTACTTTCCCAGTAAAAAGAAAATATTTTAGACTGATTTATAGGCTACCCTGAATACATCTTTTTACATTAGACAAATGGAGAAAATGAAGAACTTCCTCTTCAGTCAACATCAACACCGATGCCAATAGCCACTTCCAAACAGGATTCTTCCTAATCAAACTTTGGACAGTCTTATGTGCCCTTTTCCTCTTGCACTACTCACCAGGATACCAGTTCTCCAGCCACCCGATGGCAGTCTAAGTATATTCCCCTCAGCAAATCAAGCAGCAGCTGAGACCAAGTGCCCCTCTGCAAGAGCTGAAAAACCAACTGAACTGAAGCAGTAAAGCAAGACTTGACCTGGCTTGCATGAAAACCTCATGTGTGTCCTACAGGCCATACCCACCTCATTTTCCCATCAAAAAAAAAAGGGGGGGAAAACAAGCACTTCACAACATTCATACTCACCGAGCTTCAGTTTGTCTTTATTATTAGCAACCGCATGTATCAGACCAATTGTTCCACAGGAGTTACTGACTGTCTGCTTCAGGAAATACACCTTGGGACTGATTTCTTGTTCCTTTATTTTCTCAGTCTGTTGCTTCCTGAAGTTCTCATGCTGTAAACATGTAACTGTTAAGCATCTCACTGCAGCAGTATCTTTTTATTGTGCAAACCACTAGACAAATGAGATGTGCAGGACAATTAACACCAGAACTGGACAAAGACTTACCCAGAAAATCATCTTCGTGGCATAGGTCTGGTAAAGCATCATTTATCTATACTGGATGCAGGCCAAGCCTTAATGGACTACCTGCATGACTCAGTCATACCCAAAGGCGCTGTTCTTAGCCTCTCCATTTCTTCTGCACACTGAAAATGGCTTGGGGTGGGAAATCATGTAATGCAAAGGCTTTTATATTGTCTCCCAACTGTTTCGGCCCATTTAATGAGATTATTCAGCTTGTCTCTGCAATAATCTGCCTTGGTACCTCTAAATCATTTCCCTTCATGAACCCCACCCCATTACAGCAACATACAGATAAGTGTAAAACCTGTGACAACAGAAAGGCAAAATCCCTCAATTTAAATAACTGGCTAAATATGCTTTATTTTAAAGTCCATCTCCCCATCTACTTCCTTAGTATTGATTGGACTAAATGCGTCGATACAGAAGGACTTCTGCACACTTCCCCCCCAGATGGAATGATTCAGCATGGCAATGGCTGCTTGTGTCTCGGACTGAGGGATAAACATGAAGCAAAACATAAGAGGCCCTGTTATGTTGGTTAATTCGTTGTGGTTCAGGCTATTTGGAGGCTGGGGCTGAGCACCCAGCACGTACTACCCACCACTCCACCAGTGCAACCCAAACCCAGCGCCAACCATCTGACAACGGCAGAAATGACAACAGACGCACTCTCGGCAGCAACCAGAGCTACCAGCGGGTACAGGCGCTGCTGAGATTTGCCTGCTTTATTCTCCAGGGGTACTGGGGCCAGGTGCAACCCAGCCCCCTTACCTGGGGTGGGAGCACAAGCCTCGCGCGGCACCTGTGGCCACGCAGCACGGGGGGGGGTGGTGGTGGAGAGAGGTTGGTCACCTGCACTCATCGAAGTGCCGCCCCCAGCCCAGGGCGCGCTCCGGGAGAGACCCGGCGGCCGCGCGCCCCCCACCCCCACCGCCTACCTGCTCGGTGAGCGGGAAGAGCAGCAGCAGCGCGCAGGCTGGGGCC
This sequence comes from Coccyzus lansbergi, assembly GCA_033558105.1. Classification (NCBI taxonomy): domain Eukaryota; kingdom Metazoa; phylum Chordata; class Aves; order Cuculiformes; family Coccyzidae; genus Coccyzus; species Coccyzus lansbergi. The sequence continues at coordinate 58,463 of JAUMJK010000705.1, forward strand.
GGGACGGCACCCAGCGCTTCCTCCTCGAAGCCCAGCACGTCCACGAAGCGCCAGCCGGGAGACACCCCCAGGCGGGACAGCACCTGCGCGGGGCACAGCGGTCACCTTCGCCCCCCACCCCCCCCGCTACCCCGTACCCCCAACCTCGCACCCCCTCCCCGCGGCCGTCCCGGTGACACAGCACAACGCGCGGCCCCGCGGCGCCCCCTGCCGGCCCCGCCCGGAGAGGCGCAGGTGCGGATCCATCCCGGCGGGGATGCACGGAGACAGGGCGGCGCCCGCGGCCGGCGGCGACTCACTTTGTTCAGCATCTGGAAGACAACGTGAGGGATAAAAGGTGAGCGAAGGAGAGACGCGATGTCCCCCCGCGCCTGCCCCCAGCCCCCAACGCACCTCGGGGTTGATCTCCATCGGCTGCCAGGCCATAGCTGCGGGAGGAAGGCTGCGCCCCAGGCAAAGCGAACTCCCCTACGACCACCCGCTGCCGTCGACGCTGCGGCGCGGAGCCGCCCACCCGGCTCTTATATAGGGGCGGGCTGGCCCACTCCGCGCTGCGCGGGGGGGTGGGGAGGAGCGGGGCGCGACCAAGGCGCGGGGGGCGCGGGGAGGGGCGCGGAGGGGCGCGTAGGCCCCCGGGGTTGGGGCGCCCTTCCCCGGCGCGGGGCCCGGGCGGGGGAGCGGCGGGCGGGGGGCGGCGGGGCCGCGGCCGCCACCGGTGGTGTGTGTAGCCGTTCGGGAGAACGATAAAACTGTCGCGAAAGTCAGACAATCGCAGAATCACCAGGTTGGAAAACACCTCTTGGATCATCGAGTCCAACCACTCCCATCGGCCACTAAACCCTTCCCCTCGGCACCGCGTCTACCCATCCCTTAAACACCTCCAGGGATGTGGGGACTCAACCACCAAACTAGGCAGCCTCTACCAGTGCCCTATGGTCCTTTCTGTGAATTTTTTTTTTCCTAATATCCATTCACCTGTCTGCTGATAGCATTTCTGCAGTTTGAAGCAATCCCTAAACGGTCCAATGAAGTTGGCCATAAAACACCAGCCTCTTTATCTTTTCATAGAATCATAGAACAACCAGGTTGGAAGAGACCCATCGGATCATCAAGTCCAACCTCTCCTATCAAACACTAAACCATGTCCCTCAGGACCTCATCCACCCGTGCCTTAAACACCTCCAGGGAAGGGGAATCAACCACCTCCCTGGGCAGCCTCTTCCAATGCCCAATGACCCTCTGTGTGAAGAACTTCCTCCTAATCTCTAGCCTAAATCTCCCCTGGTGGAGCTTGAGGCCGTTCCCTCTTGTCCTGTCCCCTGCCACTTGGGAGAAGAGGCCAGCTCCCTACTCTCTACCACCTCCCCTCAAGTAGTTGTAGAGTAATGAGGTCTCCTCTCAGCCTCCTTTTCTCTAGGCTAAACAACCCCAGCTCTCTCAGCCGCTCCTCATGAGCTCCTCATTTTATTAATGAGCCAACAGTTTCTCTGTATAATGTCTTTGGAACAGAACATCTCTGAGCTAGGAAATGAAACCAGGCTACCCGAAGTATTAGAAATCACGTGGAGTCCGAACAACCTCACAGATTTCACTGGTTAACAGCCAGATGGGAGCCTTGTGGATAACCGAGAGATGCTTCGCAGTTGTCTTTCAAACAATGCACATACTGAACAACACAGTCAGCTGAATGTCTGCAGTCTGTTTGTTTCAATGACTTTCTTCCTTTGGTTTGCCACCCTGTTTGAGAGTAATTCGGACCCCAGTGCGGCAAAATTTCTAACTACCTGCCTAATTTCAAACATATGAGCAACGAGGCTGGTGAAGGGGCTGGAGAACAGGCCCTATGAGGAGAATCTGAGAGAGCTGGGGTTGTTTAGCCTGGAGAAGAAGAGGCTGAGAGGAGACCTCATTACTCTCTACAACTACCTGAAAGAAGGTTGTGGAGAGGAGGGAGCTGGCCTCTTCTCCCAAGTGACAGGGACAGTACAAGAGGGAATGGCCTCAAGCTCCACCAGGGGAGATTTAGGCTAGAGATTAGGAGGAAGTTTTTCACGGAAAGGCTCATTGGGCACTGGAACAGGCTGCCCAGGGAGGTGGTTGATTCCCCTTCCCTGGAGGTGTTTAAGGCACGGGTAGATGAGGTCCTTAGGGACATGGTTTAGTGTTTGATGGGAATGGTTGGACTTGATGATCCGGTGGGTCTCTTCCAACCTGGTTGTTCTATGATTCTATAATTCTATGATTTAATTTATCTACTGCACTGTGGGGAATCATTCACACCAGGTGGTTGCATGCATATATTTTTTTTTAATGGAGACCCATTTATCAACGTTGCTCAGTTTATAATAAACTCCTAGGGAAAGAAGCTTATGGTTGGATCTTTGAACTATGGCCATAAAAGATTCAAGATACAGTGTCACATTGGTTCTACACATAACAAGTCTTAGTGAAAAGTCAAGATAGCAAGGAGGAGTTTGTATTTTATATGCAAAGCTGGGATCTTTCCAGACAGGATAAAACCTTGAGCAACCTGGGCTGATCTTGTAGCTGACTGTGCTTTAAGCAGGAGGTTAGTCTAAAGACATCCTGACAGCCTTTCCAACCTGAGGTGTCCCATGATCCTGTAATTTGGTTTATCACGGTAAAGGAAAGAGCAGTACACACTGTTCATTTTTTTTTTTGCGGGGGGGAGGCTCACAGTAAATAACTGTCATTTATTTCTGGTTTTTTTCCTCTTACATTTTAGGTGAAAACAATCATCGATACCCATAAGCAAGGTAAAAATGTCCCTAAATATTTATTTTATATACAGTATCTTTGACTACCTTTCCTTTTGTGATCAACTCTTAATGCACTGTAAGATGCAAGCACAGTAAAGCAACTTGAATGAACAAGGATGATGCTAATGATCCCTGATACAAATGTAGGACAGACTACATGCAGTTCCTCTGAGAGGATGGCAAAGCGCACATCTTGCAACCTGAAAAAAAGAAAGTTGAGAATGGCAAGACAAATCCTATCTCTGAATTGCTCACTGGCAAATGGTGGCTCTAACTTCATTCTGCCTCAGAGCAATGGCAGTGCTCAGGTCCCTAGCTTACAGTCAGCCCCAGCATGGCTCCTGTGCCTAGATTGTTGGAAGAAACAGCAAATAGCTGTGCAAGTGTTGTTTCAGTCTGTGCGCATCACAAGGAGCACAAAGGGAGGGTACCAGAAGTCATGGTTTCTAAGGGAGAATCTGCCAAATCTATCAATACATTAATTTTAAGTAAACAGTAAGTACAAGACAAAACTGCTAAAAATCTGCTACGGTTGCATAAAGATGCCTGCCTCTGGGAAGTCATGTAAAAAGTGAGTGCTGCACCATATCCAGTCCCCATCTACCTCCTTGCAAAGACAAAGTCTCTGGACTGTCTTCCTTCAGTGCAGGTAGATGTACCTAGCACATTTAACCAAATATACTCCAATTTCTGCAATAAAATCAACTCACCTGAAAAAGTGACTTGGAATACTTGTGAACTTTCTGGACTGTCCAAATGTGATAACAGGTGTTCAACACTTTCTGTGAATAAAGCTTTTGCTCAGATGTCTCATCTATTAGGTTGGTGCAAAAATAATTGCTGTTTTTAGCCATCAACTTTCAAGCAGTATATCTCAGCTTAGAATAAAATTTATTAATAGAAATAAGAACCGTTAGAATTGATGCATTATTACTAACAAGAAACAAGTCTGTCTATTCTGGTAGAACTGAATTCTAGATTCCTGGAACTGATTAATTCATCAAAGGTGTTTTGAGGTGATGCTTGCTTGTGGAAAGCCTTCTCTTGCAAGAAGTTGTTGAGATGCTTGAAAATGTGGTAATCAGTGGGAGAGAGGTCTCATAAGTAAGCTGGGTGAGGGATGTTCAGTAGCCCAGTTTGTGAAGCTTCTGCAGTCATTTGTAAGACCTGCGGTTGGGAATTGTCATGGAGAAGAATGGGTTCTTTTTGATTATCCAGTGTTGGATGTAAATGTTGCAATTCTTGGTGAATTTTGTGGATTTTCTAGCAAAACTTCTCTTCTGTGATGTTTTCACCAGGATTTAAGAAGCTGTAGTGGATGATTCCACTTGCTGACCACCCAACAGTCACTGTATCCTTCTTTTTTTGAAGCAGCTTCAGCCTGGAGAAGTGTTTTGGTGCTTCGCCTCAGTTCAAACACTGCACAGAATGCTGTTGGATATTGCATAGAATCCATTTTTTTGTCACTTGTCACAATGTGATCAAGAAATGGATCAGTTTTGATGCGCAAAAGGAGTACTGAGCACAGTTCATAATGGCAATTTAAAAAAATTTTTGTTCCGTTCATGTGGCACCCTTTTGTCACTCTTTTTTGATTCTCCAGTTCAGCGCAGATGTCAAACAACTGTTGAATGGTCAACATTTAGTTCTTTTGAGACCTCTTGAGTTGTTTGATGTGGGTGCCCTTCAGTAATGGCCCTCAATTGTTTGTCATCCATCACAGAAGAATATCTGTGACCTTCTGCATCTTCAAGGTTCTTGTTTCCCTTATGAAGTTTTTTTAATCAGCGTTGAGCTCTGTTTTCATTGACAGTCCCCTGGGCAAATACTTGGTATATATTGCTAGCAGTTTCTGCTGCTAAGCATTCTCTTTTGAAATCACACAACAAAAATGATCAAATTTGCTTTTCCCCCCCATCTTTAATTTGACAGAAGTAATACAAAATAAGAATAAACAGTGGAAACAAAACCTTAAGCATGAATAAGTTGAATGAATTTCATGCTTTAAGATGGTGTGCTACATGAACATAGTTAAATAAAAGTTTAATCCAAAATAAACATCACAGTTTACAACAAAAACTGCAGTTATTTTTGCACCAATGTAATATATAGCGTGTATGGAAGAATCCTTGCTACATGTATAATCTCTTGGCAGATTTCTTTATTTCAAATATAGGATCTGGTGGTAGTATTTACTTTCTCCCCATGTTTCAGTTGCAGGTTTACATAAAGGAGAACTAGGTCTATAATTAAGGGCTGTTTCTGACTTCGGAAGATCTAACAAAAGTAACTATGACAAGCAGGTTGGTGTAGGAGACAGAGCTGTACTTATACAATGCAGAGCTCCTGTACTGGAAGCTGAGGTTGTAAACTATTCTTTAGAAAATAATTTTCCTACTGTTCTGCCGAAATCTAAACCCCGAGGCAGACCAAGCCCCCTTCCTGCAGCTGCACTATCTGCACTTGCCTTGTAAACACCTCATACCTGTGCCTTTCTTAATTTTCTTATAATACAACTTGCTTCCAAAAAGAAGGACCCCAAGCCATTCCTGGAAATCTCCTTAGCTTCCTACTCCCTACCTCCCAAACAAACTACCAGTGTCCATAGCTGGTAGGAGGTGCCCAGGGCAGCAGGATCTGAGTATATGGTGGTGCAGGTGCTGGAGCCACAGGAACCAGTTGCTGCATGTCACTGTTCTCCTGGTGCCCCTTTTGCACTTCCCCTACAGTGAGGTGAAGGCATTTGAGATTACTGTAAGTGCACCTGCTGAGTTGGGAGTAAGTCCTGTTTGAGGGCAGCTACAATAGTTCAGTTATAGCATAGTAGTGCGCTTGAGAGAGGTTGACTTAAAAAGAAATGAAGCGTCCTTGAATAGTTGCTAGGACTACTTTTGCCTAAGACCAGCTCTGATTTAAGTCATAGCGTAACTATCCATACATCAATTATAGGGACGTTTAGGATACCTTCATAATCGGCAGCGAGAAGAAGACATTTGAAATCATGAGTCAGTGAACCAAACAGAAGTGTTAGCTTTGAGCTGAAACAAACTGTACTCTAGAAACATCAGTTTCTCTCCCTTGACTATAAAGGACATGGGGCCCAGTTCAGGTGCAGAGGTCTATAGCAGTGACAACAGCTTTCAGATGGATGAATCCAACTTTAACTGCCTGGTAATGAGAGAAGCATACATATTTTTACCTTGCAGCTCACCATAATCAATGTTATGAGTATGCATTATGGCATATAGCAAGGACAGACCTTGTTTCTGGATGAGAATCTTTTAGACTGGTAGATATGTTTTGGCAACTAGTATGCAGTCAGTAACTGGAAAGCTAATAAAGTACCATCCTTATTTTCCACCACTAACATTTTCCATGTTAATATATCTGCACTCTATGTCTGCATCACTGTAAGGGACAGATTTAAGGGAATTCCCCCAAATGCATTTGCAATTAGATTCCACCAGAGCAAAGAGAGAGATATATATTCTATCACTGCTATATCACCAAATGCATATAGCTTTTCCAAAACGAAAAACTGCCATTAGCTGAAGAAAGCCTTTCTCCCTGATTAGGTGCTGGAGAAAGTCTTATGTGTTCTGGGTTAACCAGAGTAAGCAGCTAAGCTCCATACAGCTTGCTCACTCCTCCCCAGCAGGGTAGGGGAGACAATCAGAAAGGCAAGAGTAAGAAAACATGTATCTTGAGATAAATAGTTTGATAAGCAAAGGGCAGGGAAAGTAATAAAAAATCCAACAAGTGATGCAAAAAGCAATCATTCACCACAAGCCAAACGATGCTCAGCCAGTTCCTGAGCTATGGCCCACTGGAAAACTTCTCCCTCGATCCGTAGCTTTTATTGCTGAGCATGATGCCATATGGTATGGGGTATCCCTTGTGTCATCTGGGGTTAGTTCTTCTGGCTGTGTCCCTGTCAACTTCTTGTGCACCCCCAGCCTACTGGCTGCAGGGACAGCGTGAGAAACAGAGAAGGCCTTGATGCAGTGCAAGCACTGCTCAGCAGAAACTAAACATCGGTGTGTTATCAGCATTGTTTTGGTCACAGCACTATGCCAGCTGCTATGGAGAAATTAACTCCATCCCAGCCAGAACTAGTACACTGTGTCACAAGGTACTGAGCCAAAAAACACATGAGAAACATATCTGAGGCCACTGCAGGGACAACAGGCATTGGGAATCTGTGTAAGGCAGTAAGATCCCCCCTTCTCTTCTGGTCTGGAACACAGCAGTAATTCCTCCATGTGGGTGCCCCAGCCTTTAATTAGAAGCTGAGGGATCAAGAGGACAAGCACAAATGACTGCTTTATAGAGGGCCTGGGTCTATGAAAGATTTGAGCAGGGAAAGGGAGTGTGTGTTTGCTTCTGAATTGCAGCCAGGTTAATTTAAATACTTCTGTGAGGAGTCTTAGTGACTGCAGCCCAGTGCAGTGGGGCAACGTAAGTCCAGTTACTACTCAGCACCTGGCTGTCAGCACCTGCTCTCCAAGTCCATGGTCCAGGAGCTATGGGATAAAATGTCTCAGATGTTAAGCAGGAATAAGACTGGGAGGTGAAAGGCATTCAAAGCAGCTCAGAACTAAGTTGGGAATGGGGGAAAATCCCCAAATCTTTCTTTACTTAACATAAAGGTTGGAAAAGTTAGGTTCTCCCCTCCCCTTCTCCACAAGGAGGGCATATTTTGGCTAGGAGATGTAACGACTAAGGATTGTTGAGCTGGAAACATGCTTAAAGATGTGAACGCTGGATCTGACCTGTGATGAAACTCAGCTGGAGAGGGGTAACAGAAACTATTGCAGATAAAAGTGCGAGGCTGGTGAGAGGGCCTGATCTTCCAGAGACTGTGTTTGTGTATATTGACTGTTGGCAATGACTCTGCAATTGCTCTGAACTACAGCGACGCCCTCCAGCATGTAGAATACAAACTTACACAATGCAATAGCTCTTCTGGAAATCTGTAGGTGGAAGTGTTAAAGTACTGAAATATAGTTTTGAAGACCTGCCTTGAGAGTCTGAGTTCTGAGGAGTGTGGCCATGGTTTTCTTAAGTTCATCTCTGTCTGGCAGGATGCTTTAAGATTCTTCACAGTGTTTCTCTGCAAAATTGTGTCCACCATATGGTGATGGTGTTTATCAGGGGCACAGCAATAGTATGTTTTGTTTTATGCTAGGATAGAGAGTTACTCCTTTCTGTTTCCACAAAGAGAGGCAGGAGGGGCTTCATTATTGACAAGTGTCTTAGTTTCCAAAGAAATTATATACTATCTGCTTTTACTTTATATGAAAGCTTGCAAAGCTTGTCTCAAGCGACAAGACAGCTTATTGGCACCTAGGCAATTGGCATGTGTCTTGTTTCTCTGAAATCCTTTCTGTGGTGACGTTAGCAAGCCACTCTTTTTTCTTTGTAGGCAGTAACAATGCATCTTTCTAGTCAAGTCTAATACAGAACAATCCCGTCTTCCTTACTGTCTTTGTTTTGTTAATTTATACATTCTTCTGATTACTGATTATATCTAGAGAGTAAAATATACATCTGTAGTAAGAGGACCCAATTTTGTGCACCTTTTTAGCCTAACACATGTAATAGCTAATAATAATGACTTCTAATTTTTATGTAGCACTTGGATGATCTGTGATAGGGACTTGCATCCCTACTTATATTTGTAAAATAAATGAGCTGTTCCTGCTTGCATGACAACAGAGGCATCTGTAGACAAGGACTCTCATGTGAAGGGGGTTTATTGTGAAATGTTACTCATCCAGTTCAGTACAAACTGTCTTACACTGTGTCCTGGAGGTCAGTGCATCTTCCTTTGTGGGGATAAAAGAGGAGATGGACAGTAATGTGGATTAACTCAGGTGTAAAAGACATTCCTTCATCTTGCCTTTTTTCGTGCAAGTAGTGACCTTTAGCAGGATCTAAAGTAGCAGACACTTGAAATCAGTGAACAACAAAGCCACATCATAACAACAATAAAAAAGAAGCTATTTAGCTAACTCAGTCACAGAATTCTGAAAGATGCTTGCTTTGTTCCAGACATCTGATATGGTCTATTACTCTTGCTGTCTCTTATGGTGAAATGTCACCATTTGATTTTTATATACATCTTCACCCCCACCTATATAAATTCTGAAAGAAGGTGTGCTTAGCTTAGCATATTCTCTGAAAACCCTACTTCCATAACAAAACCATCTTAGTACAATCCAGCCTGAACTTCCTTACATCAACAGGGACATGTGCACCACAGTGTTTACACCAACTTGGGTGAAAGGAGTTACTTCCTCACCTACATGTGCACACTCTTATGAAAAGTGTGAGGATTTTAATTAAAGAAGTGCCCTGAAGTAAAGCCTCAGCTGTACACAGTTTGTGAGAAGTTCAAGCATGGTTCTGCTACAGCTACTCCCCCTGGGAAGCAGTGTTGGCACAGAGCTGCTGCCAGTCCAGTAAAAGCCGAGAGCCACAAGGCCCTTGGATTGCCCTGAGACCCACCTGCCTATCTGGTCCTGTCCTGAAGTAGCCTAGCTGTGTGGGACTGCATGGGAAAGGTATTTTCTCCATCTAAGCCGATTCCAAACTACCTTTTCTTCATCACTCCTAAAGCCTATGGTACATCTTGGAGTTCCTAGCCACTATACGTAGGTGTGTGTGTTGGGTGTGCAGCTCTGGCAGGCAGGTTACTCAGAAGTGACTCAGAGCAGCACAGCTCAGTCACTTTCTCAGTGTGACCATGGTAGATATAAAGCCTCCAAGTCCTAGATCTGAGTGGCTCTTGCTTCTCCACTTTGTAACAGTTCTTGGAAGCATTAAACAGATCCTTTACTCATGCTACTGGAATTCAGTATGTACTTCTTACCCACAAAGATCTCCAAAGTCTTTCCAGTACCAATTCCTGTGTCAATTACAAATTAACAGTGGCTATTCACTTGCACTTACAAGACAAAGCTTTGATTTCAAAATATGTAAGAAAGAGAGACTTAACCCCACATTAATAATCACTTTCCAGAAGTCCATCTGGCAGAAAATAATTCTCAGCTGAGTTTTAATTCTGTCATAAAGTGTTTCACATGTGGTGACCACCTGGTGTATTGCTAATGCAAAGCAGTTGTGTTGTACATCCTGCTTTTACTGGGGGAAACAGCAGTGCCCAACCGCTCATATACTGTTGTCGATATCAGTGGTGGAGGTTTATTACCATTGGCTCAACTGCAAGCAATTAACATTAAAAAACCCGTGAAACAAGCCTAGTTGGGAAACTGTTCCTTCCAAGCTTGCCTTTCCCCACGCTACTCTTGGAACTTAACTCCATAGTGCCTCCTGTGTGTCTTCAGATGCATCATGAGTGGAGACAAAGTGAGGCTTTTCTCCCTCTCTGCTCCAGGAATTTTTCCATGCTATTCAAGGAGGAGAGTATTTCTAACCTCCCACCTTCAGAGAAATGTTTAGACAGTGTTTGTAACTGATGGAGAAACTGTTTTTCTGAAGATAGGTTGAATGAGCACTGTTTTTACCCTAAGCACGTGTGGGTATGAAGAACACCATCATTTGGTCCTTGAGCCTTATTGTTTTAGTGGAGGCATTTAGCTTATGGATGTGTTTGCTGATATAAGTTCTTTCTCAGCGGGGAAAAATATTTAGATGGCAAGGGAAGCTAGACTATGGATCAGAAAAACAATAGGACTGCATCACATTCTGCAGCTGCGAATATAAACGCAAAACATGCTGCTTTTTCCAGTGTATGCTTATACACATAGGGCAAAATTCCCATTGAGTGCATTTGCAGCCTGGGCTTTTCTAGCTCTATTTAGGGCATTGCACACTGGACTTTTGTCTCTCTTGTTTCAGAGACAAAGCACTGCCTTCTGCTCATAGTAAACCCAGCATTTTCAACTTTACCTTAGTTTTCTATACCACTTAATGTGTAGTAATGGATGTGACTGTGTGTATGTGCGTACATCGCATATGAGTGACCTGAGAGGTGGGTTTCCTGATTGCCTGATAGGGAGCTGTACTGCTGCACCATCCTCTGATGCCTCGTGGGAAGCAGAAGCAGCAACACACAACTTTCAGGGAAAGCTCCAAGGTGCGAGAGCATCAGGGCTGAAACACAGCAACTGCTGGCTGTGGATAGGTATTGGTCTAAGACTGCTACACTGTTCTTTATTTTGTGCTGTTTGAAAAACTGCCTTCTCAAATGATGGAAAAAATGTAGCCTCACATGCAAATGGGATTCCAAAAATTTGTTTCATATTCTTGTTTCTCAAATGTAGAAAAATATTGGAGATCATACATTTTAGTGGCCATCAGAAAGCAGAGCTCCCATTCTAAGCACTTGTGGCAAGAAAATCTAGCTACACTTTAGCCTTGCAAGTGTGAGCTATTCTCTTTATTTGTTTACCTATAATTACAGGTCTTGCTCTGTGTCAACTTTTGAGCATTTTCATCCACCAGAGCCATATAAAACAGCAAATGGAGTTTGCTAAGAAGTAGCTCTGAAAGCACCTACTGTTTTCCAGCAGAGTGACTAAGCAGCTCTGTATTAATAGTGACTTTTTCTTACCAACAGCCTGGCCCCTCCAGCTAGAAGGAAGTCCAAAACAGACTGGTTTTCTGTAGGTGGTCACTTGGTACGTTCTTCTATTTCAAATATTGTGACTGTTTGCAAGCTAACACAGTCACCCTGCTCGCCTCACCAAGAATTTTTCATAGTGAAAAAAAAAAAAAAACATGGACCTGCCCCTGTCTGGATGGGTGGGTGAGTTGGGTAAGCGTATCATGTAATCAGGGAGTTTATGTGCTCAGGGGCTGGGCCAGGTCACCTTTACTTCACTCCACCCTTAGGAAATCCCAAGGTACCGCTATGTAAAAGGCAGGGAAAGGAGAGATCTAATCAGATGTCTAACAGATCATTTATAGCTTACTTTACAACCATTCCTGGGTGTGAGGCTTTACATTCCTGAAAATCTATACAGAAACTTTGAAATTACAATTCTGCCTTCCTTGGCATGTCAAGAAATAAAGCAATTGCTGGCCTGCAAATTGCTGTAGACTGAACTTGTACCCATACAGCCTTTGTTAAGGTAGTGGTAATGTGCCTGAGCTAGCTGATGCAGTGGGCAGGAGAGGGCTCCATGAATAACACAGGAGGCCTTGATTTAGTTCCTGACTTAATTAAACTATTGGAGTAATCTTACCTAAGGCATCTCATGATCTTTGCTTCTGTGTAAAAAACACACGGAAGCTTCCCCATGGCAGGAACAGTATTTTGCTATATGGTTGCCCATGGAACACTATGAGACAAGAACTCAAAATAACAAGAGTAATACACTCTGTACGTGCTTTCACACAGGTCCTAGGAAGCAATGTGTCCAGGGTACTAAACCATCTGTCCTCTCTATAAGCAGGAGCATAGTCAAGCTTGTAAACAAAAATTACATGCTACAAGTTTAATTCTTAAATCTAGCTGCATGGATAATGTGCACAGTGGTTTTTTTGTTCTAGAAGATATCTGATGTAGTATTTTAAAGATGGAGACTTAATGTCATAGTAAGTTTTCTATGTTAGAGAAACAGTTCCAGAGAGAATTACCATTCTGCTGTAACTGATTTTTCCTAATTACATTTCTAGGTTAAGTTTAGTTAAGCAAACTGTTATTTGATGGTGTTGGTTCCTCTGAAATATAAAAATGCATTTGCACCACTAGATGGTAGCCTTGCTTATTTCATATTCACCTTGTTTCTATTTTCCTGTTCAGCAAGGAACAGTTCATCAAGAGATGGGATCATGGCATACTTTAACTACCTCCCTACATAGACAAACCCTTGAGTAAAAAGCTGCCATATAAATGAAAGCAAGGGGAGAAACTATTAACTTTTGCTAACAGAGCATTTGGGGGCCCAGTCCATCCCAAAGCAGCATCTGTAGACCCAGGAAGGTCAGGTGCAGAGGGTGACTTGCCACTGGAGACTCCTCTGTGCAGTTATTCCTTGTTGCAAAGTTAGGTGGACTTTGACCAAAATAAATTTGCAGTCATAGTTCAAACATAGAAACAGCAAGATGATAATGAAATTATTTTGGTTTATAGAAAGGCCTCTTTTCCCCCCCTGCTATGTCTAGCAACACTGTTTCATGAGTTCTTTGTGTCATGTACAGAGGCAATAAGTACTCTGTATCAGTTCCTGAAGACCACAGCTGCAGGAACTATTTCAACATACTTGGTAAGCTAACACATCAGATTGCTCTAAACCAAGAGATCATAGAATCATAGAATAGTTTGCATTGGAAAGGACCTTAAAGATCATCCATTTCCAACCCCCCTGCCATGGACAGGGACAGGTCCCGCTAGATCAGGCTGTCCATGGCCCCATCCAGTCTGGCCTTGAACACCTCCAGGATGGGGCACCTATATATTGATGAGAGTGGTTGAGCCTTTGCAAGCAGTGCACCCACCTGGAAATGTTTCTGACAAGTCTGAGCATACTGAGCAGCTCTCCATTTAGGATGTGTATGAAACTCCTTACTAAGAGTCCCCAACACATCATTTTTATGACTCTGCAATCCAAAGTGCATTATATAGAGTATACAGTATGTAACTAAAAGCTAATCATAATTTTAACCACAAAGTAAAATCCACGATGCAGTGCTTTTGTACTTCTCACCAAAGGAACGTGAATTTATTAGTATCTTGCCTGGCCATTTCTGTCAGGGAAATATATGAATAGGCTATTCACTAATAATCCTGGGTAACCCCACCGTTGTCTTGCATCTCTCCAACAGATAGAAGTCCAAATTCCAAGGAGAGTTCTACTCCAGTATGCCATCAAAACGTAAAAGCTTTCCCTCCTGCTGTGTGATATACTTTGCTGAAGAGGGAAGCACCTTGATTTGCAAAAGCTGGAATTTGGAGAATCAATTTTGGACATCTCAGGAAGTCGTGGGTCAGTCCTTCTGGAACTGATCGTGATGACATATTTCTATTACAGATCATTAGAACTATTTGGAGGCTTTTCTGGAGCTTCATGATAGTTCTGGATGTAAAAATATAAATTCAAATGCGAATTTTAGCTTATAAAAGTATTTATCTTTTTAAACAAATTAGAAAATTAAAACACATCCAATTTCAAGAGAAATGGAAAAAATGCGGGTACCACTACAAACAAGTATAAATAAAATTAGAGATATTAAGTGTTAAAGTTTAATTTTCATGTGCTTTGCTCTGTATTATTACATCTCTGCCAAATGTTGCTGCTTCTTGTTGATCACTGTAAAAGTTATAATTGCAATTTTTTTCCTGTGCTTTAGGCTGTGGTATGTCAAGATGATCTTCTAAAATCATATATATTTCTAATTAAAGATTTTATATTCCTTTTCATCTTAGTGATTTCTTTAGTTGTGCTCATTTCTTAAGTATTCTGCTGTGATCAGGAGCATAGGTGTAAAGCCATGGAACAAAACTCTGAAGAAGGTTCCAGAATGGATAGGAAAAATCATCCCTTCCAGGTGAATAGATTTGCCATAAATGGTGTGATAAATTTTAAGTAGACTTAGGCACTTCTGTGGGAAAGCTAAATGTATTTAAGAGAAAATGAGACTGGGCATTTCATTATTATGTCATCTTTGACCTCCTTGTGTCTTTGTTCACTGTCGTACAGCACTGTATTTTACTGGTGATTGTTTAGTACTAGTCTGTCGTTCTGTGGACTTCCTAAGATTGTTAGAGGGTGTAGGAGTGTAGGAGTGGGCCTGCTAGCAGTTGCATGCTTCCCACCAAATTACCATCCCATGTTTTTTTTTTTTTTTTTTTTTTTTGCTTTACCAATGAGTAGTTTCTTTCCCTGTAACCTCAAAAGCCTGTCTTGACAGAACAGACAAAATCCCATATATTTGGAAATCTTTAAACAGAAGGATCTTCATAGAAGCATAGAATTGTTGGGGTAGGGAAGGGAACTTAAATATCATCTAGTTATGACCCCCCTGCCATGGGCAGGGACACCTCCCACCAGATCAGGTTGCCCAAGGCCCATCCAACCTGGCCTTGAACCCCTCCAGGGATGGGACAGCCACAGCTTCTCTGGGCAGCCTGTGCCAGTGCCTCACCACCCTCATCGTGAAGAAATTCTTCCTTATGTCTAGCCTAAGTCTGCCCCTCTCCAGTTTATACCCACAGCCCCTAGGGCTACCACTTCAAGCCTTTGTAAACACTCCCCCACTTTCTTGCAGACCCTTCAGGTACTGGAAGGTTGCTATAAAATCTCCTTAGAGCTTTCTCTTCTCCTGGGTGAACAACCCCAACTCTCTCAATCTGTCCTCGTATGAGAGGTGCTCCAGCCTTCTGATCCTCTTTGTAGCCCTCCTCTGGACCCGTTCCAACAGCTTGAAGATTCCAGGACTGGACACAGTACTCCAGATGAGGTCTCACAAAAGAGGAATAGAAGGGCAGAATCACCTCCCTCAACCTGCTGGTCACACTTCTTTTGATGCAGACCTGGATACAGTTGGCCTCGTGGGCTGTGAGTGCACAGTGCTGGCTCATGTCGAGCTTGTCATCCTCCCACATGTGTGTTCTTTTAAGCCTCGCTACTGACTGTCTGGGATACTGCTATGATTCTCCACTCGTTCATCTCAACACATGCCTAAGGTTTCACTCTCAACCTTCCTCTGTGGTTCTGCAAGTGTGAGGTTTCCAGGACTTTTACTTGTTTTCCCAACTTGAGAATACCTTGTTTCTTTCCATCCATGTCAGCTATGTAATGTCTGAGACCCATCAGCCCCAACCTTCCTGGAGTGTCATGTTGGAGTCAAGCACCCTCCATCACTCCTCACCTAGAGGTGTTTGCTGATGTTCCTTTAACCGTCCCCATGTTTGTTGCTGCTGGAGTCCATACCCAGCGTGAACAACAACCTACCTCGCTAGGTCCCTTTGCAGAGTCTCTCTACCCTCCAGCAGATTGACACTTCTACCCAGCTCAGTGTCACAGAATCATAGAATCACCAGGTTGGAAGAGACCCACCGGATCATCGAGTCCAACCATTCCTATCAAATACTAAACCATGCCCCTCAGCACCTCATCCACCCATCCCTTAAACACCTCAAGGGAAGGCAAGTCAACCACCTCCCTGGGCAGCCTGTTCCAATGCCCAATGAACCTTTTAGTGAAAATTTTTTTCCTAATGTCTAGCCTAAACCTTCCCTGGTGGAGCTTAAGGCCATTTCCTCTTGTCCTGTCCCCTGCCACTTGGGAGAAGAGGCCAGCTCCTTCCTCTCCACAACTTCCTTCTAGGTAGTTGTAAAGAGCAATAAGGTCTCCTCTCAGCCTCCTCTTCTCCAGTCTAAACAACTCCAGCTCTCTCAGCCATTCCTCATAAAGCCTGTTCTCCAGCCCCTTTGCCAGCTTCGTTGCTCTTGCCTGGATTCACTCCAGAGCCTCAACATCCTTCCTGTGGTGAGGGGCCCAGAACTGAACACAGGATTCAAGGAGCAGTCTCACCAGTGCTGAGTACAGGAGGTTATACAGAATAACCTCCCTAGATCTGCTGGTCACACTATTTCTGGTACAAGCCAGGATGCCATTGGCCTTCTTGGCCACCTGGGCACACTGCTGGTTCACGTTCAGTTGGCTGTCAACCAACATCCCCAGGTCCTTCTCCTCCAGGCAGCTTTCTAGCCAGACTTCTCCTAGAAGCCTTCTGTGTGGCTGCACAGGGTTGTTGTGCCCCAAGTGCAGGACCCGCAAACTTTCTAAGGGTGCACTCAATGCCTTCACTCAGGTCATTGATGAAGACATTGAACAGGACTGGACCCAGCACTGAGCCCTGGGGAACCCCACTTGTCACTGGCCTCCAACTGGATTTAACACCATTTCCCACCCCTCTCTGGGCCCAGCCATCCAACCAGTTTTCTACACAGGAGAGCGTGCGCCTGTCCAGGCCAGAGGCTGACAGTTTCCGTAGCGGAATGCTGTGAGAAACTGTGTCAAAGGCTTTACTGAAGTCCAGGAAGACCACATCCAACAGCCTTTCCCTCGTCCAGCAGCCGAGTCACTTTGTCAGGGAAAGCGATCAGGTTAGTTTGGCAAGACCTGCCTTTCATGAACCCATGTTGGCTGGACCCGATGACCTGGTTCTCTTGCGTGTTCTTCATGATAGCACTCAAGATCACCTGTTCCATGACTTTCCTTGGCCCTGAGGTCAGACTGACAGGCTGACAGTTCCCTGGATCCTCCCTGTGACCCTTCTTGTAAATGAGCACATCAGGCAGCCTCCAGTCCAGTGGAACTTCCCCGGTCTTCCAGGACCGCTGAAAGATGATGGAAAGGGGTTTGGCAAGCACAGCTTTAATCCTCTTGGACAGATCCCATCCGGCCCCACGGACCTGTGGGTGTCTACCTTGGGAATCAAGGCTCTGACCACCTCCTCTTGGATCACGGGAGGGACTCCGTAGGGACTCAATCGGGCCATGGGCACGCGCACAAGCGCGCCCCCGCGCGGCCCCTCCCCTCCTTCCTTCCAGCTCCGCGGCCGGGGCCAAGGCAGGGGAGGGGCCGCGCACGGGAATCGTTTCCTGGGTAAGCGGCGCGCGCGTTTCCGGCGGAGGCGTCGGGCCGGGCAGGGTGCGGAGCGGCGGCAGGTGCGGCACGAGGCGCGGGACGGGGTGGGGGCGGGCGAGCGTGGATTCGTGCCTGAGGGGTTATTTTTTCAGGCTGGGGGCGCGATTGAGGCCGTGCGGAAAGAACAAAACGGGGATCACTCTTAATCCCCGCTGGAAGCGCTCGGGAATTCGGTCGGGCCCCGTGACGGCGCCGGAGCTGCTGCTGGTTGTGGCTGGAGGGAGGATGGATTCGGATAAAATGAAATGGGAAACGGAGCGGTTCGTATTTGCGCCTCGCTGGTTCGCGGCGTTTTACAGTCCTTGGCTGAGCCCCCCTGCTTGCTGAGGAGGGTAAATGCGGTCCTGCGCTTTAAAAGCTGATTAAAGCCAAGAGGAAAAAAACCCGCAAACCTACGCTGGTGATGGGCTGGTCGGCTTTATGCGCTGGGGATGCTGTACAGGGTGATGGTATCTGCGGCAGGTTGTGCGGGATAACGGAGTCTGCGGAGAGATGCAGCGAGTCGCCTCCAATCTGCTGTTCTGCCCGAGAAGTCAGGATGCAGGTTGATCTGCGTTTCTGCCCCAGAAGGCGCTGTGCAGGTTGAGAATCTGTTCTGCCCTAACTGTCCAGCTGTAGATTGGTCGGTTCTACCCCAGAAACCAGGATGCAGGTTGATAATCTGCTCTTCTGCCCCAGAAGCCGGGGTGTGGGTTGCTGCTGAGCTGCTGCAGGCTTGCTGCATCCTCTGGCTTGCCGGCATATTTCTCCAGCTCGTTCTAGGTCTGACAAATCATCCTGCCATCTCATGCTCTGGTACTTTATGAAAGCTTGAATGAGTTGTCTGCCTTGTATTTAAGACTATTTTTTGCTTGCATAATTTGGTTTGGTTAAAATAAGTGCGCAGATGTCCTGGCACTTAAAGGGAGAGACATCCTCTTACGGTGACCTTGGGACGAAATCTTGGCTGATTAACTTCCTTGCCTGGAACAGCTTATGCTGAGTTGTGGGTATTTTTGTTCTTCCTTTAGAGTGATGAGTGTTTGATAGAATGCTTTCTGGCTTGAATTTTTGGTTTTTTTCCACTTAAAGGAAATTGAGGTTTAAAGAGGACTCTGGGAGGAAGAGTGGTTTTATCATGTATTATGAAGAATCATGACTTGATTGTAAAAAGGAGTAAGACTTTTGACTCCAAAGCAATATGAGTGAACATACCCTTCCTGGTGAAGAAGTCATCTAAGCAGTAGATCACAACAATTGGGGAGTCATTTCATAGGAGAGGGAATACATGACTTGGAATCCTGGATTATTTCTTCTGGTTTTCAGTTCTACAGTTAAGTCAGGAATGGTGACAAAAATGGCCGGTTTTCGTGGGGCTTTGAGTGGACGCTGCTGTGTCTTTGTGAAGGTGGGATGATGACTTCCTTAGGAAATGTTTGAGGATCCTAGAGGGGGCTGCTGCAGGATTGAAGCTGAAGAGACTGGTCACTTCAGGAGCTAACTGGGTAGGGACTTTAGTGTGTGAGATTGCCTATAATGTAAGGATTTATTTTAGCAGAGGCTGTGAGAAACTAAAATGAATCCTGATATTAGGTAATAAATTGATTACATCTCTTTCATCTGTCAGATGGCAGATCTATGCAGTTTGGAAATTCTGACCTGGGATGTACAGTTGCACCTGAACAAGTCATCTGTGCTGAAGATATACCGTACATTCCTTGCTGGTAGAAGTTAAAGTCTCATCTTTGTTTTCTGCTGCAAGCAAGGAGCTCCACTGCTGGGAACAGCAGAGCAGGAGATGTGCTGGATGCTCTAGCTTCTTGCCAACCAAGCTGCTGGTGTCCTGCGGCCATGGAGGAAACCAAGGCAATGGTGGAGTGTGTTAGACCAGGATGCAGGCAGACAGTAGCAGGAGGGCTTATGAGATGGGTGGGAGCTCCTGGGAACTGTTAGATGCTGGTCCTCTCATCCATGTGGGTCAGATACAGAATGAGGCTGGGGAAAAGAAATGCCATTTTTTCTGGACGAGACAGGACAGCCTGCCTTGTTTAGCCTAGCAAATGAGGCCTGAGAGGTTATATGGTTGCAATCTTCAGTACTGCAGGGATATAAACACTAGAAAGGGAGAGGAGCTGTTTAAGCTAAAGAACTATTTTCGCCCAAGAACAAACAGTTATTACCTAACTGGCATGAGTAAACTCAAGCTGGAATTTAGACAGTTTCTTCCCTAAATGAAGTTAGGTTCTAGAATGACCTTCAAATGGGAGAAGTGGGAGCAAGCCTCCTCATGAGCTCTTGAGGAAGTTTATATCCTGTGCTTGACTGTGGCAATGGGAGATGAGGCTCAGGAAGACTGTTTCTGTATGTCTGAGTTAACTGAATGTAGATTTTCTGTGCTAGCGTGTCTTACTTTTAAAATCCAACATATATAAAACTGGCATAAAAATAAAATGCTTACTTTACAGTTTGTATCACTACAGAAAGTGTTTGATGTGCTTAATGCCATTTTCTGGAATGTTTTGCAATTCATTTTTTCCCCCCTCCAAAATAGTAAGTATTGGCTTACAGCTGCATCTAGTTGTGCAGAAATTGCTTTTCCTTAAGCTTTCCTACGCAGGTGTTGGTGTGTGTGTAAGTTGTTTGAGCTTATCCTTCAGGTGAGAAGATGGACTGCAGAAACTTTTTTTCCGCTTCTATTGAAGAAATGCATAAATCCTCTAAAAACCACGAGTTTTGGGGGGGACAGTACAGTAGACCCAAATAGTACACCAGTGCTCTAAGCTGTACTGTGACTGGAGGACTGGAATAAAGGAAGTTTAAGGCAAATTTGAAAACAAGTCTTGTTGAGCTGGTTGTGTATGGGTTTTGTCTCATTTGCTGTTTTGCAGAACAGGTGGGAGTTATCTGGTGTGGTGGTTGCAGTAGTTGAACTTGTATCAAAATCTGTAGTTGATTCTAAAAATATTGTGTGCAACACAGAATACAGTGAGCTGTGGATGCTATGTATTGCATCCTATGGCTAATTGATTGCTTCTAGGAGATGTAATAAGTACAGAAATGAAAGAGCAGATTTGATGTGCCAGACCATCATGTGTTCATCTCTGTAGCCATGTATGCCACACAGTGCTGGAGCAAGTGGTGGCTGGTTTCACCTCTAAGTGCGTCTGCATTGTTTCTTTGCCCTTTGACAGAAAGCTGCCTCTTACCACCAGGAGACATGAGGAACTCTTGCAGGCTGACTTATGCTATGGGCTAATCTGTCATCTGCTGAAATCAAATGTGAGAAATTTAATCAAGGAGAGGGGAAAATGGCTGTACTTATGATATGCTTCATTGACTCTGTGACTCACATCCTTTTTGCAGGGAAAAGACCACTTTGGGACATGTGCATCTTAATGCATTAGGCTTGAGTTCCTCTTCTGGCTCCTCCAAAGCTTCTTCCTGTGTATATGGGTGTTTTGTTGATTTATAGCTTTCCTGGCTACCACCCTATGAAAGAATGGGATCTTCTTGCCAAGCTCTTCCCATCCCTGTCTGAGCTGACCACAGTTCCTTAGGCTAATGGGCTCCAGACTCTATGGGCAGGATCCCAGCACCTCTGTGCCTGTATTTTCTTTCCTTCTGTCATTACAGGTCTGGGTAGAGGACTGAATGCTGCTGTCACCAAAGCTTTAAAGGGCAGAGGGTGCTGTAAGGATGCTCTGAGTAGTGTCCTGCTTTAGTTTCCTATTTTTTTTAACCCTTCACACTCAACTTGCTGCCTTTTTGATCTGTTGTCTTCTGCAGCCTTTTTCTTCCACCCTCCTCTTTTTTTCCCCTCTCCTTGTAAGTAGATGCCCAAAGAAAAATAAGAACAGCGTGACCTTATTCAAAACCTTCTCTGTAGATGCTTTCAGAGCCTCTGCCTGTTCTCAGCTTAGGGTTGTCAGATCCTGGTGCAAACTTTACCTGTTTTAAAATATATGGTAGCTTTTGGTTCCAAATGCTTGTCTGGCCTATCTGTGGCTCTGTGGGACCTCATTGCAGCCTCTAGGGCCTTTGACCAGGTGTGCTGCTTCTCTCTGGGTCTGCTTCTGGTTGTGTAGAGTTCCTTTCTGCTTTTTCTCAGCTGGCTTCCTTCACTTGTCAGCTCTTTGCTCTTGTGTGGCAGAGATGGTTAGTGATTCTGCATTACTCATGATTTCCACTCTTTTTCATCAGTTTGGCTTTTTGCCTATCTGAAGAGTTACCTACTCAGATATTCTTTGTATGGAAGCTATTCCTGACTCTGACATCCCTTTTCAGGGGTCTGTCTCAGTTCTATGTGTCTCTTTTAAGATGGCAGGGTCAGGGGTGTATACAGTTTTCAATGTGTAGGTGAGCTTTGTGGCTACACAGTAGTATAGCCATGCTTTGTTTTCTTACATAATAATTTGTAATGTTTGATTTACTTTTTGGACTCCTAGTGAGTCTGTGAAATGTTAATGTCAGGGTGTTGCTCAGGAGTATGGTCAGTTTGGAATCCCTCAGTTACGTATAGCCATAGTTGTGTCTTTCCCATGTACGTCTTCTTGTGTTTATTTGCATTAGCTTTCCTCTGCAGTGTTATTGACTTGGTCTCTGAGGATTGTGTGGAATTCCTCACATCCTGGCCTTGCTACCACAGTACTTTTTTTTTTTTTTTGTAAACAGCAAACTTCCTCAGCTTGCTGCTCATTCCTCTTTCCTTGTCTCATGTGAATGTGTCAAACAGCTGGTTTGAGTACAGGTCTCTGCCAGAGTTCATTGGTAACTTCTGTTCACTCCAAGAAGAGCTTCGGAGACGTTTATCCTTCTTGCCCTGTTTCTATTTTTCAGTCATTTGTCTTTCCACACAGGACCTTCCTCTTAACCTCTGTCTGCCTGGTTTCCTTAAGAAAGCCTTTAGTTTTTGCTAAGTGACTTGGTTGAAGTAGTTTTGGAAATTTGGGTAGGTCAGAATGAATGGGTGTACTTTGTCCAATTTGGCGCCTTTGAAGAACTCGGAGAGGTTTATTAGGCAAGGTTTCTCTCCACACACACCACACTAAATGTACTCCAGCAGACTGTTATCCAAGTGACAAAATTCTCTCCTCTTATCATTAGCATCAGTTGAGTTAATTATTAGCCAAGTAGAGGTGTTAGGCTTTGCAGCTCTGTACTTCCCTGGGTCCCTATTGAGATTGTTGTCTCTATTGCCACTTTCCATTCACCTTCTGCAAAGGGTGTTTCAAGTGGGAGGTTGCAGAACTGTGTCAGAAGAATTTGGCTGAAGCATTGCAGAGAGTGCCCTGGGATTGCTAATTGGCACTGGTTTAGCTTTGCCTTGCCTGAGAGATCCTGGTTGCGTTAACCTGTCACCAAGGGTACAAAGGCAGAACCTACAGCGAGGTGACTGGAAATGGATGTAGGGGCCTGCCCTGACAAAGACAGTGAGAACTTTGCCCCCATCACCTGTAGGATGATGACTAGACTTTGTGATGGGATTTTTATGCTTTAAAAAGATTAAACTTGATTTAGCTGAAGATCTAAGGTGAACCTTCAAGTGTTCTGTCTCTTGCTGTCAAATGAATTTTCTTTATTTAACTAAAATGTACTGAGCTTCTCTCCCCTGAAAATGTGGTATTTGTTTGGGTAAGCATTTAGATAGTGATTTTTACTGCTGAACAAACTTTGCATCTGTGTATAACACTGATTAGTGCCTTTTAAAGTGGTCTGCATGACAGTTAAGATGATTAACTAGATGCAGATTTCTGCCTTTATTAGTCTGCCTGCATTTGGTACTGAGCACTGATCTAGGATGAATGAAGTCAGATGCAACTTACTCTAGGATATTCATGAATGTGAGCTACTAACTTCAGAAGCAGTGCATTAAGAGTAGCAATATGTGATAGAGGAACGTTTGCTGCAAAATAAAGCATGTAAATTTTTGCTTTTGATCTTAATAGGGCATAGCCAGTGTCTGTATTTATGGTTTGCTTTACCTTATGAGTAGCACTGCTGCTCTCAAATACTTTAGGCAAAGTCCTGGCAGACTTACATTTGACAGTTTAATCTTTTGGACTTCACAACTTAGAAGCCTCTGCTAAAATCTTGGTGGTATACTTCTGCAGCTCTGCTAAAATAGAGTTTTAATGCACTGATTTAGTCATCTAGTTCTTACTGTTTGGCTGTCTTTTTCTTCTATAGAAATCTAACAGAAGTCTTTCTCTTTCCTTTGTCTTCCTTGATGATTATATGGCATTCTAGGTATTATATCCTATCAGACAAGCATCATCTCTCTCTCCCTGTCTTGGGAAAACCCTTCTGGCAGCACTAAACATGTTTTGCTAGAATTCACTTTTAAGTATTGAAGGTTGTCTTTTTAGCACAGGTGCAGTTTAATTTTCAGAGACACCAACAGGAACGTTTCGAAACTACCTCTGAAGATTATAATTGTATAATATGTGTTTTAAAAAAATACCCTTTGAGTATTTTGAGTTCTGAAACGTGGTTTGTGCGCAATTTTGTTAGTTGCAGACCAGTTTTTTTTTTTATTGTGTCTGTTAACTGTTGTAGAGGGAGGTTTCCTCATACAGTTGCATGTAAAATGCAGATTCCTAAGAGAGGGAAGCTAGAAGGCACTAAATATTCCCTGCCTATATGAATAAACTTGTTTGAGCAGAAGAAACTAAGCTTCACATATTTTATCGTTGTCTGTTTGTAGAAATATGTCATTCCTTTGCAGCATTCCTGGGGTTAGAAAGCCCTCCAAACACTTATTAAATTACAATAATTTGGGGTGACTAATATTGGCACAAATTAGCTAAGCCTTTGTCAGGAACCTCGTAAGTATACTTTCTCAGATGAGTTGGATGGAAATACTACAAGGTGCTTACTGGCCAGCTACCTAATTCAGAAAACAAAGAGCTTGACATGAAGCCATCCTATGCGTTAAGCATAGAATTTCATTCTAAGAAACTGGAAACAGTCGTTTGGGGAAATACAACAATTCATTAATTGCTCCTGGGTTTGCATTTGCCTTGTTAATTGTATTTGCAAGGAGGATTATTGTTAGGAAGGGATATTTCTTAGCAAGGTATTCAATTGTGTGGCTGTGGAGGAAGATCGGCGAAGAACCAGCATAAAAGATGAAAGAGAATTGCAAGAAAGAGAAATAAGAAAGTGGGTTGTTCTCACACGGATAATTCAGTGCTTGCTTGGTTAAATTGGAGTTGAAATGCAGCGTAATGAAAAAAATTCTTTAATTAGGTTGTTTAAACGATTTGAAGGTAGATACATACAAGGCACAATCTACAAATTTATGGAAAGATTCATCTGAAAGTAAATACAATAAGGAACCTGGATGTTTGTGCTACATATGGTACTAGGGAAACTTCCAGCACTAAGTGATGACTTTGTCTTGAAAGCATCCTGCGTGAGCAGGAGAAGCAGCATCTCCATGTTTCCCTGATATGCATTTGAGTGTAGAATGGCGCTCTTTGGGGAGCGTACGAGCTCACCGGGCCAGGCACCTTGATGGGACTGCCGAGGGTGTCCCAGTAGTTTTGGCATGGAAAACCTATTTGCCTGTGAAATGGCTGGTGCTGGATGCGTGCGGTGCTGATGCTAGTCAGCGTAAAGAAGCACAAGAAATACAAGGATGGAGTTCAGTTTTGGTAACACAATGCTGTGAAGTATTGCAAAGGAAAGGAAAAAAATATGCAAATGTATTTGCTGTTTGTTTTTTCCCCCCGCCCTCCTTTTCTCTTGACTGTTTAAGTGGTCATTTTTCCTGATGTATAAAACTGTTTTCCTTTGACAAAGGAAAATGTAGGGAATGGGCAACAAGCAAAGTTTGTGTTGCCATACTGGAGAAGCCCGAGTTCTGCTTTAATGCCTAAAGACATCTGGAATGAAGCCCTGTTGCTGCCGTGGAGGAAGTCCAGTGCGGCAGTGATGGAAAGAGTACCTGGGAGGCAGGAGGGGTGGTGTGGAGCTGATATGGCTTGGAGAAGGAAATCGAGTTGTGTTAGCGGAGGGACTGTACCACAGCATTAGCCTCTATGCTTGCTTTGTCTCCTTCCTCTTCTTGCTGCAGATGTGCCCTCTCCTCTGCCTTACTGGGGAGACTTACATACACCAGGCCTTACCACCCATAACAGTCGTATACTGCTTCAGTCTTGTTGCTGAAGGAGAGTGCCATGGTCTGGAAGAGGATTGTTTTCCCCATTGAAAGCTGTGCTGCCCTTGCTCAAGGCCAAGCCCTCTGGCTGCAAAGGATAGGGAAGGTGTGGGGTGCATCACCAGTCTGCTCCTTCCTTTTGCTGTGGCAGGAGCAGGGGACTGCTGGGTATCCCTAAGCTGGGAAGCCTTTTAAGAATGTTCATAGATTAAAGCTCAATCTCAATGCACAGTTTCAGAAGATAGCAGTACACAGTGGGCCTGTGCTTGTGTAAAATGCCAGTACCCCACCCCGATTTTCTGTTAATCTAGGCTAACAAAATGACAATCCACTGCTACTTACTGTTAAATTTTATTATGATGCAAGATTTCTAGAAGAAATTGAAATGTTAGGAAAAAAAATCTTTACGTTTTATCCCGATACTATTTTTTTCAAAATTATAGATGTAAAAAATCAATTTAAAAACACAACAGAAGTCAAATACATGCTGATAGGCAAAGAGAATGGGAAAGGTTATAAAGGTAATTTCACTTGAGTTTGAAAGATGGTGAGAACTGACTGCTTGGGAAATAACTAATTTTATAGTCTTTTGGGAACCTACTTGCCTCCTCCTTCCCCACCCATTTTTTCCCCCATCATACTTAGCAAAACAGTGAAACAATGGGAGAACCATCAGTAAAGGGAGTAGCTGAACTAAAATCTGTATATGAAAAGCTACATGTATTCAGGCAAGTAAGTTTTTTTTTTTTTTAGAAGCGTGAGGTTTGTTCAATTAAAAAGTTATCAGATATAAGAGAAGTGTTTGATACCTGTGTATTTGAAAGGAGAAGCACTGTAAATGAAAAATGTTTTTAATTGCTTGATGTTTTCTTTTCAGAAATGTTTGAGATTATTGTTAGATAAGTTTGTAGGTTGGTAAGATGACTACTCAGGAATACTGAAATAGCTTGATGACAAAGCAGTATTGGCTTTAAAAATGTGCTGTTATTTAAGCACATGCAAGAGCTGCTAGCAAACCATGTCTAACTATATAAATGTGTTTTAATCTTGTAAAAATAAGCTTTGCATGGTGTTACATCAGCATTTGTCTAACTGCCTTTTTTGCCAATTCTTAAGTTATCTAAACTTTTTCAGGAAAATATCCTGTATGTTACTCTTTGATGCAAGTATGGATCTAAACTTGGGTAAAAGTAATGGTCCTATATATACCAAAATATAGGAAGCTCTCTGGTAGAGGCATGTGGGCCTTTTAGGGACCAATAAATCTTTTTTTGAAAACCCATGTAGATATGTCGTGATGGGATAAAGATGGTGGTGTTAGTCAGGGAAACTGCATAAGTGGTCCCTGGGAAATGTCTTTGTAGCCTTACAACATGTTGATAGCATGATGCCCTTTGTAGCCTTACAACATGTTGATAGCATGATGCCCTTGCCCTAAAGTGTAACCTTAATGGAGCACTACAGAAAGCTCAGGTATTCTCAGTGAGGGATCTGTGTGGGGACAGGGAATCCAGAAGGATGATTGGGAACCTCCCAGGGATGTCAGTGAGGCTTGGTGCTAGGGAAGTACTGGAGTGATGAGACCTCCCCAAGCATCCTTAAAGGTTTATACCTCAGGTGGGAGTCATGTTTCAGTTGTTTTGTAGCCTGCTTTGGGCCAAAAATACAGTCTCCATGATATGTTTTTTGTCTAGCTGATGTATAGCAACAGATGCAATGATGTGATGTGGTTTTACTTATTCATTTTTGGGCAGAAAAAGAGGGACAATTCAGTGATTCCCTAGTCCAGCCAGCAAATTGGGAGGCAATACTCTTTCGTCTTTCTCCTTTCCGATGTGTGTACTCACATTGCAGTGATGGGAATGCCTGGCAGATGGGATATGGCAAGGTATATCCCTAAATATGTGATAAACCTTAGTGGCAAGAACTCTGTGAAAATGTTTGCCTGGTAGCAGTGGCTGTGGTGACACTGGGAACCCCAGAGACGTGACAGCTGAGAGAGCTGTTTCCATCCCTGCCTTGAAGTAACCCAGAGGCTTTAATAAGCTGACCTACCCTCTCAGTCTCTGAGAAGGCACAGGAGTCAGTGGCTGGCTGCTTGCCACCCTGCAGCACAGCACTTCAGTCCGCTGCTGTTTAACCAGCAGGTTAGGAGTGCTAGCTGGGCAGAAAACATTGCGGGATTTATCCAAAGTAAATAGCTAATTTTACATGGGCGAGGCTGAAATTCTTCAGCTGTGCCTCATTTCATGGCAGAAGACAAACCTATCTTCCTTATGATGCTTGTCCAAGGTTTTGTGCATGTGCAGGGGAAAATGATTATTTTCCTAAATTTAAAACTTTGATTCTGCTTCCTCGAGTTCTTATGAATGTCTAGATCTATACTGCTTTGGAAACCTGCTTGAAGACAGATAACCCAAACTTCTCTGAATCTTCCCCAAAAGCTTCCCATTGAGGCATTTGTCTGGTTCCTTTGCTTCTGCTCTGTGCTTCTGCATGATCCTTGAAGTGTAAATATAGAGGAAGAAAAAATAACTCTCAATCTGGTTGACAGTATTCCAGCTTGCACTAGGACTTAAATTAAGAAATATGAGCTTCTACTATAAATAAAAAAATTGAGTTTGTAACCCCTTAATTTTTGGCCCGATAAATCCTTTTGCTCCAGGAAAGCTGTTATGGTTCATCTCTCTAAATCCTGAGGATGTTTTAAATCTGTGGATTATTTAAGTAATGCATGTGTCAAGGTTTAAAATAAGACTGCTAACCCACACAACATGCTGGTGCTAAAACCAGGAGTGGACAGTGTGGAGCTGATTCAGGAGATTCCAAGTGACTGATCCAACCTTAGACCTAGCTAGAGTTTAGCTTTAGCTTCTTCTGCATCTGTTGGTTTTGCTGCTGTACAGAGATGGAAAATTCATGGGGTGCTGATGATTAGTATCATTAGTTCTCTCAAACTAACGGGGTGTGCTAGTTGCACAGCAGCATTGGGCTCTTGTCAGGTTTTCTTGCTTGACATGTGGTATTAGCATGTCCTGAGTTTTCCCTGCTGCTGAGTTGCAGTGTTTGAGAATGTCCTCAAGCAACCAGTGTTCAAGCGGCAAACTAGACTTTCAGTATTTTGGGGTTACTCTTTGAACTGAGGTTACAAGCCACTGTTTTTGGCGTGAGTAAATGGAATTTGCCTTTAAGGCAAGATGCGAAATCTCCTTGCAGAAGGTGAGCTCAAAAGGAGGAAATTCTAGATCCATCATGGTGGAGGGTTAAGCTAAAGTTGTGTGGATTTCAAAAACTGACGGAGGATATGGACTAGGGAGAGTGATGGACATACCCTGTGATTCCAAAATGAAGACACCAATGCTCCTAAAGGCTGGTTGAGGAAAGACGCTTGCCAGAGGGCTCAGGTGAAGACAGGAACCAGCACATAAATTGATGAAGAGGAATTCTAATTACACAGAGGATTTAGATGATGAAATAGGCTGCAAACTGCAGCAGTAAAATAAGCCTAAATCATTTTCACAGAATTAGGCACTGATCTTGAAATAAAACTCCCCTGTGGAGCAATATAAAGCCACTGAAAAATATTTTCTATACTTATTTCTTCTCTCCCCTTGTCTGTTTTAATGACAGGCCTAGGTTTATCCTGAAAGATTCTAGAAGTATTTGAATTCTATAATAAACATGTTTTGTTCTACAGAAACTGAAGTTTGGCTCTTGGAGTTTCACACGCAAGCTGTGCTTCTTTGCTTTTTTTTTTTTTGTCCTTCCCTAGTGTAGTAGTGTCTGTAACTTTCTTATTTCTAATTCAGAAGTTTAAGCTGCCTGAAGTGCTTTCACAGCACAACAGAAAGTTTTAAAAGGCCTTGAGAGGCTCTGTGCAAAGCTTGTCAAATGGCCACAGCTGGCTGTTAAAAATGCATGATTAAAAACTAGTTTTTTCCAAGAGGTCGTCAGCTGAATGTGGCAGGCTTGTGGATGTGCCGTGTTTCTGCCTCTCTCTGAAGCTGTAGGTGAAAGAACCTTTTCTTCTGAGCAGAGCAGTGCATGCATGAACATCTGGATCTTCTAAGGGGCTAGTACAATCTGAGGTGGAAAGTATCTGCACACCATATGGAAAACAGTATTAACATTATTAGTAATTTTGAAATGGATGTTTTTATAGTTGTTAGCCATAACTAAAAAGTACCACAGTATCTTAAGCTGAACAAAATCGTTAAAATTAAAACAACACGGTTCCTTTTAATGACCTTCTGTTGTATAGAGTCTTTTGGCTCTCGAGGTCAGAGGAAGGCAGCTGGAGCAGATTGGTTTTACTGAGTGTCTACTTAAGACTGACAGGAAGCAAAGCACTGTAGTGAAATAACAGTGTGGGTTTAGTCCCCTCTGATGGAGAGCAGGTATTAAAAAAGAAAAAAAAAAAACAAACTAGTGCTGTTAAGAGGCACCAAAGATGGCTTGAGAAATTCAACTGTTATTTTGGAAAGACAACTCATTGTAAGAATTGAAATCGAGAAACTTGCTTTCTTGCTTCTGAACAGGAGTAGTCTTAGACTTTTGCATGCCTGTTTCTTTTGTATGGTCACTGCTGTTTCATGGTATATTATCCATTTTAAGGAAGAGTTTTTTTTAAACAGAAAAATTTTTAAAGAGTAAAGTATTTATAATGTCAGCACGGGGTTGACAACTTTTAGTTAGATGCCTTAAGTACAATGATGAGAAATATCATGCCAAGAGGAATTTTTAGATCTATGAGTGTTCCTGTTATCACATAGATTTCTCCACATTAGTCTAAATTTCGATAATTGTTTCCCTGTCCCAGTTACTCTTTTTATACTGTCCTTTCCACACTGAGTCAGATAAGCATAAACATTTAATATGTTTAGAAATGAGAAGTTTTATCTTCAGAAATGAATCACAGGCCACTGTGGAAGGGGAAAAGGGAGAACAGCAAGTCTTGTCTTGGCTACTTTTTACCTGCATCTCAAATGAAATTGTGTAGGTAGATGCTGTGTTTAGGTCCTACTGTGTGGTGGGTTTTATGCTGGCCTCAAGTTGGCTCTGAAGAAAGCTTCATTACTTCCATGCTGTATTATAGCAATTGCTGTCAGGTTGCTCAGAGGTGTGACCTACTATAATAAAAGTTTATGGGGACCAAGCAACTCTTGGAACTGGAGAAGTGCAGTAATGGACTTGGGTGTGGGCCAGCTGAGGTCAGAGCTACCCAGATGTCTGCCTGTTTTCCTCACCTCCCTTGTCTTTTAAAGCACCTCAGATTATCACGAGGGAGTTGGCATGTGATGCTAGACTCCCTGGCCTCATGGGTGAAGTCATGCCTTTCTGTGATGAAGACTTGTCCTCCCTTAGATGAGACCAAGGCTGGCTTTATGTCTGAGGAAACCCTGTGTGAGAGGCACAGAGAACAGGCA
This sequence comes from Coccyzus lansbergi, assembly GCA_033558105.1. Lineage (NCBI taxonomy): Eukaryota > Metazoa > Chordata > Aves > Cuculiformes > Coccyzidae > Coccyzus > Coccyzus lansbergi. Next base: position 89,433 of record JAUMJK010000705.1, read on the forward strand.
ACATGGTGGGAGTACCCCTGCAAAGTATGGATTGCAAGATGTAAATTTCTTTAACTGTATTAATCTTTTGAACTGAGAACTTGGGATGTTAGCAGTTATGGTGTTTCCCAGAGGAGGCCTGTTGATGCCACCATCCAGGCAAGCAGCATGTTTTGGATTTTACTCCTGTGAGATGATGATTGACTCGTGGGCCACATTGCGAGGGCAGAAAAAGGTAAGATATTTTGATGAAACTTGTGCTAGGTGTGTTTCAGCTGAGGTGCCTGGCCTTTGGGTCATGGGAGTCTGCACCTTGTTTCCTTCCATGGGTCTCTGGTGCCCCATTCTGTATCAAAAGGTCATCCCAAAGTGCCATAAAAAGAAAGGTGATAAATGAAGTGTTTCCAGTTGTTGATTTTTCACCCCACAACCTCGTATTAAAAATGAATTTTTTTAAATGAGGAATTATTACCATTTTTGTTTTCTGAGCAGGGCAGTTGGGGATAAAACCATTAGTCAGTTCTTTTTTTCGCAGGATAAAAATTGGAGCTGGGAGTGATGATAGTATACCAGACTCTTCCAGTTGCTTTTATCAGAAGGGATCTGTTTGCCTGAATATTCAGTGGTTATTGTTACCATTTAGATCCTTCTGTCTCTTTCTCTAGAGGAGAAATCTTACTTTCAGCCTGCATCGTGATTCTGTGTAAATTGGTAATTGCTCTTCTGTTTCATTAGGCTGCGACCAGTCACCAGACTTGGAATCATATTATTATTAAGGAGCTCTGGCATGTCACATGTGTGATGTGCCCTGGCTGTGTGCCATGCTTCTGAGTGGTATGAAAGGGATGTTGCACACTGCCTGGACATCCCAGCAGGCGCAGTGAAAATAACACTTGGGATCTTTTTCTGAGCGACTGCTGTTAAGACTGGCATACGTATGGAAGTCTTCAGCATACAGAGCATTGATTGCTGCTCTAAATACACTTGGAATATATAACCAGTAGAGCTTTACTCCGCTGAATGCGTTTTCATGCTATCAGATGTCAGCATTGGCTTAAATTTTGGTGGCTTGATTTCCTGTCAGTGACCCTTCGTACAAACACACTCTTGTGTGACTTGGAACAGCTGTGTGGGATTGCTGAAGAAAAGCACTGTGTGCCATTAGCCGAGCTAGAAGATCTCATGTGTCCCTTCCCTGGCATGGAGCAGTTTTAACACCTCCCAAGGCTTGCAGTACAGTTGCACTTCCCTGCAGTTTGTTGCTTGGCTAATTCCTGGTGTAGGTGGGTGCTGGTGTTAGTTACAGAGATAGAAATGCCATTGTTCTGGATTAGTATTGTATAAAGAAGAGAAGTTAACAGGTACATTTTAAGGAAAATGTTTGCTTTCTTTGGATTGTTTTTCCAGTTTCCTAAACTTTGAATTTCTGTTTCTTAGCAGACTGCTACTTCTTGGAGTAAGTGAACCAGAAGCTGTAGGAAAAACTTTTATATTCTTAGGTGACTAAATGTGTTGTTTATTCTCCACATACACATCAGCCCTGGTTGTAGTGAAAGGGAACTAACTTCGTGGGGTTTGAGGTGAATTTTGTTGAAACAGATTTTAAACTGCTACCCTAAGCCCCGTGTTTTCATTCTTTGCATATTTCTTGGGTTTGGTTCTAATAGAATATGAGCATGAGAAAAAGCTATTTATTTTCATAAATAGTAACTTGCCCTGGTATGTTTGGAGCAGTGTTGTGTGTTTACAGAAGAGTCAGGCTTTCAATATATGAAATCTTAAAACAAATGTTAAAGGAAAGAGTAATTAAAACCATGAATAGAAAATGGGACAAAAGACAACATAAGTGTATCTGTAGGAGGACTGTGCTAGAGGAAATGACCTCTCTTTTTCCCGTCTTAAAATGTGAGTTAGAACAAATATATTACTTATAACTGGTCTTTAATAAAACACTTATTATGGCATAATGTAGGAAGCTCTAAACTAGAGGAATGGAGCTTTAGAGTTGCAACACAGTTAAGTGTGGCTAAAGGGGAAATAATAGAAGAGCAATGGAGACCCATAGGCTGGGGAGGACTAGTAATTAGATTTTGCCACAAAAATTTTGGCAACCAGAATTTAAGAACGTACAGGAGACAAGGTAATCTTGCCAGTATTAAATAGGATGTTGTAGACACGGAGATGTACCAAGCCATTATATAGTGTACTGTAGAAATCTTATATAGGAGGAAATGAATGATTTTGGTAAAAGAAGTGAGAAGAATAATTTTAAACCAAATTTGGTATAAGATGACTCCTTGTTCTAAACATGTGGATTGTCTTTGTCTCAAGCAGTATCCAGCATTTTGTGGGGAGATGCTCTGCGGTTTCTTGTCTCACTTTCTCTGGTCTTTTGCGGTTTCCTTTCCAGCTCTCCCTCAGTTTACCTTTTTTCAATCACACTTTCTCTTTCTGAAGGCATACAGCACTCTTCTTTGTGTTTATAGGTCTGGAAAATCTAATCAAAAAGACTTTGCTTGTTATCTTTGGAAGTGGCACTAGGAATGACTAGACTGGATTTCTCAAGCCTGGGAAATTGGAAAAGTGTTATATAGTGTGTGGGCTTCGGGCTGCTTATGGCTGTGCAATTTCCCAGGCTGTGGGTGCAGCTTCCTACCTGGCCTCTCAGGTTGAACTAGAAGGTGGATTCAAAAAGTGTTGGCAGAGTTTTAATTTTTTCTGTTTGTTGCAAAGGCTTTGGCAAGGGGTTTACTGCATACACAATTACAATAACAGTGCATTAAATGCAGAAAGTTGCATAATGTTTCTATTTATTGAATGGTATCATTACCTGAATCCAGCTCCTAGCAAGGTTATATATAACCTGGAGCCCTCCCGGTTTTATGGCTTAGTTTGTGTTTTATAGTCATCATACCTAAAAATAGGAAACGCCATCTCCCCTTCACAATTTTTTAAATGTCAGTGTTGTCTTACTGTGGGTAAGTGATCATATTTTTGACTGTCGTGCAGGGGAAGGGTGAGCAGTCCTAGGAGCAGTGTTTGGAGTTATCCGCTTCCAACCTTCCCCAGCTTCTGACAGGTAAGTTAGGAGCTGCCTGTTCCATAAAACATATGGACAGGGAATGATGATCCAAGTAGTGTCTATTCTTGTTCCTTGCAGACCTGTGAAGCAAATGAAGGTGAACTCAGTAAGGTAGACAGGGAAGATGTCAGAGCAAGGGTGAGGAATGGGCTCCCTAAATACTCTACTGTATATAAAATCTTCATGGCAGCAATTTGAGGTTTTATATATAAAATCATTGGTGAAACTTTTATTTGAGTGGTAAGCTCCATCCTGTGCTAGTCAATTAGGAAATATGATTTGCTTTTTTTTCCTAAAGGAAGGTGTTTGCCACCCTTGTTAATGATGTGTGGTATGCTGTTTCTAACTATCCCATTGGAATTGAGGCAAGTAAGGTAACAGTGACTGTGAGGAAGAATACTAACATTGGGTTGCTTATGGTCACAGCATAAATATGGCACTGTTTGTACCCCTCACTGATGAAAGTGAGGCCTGAATCATGTTTGAAAGGCATGTCATTCTGTTCATATGAATTTATGCCTTCTTCCTCCCCAGCTACTACAATGTCTTGACATTGAGTCATTTACATCCTGAAGAGCACAAGCCAGTGACAGCTTCACTTTTGCTTGAAGTATTTGGCTCTCAACCGGTTTGGCTTTAGGCTAACAGTGTCTATGGACCAGCCAAGCCGGAGTGTGGTTTTGATGTTCTGTCCTGGCAGACAGTGTGATCTTTGTAGTTTCAGGATATTGTTTTTCAGATCTGCAATTTTAGTCCTGATGGTTCTTCAAAATTGATATATAGTCAAAACCCAAGAGAAACTACTTGACTGATGAAATATCAAGGTCAAGGTATTACTTAGTTGAAAACATTTGTTCTTGATAGGCAGCATGTCTTTATAGCAAGAATGTAATTCTTGTTATAAAGATGCTGCAAAACGTGAGGCAGAACTACCCAAAGCTAAAGATTCATTGACTTTGCAAACAGGCCACAGTATATTGTGAAGGAAGGTAGCTGTGTTTGGACTCAAGCGTTCAGAAATTGCTTACTGACTGTAGTGGGTCTGATGCACAGCTGCATTTAGAAAATAACATATGGGTTTTGTACTTGATTGAATAGGGGTAGAGATAGGGAAGCTGTTGCGCAGAGCAGAGGAGGCGTGAGCACGAGTACCATTTGGCCTTATTTCAGTCTGCCATCGTGGGTTGAGCCGTAAACATCTCTCTTCCATCTCCCTTTTTGAATTTTGCTCCCTGGCAAGAAAAACAAATTTGCACTGTTATTTGAGGTTTTTCTATACAGACAAACCTTTTAACTGCAGTCTGGGAAAGAACATGTCCCTCCCCCATGAGTAACCTGTAGTAGCATTGCTCGTGTCCTCATGTGACCAGAAATACAGAGAAAGATTAATAAAACCTTCCCTGCTGTACTTTTTCTTCCAAGCTCAAATGGATGAGAATTCAATGTAGCTGATAAGTTCTGATTTTTTTTTTATTTTTTTTAAAAATAATTAAGGGGTGCTGTTAAAGTATCTTAATTTTCTATTTAAACCTTCTGATTGTGTCAAACTGCCTGACTTAAGCAATGGTAAAACCACTACTTAGGGAAGCATTTTATTTAGAAAAACACGTTATTTTGGAGCAGTTTAAATATTATATAGAAAAATAGTATTTAGTGACCAATAAGGTGATTTATGTTGCTAAGGCAACCATATTGCAAGACATCAGAACAAAGGAGTGTGGCTGGTATGGATTTGTGCTGTGAAGGTACCTGCCTTCAGTTAGCTATGTAACCCCATTGTGATTAATCGTGAAAGGATCTGTTTACATTGGCAGTGCTGGGGTATTTAAGATGTGTTCTAATATCTAGTTTGTGTAAGGATTCCTGCATATATTAAATAATCGGTAATTGTGCAACGTGTTTTGAGGAAAGAAGTGGAGGGAGGTGGCCTTGGTAGTACAGCACAGTTTATAGTAAAGTAGATGTGCTTGTGTCATTTTTTACTGCAATGGATTCAAGCCATAGGTGTCCTGAAGGCAATGCTTTCCATAGCCCCTGGGGAGATTTCTTCACCTGGGTTGTTAGCACTGGTGTTGTGAGTGACAGCTGCAAGCTAGCGTTTGGTCACTGGATAATGACTAGAATGGTAGATCCTTCCGTAGGGACTGTGTGTCAGCCAGGGATTGGCGTGGTGGAAATTTGGCTCGTTGTTTGTTTATTTTCAGTTCAGCTCTTCTCTTGTCTTAAGCATCTGTAATAAAAGAATACTTCATAAATGACCTCCAGTCGGTGCCAGGCTGTTTCTCCTTGAAAGGCTACCCAACAGATTGTTTTAAAACCTTATAAACAACAAGAATTAGCAGCCCGGCAGCCTAAGCTGACACAGACTTTGAATAGCATGTGCTCAGGAGCATTTCTCCTTTCTTTGTCTGGATAGCTCTGTTTTACAATGGGCATTATGCTCCTGGCAGGTTTCATAAATGCATCCAGTCATGTTGAGCTACCGACTCCTGTTGCTGGGGTGTTTTGTTTTTCCCAGATTGCCTTTAGCTGTCTTCAATGCCTTTCAGCAATCTGACCTTACCACAGCATGGAAACCAGAAATAGTTGCATAGAAAGTTGCTGTCTAAATCCTGATTTAAATTGCTTATGTGTTTCATCATCCTCTTCTCCCAGCAGAGATCTCTTTGGCTGATGAGAAGGGCAAAACCCACCAGCTCATTTGCTACATGAGAGGCAGTGCTGTGCTGGAGAAGTGTTCCGTGGTGCTGAGTGGGGACTCTTAAGTTGAAATGAGGAGACTTTCTTGAAAATGTAAGTTTCTGGGTGTTGTTGTGTAAAAAGAGATGACTTATTTTCTAAACTTACCTGATGCACCAAAACACATGCAGTTAGAAGTTTGGTCAAATCATAGAATCATAGAATCACCAGGTTGGAAGAGACCCATCGGGTCATCGTGTCCTACCATTCCTATCAAATACTAAACCATGCCCCTCAGCACCTTATCCACCCATCCCTTAAACACCTCCAGGGAAGGCAAGTCAACCACATCCCAGGGCAGCCTGTTCCAATGCGCAATGAACCTTTCCGTGAAAACTTTTTTCCTAAGGTCCAGCCTAAATCTCCCCTGGTGGAGCTTGAGGCCATTTCCTCTTGTCCTGTCCCCTGCCACTTGGGAGAAGAGGCCAGCTCCCTCCTCTCTACAACCTCCCCTCAGGTAGTTATAGAGAGCAATGAGGTCTCCTCTCAGCCTCCTCTTCGCCAGGCTAAACAACCCCAGCTCTCTCAGCCTCTTCTCATAAGGCCTGTTCTCCAGCCACTTCACCAGTTTTGTTGCTTCTCTCTGGACTCACTCCAGAGCCTCAACATCCTTCTTGTGGTGAAGGACCCAGAACTGAACACAGGATTCAAGGAGCAGTCTCACCAGTGCTGAGTACAGAGAGAGAATAACCTCTGCACATTGGAATGAAAACCACCAAACGTTCATGGCTAAAGATTGCCTGTTCAGCTCTTTAAAAGAGTTAATATTGATATTCTGTTACAACATCTTTCTTTTCTTTGATATAAAAGTTCTTTTTTTATGCTGTCTTTTTTTTTGGTGTGCATGCGCCTTGAGAACTGTACTCTTAGTTTTAAATGAACTTACAGTAGACAGGTCAAAACAAAAGGCTAAAAATTTCCTTTCAAAATTTTTTTTTCCTGTTCTATTTCTTTCCAGACTGTTTTTTCCTCCTGTTCTGAAGATTAAAGGCAGAGAAGCTGGGGGAGGTTATAAAGTAAAGGTTTGAAGATTAGCTGTAGGCACAGCCATCCTATCTGCAAGGATATAAAGAAGGTAGGAAGGTGCTGTTGTTAGCTCTTCCAAGATCTAGTTATTGAATCCAAGAGAAGCATAACTTGGAAACCTTCAAAGATCCCATTTAAGCTAAATGCAGTATGTACTTTTAGATTTGTGCTCTTTTTCAAGAGCTCCAGGCGCACGTCACTGAGAGCAAGTGGCAAGAATACAAGGAAAAATTGAAGGATAATGTGCATCTCATTGGTGCTGATTGCACTGATCTCAGTGCTATCTCTTACAATTGAAAAAGCAGTGTGTGACATCCTTGGTTGTAAAAGCTGCTTGTGTATTTAATAGTTAAAAGAGCAGTTTGGGAAAGATGTTGCTTATGTGACTTTGGTATTATGCGATTTGGGGACAGCTGTGTTTCTGATGTGAAGATGCTAATAGCTTTCTTAAGTGAAAGTATAAATTATTACTTCAGAAGTTCTCATCAACTATTAAGATAAAAGACACTGTGTTTAATGTGAATTACTGTTGAAGGAATAGTGATAAAATGAAAAATACAGTATTAGACACTTAACAGCTGTGGTTAGACACATAAATCCCTTCACATGAAAAGAACCACAGTCTAGAAATTCTTTTAAATATTTTAGCCTGTTCTGCATATATACTTACATTTAAAAATACTTCAGATTCTGAGAGGAAGCTTTCTTCTGTTTTCATTATGCTGTTTGAAATACTTTAACAAAGAAGGGAATGAGTGCTTAGAAAGCTGATGTTAAATGGCTTCTTAAGAGCTAAGCTGATAAACTCATGAATTTGGGAGTTAGCGTTTGTAGGGTGGGAAGAATTTAATTGAAAAGCAGCTGACTGTGCAGACCCAGAGGTCAGCTGCCCTGGAGTGCTCTTTGGGCTCTGGCAGCAGTCCCTGGGAGGCTCTGCTGCTGGAGAGATAAGGCTGGTGGGATGCTGCCTCCTTGGCTGGGGATCAGCCACTCAGCACAGCCACCGGTACTGCCAGATCCCCTCCTTGGTCCTCTCTTCCTAGCTGGCCTACTGGGAAGCTGAACAAATTCCAGCGCTAGCCAAGCTTGTAATCAATTAGACTCAAGGATAAGGAAGAAAACCAAAAAGCAATAGCTGGGTGTGAATCATTAGCAGGGCTTCATTAACAGCATATGATTGACAACTACTCAGTTTCATGTGAGTCTGTGGAAGCTGAGTCAAGGCTTCCATTGCATCCACTGCAAAGGCTAAGTTTATTGTATGCCCGTGTCTAACTGTTTCTTGCACATTCAATGATGTCCTCTGCTTCTAAAACAACCAGTCCTATATCGCTGCTCTATCCAATGTGGAAATTTACCTCCTCCTTGCCTCCCAAGAACTTCTGGTCTAAATATTCACATTAAATCTGATTTATTCAGGTCCTTTATTCAGTTGTGAACTCCTACCACAGTTTGTACTCAACATGTGTTGGGTTTTTTGTGGTATTTTTTTTTTTTTGGACTGTAAATGCAGAGGGCATGAATTGTACTTTGGAAACTCTCCTCCAGCTCCAAAATCTGGAGTAAAAAACTGTTGTTATGGCAGCTGAAATAATTTCTGATTGAGAGTTGCTGTTCAGATACTGATTTCATATTTCCTATTTCAGTCTCAAAATAAGTCTGTGTATTATGTGATGAATTAAATGTCTTTTTAATAAGCACATAACTAGTATCTCCCAAACTCTGTAATTTAGGCACTTATGTGAATAATAGCACATGATGTATAATAGCACGTTGCCTTCAATTTTCCAAACTCTAACAGAGAGGGCAATGATGCACAAATGTATAACTTAATTTGGTCTTAATTTTTAGTACTTTGCAGCCCACTTTATGCAGATATTCTTATTTGTATTGCGGTGCACTTGAATCGCTGGAATAATTTTCTGAGCAGTTAGATTGCCAAATTACGATTGCAGTGAGTCTGCAGAGGTTAATAAATGCAACAACTCCTGTAGATTTTAGTTTTCTTTCGATTGAGCAAAGTATGCTGGGAAGCACAGTTGAGAAAAATCATCTGGTTTTAATTTATTGCAGATATTTGCATATTAACACCTAACACAATCTCTGCCTGTTAATCTCCCTTAATAGAGCCCTGTGTGTACAGCACTTCTCATGTCTGAAGGGGAGCATTGGCTCCTAGCTGCTGCAGAAGATAGTTGCCTCGTGACAGGGGCTTTCCTCCAAGTAGTCAGGCTCTGAGCATCTTCATACAAGGGAGCCCAGTTCCCTCGACTTCCTGCACCATTGCTGCTGCATCGAAGTTGGTGGGTAAAGAGGACTTTTCACCCCGCTGTAACAGAGAGCAAACTTCCACACTGTTTCTGCAAAGGACTATAACCAGGCGCCTCCATGGAGCGTGTTTGGGTTCGTGTGGTGGGTGGGATTTTGGGCAAGTCCAAATGTTCTCGTTTTCAGTGCTTTTTACCCCATCCCCCACCCTGCCTCATCCAGGACGCTGTCCACAGTGAAATGTTGAATTTACAAAATGTTCATGTACAACTGAACAAAGAAGTCAGGTACCTTTTTTTCCCATTGGTATTCTGCTTGGGTTCACATAACCTTGCTTCTTGCAGCAACATCTTTTTATTGAAGGTCAAGCGTAGGCTTTGTGCTCAGACTGCTTTTGTGTTCCTTTGCATGTGCCTGTACTTTGTTTCAGGCTGTGTGAAAGTCCACAGGCACCTGAATGACACCCTGAAAATGCAGACAGGCTTTTGGCTGTTCTAGAAGAATTCAAATTGAATTGAAAGTGTTGAGATTTTCATCAGGAGACCACTAATCTTAGGCTTACATGACCAGCAACTCCATTGTATGTTTGAATACAGATAGCTGTTGTTGGGGAACTGGTCTTTTTATACACACACTGCTCCCTTTGAGTTTTTATTTTGCTCTGATCTTTATAAGCAATAATTGGTCACCTTTGATGTGCTTATGAAACTCTTAGATCTGGACAAGTCTTCTTTTTCTGCAAGCCATTAATTGAAGTGATTTCTCTATTGGAGAGTGAAAACTAGCACAACTCGGAGGTGGATGTAAGGGGAGCAGCAAGCAGTAAAATACACTTTCTACAACTGGGGTTGATGAGTTTTTAGGGGGAATGCAGGAGGAGGATTTTCATCTCCTCCACTGAGGGCAGTAATGCCTTCCAATGAGGCAGACTTGTTAAGTTGTGATAATTCACTGGTCTGTAGGAATAGGTAGAAGAGAGGGAAGAAAACGACAAGCTGTATTTCCATGAGTATTTTGCAGTGATTGTGTACACAGCTCTTTTGTTGATATGGCACTCATATAGCACCTTAACTAATTATTAATGAGTTATAATTAGTGGTATTCCATCCCTTACTAGGGATGAGCAGAACACAGTTTGATGGCTAATTGTTAAGTAACCATTGAGTTTTTCTGCAGGTATGGAGATGCTTTCATCATATTTAAGGTCTTAAACCTGATACGGCTGTAAGGTTAGGGAAGGAACCTGGCCCTTGTCTTCCATTTGGGTATTGATTGGGCATTGGAATAGACTGCCCAGGGAGGTGGTTGATTCACCTTCCCTGGAGGTGTTTAAGGCACGGGTGGATGAGGTCTTGAGAGACTTGGTTTAGTGTTAGATAGGAATGGTTGGACTTGATGATCCGATGGGTCCCTTCCAACCTGGTTGTTCTGTGATTCTGTGATGATGACTGGACCTTCAGTAGGGAAAGAAAGTGAATGGACTAGTGCAGACTAGAATGGGTTACTTATCCAGTGCCTGTGTCTTGGGCCAAAGGGGCTTCTAAAAAGAGTCTCCATGGAGAAGGTGGGATTTGGATGAGCGGGAAGAGATTACCCACTGGAGGAACTAACAACCTGGAAAAGCAATGCTTGGACATCGGTACTGGTTGCTTTCTTAGCGTAGAGGGGCAAGTGCCTTGACAAATCTTGATATTTTCCAAAGTTAACTAACTTGTATTCAGTTAACTAACTGAACAAAAAAAAAAAATTAATTTTGCTTACTTGACTTACAAAATGACAGAAAAAGATGTAAAACCATTATTTTTCCCCAGTTGAAAAGAAGCTCTAATGCACTTGTTTTGAGGGCAGCAAGATGCTTTAATATAAGGACTATTGATTTATCTGAGCTTCAAGCCAGGAAATTAATTCTCTGAGAAAATAGATCTTTGTCCTCACATGACTCTAAACATATGCTTCCCCGGGTAAAGGGGTTGAGAAGTCTTTAGCAGCACCTGAGAAAATCAGTAAGGAATGTGTACATTCCCAGACACTGAGTATGCAATTTCTGAAACAATTTAAACATTGTGCAATTTATGTAGAGGATCCTGTTTTATCTGTTATTTGTGGATCAGTGAGATAAGGAGGAGAGCTCTGTGGCTGGGGTAGGCAGCTTCCAAAAAGTCTTGGCAAATCTTCACAGGGAAAGTGAACCAGGGTGTCATCGAAGTCAATATTCTAGAGCTTAATGAGAGGTGAGTCTGAGATCAGAGGGTCTTCAGAGGAGAGCTGCTCTTCCTTCCTTCCTCAGAGGTGGCCAGCTCTGCAAAAGTTTTGTGAGAGGCCCTTGTGTGTTGTTCAGGGGGGGCTGTCATTACCATTTGCGTGAGGATCAGAGGCACTAGTGAGCTGGGCCTTATGTTTGTTTGTGTAATCATCTTTCTGCATCTCGTGTCTTTGTGGCTCTTAACTCTACGTGATTCGTGCTTCCTTATTTTCCCAACCAGGCTTACTTTGTGAGAGTGATAGCTGGGAAAGGCAGGGGTGAGATTACAGGGCTGGTAGAATCAAGGAATCATTGAATGGCTTGAATTTCTTCTTTAAGCCCAATCTACAGCTACCCTCCTTCAGTTAAAAGCCCTGTCCAGTTTGAGCAGGTACTTCTGCTCCTCTGCAATGCTCCTTTTGTCTGGTGCCAAAGCCACTATGGAATGAACTTCATCTGTGCCGGATAGATGATATTTTACACGCTGTGTGAGACTGTTGAGATTGTCAGAGTGGATCATACCCTGTATCCCTGTCTTTGTAATGTCTTGTCTACAAGATGACAGTGCTGTATCTTTCCACAGGAAAATAAATCTCTGGATTTTATGGGGTAAACTCTCTCACTATTGTTTTACATGTCCATAATGGTTAGAGGTAGAGATACACCTTTAAGGTTGTTGATAAATGAATATTAGTAATGAAACTTGCATAAATGGAAGAACTGTGCCTAGTCTTGGTCCTCAATTAAAATGTGCCGTGCTTGACTTCCAGGAGTTCCTGCAGGAATTTGTTTTAGTTTGTATTTATACACACACACGCATTCTCGTACATGAAATCATACGCTGCCAGACTTCCCTTCCCAAATAATTTTCTGTCTTATCATACTTGGGTGTATTTCAGCAGATTGATATCATTCAGGAAGACAGCCTGTTCTGAGGGTTTTTCCTTTCCCAGAGCCAGACGTGTTTCAGAAAGAGGTAATGGGTATAACCCTGGACGGTTCAACAGCATCCTTTGGGGTGACTAGAACAGCATGATTTTCTAGAGAAAGGCTAGAATTCCATGCAAGGCTGTGGAATTGGTGGTTCTGTTTTTCTGTTTTGTAAACCATGACTGTATCTTGAGCAGCAACTTTTGCTGAGCTTTTCCAAGACCCTTTCTAGAGCCTTTAATTAACAGTTTAATTAAAGATCATCTGAGATTTTGCAATTAACATAAAAACTTGCATTCAGTGTGCGTGTTAATACTGAATTCCATTTGTGTTACACTTTTTTTGTCCATCCTCGTCACTTACTTCTCTCTACAGACATTTCACAGTCCTGTTTGAAACTGCTTTACATCAGAAACTGTGGTCTGATAGCGTTCCTGCTTTTCGTCTCTCCGTACTGCAACCTTGCTTTCAGGACCTGGGGAGACAGGCTGCTGCTTGTCTTTGCTGTTACATGCACCAAGTCCTTATTTGCACCCTTGCTGTTGGTCTCCCAGCCAGGATTTGATATGTGTACATCCCACTGTCTGCCCACCACCTCCTTATCTTGGCAAGCCTGTGCTGCCTGGGGAGAGGGCATGGCAGTCCTTGTTTCCCTCCTGCTTGGTTGGGTAGGCAACACAGAGTGTGCCTCCTTTGAAATGCTTCAGGAACTGCTGAATGTCAAAGGTGCTGTTAGACAGAGATGTGTGTCAATGCTGGCCAGAGTTACTTTGCAAGATGGTTGGAGAAGTTTGGACTGGTGGCTTTCACATTCAAGTCCTATATGGGTTCTTTTTTTGCATTGAATTTGTTTTGTAAAATACATCTACATTGACAGTCTTACGCGTAATGTGCTTGTTCAGAGTATGAAGAGTACTTCATGTGAATGAGACAGTTATGCCTTAGTGACTGCAGCTATTTAAAACTTAGGGAAAAAATTGTTTTGGCTGAAATGATCTGAAGTATTTTTTTCTTTGGCCAATGAATGTTAATTGCTTTAGGAACATGAGAAACTTGGATGTGTTCTGGCCTTGTATTACAACCTGTCTTGTTCCTTTCCCTCTTTATTTAGCTTAATGCCAAGAAACACACCAACTCTAATCACTCAGACATGAGAACTCTTTATTTCCTTTTGTTTTTTTAGCCTGTCATTTCTATACACATGAATATACTATTAACTTTTAAAAAGGCACTGTTTGGAATTAAAACTCAGCAGTAATGTTGAAAGTGTGCATTTGATCCCACTGTGTAAAAATTCAGAGTAGCTAAAACTTTAGGAAAGATGGTCCCACGTGCAGCAAGATGTGGGTGCAGAGCTGCGCAGCTGGCAGGTGCTATTGAGTGCTCAGGATTGTGGAAGGAGGGCGCTCAGCTCGTGTTACAGCCAATTTAAACCAACTCCCCCCATCCAAAATTGATTGATATGACTTCAGTAGCCCCAGGTACATCACAGAAAAGCACAGGCTTTGAAATACAGCTTTCCAAGTATTTTTGGGTAGGAGTGAAACTTTATGAGCACTGAGGGGATAGTTCATTACTAATTTTTTGCAGCCCGCAATGGCTTTTTAAACTCAAAATGTATAGTCCCTATCCTGAGTAAGCAAGCTTTTTTAAAATAAAACATCACTGCTGAGTCCATGTATGTTCTAAACTTACAATGATGTTAAAATTCCGTTTTGTAATGGCACCCATTCACTTTTTGGTCTGGTTTTGCTGCATGTGAACCTTAACTTTTAGAGATTTTTATCTGTTCTGTATTCAGATGTTAAAAGAAGTGTTGGGGTAGCTTCCAGCAATAAAACCAAACCGATCAGCTTTCCTGTAAAACTTCCAGTACTTCCTGCTTCTGTTCTGGCTTAAGATTAATGATGTTAAAAAACCCCACACCTTTTCTTCTGTCATTTCCCCTTCTGATTTTAGCCAGAATGTGAAAGGAAGGAAACATTGTAACAATAATAAACAAAAATTTAAAAATTCATCATTATTGCTTTGTTTTTGAATTACAATGGTCAGAGTTTCAAGTTTCTGCGATTCTTTTTATATAAGAGGTGCTTCTGTGCCTGCCTGTGCATCCATTTTTTTGAGATCTCGGTGTGTACATGTATAGATACATAAAAAGAGGGGAAAAATGGTTGTGTAGGAATAAAGCAAGCAGCCAAATAAAGAAGATTTCTTAATGAAAATTGTTTGACATGAGGAACAATTGGAAGATTAGACCAGATAATGGCATATGTGTTACTTTGGGGAAATTTATTAAGCAGCATGTGGATGCTGCCTTGCTATTTCTAATGCAAGCCCAGCTGCCTAATGGTGATTGAGCATTAGTCAATAATTCTGTATGTGTGGGTCAAGTATTTTCCAGGTCTTAATTGCTTTCTGTGTTTGGTGTGCTGACAATACCCATTATTACTCTTGCCCAATATTGTAGCTGCTTTCTTAAATTAAGTAGTTTTTTTGTTTGTGGTTTTTTTTTTGTTTTTGTAACAGAAATTTCAATTACTTTAGAAGCATTGAAAACTTGATATGTTGTGTTTAATTAGTTCTGGCTTGTATTTGTGATTCTCTCAATACATCCTAGGTACAGAGGTGCCCAAGTGAGGATAGTATATGAGTTCCAACACAAAAAAACCCTAAGACTATACCTGTAATTTTTTTTTTTTTAATTTAGCAAATTAAGAAAATCAACTATGATCACCTTCAAAATAGCTCCCTTCTGAGTTGACACGCAGCTGCATATGATGCTGCCAACTTTCAAAGCAATTCTGTGGATCATTTTCTGAAAGGATGTTGAGGATCTCTCTTAACAGTTTTTGCTTTTACGTCTTCTGCTGATAAAAACTGGGTTCCTTTGGGCAGTGATTTGATCTTTGGAAACAAGTAGAAATTGCAGGGGGAGCCTGGTCTTGTGAATTGAGGAGGTACTAAAGTGTGGTGATGCTGTTATTAGCTAAAAGCTGCTTTTCAAATCACTTTTTGCACTTTATCACTGTTGCCGTCAGTAACTGCCATGCACGGGCAGCCTGGGCAATAGTTATCTATCATGCTTTCTCTGCTTTCTGAAAAGTCTGTGCCTTTCAAAGACGCGTGTGTGAGACAGGCACTCTTCACCACAAGCCTCAGTCTTTTCAGTTGAAAAGTTTCCATTGTGGATTTCTTCAGTTTCACAAGAAACTTGCTGCTAATTTGCTTTTCACTCTTGCACACCAGCGTTTTCCAACCGAGTGTAAGAAACGTCTCTGCTTGAACACGTGTCCACTCAGACTAAATGAAGCAATTGAATTGAGCCTTGTCTCGCTGTGACAGGTTAGAATATGTTCTATAACCGTCTCCTTGTCTCTCTTGGTTCCTGAGCTATCAGGTTAGTCTTGGGGTTTTTTGTGTCAAACCTCATAGTTATGTCTTTCTTTTACAGTACTTGAAAAATGTTACCACATTACATTTGCATTCAGTGCTGAGTTGCAGTGAAAATGAAGGTGTCTGGAAAAAGAGAATCAATTCAGTTTTGTGTTGTATATGCAAAATGTGAAAATATGGAGTCCTGCAAGCAGACCCTTGCTCTGCTGTATCTTTAGTCATGAGTTTTCACATCCCAGCCTGTGCTGTACACTTGAAGCAGCTCAGCTTCCAGGCTCTTCCCAAACACGTGACCTCAATGTTATGATAGGGCATGATTCTGTGAAATTGGAAGCAACATGCAGGAAAAGCACAGAAAGGGAAGAAATTAAGCACAAGTTTTATTAGCAGTGAAGAAATAAGGGAAGGGTTAAGAAACATAAAGTTGTCATTAGATAGTATTAGATATGTAAATGAGTATAGGTTCTCAAATAGGTTTTATTTGTTGAATTTGGAACTTGGAAGCAAACTGACTTTAGATAGTGGTGTATATGGCAAGGTAAAAATGCAGTGATGCAAGCAAATGGTTTTCCTGATTATTTTTTAATCTGGATATGAGCAAGCATAGCAATAGCCCCCTGAGTAAGATTATTACTGAGTTGTATAACATTTCAAAACAGTATTTTGAATTTGACCTCATTGGAAGCAAGAACAGTTACTCCAGTCCCGCATCTGCATATGCCTGATCTGAGCCTGATGCAGTGTCCTCTGTTGAGGTCAGAGTTTCAGGGTACAGTTCTTCTGTTTATTTTTTGAAAAAAAATTTTTAAGGCGTTGCTCTGGCAAGTATAATTTTGAAGGTTTTACATTCAAGAGCAGTGTGATATAGTAAACAGATAACTGCATTAGGACACCTGGGCCTGTGAAACCCTGTCTGTGCTCTGCTGACTTCCAGCTGACTTCACTGGAGTCAGGCTTTACCATGGAGTTTCCATTTATGGTCAGTGATGCTGGGCAGGTGATACTGCTTGTATGGTCTTTCCTCCTTTATCTTGCTAAAGGTTGTGTATTGTTTCATGAAGTTGGTATACTAAACTAAGAGCGAGGAATTCCCTTTTGCTTAAGGGATACCCACTACCTACCCAAATAGAACGTTTCAGGTCAGGAAATGTTCCTTAAACACCCGTGCCTTAAACACCTCTAGGAAAACCACCTCTCTGGGCAGCCTATTCCAATGCCCAATGACCCTTTGTGTGGAAAAACTTCCCCCTGATATCTAGCCTAAATCTCCCCTGGCAGAGCTTGAGGCCATTCCCATGCAGGGTCCTGTCCCCTGTCACTTGGGAGAAGAGGCCAGCTCCCACCTCTCAACAACCTCCCCTCAGATAGTTTTAGAGAGCAATGAGGTCTCCCCTCAGCCTCCTCTTCTCCAGGGTAAACAACCCCAGCTCTCTAAGCCATTCCTCATAGTCATCACTTAAGACAACAGTCACCTTTCTAGGCATTCTATCTGTTGTACCTTTACTTTATAATGTGAATAAAGTTATAATATGTGTAAATAAGAACACTTGGCTCTACTATAATGTTATTTTATAAATTTTATAACACTGTAACTGATGGTTTTTAAGCCTTACTGTTTTATAAATTTGCTTTGCATTTCTGTGGTGAAAACAGTGCTGATATGTTAATCAAATCTAAAGGATTAAGATGAGGAGGAAGTTAAATACTGTGAAACTGTGTTTGGGTTGCAGAAACACAAACAGGGTTGTCTGAAAGATGTTAGGAAACAGTTCTCTGTTACAGTTCTAGAGATCTTCAGTGAAAGAGAGGACTTGTTTTTTGTACACCCTGAGGAATGTGCTATCTTGTAGGTGGGGTAGTTTTGAATCCTTTGAACAGCCTAATCAGTGCATCAACAAAACCACCTCAAAGGATGCTTTGTTAGTGGAAGGACTGTTCTTGTGTGGTATATGATTCTGACTAGATCCAAGGAGGGCTCTTTTTTTTTGTGTGTGTGCGTGATAGCTCTGTTCGCAAACTGGAAAACACGCCCCTTGGTGTTCCTAGGCTGTTTTTTGTCTGTGATCTGTTGTTGGAAAGCTGTGTCTAGAAGAAAGTACGCAACTACTTTTTCAGAGTATATCTTTGACATATTTCTATGCTTTACAATTTTTAATAGAAGGGAAAATACCTCTGGAGTCACTCTTTAAGGTGTTGTGCAACAACACCATAAGCTAATGTAAGCTGGTGATTTTAGTGGTGATGCCTTTATAGGCAAGCTTCAAGTGTTAGACTACAGTATTACCAGTATGGGTTGCTGCGTAATGAGACGTATATTAAAAGCAACTGGATGTTTTGTGATTTCTGAAGAAAGTAAACGTTCAGTTCCCTGGGGTGAATTTCCTTGATTAGCTGTCAGACTTTTCAGCTTTGCGAGAGCCAGCTCTTACCTGTGTGACTGTTCAAGTTGATGCCGAGAAGCAAGTAGGGCTCCTTTATTTCCCTTGTGCTCTGAAAAAAGGACAGCTCAGGCCTGTGGCTTGTGGGATGCAGCTTAACAATTTCACAGCTCCGTTTGCTTCCCTGCAAAGAATCAGACCATGTGAGTGATCTTGGACTTGTTACTGCATTTCCTAGTTGTTCCTTCCCTAGCATTGTGTATGTTTCTCAGTCGCTTATGGTGTTGTGAGGCTGCTGACAGAAGTAGTTCACAGTAACAGAACAGTAATACTATAAAGATGCTTCAAATTTTAGAAGAATCTGAATTTCTGTAATGCTAATACATAAATGTAGTACTTTAATACTGCCTACAACTGATTTTTGTCAGCAGATTGTTTTTAGAGTCATCCCAGGCATAGAAGGACCATTGTTGGCTTTGGTTCCTTCCATCAGCAGACTTGTGAATGGTTATATACAACAGCAGAATGCAAACCCTTAGTGAAGAACAATGTAGCAAAACACTCTTAATGGCATTCCATATGAATAGCTGTGTTTATGTGTGTTTTTGTTGTCGGGGCTTTTTTAAATTTTTTTTTTTCTGTCCTAGACTGGGGTTTTTGTATTAAGTCTGGCTTTACTTTTTTTTCCCCCCTCACTTACAGCAGCTTGTAATTTGTTAGCCAGACTGTGCACATGTGCTCTGCTTTCATTGTAGCTGGAAACTAGAGGTGTTTTTCCAGAGACTTTTGGGGCCTTTTATGGTGTGGAGCTATTGGAACTGCACAGGGGTTTTTTTGGTGTTTCTATATAGTAACTATATATGTGCACTCTAAGCAGCTGGTAATAACTCTGAGCACCTAATAATTCCGTGTGATGAGGAGTATTGTTCTGGTACCAAGTTGTTGGGTTACTTGAGCGAAGAGCAGTAACATCAGCTCAATCAAAACAAATGAAAAAAATAGTTAAAATATGCTGCAGATGGGAGAAAAGGAAGTGAGTTGTTTTGAAGGACCTGGACCTTTCAGAAACATTTAGAGCAAAAGCTTTACAAAGTTCTGTCTCCTTATTCTTCTGAGCTTTTTGCTCTGCAGCTGGCTGCATTTCTTGCAGTAGCAGCCGTACCAGCGTGGCAGAACATATCAAGGTGGCCAGGACGACAGGTCTTTTGTTATGCATGTGGAGTATTTCCTCTTAGGAAGATCTCTGTTTCTGCCCTGTAATATGTGGTAAAGAAATATCATGGATTTTTGGTTTAGTTCTCCCCCTCCCTTCCCCCATCACCTCTTGTGTTCAAAAGCAGATACCCTGGCTTAGGAGTATCACTGCAGTATTTCATACAACAGAAACTTGGCTTGTGAGTGTATGAACAGAAATGAAGTGGAGCTTTTTCTGCCGTGCATGTGTATATGATGGCAGACTGCTAAAGACATTCTTCTGACGTGCACGTCTTCCAATTAGCCAAGGAGACTTCATGGAGACTGGAGCAAGGGCTGAAAGCAGGGATATGCTGTCCTGGCTGATGGTGATTCTGGGAGACCCAGCAGCCACCTACAGCCGAGTTAAGGCTGCTCTGCTTGATTGGAACAAGGCAGTGTTAAGTTTCTCTGACAGGACCTGCCGAAACAGCCTAGCTGAACAGTGTGCTATTTTGGGTGGGTGCATTGAGAGGGTGTTTTGCCTTGTCTGTTAATGAGAAAGGTGCTAATGCTTTGGAGAATTCCTGTCATTCTTGTGAGGAAGGTCCCTCTGACCTTTCGCAAAACAGACCCTTGCTGTTTATAACAAAAACCCAAAGGTGTGGGGCACTAGTGTGACCTTGCATCCTACAGTGCAGTAGCTCTCCACATAGCTCTCTTGGCTTTTGTCCTTGTGAATGTTGTTGCTGAAGTAGGGTAAATATATTGTCTGTCTAGAAGGAACTACTTTCTTCCCTGTGAAGTGGCTACTGGCTTGTGTGTTTTGGATCAAAATACATTTAGGCACTTTGGTATACCTTTTTCTTTCTATAAAGCTTTTGGATGCCTATTTAAGTTTTTCATCTCCCTGCTACTCCTACCCTTTCTGAACTCCAGCAGGGATAGTCTTGGTCTAGTCAAGTATGGGATAGATAGATAGCATGTTTCTTGAAGATGCTGAAGCCAAGGTGAATGAGACAGACTGAGAATCACTCAGTAAGTGCAAAAAAGAGTTAGCTGTATATAATGACTATCTCCCCCACGGGTGTATGTCTAAGCATGTATGAAAGTGCTTGTGGATTGAGGTGAGTGCACGGGAGTTGCATTTTTAAGCTAGCAGAGAAGCTGAGGTACAGGGGCATGCCTCTGGAGGGAATGCAGTAGACTACCACCTAAATCGTGGATTGTTGTGGTTCTTTCAGATGTGATTTAACATGTCTGAAAGCAGAAGGAACAAATATTTGAGAGTACTGCAGTGTGCTTTTCAGAAGATAACGTAGTTATTTCAGCAAAGCTCATGATAGGAAGTCTTTAAGGAAAGACTAAGAGCATTCCATGAGACGTGGTTTGGAAATGCAGAGATGAACAAGCTGCTGTTTCATTTGCAAGAAGCAAATGGTGGCCGTTTGTGATTTCTCTCTTCTGGTTGCATTAGGTGGGGAGTAATTTGAAGTAATCCATTTGCTTTTGATAATGTTGAAATTGATTGGATTTCTGACGTGAAGGGATGAATATAACCACAGGTAGAAAATGTATTTCGATTTTGCTATATCTAGCAAACCCTTATTTTTCAAGTTTATTACATTGTATAATGTTATGCTTTACTAGCCTGAAGCAAGCATCTTAATGAAACTGAGTACTCATTCACTAGCTTCCACATCCCACTGAAACTCGGTGCTTTGCAAGTGTTTTCTGTTCCACAGAATTTTTCTTTATTCTTTTGGACTATTGCCTAGTATTGCCATTTCCTGCTCTTGCCATAAAGTGGTGCATTAAAACAGGATGGCTTTGTCTGTACTGAGGTGCTGCCGTTTCGAGGGGGAGGGAGTTGGTGAGAGGTAGCGGGTGGCTGGTGCTTACAGGCCCCCGGAGGAACCAGGCAAAATGGTGCCTATTCATGGACGCTAGCAGTGAAGTACGCCTTCCCCGTACACAGTTTCACACTGTTTTACTTGGCTCTGTGAATTGCCTGGGCTGCCAGGAGCTCCTGGCTCTCAGTACTCCAAGTTATTTTGGGTAGTTAAGGTGAAGTGCCTCTGCCATCCTCCATGCTGTCTCTGGGCAGCTATGGGGCCATGGAGGTCCTGTATTGTGGGGCTGCTGCTGGAGCACTGCTTGTCACATTGCAAATGTTGCTGAATTCAGGCTGACTGTGCACTGATCAGGCTTCTGTGGTAGGAGCCCTGTGTGGCACGGTAAATAAGAGCAGCAGAAGATGACTTCTGAGACACAGCAGTTCTCAGGCGTGACTGTAGGTAGGCACAGTGCAATTGCCTTTGCTATCTTCTGCTGTGTTTGGCTTCTGGGTGATGGAAGGGGAATGTGGCAGTGGAGGGCTCTCGCTGTGCTGCACTCGGTGTTTGCTTTCCTCCAGATATTTTTTGGCTCTCTCACTACTAAACCCCCAGTAGTCTTGCTGGAATGTGGTACTTCTCAAAGTCTTCTGCAATTTCACTTGGGAATTGTGGATATATGATAAAAGTCACAACAGATGGGGAGAGCATTTCCTTTGTCCTCGATCAAGAGAGTCTTTCCCTAAGGAGGAGTCATGATTAAAAAAAAAAAAACTTGATACAGTGGGCAGAAATTAGCCCCCTGGGAAATGGTTGCTGCAGACTTGCTCATGTACTCCCAAAGGATAGGTCTTGAGTGCTGTCTCTTAAATACTGAGAGGAGAGTAACCGTAGTTGGGCTGCAGGAGAGGACTATTCTGTGGAAATCTGTGGATTAATGTATCTGAGAGTTTTGGAAATTAGTCTTAGTTATTTGAGGCTAAAGACTGAGTAACTGGTGTCTGGGGCTGTTGTCCTCCTTAGAAATGAAGACTAGCAAAATGAGGGAAGTGAGTACCTGAGATTACATACATTTTTGATGTTAAAATGGGCATGCTCTGTGCATTGTGGGAGGGTTAGATTTTTGTTTTTCTTTGCAGTTCTTTCTCAAATGATTATAATTATTTTGAACTCTGATCATTTGTTTGCGAAACAGAGCAATTATATTGTCCTCTCTCATTTTCCTGGAATTATTATCCCAGAATTAGTCCAGTAGCATGTTTTTAGGAGCACTCAATGGGAAGCCCCATAAACAGGGGGCATTGTGGGTGATGGAGCTGGTGTGGCTTACACTGGACTTGTGGTGTTAGCAGCAAGCAGAAGTTGCAGTGGACCAGTCCAGTTTTTGTCTGTGTAGGGGACTGTATACTGCAGTGTGCTGTCTGACACTCTTTTCAAGTTCATTGATGGGGTTTGATAATGAGCAATGTTTCCTCCTGCAGTAACAGTACTGTACCCCTACAGCAGATACTTATTTTTTACACTTCAAACTGAGAACCAAGTTTTCCCTGCTTGCTCTGCACAAGTTGTATTTTGACAGGTAAGATGATGGAATGGCAGAAATGCAATTTTAGCTAACTTTGCCTGGTGGGTAATGCATACCAGACTGCTCTTGTTGGTAAGTCATGTTAAACAAGGTAACTTAAATAAATGTATTGTTATTTTGTCAGAGAATAGAACTCCAACTCAAGTTATTCAGTAAAGACTCAGCTCTGTTGAAGTCAGTAACATGCTTACTTAATGCTTTCCTGCTTAAAAAACAGTTGTTATCATTCTGGTTTGGACCATGGGGAACGAAAGCATTCAAAATATGAACCACTGTCCTCTTACTGGTTACCATAGAAATCTAAATAAAGAGTGCTCTGCAAATAATGTAAATATAGCACTTAACTTTCACAGCTCTTGCTTTCTTAAAAAGACACGCCATTGTTCATATTTCTATAGTAACTGATCAGTAAGAGCTACTGCACACATTCTGAATATAATTGCTATAAAAGCTCTGTATCAGTACTACTTGCAAAGTATTCACAGTATCAGAAAACTTTTCCATTACTGATTTTTAGCATCCGTCTGTTGTTGAGACTGACTGTAGTAAATGAGACCAGAAAAACATACTTGGTATTCTTTATAAGAACTGCAAAATTTTGAAGACTTTATGGGTTATGACTGAGTCACCTACAGAACTGTTCCTGTAGGAAGTGATGTGCAGGGCAGCCAACTTAAACCTGCAGCTAAGAACTTGCCAAGCAGCAAGACGCTTTTTCTGGAAATATACTGCTCTTCTGGGGACCTCTCAGACTCTCCCCGGTCTGACTTTCTCACTCAACTTGTATAGCCCAGAAATGAGGAATGGAGGTAAACTGACTTTTGGATGGCTTTGACCTCTGCATGTGTAAGTCATGTCTGATTTACAGCAAGTTGGTTTGTGACCTAGAATCCTTTTAGGAGCTGAACAGCTTTGCAGAGTGAAGTTGCTCCAGGTCCCCCCCACTGTCCTTTGGAATGTGTATTGTACATGTCTTATCTGGTGAGACCTGGTGGTAGTTTCACCACTTTTCATTGTTTTCAAAGTAAATATTGAGACTTTTTTTTTTAATAAAAAATCAGTCACTGTGATTTCAACAGTTTTCATCTGTTTCCAGTCATTTCATATAATGTAAATCACATTCATATTCCACTGACTTTTTTATTTATTTTTTTCCTATAACTGACTGGGTGGTAGTATTAACCTCCTTGCAGAAAGAGAGCTAAGCTTGTAAGAATTTTAAATGAGTTTCCATCTGGTGTTGGTTTTGGCTTGGTAACAGGAATAAGAATGTTTTGCATTTTTCCAGAGGAGACGATTTTTTTTTCTCCTGATTATCAAAAACTGAATTTAAAAAGCAAAATGGAAATTTACAGATTTCCAGAGCCAGGTCACCGAGCTGCACCCTTATCTCCATGCAGCTAAGGGAAGGCAGAAAACATCTGCGCCGTGTAATGGACAGGTCAACTGGGGACTTTTGTGGGCAAATCTGAGCTGGTCTGTCTTCCCAACAGCTCTTCAGGTAATGTAGCTGTACTCCTGAGATGCTGTGCCATTGAAAGTTTCTAAGTTAGGTCTACTACTCATCTGTAATTAAACCAAATGCAGTCCCCAAGTCTACATCATGTTCAGGTGTTGGACTGGACAGTTCTGTGCAGTACTTCAGGTGTTGACTCTCCAATAGCTACTCAACATCCTGGTGCAGGTTTGGAGAAAATCAGGCAGCAGTTACGTGTTGGGAGGGTGATGCCACTTACTTGAACTCTTATTGTTGTTCTTGCTGCTCTGACTTCTCACCTTACCTGAGCAGCTCTAGCTGAGTGAAGTGGTTGGCACTTTTTGTCGGGGGAGAGCCAAGGCTTTTGCAGATGTTGCTAGTTTTGATTCATTTGTCCAGAAAACGCAGGCATTACATGAAGGTGATGTTGGAGGTTCACTCATCTTTTCCAGTAACCATGTCTTATTTGATGCGGTTGGTGCTAGTCTCTTGCTGTTCTTAGGCGCTGTGCTGGGCACACTGCAGAAACAGCTGTGCAAGGTGCTTGACATTCATGTCCCTCTGGTCTGCTCTGGTGCCTCCATAGGGAAATTGGATCCCTTCCCATGGAGGATTGGTGCCCGAATCTATTTCTTAAAGCAAGGATGAATAATACAGGTGGTGTTTGCCATGGCTGAGACCATTTCTTTTTGAGGTCAAAATGATCTGGGGTCCATATTTATTATTTAACAAGTATATGATAGTGTTTCAAATCTTGATGTCCTACCGACAGAGAAGTAGTTGTTTCAGTAGCAATTTCATGAAACTTCTGTAATAAAAAGGTAGGATTTTTTAAATGAATCTGTAATTTTAAATCAATCTGTAAGTTTGCTCTATTTTTTAAGTGTCCCACTTTCTGGAAGCTTACTCAGCAAATCTTGCAACTGTTATATCACTTGGTTATTGGCTGTGCTTTTAGATGCTTGCAAAAACAGTAGATAGTGCATTTTTAGCTGAACAATTCTCTCCTTAGATCTATGCTGATATGGTGTTGCATTTCTTTTCCTCCACCAAGTCATCAAAATTGAAGACAGTTCTCACTGAAGCTTAATATGATAAAGAAAAGTTGAATTTAGATGCAATACTACCAAGTAATTACAGTCTAGTGAGCTAATATAAAATTTAGTTTGATATACACTTAATTGTATTTGAAACAAGCTGTAAAACAGTAATTTGTTCTGGGGGTTTTCTTTTACTTCTGGTTTATATGTGAAGTTTGACTGTGGCTATTGTCTCTTTTTCTTTCTATCCTCAGTAAATAATTTTACTAAATAATTAAATTATAAACTTAATATTTTTTTACGTTTCTTTTACAGTTGTCAAAAATCAGACATTTCTTAGGTTGAAGTCTCTTGCGTTCCCCTCTTCAAAGAACTGAGGTTCACAAAACAACACAGTTGCTAAATCAAACATTAGCAAATAAAGGTGAAAATCTGAAAACTTTAGTGTCAGAAGGTCAAGGTCAGTGCAGGATCTACCTACAAGATCATGAACCATGTTTGAGTACAGTGAAATGGTTTAGCATAGTAGTGAATGGGGAAGTGGAGTTCTGCTGCTTTCAGAGAAACAATACTGCTTTTTTACTCTTTATTTTTTTTTAATGATCATAACTGGGAGTGTCAGGTGAAATCACTGAACTTAGCAGCCCCGTGGTTTTAAGAACTGCATGTAAGTGTGTAAGCCATTTGGTTTTAGTGCTGCAGGAGAGCTTCAACTGAATTGCTTCAATTGCCATTGAAACCGAGAGAGGATGAGTCCATACAGGTTAAGCACAAGAGTTTTTCTGGGAGAGGACTTCTCATAGAGTAAAGAACATCCTTTTAGCTAAATGGCTTTGAGTAAAATAAAAAATGAGTATTACAGCAAAGTCAGTGAGTTACTGCTGGAAGGGACTGTCCTGATAAATTTTTTTTTTTTTTCTTTCACACATTGGGTGATGTGGTCCTGCTCCTTTTTTTCATCCAGTTCTGGGCCTTTTTTTATATCCATCGCTGAGAATACACTGTCTTCAGTGTTCATCTTACTGCCTCTGCCCCTGCTGGTTTTTGCAGGGTTAATTCCCTGTGTAGACTCACTGCCTAATTAAATGGATGCCAGAATGGGCACAGGATGACTGGGAGGTGTGTGAAGTGAGGCTCAGGGTGTACAGAGCCCACCAGACATATGGGAACACCAGTGAACAGAAGTGCTTTGGAAATTCAGATTAAAGGATTTCTTGTGAAAAAGGAGAAGGTAAAAGAGGAAAAACTGTTGCATAATGCAGTCGTTTCACAGTGGTGTCAGATTTTAGGTGCACTAGTTTTTATTTTTTTGGAACTATCACAAGTTTCTTGGGATAAGGGAGAGGTGATCTGTCAGGGCTCTTGAAAAAGAATTGCCCAGATTTAACACAAATATTGAAATGCAGTGGATATTCATCTCTATTTGCTCTTTACAGTCAGTAAAACCACAACTTTTTACTCTCGAATCTTGCTGAATTGTTGCCATCGCTGCTGTTTCTGATCTGTGCCCTTAATCACCTGGTAATCTTTTTGGTTATTTTATGCTTCCTCCAGAAGCAGAGTGGTTATTCAGCCTTTTTTAGTTGCCCTGTTTGTGGTCTTCTGACAAACTAAATATACACTAATTAACATCTTGGTTATACTGTGCAATTTCCTTGTTCATTTTAAATTGCAACAGCTCTGTACTGCTGCTGGCTTAAGGACTTCTGACCTTGGCCTTGAGTTTTACAGATATCAGATACACACTATACTGCAGTAATCTATCATAAAACGAAGTGTTGCAAATTGTGAATGGACTTTGAGAATACTTCTCTAATTAAGTGTCAGCAGTATAAAGCTTTTCTTGCGGTGGAAGACTGCTGCAGCGCATATGAGCTTTGAATTAGTCATTACGTTTGACAGCTATTCTGACAACCAGTATTTGCAGTTGAGTACACTGCAGCAGCATCTCTAGGGATAGCTAAGATGTGCATGAGCTCGGATCCCTCACTGTGAAAGGTTTAGGCTTTTATGCAATTTTGCATCAGTGTGAAATGCTTTGGAAAAGCCTGTATAAGTAGATGCATTTTCATTTAGCTGTCACAGATGATGTCCTGTAAGGATGTTGTTACATCCTCTCAGATACTGAGCATTGTCTCTTGTAATTGCTAAGTTAAAACTGCAGTTCATGACATCTTAACAATTGATCCATCTTGACCCGTTCTTACTATTTCTTGATCTGAAGCAAGAAGTTGACTTAAATTGCTGCACGTATGCTCACAGCTCAGCCGTGGCATAGTAAAGTAGGTGAGGATCAAAACTACCCTGTACTGATAGACCTTGCTGTTGGAAATTGCTTCGGTGGATTGCAGCTTTAATTACTCAGAAGACTAGCTCTGCTAGGAAAGCAGTAGGTCCTTGCATGCTCCAGTCATGGGCTCAGATACGTATGTTATCCTGTGGCTTATAAATTGTTCAGTCTCAGGTATATTGTTGTTCACAGCTGCTCTCCACCAAGCAGATCAACTAAATGGACTGCTTTAGAAGAAATGCTTTTTGAGTTGGGACTATTTATAGGCCCTAGGAGTTAAGATTAATCCTACAGTTAGCTTTGTGCTTCACTCAGATGTGGGCATTTATTACCTGTATATGCATATCCCTTGGAAGGTTAAACTGATACAGTAGATTTGTCTTATTATTAGCTAGCCTAAGTCACCATTGTATTTATCTCATAAAACAATCTTTATATGGTTGGAGTGTTGGGGTTTGGTTTTTTTTTTTTTTGTTTTTGGTTTTTTTGTCAAGTACTTTGTCTGAAATGGAGGAATCCATTAAAGCACAAAATAACAGCATAGCTTGAGTTTATTGATGGTATGTACTTGCTTATTATCCTTTATCAATGGCTCTGGCAATGCTTTAAAGACTTGAAGCAAGCCTTTCCTGGCATGGAAATTAGGACTTAAGAATGTAGAAGATGTATAATTCTTGGCACCAAGTTGCATTTGAGCTACAGGTGACAGTAGGCTCTTCAATCATCTTGCCTGCCTTGTGTGGGCAGGTTTGCCTGAATTCCTGAAGATCCATCTTTTCTTGCAGGGACTTTGGTGTTAGAATTGTTCGTCTGAGTCTCCTCTGACTGTTGAGATGTTCTTATTTGTGAGTAATAGATGACTTCAGTTTTGTATGGCTCTTATCATGTCTTGTACCTTGCTATGGTTCTCGTGTTTGGAAATGGTGGAGAGAACTCTTCTTACTGTTTTGTGATACTCCACTAAATGGCGTGTCAAAATGAGATATCAGTAGACTTAAAAAGGATGTTAAGGGTTGTATTTTCCAGGTTGTTAGAACACAGCTGTCAAGGGCCACAATTACTTCTTGTGGTGGTTGTGTGCTTTGGTACCATAAGCTTAAACAATTTGTACAAAGTCTCTCTCACTGTAAATAATAGAAGGTCCTTGATCTTCCATTCTCTGACCTGTTATGTTTGTTTAGCCTCAGCTAAGATTTTTCACTAGCCTAACATTTAAAGGAATCTAGTGAGTGATACTGGTTAAACTGATACATTAAAAAAGCCTATTGGATGAGTTGTAGCTAACTAACAGGAATACACCTCACCCAGCTGTGTGGTTGCAGGTATTAACCTTTTATGGTACTTGAGAGAGTGATTCAGCCTAAGGAATTCTGAGGTTTACTGACATTCCAGGTGTGCTCTCTTAATGTGCAAATAGAAGAAATATTATTCTTGCTAAACCACATCTCTGAAGAAGATACGGTGACTTGAGAAACAACTTTTAAATGCAGAAGAAGAATCCAATCTTTTAGCACTATCAGGTGAAATGAGATCACTTTTTTAAAGCCTCTATAGCATATGTCTTTTTTCCCCCCCCCAGCTGTAACCACTGTTCTAATGTTTCACTACCTCCAGTAATTGCTATCAGTTTGTTCTTTCTGCATACAACTTGACTGCCACCTTTCCTCTGAACAGGGCTGTACTGTATATGTACAGGTGAATAACCTAAATTTTGTGTTGTGGGGAAGGTCTGAGGTAAAATGATGCGTGTATGATTTCTTTAGATTTACTTTCTAGTTGTTACCTTACTTAGTAGAATTTGGATAAAACTTTGCTTGTGTGATTGGGAAATGGGGAAAAAAAGGTGTTTTCAGCAGTTATTTTCAAAGGAATTGCATTTGTTTTAAATATTGAAAAACCATACTGCATTTTAAGCTTTTATGGTGGTTTGTATCTTAGAATCATAGAATGACCAGGTTGGAAAGGACCTACTGGATCATCGAGTCCAACCATTCCCATCAAACACTAAACCATGCCCCTCAGCAACTCATCCACCCACCTTTTAAACATCTCCAGGGAAGATGACTCAACCACCTCCCTGGGCAGGTTGTTCCAGTACTCAGTGACCTTTTCCGTGAAGTATTTTTTTCTGATGTCCAGCGTGAACCTCCCCTGGTGGAGCATGAGGCCACTCCCCCTTGTCCTGTCCCCTGTCACTTGGCAGAAGAGGCCAGCTCCCTCCTCTCTACAACCTCCTTTCAGGTAGCTGTAGAGAGCAACGAGGTCTCCTCTTCACGAGGAGAAGATGGGCTTTGTCTAGGTTGGGTTAAATTGTACCGTCAGCGGTGTTTCATGCATTAGAAAATTGATGTTGATTTCAAAGAAACAGTTGTACTTTCCTTATGAGGAATTGTAGTCAGCAGAATTTTTAGTTGCTGTTTAAAACCAAGACTTTCCTCACAACTGGAGAGAAAATGCAGTGTATGTTTGGAAAAGGCAGACTGCTGCACTATGTATTCACAGGCAGATGCCCTCTGTTTCACTGTGATGTGTAGGTTTAACTGTAAGAATAAAGTTTTGAAGCAGTTGGTTAGACTGCCTGCAGCATAAGCACCGTTTGGCTCCTAAGTCATTGAACGATGCTGGTTTTCAGAAGAGGCAGGAGAAAGTAAGTGTGGTGCTGGCTGCAGCCTGGGCTGCTGGGGAGGCCTGGTGGCAGCTCTGCCTAATGGGCCTCTGTGACTGTATTGGGGTTGCATGGCAAGGTTTTGGTAGCGGAGGAGCTGCAGGAGTGATTCAGTGAGCAGGTACCAGAAGCTTTGCCAGTGTCAAACAGACTTGTTGCTGGACAGCTCTAAGATGTGCTGCTCAATGATAGTGGTAGGACCTCTGGGATAACAGATTTAAGGGGGAAAAAGACTGTGCAATAGAAAATTACACCTGGAGAGAGGAGTGAGAATATGTGAGCAAAGCCAACTCCACAGACACAGTGGTTGGTGAAGGAGGATGAGGAGGTGCTCCAGTGCCAGAGCAGAGATTCCTGTGCAAACTGTAGTGAAGAGCATGGTGAGGCAGACTGTCCTCTGCAGCCCATAGTGGTCCAGGGAGGAGATACCCACCTGCAGACTGTTGAGGACCCTGTGCCGGAGCAGGTGGATCCCTGAAGGAGGCTGTGGCCACACGGGAAATGTATGCCGAAGCAGGCTTCTGGCAGGATTTGTGGACCTATAGAGAGAGGAGCCCATGCTGGAGCAGGTTTGTTGGCAAAACTTGTGACCCTGTGGAAAACATGTTCTGAAGGCATCTGTTCCTGAAGGACCTGCACCCTGTGGAAGGGACCTGCTTTGGAGCAGCTTGTGAAGGACTGTAGCCTCTGGGATGGACTAACGTTGGAGAAGTTCATGGAGGACTGTCTATGGTAGGAAGGATCCTACACTGAAGCAGTGGAAGAGAGCAGGGAGGAAGGATTGGCAGAGACAATGCATTACAAACTGACCACAACCCCTATTCCCTGTCCTCCTATGTTGCTTGGGAGGGAGGAGGAAGAGAAATTAGGAGTGAAGTTGAGCCCAGGAAGAAGGGAGGAGTGGGGAAAAGATTTGTTTTTATTTCTCATTACTAATCAAATCAGAGTAAGGCAATAAATTGAATTAGTTTTCGCAAGCTGAATCTGTTTTGCCTATGATGGTAATTGCCGAGTGATCTATTTGTCCTCGTTTCAACCCACAAACCTTCAGGTATATATTTTCTTCTCTGTCCAGTTGAGGAGGGGAGTGATAGAGCAGCTTTGGTGGGCACCTGGTGCCCAGCCTGGGTCAGCCCACTACAGTGGCCTGACTTTGGGTAAAAAACATGCTAATTTGATTAAAAAGAGGATTGTCATTGTCATTAAAAGGTATCCTTTCAGAAATCTTTTTGTCCATTTTAATGAACATCATTGATCTGTCCATAAATTAGTGAAGTGAGGAGATTGTTTAAGGTATTTTTTTTTTACCTAATCACCTTTTTTTTTTTTTAAAAAAAAAAAAGAAAAATAAGCAATTGCAACCAAATCATCAGAGCCATGGCAGCATTGAAATGACTTAAACTTGTTCTTTGCCCAGAGGGAAGCAGACGTGACACCGGCAAGGAAACTCTGTCCCTGGTATAGGAGGGTTGGTGTCTGTTGCACCTGAAATGGGGGAATGTGCCAGATGACTCGAGTTAATATTTATTTCCTTTCTTGTGGTCTGTTTTATTTAAACCATCATAATAGAAATATTTGCTTGGCTTAAAAAAACACAGTCACTTCCTTTCCTGGTTGTCAGGATTCATGGATTTAGCTTGGTTACATTTTTTTTTTGAGCTTCGTGGGATTTTTGAAAGCCTTGTGAGAAAAAGCAGCAACTGCCTGTGGGTTTTTAACTGTTCTCTGCTTCCTTATTGCCAGTTTTTTTCATGGAAGTGAGACAAGAAGCTGTTGCCGCTTTTGGTCTTTGAACCCTCTGGAAGTGCCTTTTCAGGCCGTGTGGCCAGTCTTCAGGTTGCTGTGTCCAATCTTCCTTAGGTATGAGGTGGACTACCCCATTCTCAGCTAATGCAGCACTGTAGGCAGATAACTTGCACTTGCCATAACTTAACTACCCCATGCCATTAGGTTTGAAAGCTTTGGCTTTGTTGACTGTCCCAGCCCCACTAGGATATTGTTAAACATAAATCTTCACATACCTGTGTAATGACCAACCCGTAAGGATGTAGTTCATAATCTAGTGGTAAGCAGCAAAGCTTATCTCCTAGGAATTCTTGCTGAATGGCAGTAAGTGTTTTTTTTAATAATCCTCTGTGTGTTAAAGTTTAAACACTAATTATGGATTTTATTTTTTTGGTAGCTAGAAACAGATTTGAGTTATGATTTATTTTAGTAGACTATCTTTAGGTGAGTTCAAAAGGTGCTTGTTAGGAGTACAGACAGAAACTGGATGAATTGGAAAGATGATCAGTAATAACTACCCTGGGCGGTCAGGTAGCAGATGGTGACTGACATGAATACACTGAGAATTTTGAGGTGACCTTTCAAATGAGGTTTTTAAACACATACCTCTTTTGACTTGTTGTATGGAAGATGTGTGGTGATTTGAAAAAATATTTAATGCATTGATTTCTCTACAGATTTGTTAAAGCACTGGCCACAATGTATATTTAACTGACTAGGTGCAGAATCCCAGCCCCATTGATTTCACTGGGAACACGTTTTGTCTGCCAATTACTGCCGTGATCAAGGTTCTCTCCTCACTTACACCAACGCATTCTCCACTGATTTAAGACCATGTCTAAATTACTGTGACTGTCTGTCTTCCTTAGGGAGGGATGCAGAATGTTTCCCAGTTTCTTTTGCATTTTCTAAACTTAATCTGGCTTGAACTTTAGTATTGGTGCTTTCTCAAGCTTTGTCTTTATTTTTACACTAATACTGTTGTGGCTATTGCATAAAGTGTTTGACTTGCAGGGATACTGGAATTTCGTTGTCATGTAAATATTCCTCTGACCAGGAATCCAGTGTATGGGGACTCCTGTAATGTTTCTGCAAGTGAAATCCCATTGCTGATTGTTGTGCTCAGTCTCCTATATCTGCTGAAGTTCACAGGGCTTCTGGGTGGTGCCCATCCTGGCTGATGTTTCTAACAAGACATCTCTTTAAAAGTGCTTGGTACTGTGGGCAGTGTACACCAGATACTTCAGGTAGGCTTTTGCTTGACTGTTGCTGAGGTCATTCTTCTCTTACTTTCCCAGGCTGCAGGTCTGTCCCAGTGTCAGCTTCTGCATCCTCTTTCTGAACTTTAGAGAAGGAGGAGGACCTTCTTCTGTGCTGAAATTAGATCAGGCTCCTGCCTGAAATTTATATGAATCCACATGGGGATTTCTATAAGCCTCAGGTATGATCCCAATGAGGTTTTTAGAATTTTTTTTTTTGTCCTCCTATTTTTAAACATGGAAAACGCAGAGTGGGCAGGATAAGAGTCGAACACACTGATGAGGTTGTGTGTGTCATCTGAGTCATTAATGCTGGCGATGCTCCGGCCCTGTTGCATGTGCCAGATGTGACATCTTTCAGTGATTTTTAAAGGCATGGTGAAAGATTATGGGCACTGTTTCACATTACTTTGAGACTGCTCCAGAATTAATGTTTTGAAAGCTGTTGCTGGCGTTAACTGTTAAAAGGTGTGCTTCGGACTATTACAGCAGACCCTTTCCCTCCTCCCTTGCACCCCTGTGGTCTGATGTCTAAGTAGATCTATGTGAGGACCCAGCTGAAAACTAGCCCCTTGAAAGAAGATGCATTCTTGAGACTATGTTGCTGTGATGAGGTGGCTGAGCCAGTCTAAAGGCCAACTGTTGCTGTAAAAGACAGTTGGTTTAAATCATTGAATATTAAACTAACATTACGTGAAGATTTTCACTCTGTAGCTGAGTGTACATGAAATAATTCCATAAGCCGAGGTGAGTGCTGCTTGTTCATACTCAGCAGTTTAACCTCTTAAGTCTGGGACGCTCTGTTCCATTTAAGTTCTGCTTGCCTGAAGTTTAATAGCAATATTAAATTTCACTGTAGCTTTTCACTATGGAAATAAATTTCTTTTAAGTGAAGACTCTGAATGGATTTGTCTTCCAGGCATCTAAGATATGTGCCTAGGTCCATACATGTGCATACTTATGCACACGTGCATGCATATACACACAGAGTCTTAGATTCCTAACAGAAAGTCTTGGACCTGGTGATTCTCCCCGAGTTGCTCTGAGCACTCTGAGCACAAGTGGCTTCCTAGGTAGGTAAACTGGAAACAATGGGAATTCTTTTTGTTGTCTTTTGTGAACTTCACAAAAGCTGTAGGTGCTTGCTTCTCTTAGTGTGTGGTAGCAACTTCTGGCACTGTTTAGGATTTGAAAGGTCTGATAGAAATTAATGCTTTGACTTCCAGGTTATCCTACATCAGCCGTCTGTGTTCAACCTTGGTGTGACTGGTTAGTGATTTTGTTTCTAGAGCTAACAAGTTCTGATATCTCTTGGAGGTGACATGTGTGAGGAGCAATACTTGTAAGCTCCAAAAGAGTGTTGAATTTTGTTTTTCAGTTGTGACACAGACCTTATTCTAGGTTCTGTGAAGTTAGTGGTGTCGATTTAACCATAGCCAGCACTTAATACCTCAGGTGACCACTTGCTCACTAACCCTGTTGGGAAGCGGGAGAGAATCATAGAATCACTAGGTTGGAAAAGGCCTTGGAGATCATTAAGCCCAGCCGTACCTGCCCACTACTAAATCATATCTCTAAGCACTTCATCTGCTACCTGACTTTTAAATACTTCCAGGGATGGTGACTCAACCAACTCCCTGGGCAGCCTTTTCCAGTGCTTGATAACACTTTTGTTGAAGAGTCTTTTCCTAATGTCCAATATCTGAAGGTTGAAAGTGAGAAAACTCATGGGTTGAGATGCACATGCAAGCAAAGCAAAGTGCAACAAGGAATTCATTCACTACTTCCTGTTGACAGACAGATGTCCAGCCTTCTCCAGGAAAGCAGGGCTCAAACACATTTAATGGTTGCTTGGGAAGACAAATGCCATCACTCCAAACATCCCTCCTTTCTTTCTTCTTTCTCTAGCATTATATGCTGTGCATGATGCCATATTGTATAGAATATCCCTTGGGTCAGCTGGGACAATGTCCTCTCCCAGTTGATTGTGCACCCCAAGCCTACTCACGGGTAGAGTGGGATGAGAGGCAAAAAGAGCTTTGACTCTGTTTAAGTGCTGCTCAGACATGACTAAAGCATCACTATGTTAACAACACTGTTTTGAGCACAAATCTAAAACTTAGCCCCATACCATCTACTATGAAGAAAACTAACTCTACTGCAGCCAAAAGCAGCACAAGTGGCTAAATTCCAGTGACTTGTTGGAGACTTCCTCAAAACTTCTCCATCAGTACTTCAGTTTGTTCTGTCCATTGCATACTTCACTTTGTGTTGTAGAGCACCTTCTTTTAACTTCTGATTTCATAGCATCTTGCATCTTTTGTCACAGTTTAATCAGGATCAATGAACAATTTTGGAACTTTCCTGTCCAAGCCAGCATGACTGTCATGCTTATAGTTATTGCCAGTACTCACTTAAGAACTTGTCAAACCCCTCTGGCTTTAGCTAAGACGTTTGTTCTTTTTAGCTATCTTTTTATCCCCCTGTACTTATTAACTGCTTTGAGTAAATTAGACTGCCTGTGGCTACTTGCTGACCCTAGGTTCCTCCAGTACCTCCAAACGAATTGCTAAACATAGCTGGCATTCTTGGTACAGCAGGAGTTGGTGTGTTGGGAATTCAGAGGCACTGGGACAGAGCACTACAGTGTGTAACTAGGGCAGTCTTCTGTTAGAGGTGAGGGAGAATTCTTACTCTGTGTTAAATTCAGTTTGCGAGCACAGTGTTGAGATCCCTCTCACTGTGGTTGTGTATGATGCTTCTTGTTTTCTTACTGGTATGGATGGTTCTGCATGAATTGAAAAGAAAGTATTCTGAGGGGGATAAAATCCATGTAATTACCTAGTATCAAGACCTGAGTTAAAACAAGAGGATGGCAGAAAGGTTTAATTCATAGCTAGAAATGATAGGGCTATAAGTGAGCTAGGGCGAGATAATGTTATTAGCGTGAATTTTGTTCCTTCCTTTTGGAGCATCTGGTAATAACGGCTGTCAGGTTTTGAGATGATATTTCCTGTGTTTTAATGGAAGTGGCTGCAGCAATGTAAAGGCCATTTTACTGAAGGCTGCAGTGTTGCAGCAATGTATTAATTTCTGTAGTTTGACTTTTTGGTATTGATAAGAGGTGTAAATATAACCATTTCACAGTGTAATTAATACTGTGTGACATCCTGTAGGAGAATTGCCTTCCAATGAAAGACTAGATAAATCAAAAAGTTCATAGATTAAATACATAGATAGTTGTCTCTTGTGTGCATGTGTATGAACTTATTTCCAACAAAAACCCCACAACTCTTGCTAATAAAAATCTAGGGTTTAAAGCTTTAGAAATGGAGAACTTGGAAAGAACCTAAATGAGCATATTTTGGGAGTGCAGCAATATAGGTGCTAATCCACAACCTTATTGTTTTGTTAAATAAAGCACTCTAGAAGTGACTGTTTTCTGAAAGATCTTCCTAATAATGCATTTATGTTTCCTAACAAATGATGCAAATAAGGATTTTGGATTCTTTTTTTAATTTTAATTATTAATTATTAATTTTTTTAATTGCCACATTGGACTAGTGAGGATGTGTTGTGTTTCTTAGCTGTGTAATCATACATGAGCAGAAGTCATTGCTGAGTCTTTTTTTAACAAAGTAGAAATTGAGTGCAGTCCTACAGCATGTAGTTCTTTGGACATGATGTTTTGTCTGCAGTAGTCAGAAAGGATTTTTCAAATAAACTAAAAATATACTTATGTGCTGCAGGATGGAACATGGCTGAACTTGGGGATAAACTTGAAGCTTGTTAGGATGGTTAAGGGAAGCTTTGTATAACGTAAATCATATACAGTCAGTGTTGTTCTAAAGTCTGAGGTCAAACTAAAAACAGTGGGAAATCATTGATCTGAGCAGGAAACAAGTGTATTATACAAGAGCAACGTCTCTGGCATGTAGGTACCAGATTTCTTGTCATCTAAGAGACGTCTTTGGAGTTTGCTCTTTAGGCAGTGGTTCTTAGGACGTTTCTGTCTGCTTTCCTTCTTTAAGAGAATAACCTTTCATAGACTTGTGTAAAATCTGCTGTGGGAAAAAAAAGTTCTGTTTTTTTTTGTTTGTTTTGTTTTAACTATTCCCCTCTTTCTTGTCTTCTCTGAAGCAGAATGACAGGGGTTTGTAAGGCAGGGAAGATAATCTCTTTTTACAGCTAAACAGCTATTGTGCAAAATGTTTTGACTGTGTTGTCCTAGTGTTTGGAGTCTGTATCATCTCTGTTAGTACACATTATTCAAGTTAAAGGTTCTTCAATGTCTTTTAGCTGGCCTTGAAACCAAAATTATAAGGGTTTGTAGCAACATCATTAAAATTAATTCTGACTGAAACTGGAGAGAGACTTCAGCCTTCTATTTTGTCTTTTTTTTCTAGTGTGCAATCTGAAAGTCTGCCTGAACTTTAGTGAAAGCAATTTGGTCTCGTGCTGGACAAATTTTCCTATATAGATTTTCTTATATAAGTGAAAATAATGTAAAAGAAATAATATGGAACAACGCAGATGCAAGACAAAGACATTGTTCTAATGACATAATATATCTGTAGTGTGAGTGGATGCCCAGGCTAAATTGAAAGGTGTATGAAGGCCAACAGTGCTGGCAGAGTGGTAGCCGAGGTGGTATCAATGAGTGCTTTGTCTCATGATGCCATAAGCTCGTGTCTTGCCTTGGCATGGCAAGTACAAATGATGCTCTAAGATGCAGTGCCCTGTTCTGTGCCGCATAAGCCAGAAAGCATTGGAGAATATCAGGAGGGTCTGGGGAGAATTGTAGAGTAATAGTATTACTTGGGATAGGAATGTATAACTGAAGTCAGTTACTGATGGAGTTGGTACTTAGACCACAGGTGAATAATGCCTTTTTAAAAAAGAAGTTGACTTGTTCATCCAGATTTCACTCCAGTTTTGCAGTGTACTTCTAGTAACCTGCCTTCATTGAGGCAGGGTTGCACAATCTAAGGCTGAGTGTTGCTTCATTTTAATTTATCCCGTTTTACCTAATGCTTTGTGAAATTATTGTATTAATAAGTGGAAGCATATGTCTGCTGGGAAATATGAACACAGGACTACCTCGTTGGGAAAACTGTGTTTCTGGTTTGTGGAGTTCTTCATTGAGCAGATCATGTAATGTTTTAACATCATCTTGTGAGAGGGTGTATTGCATTTCTGTTTGTGTCCCAATTTCTTCTTCAGACGCTCATCCTGTTTTGCTGGGTTTGACCTATTAATCTATGTGCATAGCGGGGAGGGGGGTTGGAGAGAAAATAACCAAAGAGCATGCCTGTGCCCTGGAGGGAGAAGGATGACCTAAGCTAAAATGCTGCCTCCATATCCCACGGGTGTGTTATGTGCTAGAGTGACTGTATATCCTGCATTATTCATTGCCACTGGCTCCTGCTGTGACGTGGGGTCTTATCACATGAATAGTCGTGCTGTGGGTTGCTGCAGAGAGGGTGTGTCAGACCTGAATGCTCATCACGGACAGGTCTTTCTTCAAGTGACAGATAAAACCTGGTCTCAAGTACAATATGTCTGCTAAGAAATGGAATCAGTTGGAGATGTTTTTCTATCTGACAGCTTGTGGATAAGCATCTTTAGTTGCTTCTAACCCTTTTGGTCGGTCTCGGTCACGTGTATCAGCGTGAATTCCCAGGCCTTTGATTAATTCTATAAAAATCGATGCTTGTGTGAAAGTAAGGTGTTTTTTTTTCTCTTAATGTGTATGTGGAAGATTGTTCACCTAGCTAAATTGCACCCCATGGTGCAAAGAATAAGATTTTTTTTACGAGTCAAGTTTCTGTCTTTCCTTTTTTTACTTCTTGAAATTCTTTTTAACCCAGCTGCTTAAGCATTTTCAAAGCACACTTGTTCTGCTACTGAAGTGCTAACAGTGAATCACGTTAGGCTCTTGTGCGGTCTAAAACTTGGGTCAGGAGAGGTGAGCAAACAGAAAATATAGCTTGATTGCCATCCACTTGGGAGGAAAACATGCCACAGTGGTACTTGGACTGTGCTTGAAGAGTTGCTGTTGAGATATATGTACCTCCTATGCTGTACTTCTACATAATAACCCACAGACTGTCAGCCAGAGCCCAGATGTTTGCTCAGACAGTTTTGTAATAGCAGCTGCTTATCTGGTTCTTGTGGCAAGTCATGATAGCAGTGGTACTGAAACCCAGAAGGAATGATTGAGCTTAGGGATGGAAGATGAGGGACACAAGGCTTACTTGTGCTGATGGGGGGATGTTCAGCACACTGAAAACTGCCCACCCCAGAATGTGAGATCTGCATTCAGGATCTTCCTGTGTTCTCCTCCTCTGTTGGCTTTTATACATTGGATGTATGTGTGCTGAGACCTAGCACCAGGTCAGCATCTGTCACTCTTCAACAGCTCCTTGCCTGGGCTGACTGGTTCACCCTTAGGAAGCTGAATTATGCACCAGTGGAAATACCAGCTCCATGAGGCTATAAGAGTGGGATAATTCTGTAAAAGTCTTTACTGGCAGGATATTATTTATGGGGAACTAGAGAAGCTGAACACGAATCGAAGTGGGTTTCTGGGGTTCCACAATCTGACAGGATCATGTCAACTGGAGCCAGAATGTGAATTCTACTTCAGTGTCTTCCCAGTGCTTGGTATTCTTCTGCTTTGGTGTCTGTGCAGCGCAGCTCTGAGACCTGAGAAAAGCAGTAAGTTGGAGGAACAAAATAACACCCTGATGTTTGGGAACAGTCACAGGCAATTTGCAGATCTGTAAATTATTTGAGGTTGATAGTGGGGAGGATTTGCTGAAATAAAAATACAGCTTTGGTCCATGGTGACATGATAGAATTTCTTAGTTCTCCTCCCAACCTACCTGTGCCTCCTTCTGTGCAAAACTTTGAAAAGAAAAAATAAAACCCAGGCAAACACCTTCCTATATCCATTTTAGACGTTTTTCCTAAAAAGAATCACTAAAATGAAGGTGGCCGATTTGAATATCATTCATAAATACCAGGTCTTTCCCTCCTCCTGGTCTCTTCTATGGGGACCCCCACAGTCAGCATGCATTGTGGAAGGTAGAAGACCTGTGCCCATGTTTCTCCTTGGCCTAGGATGACCCAACCTATTTTCTACCCTGTCCAGGAAGGTGTCCAGAATGTGTTTTTTAACCTAGAAGGGGAAGAGTGGGATCTCTCCTGCAAATAATGGGTAACCAAATCCCTTTGGTGTAGTTGGACTTCTCAGGGTTCATAAATAAAGCAGTGCCATATGAATTTCAATGTTTTAGCCACTAATTGTGAAAGAAATACTTCTTCCTGACCTTCAAAAAAATTGTGCTTCAGAAATTTTGGAAGGTGAAATACCATTTAAGCGATGCTGTCAGTAGTGAGGTAGCAGGTGAATTAAAGTGTAAGGGGGTTCCTTTTGTGGATTTGGCAAAAACCTGCTGTCAAAGAAGGTAAGATGCAGACAAAGGTAGATGCTAAAAATGTCAGGGAATTCTTGAAGTGGTGACAGCAGCCTTCTCACCCCATCTGCAATGAGTCTTTTACCCGTCGTTATGTTATGAGAGTCCTCCACAGCTGTCAGATTGAAGTACAACGTGTTAATACAGCTGGCAGGTTTCTTTTTTATTCTTTTTTTTTTTTTTTTTTAAGGAAAACACAATTTGTTGGTTTGGTTTTGTCTTTCAAGCTGTTTCCATATTAAGGCCCCTACCTACCTCAGAACAAAACTCAGCTATACATTTTCTCCTGCTTTCAAAACCAAACCCCGATCAGGCTGGTTTCTTGGGGCCATTGCATAAGGCTCACCAGGAAGCTGTCTGATGAACTGGAGTTAGAAACTGGTAATGTACTTTCTAGAAGGAAAGAGAAATTTTTTTTCCCCCTGAAATAGATGACCATGCTGTACTTATTAAGCATTGATGTTATTCTGGACAACTTTTTTTAAAACGGGGGGAAAGAGGTGCAAATTTCAATGGAGGAGTAAGTGGAATCCTGTGATTTCTGTTTAAAAGACAATTTCATGCAGTGTCCCCAATCTAATAACGTAAATGTAGCCTGCCTATGTGTGTCTGTGTCTAGAGAAAACAGCAGCATGAAAACTGTCACCAGTTTCATACTGTTATCTGCTCACTTGTCTCTATATGACAAGTACAGTACACATGTAATATCCTCAACCTCATGCATAAGTTTCTAACTATGCTTCAATTCTAAAAACACAGGAATTCACAAAGATGTAGTTGTTTTTTCAGAGCAAGTGGACCCCTGCTGATATGCATATTAGTGACGTTTGTGCCAGCGCAGGCAGGCTTAAAGGCTGTTAGCAGTATATAGCCATTACAATAAAAGACACACAGTGATTTTCCTCAAAATTTGTATTCCCTGATGCAGGTAAGTGGGTTTATTTTCCTATAAAACAAAGTTTTGAGGTGAAGTAGTATGTGACTGTTGCTTGCCATAGTGAGATGCGCCACCCCTAAGCCCAGGCTGGCTGCTGGGACCATCCGAGAAGTGGCTGCCAAGTAAGGAGGGGGGAGAGTTGGTGAATTTTTTTTTTTTGTGTCACTTTTTAGATTAAAACAATTTAAATCACAGTAACTCAGTTTAAATCAATGGAAGCATCCAAGAACCTGGTTGATGTGGGTTTTTTTCTAATTTAAAGGTGAGAACAAAAATGCAGTGCCATTGCTGGGGAATGTACCATTTCTATAGCATGTGCTTCAGGACAAAAGAGTTACTGCAGTACAGCCTATTTCGCTACTGAACCACTCCAGTTGAAATTTGGTGATTGGAAACCTGCCTAAGCTTTAAGATTCCTTACCAAGAACAAGCAGGTTGGGAAGTAGAGCAATCAAACCTGCTAACATCCTTAGTTCTTGGTGGGAAACCACCAGGCACAAGTATAATCTGTTGTGGAGCAGGAGGAAGAAAGTAGTAGTGGTTCTTAGCTTGATGAGTTCCTGCTAAACCTCAAGAGAGTAGCTTTGGTCCGATTTCAGACATGAGAAATCTGTGAAGAGTCTTTATCAGGTAAATGTCTCCTCTTTGAGAGATCTGCAAAGGTAAATTTGCTTCTAGCAACTCTAGAAGGGTGTTAACTCACAAATTTCTTCTTTGCTGGATGTTGTCTTCTGTTCAGTAGTATTACTTCTAAGTGCAGTTCTGTGATGTGCCCCAGTATCATCTGGCATGCTGGCACTTTGTAAGATCACTTGTTTCTGAGGCTAGTTCAGGATTGGATGGCAGGTCTGTGTCCCTTAGAAATCCAAGTACCAAGGAATATCTAATCCTATTTTAAGTGTATGTAGCTGCTGCCTCATCATTGCAAAAGAAAGAAACAGGGACCACTTAGTTTTTTAAACTAGCACCTTGTATTATCTCAAGCAGACAGTTGTTTATTTCATTAATTGTAACAGCATGTTCCTTCTTTGTCATCTGCGGGCGTTAAAGATTT
Organism: Coccyzus lansbergi; assembly: GCA_033558105.1. Classification (NCBI taxonomy): domain Eukaryota; kingdom Metazoa; phylum Chordata; class Aves; order Cuculiformes; family Coccyzidae; genus Coccyzus; species Coccyzus lansbergi. The sequence continues at coordinate 132,051 of JAUMJK010000705.1, forward strand.
GCAAATTTGTTTTCTAAGAAGTGTATCAGTGCCTGCATGCTGTTTACCTTCCAATTTACTGTTTTTAATAAAGTCTTAAGTGAATTATTATGGGAGACTGAACTTGCTGTCCTGTTGGCTGGCTGAGCTTTTCTTTGAAATATTAAAGATTTATAAACAGGAAAAGAAAAAATTCCTTCCTCACCTACTGAGTTGTTGTTTTCAAGTCTGACAATTTTCAAAGCAGGGTACATGACAAAAATGTGGGTGGAGTGGTGGATGTGTTTAGCAGGACACAGAGAAAAGGGATGGATACTCAGGGTGGGGGAGGAGAGATTATCCACTGGGAAATAAAAAATGTTGAGTGTGGAGTAGAGTAGTTTCAGGAATATGTTATCAGTCTCAATATCCCTTTGGATGTGAGGTCTGATATCTCTTGTTGAAACTTTGGTTTGCAATTTCCTATCTGTTGTTTTGTTGGAGGGCTTGGTTGTTCCTACCTTAGAGTTGTGTTTTGTATTTCAGGTTTTCCTCTGATCTTCTAAAGGGCTGCTGACCCTGTCTTAATACAGATGAAAAAAAAGTCTTGTTCCAGATATAAAATGCTTTTTGAGCTGTAGCTTATTTGTTATTGCATTGACCACTATTTTTGTGGCAGTTACACTAGGCTTGGCCTAGAGCACAACAGTTTTTGTGTAGAAGTTGAAGAAGATGGAATATAAAAAATACCCATGCCAGCACAGATGGAAGCATCCATTTGTTTGCCTTTGGAAGAAACCCTTTAAAAATAATTGGAAACAAGCTAGTGTATATGTTCAGTCTGCGAAGAAGTTTAAGATATCAACACTTAACCCAGAAAGTTTTGCTTATTACCTATGAATCTCAAACAGAAGGAAATCACTAGTTTCTTGGCTTTACAAGTACGGGGATGTTAAGATGGTGTTTTCTTTCTCTCCCTCTTTTTTTTCTTTTTTGAATACTGAAATCTGATCATCTGATATTGAAGTCCACAACTGTGCCTGCTAAATTAGGATAAAATATTAGTTTAATGAGCTTTGCTTTGTTTTCTTCCTGCCCTTTGAACAGTTTTTTAGAAGTGCAACTTCATTATTGAAAGGAAAATGAGTATATTTTCTTGACTTCTGTAAAAAAGCTTTAGATTTTTAAAATCACTTTTCATCTGGCATACGAAAAAAAAAAAAAGCCCATTTTTAAGTTTCCAAATGACAAATGTGATATTTTATTAAGGACATTTTTAGCATTCTCTAATGATCTGTTCTGTCTCAGTACTTTCTAGGATTTATAGTTCTTGGATTTCTGTTAGAATGTGGACAGGAAAATATAAACCTCTCTTTAAAATGGAATATAATTTGGCTTGATTTAGCCTAGCTTTGCTTTAACAGAGAATTTTTTTAAGCTCTACGACAGATGAGATTTGTGTCCTCTGTCTTGCAGATTTGTTTTCTCCAGATGGGAAGGCGAGTAAAAAGTTGAATAATACCTTGAATCCTAGAATGCAGTTTGACTGACAGATCTGCTACCACTGATAGAGTATCTTTCGATGGGGAGATAATCTGACTTCTGTTGCTACGTGGCAATAATCCAAATGTATTTTTCAGTACCAAACCCCTTAGCATTAATGTAATCATTTACTGGGAGCAGAATGATTGGGGACTGATTGTGATACAGCCTAAAGACTTTGCAAATATAAGTTATATATTTGATGTCTACTGAACACAAGCATAATTGAAAAGATAATTTTTCACTTTATTTTCTAAATTGAATAAGGAAAGTGCTGTTTAGTGAGGATTTTTCTTTTCTGCTTTATTCTAATTTGCGACTCATCTCTGTATCTAAATTAATTTTCTTTGTGACATTTGGTGTTTCTGCATAGGGAAAACTGCAGGTCTGTAGTGTGGTGCACAGAGAAAGAAATAATTTAAAACGTGCTTTGCAGCTTCTCTTACGTGCCCAAGCTGTCATAGTCTGACAGCAGCTTGTGGCATCTACCTGGTTTGGGAAGATCCCTGCTCTGTAATACAGAGATCCTCTGTTCTACTTTTACTTCTTCTGTGAATGCAGATGTGTTTTAAGGATTTAAACTGAATGTGTCTGTCTGGATTACTCAATCACTTGTACTGCTTGTCTGACTCCCAGGCTTCTGCTACCACAGAGAGTGGCGATGTGTGTTTCTTCTGGTAACCTGTGCCTTTGTGAGCTCAGTAGTTCTCATGAATCCCTCCTTGACTCTTCATAAATGAAAATTCTAGTACGTGACTTGTTTTTGTTTTGCAGCTTTCCTGATTTTTGCAGCAGCCTGAGGGTTGCTGGTGCCCAGAACTCCAGGACGTGGTGTTTTGGTACAGGCTTTCCACCAACGAGCTGGGGAGAGTAAGTAACCTGCTTTGTGTCTGAGAATCCTCTGGAGTCGTGGTGTGGGGGTCTCTTTCCATGCTTATCCCACGTCTCAGATGCCTAAGTTGCGTTTCTCCCAGCATAGAGAGTGTGGGTACCTGTATTTCTATGCAATGTTTATGTTGTGTATCATGATATTTGTTAACAAATATGCTCCAGCTCTTCTAGGACTCCAACATGAGCAGTTTGTGGTTTATCCATTCTTGATTAGAATCATCAGATCCATCAGATTAGGTGTATCTGTGACAGATCACTACAGCTTGCAGTGCCGCCTCATGTGAGAAAAGGCTGTATGCAACAGAAATATTTCATAGTAATGCTGTTCCTCTATGGTGTCAGTGGTACTCTCTGTTAATGTGGGTAACTGTTGAATTTCAATGTAGTGTACAGCAGAAGTGCAGGCACCTGTGATGCATTCAAATGGTTCTGTGTGAATCTTTGAGTGGGAGGGAGACTCAACAGCAAGCAGCTGCTTTGTGGCTCGAGCTGAGGTCATCTCTGTGGCATTGCGGCTTTCCTTTCCTTCTCATGTGACCTGACAGGCTGGGGCCATACTTCCCAGTACCTGGCAAGCCACAGAGATTCTCGTCTTCAGAAATAACAAGTTAGAGGTTTGGCATTGTCTGCCGACAAGGGAAGTGGTGATAGCTGGAAAACTGGGGCTAAGTGTGTTTTTTGGTTTGCCTACAACATACAAGTAGGTGTGCTGGCAGAGAACTGCAAAGAAACTGCAAAGAAACTGCACCATTTGCTGCCAAAGGGAGGAAGTTTTTCCATCAGGGTTGCTGTTCCATCTTTCTGAAATGCAGGAGCGCTCACTGTGGGTTTTGCTGATGTGATCCTTACAAGAGTGTTGTTTTGTACAGTTTTAACTGATGGAGGTGAGCTGACAGAGCTTTCGGATGTATGCCAGCCTTGTGGCCTCTGTGCAGATCTGATGCATGCCTCAAGTTCTTGCTTGACTTGTGGGGCAAACTCTTATGCTCCCAATGTCCTCTTCAGCTGATTAGTTAAAAGGTAGAGAGGGGATAAATGCTAATACCCAGCTGATGTGTTGATTTTGAAAATGGTCTTTCATGCTGCTTCTTACTTTTGCCAAATAATTCCTTATTTACAAAGGATTTTATTATCCTGAAGAATTCCTGAGGTTTTATGTTTTGGTGGTTTGTTTTTATATTCCCCCTCCTGGATAAAGCTACACTTTGATGAGACAAGATATTACTTATTAAAGCAGCCTTTGCACAAAGGGAAAGATGAGGCTCCACCCAGGGCTAACCTCACTTGGTACGCAGTTGTGTGAGGCACAGATGTTGTAGCTGTTGCAGTGAGATGGCTCTTAAGGGCTTATGTAAGGGTTCAGTGTTAGTCTTGGTCTTCGTGCTTTTTTATTAATGCTGCATTCATCAAGCAGACTTACTGGTCTTGTAGTACTGTAATACACAGGAGACTGGGCTAATGGTGCAACTTTTCTTTCAAAGTTTTACTTTTTATTCTCTATACCTGCATGACAGAGCCTTAGTTCTTACATGGGAATCAAGTATTCTAGAACATAAGAGTTTTGGATAAATTATTAAATTGTATCATTTGCTAGATCTTTCCCGTGTCTTTTTTGTTCATAATTTTTTTCCCTCCTTTTAGTTCTCTCTCCTCATCAGAAGAATTTGTAATTTCTCTTGCTGTTCTGAGTCATTTTATGTATCACTAAGAGAGTCTCATAATTCCCCTTAAACAAAATTCCAGTCTTTTCCCTGGGGAAGAAGCTATTGGGTTGAGGGCCTTCACCTTAACAGAACCAGTCACCCTAATTCATCTTGCTCCTCTCTGCAGCCATGCCCAGTTCCCCAAAGTGTTGTCTGTCTGGCCTCTGTTTTACTGTCAGGAAACACTGTGCCAGGTCGTGGTGCAACCATAGGCCTGATACTAGGTGTCTTGTAGGCAGCTTTGTGAGACCACCTTGCTAATATTTAATAGGACTTATGTGTTTCTCATGGCAGACTGTTTTGATGCCAACCTGGAGGGAGTAGAGCTTCAGTCATTGTTTAATGCTGTTGAAACTCCTCCCACCAGCTGCTCAGGGAGAATGTAACTTGCCAGATCCTAGCTTTTCAGATTAAAGGAGAGGCTACTCATTTTGTGATAACTGTGGGTTTTGGAAGTAATGGAGTTCATTTGAGTTCAACTACCTGAACAGCTGTCATTGCTCTTCAGAGGCTTTTATCAAGCCTTGTAGAAAAGTGTGGGTGTCATGCTTAACAGTGGAGCCAATGCTCACCGCATCATCTCTGAGATCGCACATGCTGTAGCATAGACTTAATTCTTCTCTGAACTTCAGTGGATTAACACTTAGATGTTTAACATGTGTACAGAATACATTTTGAAGTTGGAAGTCCATGCCAAGACAAAATTCTGTGTGGACAAAGCAATAGATCAGGTTGTTCTTCAGACCACATCAACATCTTCCTTTGTGTCCCAGTGGGATGTCTACTGCAAATAGTTCAGTTTTCACAGCTGTTCCAGTATTTCTGTAGCGTGTGCACCTCTGTTAGGACCTGAACCAGAATCAGCAGTTTGTTTCAGAGTGTAGTAGAAACTTTATGGTTGCCCTCACCTCACAATGTACTTGTAGTGGTGATCTCCTGTTAGTTAAACAGTTTCTTATTAAGAGTCGTTTAAAACTGTTGGCTACACAGCAATGCAGTTGATTGAACCTGAACTTCAGGTCCAAGTGTGGGCCAAAAGACAAGTATGCTGTGGTACTTTGTAGGGAGCCTGTGGGAGATGAATTTAATGGGTCCCATTCTAACTAAGCTCAGTTCAGCCTGTTTTAGCACTCTCAGTAGAGGAGCTGAAATGGTATGAGATCTATAATACCTGTTGCCTGGCAAATGCAGTTGCAGTGTCTGCAAGGTAATTCCCCCGTAGTTAGCTGCAAGCCTTCTGTGGCTCAGTAGAGGCTATTGGAAAGTTCCTGCAATGTTATTACTGCTTAGTACTGGAGAGAATAGCCGCTTGTTGGTGGAAGATGCTGTTCACAAAATCAGGCTAATTCTCTAGGGCCTGATTTGGCTAATGGTAGTAATGGGTTGTGAAGGAAGCTCTGGGGAAACTTCTCAAACTGCAGCAAGTGAATGGAGTAGGTCGTGCTTGTGCTCCTGGTGTAGTCGTTGTTCATCATCACCTTTTCCCACTTATAACAGCAGCAGCAGATGTAGTAGTGGATAGCGTAGGACATGGTTCAACTTTTTTTTACTACCTTAATATATTATATTTCCAAAAAGAAATAAATCTCTTGCTGTATTGATAGCAATTGCCTTTGCAAATCAAAGACACAGCTCTTGTCTTGGGGCAGGATGTTTTGGAGAGGACAGAACTGAAAAGATATAATTGAATCTTAGCTTGTTGCTTGTCTTGAGCTGGTAGTTTATTGCCCTAGACTCATCTTATTTGTCAAAAAATGGAAAATGGTACCACAAGGCAGAAATTAACTGTGTTTTAGAAAATGCTAAATGGAATTGCTTTATAAATCAGATATTGCAGCGTTTAACATGATTACTCATGGCTCAGTTAGAATTGGGAAATGTAAGTGACAACATGAAACTCTTCTGATTTTTCTGATAGATCTTTAATTACTAAAAAAATTGTTTTTTTAAGAATATAATATGTTCTGCCATCAAGAAAGATGGAACTCTTACGTGATAACTGCGGTAATGAACCATACCTTGATACGTGACTCAGTTAATAGGTTTTTCTTTTTGGATGCTGAGAATCCTTTCCAATGCATTGTCACATTAAAACATGGCACATGGCATGACAGCTTAGGAAGAATTTATATTGTATTGCAGCAGTCATCAGTACAGTATGGATAGTGAATGAAGAGGGAAGGAGGTACCCAAGCATATGCTTATATTATTCTAAATGCTTGTCATCATTTGCTTTGAGGAAAGCATCAAACAGCCCTGATAAGGTCCTGTCTCACACCTACTCTTCTGTTTTTTATGCAAGTGGTTTCAGGGACTGACGCTAGTATAAAACTGGATTCAGATGTAGGGTGGATCATGTCTGTATACCATTCAACATCCAAAAAGACTGACTAGAGTTTTGTCTCTGGATGGTAGACATGGGTTTCAAATACTCCTTTAGTTAAATAAATCTACAAATCTTACATTATATGATTTGGCTGCCTCTTTTAGCTATTATTTTTGAGGGAAGGTGAGGCCAAACAAATACTTTGATAAGAACTCCAGCGTAATTTTCCAGTGCAATTACTATGTTGTTAACATTTTCAGAAGTGTTTCTAGATGACACTGGTACACCAAGCATGAGGTTTTGTTTTAGAGCCAGTGAGGTAGGTTGTGTCCCTTTCTTCTAGAAAGACTTGAAACAAACCTGGCTTTTTTTTTTTTCCTTATTTCATTAACTATTCTTAAAGTAATATTTGTTTTTCCTGTGGTGCGATTGTTTATTTACTGGAATGCTAAGTGGTATTGTATGGCTTATAAACAACTATGTAGTGAATATAGATGTTATATAAGAGTTTTCTTTATTGAATGGCTTTGCCATAAAACCTGCCAAAACTGGAAACAAAGGAGAGGTACGTTTGTGTACTCTGTTTGGACACTAAACTATTGTTGACCCATATGAGTTCCTTATGACTTTCAATTTATTTTTCTTTGCATCCCCATGGATTAAAAATCAAAACAAAAAACCATAAAAGAGAGGGCTGGATTGTTTTCTTGTTAAAAATGAGAATGAGTTACATGCATCCTACAAACAAAACTATTTTGAACTGAAAGTTCTTTAGTTCAGCAGCAAAAGAAATGTATTGCTTCTGTTGCTAGAGCTGTAGCTGTTAATTCATTGTATGGCAAATTGACACAATCAAACCTGCTCTTAGCAACTGCACCTAGAAGAAGGGTGGTGGTTGTTTTAAGAGAAGAAAAAAAAAGTAGAAGTTGAAATCTCGAATTGTGTCTTAGAAATAATTCATCTGCTTTCAGTCATTCCATAGCTGCTTCGAAGAAGTAAGAAGGCCTAGAAATTGTGTAGGGAAAAAGGGTGAAAAAATCCGTTCACAAAGTTTATTCCAAGTCCTGTTAGATGAAAGCCACCTTATCCTTCAAAACTTGATACCTCAGGTCTGTTTGTAGGGTGTGTGTTTAAACCTTTTTTTTTTCTTAAACCTTTGTTATTCTGGATATTCTTGCTATTCATGACCATGCAGTTTTCTAACTCCTGGTGTTTTGTCCATTGGTGGTTATTTAGATTCTTGTAACCTCCTGGTGAATTCCACAGAAGAATTGTTGATGCTCATTTCTAATTAATAAAAAATCTCATCAGAGAAGAGTATCTCCCATTCACATAATTAAACCCATCATATTACACAGTTTGTAATTTTTAAGAATATTTTGTTGGATAATTTTTATACCTTTTTGGAAGGCTGTTCTTGGACCACCTTTCTCTGGTGTTAGGTATGTTCTAATTTCCAGCCTAAATGTAGCAATGACTGCTTTACATGCACTCATTTCTTGTGCCAACATTACACTCTTAAGTTTTTGTTGCTTCTCTCAGCCTTCATCTTGCTGTAAGCCAAACCCTTAATATCCTTGTAGAAGACAGAAATCTGGTACCTTGATTATCTTCCAATTTCCTGTGTTTCCCAATAATCTCTGGTGTGCGAGGGACCAGCTGCTACCAGGCTGTTTCAGATGAGATCTGAGCATTACCTCTCAAGATGGTGTCAGTGTTTTCCTAGCTCTACTGGAAAAGCTGAAAAAAAAAGCATTCCGTTTTCCTCTCAGTGATTCCATCTTTCTCCTTGCAGCAGTGCATCCAGATTTTGTGTTGCCAGTGGATTTCACTAACACCTCTTGTGACATGTTCATTAGTGATAATAGTAATTGCAATTTCCTTTTATCATCCAATATTTTCCACTCTTAATTTGTTTTTTCCCTTATCTCTCATTGTGTCAAAACCAGAAGTTCCCAGTTTGCTTTCACAGAACCATTTATCTGAACCTTGCTTTGTGTTCTTTGTTGCTGACTCCTCTGAAGTAAACACTTAGTCCTTTCCTCAGTGCTTCAGAGCTTCTGTACAATAGTTTTGATAATTGTCCATTCCTTAAGTCTTCCTGGGTTTATGGTTTCCGAAAAATACTTGAACATGTTTGGGCTTATCTGGGCTACTGAAGTTTGTATATTGTGTCTGAGATCAAAATCAAGCATGGAAGAAGCCTATGCTAGTGTCTTGAAGCCTTCTGTTGCCACAGGTACAATAATATTTAGTTAGAGTAACAATTTGCTTCAACGTCATTCCTCTACCATGAATTGTGAGTTGTATTTTGGCTGGTTGTCCAGTAGTCACAGAGCAGTCACACACAAATATAAATATTGACAAAGCTATTTGCAGTTATGTAAAACTTACATTATTATATAAGTATATGTTATATACATCGTATCTAAAATAAGGTAAACATTTTTAGAAGAATCTCTAGCTTGAAGTTTCAGAATACAACCTTCATTACATTTGTTACTGTGTTTTCAGCTATTAGATTCCCAAGGAGCAGCAGCAGCTAATGGCTGTGACTGTTGCATTGCAGACTGGGGCTGTAATAAGATACAAACAGAGTTGTGATTTTGGTTTGATATTTTGCTTTCAAGATAGAAAGAATGGAGGCTTTTTGGGATAGCGATGATGAAAGTCACAGGTGGTATGTGCTGGTGGTGGAACAACTGGAGGAAGCCGTTCATACTCTTGAGGACAGAGACAGTCGTGCAGAAGGATCTGGAAGAACTGGGGAGCTGGACAATCACCAGCTGCTAGCAGGTCCCAGATTTTGCTCTTGGGATACTGCCACCCTAGATAAATATACAGACTGGGGAGTGAGAGCCTGGAAAGCAACTCTACAGAAAGGGATCTGGGGGTTCTGGTTGATGGCAAGTTGAACATGAGCCAGCAGAGTGCAGCAGCCAAGAGCAGCCAACCTTGTGCTGGAGTGCATCAAGGACAGCACTGCTAGCCAGTCAGAGGAGGTGACTGTCCCACTCTGCTCTGCGCTGATGCGGCCCCACCTTGAGTGCTGCAGTTTTGGGTGCCACACTACAAAAAAGGATACGAAGCTACTTGAGAGTGTCCAGAGGAGGACCACAAAGTTGATGAACAGTTTAGAGGGGAAGTTGTATGAGGAGGAGCTAAATAAGTCACTTGGTCTGTTCATTGTGGAGAAGACTGAGGGGAGAACTCATCACAGTTCTTTCCTTGTGGCAAAGCAGTGGAGGAGGAGCAGGCACTGATATCTTCTTTCTGGCAATCAATGACAGGATCTGAGGGAAGGGCCAGAAGATGTGCCAGGGGGGTTGAGGCTGGAGGTAAAGGTTCTTCATTTGCAGGACAGTAGAGCACTGGAACAGGCTTTGCCGGGAAGTAGTCATGGTGCCAAGCCTGACAATATTCAAGAAATGTTTGGACAAATGCATCCAGACACATGGTGTGAATGTGGGGGTTGTCCTATGCAGTGACCCATAAGGATGATCCTTATGGGTCCCTTACAACACAGAACATTCTATTTAACTGCTACTGAAGGAACTGTTTAAAGTACTATCAATACTGGTGGTTTAGTGTTGCTTTACAATTCTCTTCTGTCCTCACACCCTGCAAACGAGCTGAGTTCAGCTTTATCTTCTGGTCAGCTTGTCTTTCGAGGGCTTTCTAGTAACCATGGAAGTAAGAAACGGTGTTGACCTGCAATCATGGTGTTCTGTCAGTAGGTAAGTTCTGCTGTGCTCACTGCTCTTATGGAAGAGTAAAGCACAGGGAATGTGGATTTGATCACTTAGATTTAAATAGGCAAGTAGAGTAAACTGGGTATTTTTGTCTTGAGTAATAAAATGAAGTCCTTCTCTTAAATTACACTTCAGTGTTTAGTGGGGCATGCCAGAAGGTGGTGGTGGTTGTTTTATTTTTATGTTTGAGCAGCTGATGAATGTTTTTGGTTTAGCAGCTCCATCAGTTTGGAGAGAGAAGCTGTAGTTCATTCCAGTAGTTAATAGAGAGCTGGCAAACATAGAAATGATGACATTTTTCTGGAGCTTCCAGTTGTGTTTTGTCTCAGCTTCCAAATTTTGCATCCATTCTTGGAAGGACGGCAGCAACATTATGTATTTTGTACGGAGGGGGCAAAGTGGCAGGTAGTGATGAAATACTGTAAAAAAAAATGTAACTTCCCACAGAAAGACTTCCCACAGAAAACAAAAGCACAGTGGCATCTCTAAGTACAGAAGAAATGAGCACCTTCTCATTTAGAGTTACTGCTGTTACCTGACAGTCAGCCTTGAAAAGTGCTTTTCACAGATCTTCGTGTAAATGGGATTCGGAGTGCATTGCTGCAACCCTAAATATCACCCTCTTGTCTTACGCTTTACAGGAAGATTGGTATTACCTGGAGATGATTGCTTTGATCGTATAATGCCTTTGTACTCCAGCACAGTGCTGTGGCTTGCCAGTTTTCCTTCTGGCGAACAGCCCAACCTCACTGCAGCCCCAGCGTCTCAAAGCATGGCAGTAGGGGTCTTGCCAGCCTTAACATTGAAATTTTTTTTGTTTGTTTGGTTTTGTTTGTTTGTTTGTGCAACTAAATGTACTTCTAACTATCAGTTCAGATAGCTGTCCCAGAGAGAATGAAGTGATCTTCATTAGTAACAAACTGCCAGTATTACAGACAGTGTTTTTCTTTCTGTTAAAATATATATAGACTTTATACTCTGCATAAAATGTCCTGATGCTTTATTTTCATTTTTGGTTGAACAGATTTGCATTAGCATAACAATGTAGAATAAAGAAATATAATGGGCAGGTGTGTATTACTGAGAAAGTATCATTTATGGAAGGGATTAGGGTCAGGGGACCACAAATTACTTGACTTCATCTTGCTTTACATGATCTGGCTGCTGAAGTACTAAAACAGTAACTTTCTGAAAACCTCATTTTAGATGAGCTGGGGACTCTATGACAAAGCCACAGATATGAATTAGAGGCGCTATAGGAATTTTGTGCAAGTGACTGACACTGTATCCTCCAGAACAGTGTGGGAATTAATAACGCCCATCCCCACGTACTGTATGGGAACCTCAACTAAGTGGTTGGGGACACAATACCTGGACAAAATGACCAAGAACATGAAAAGCGCTCATGAAAGGCTTCAAAAAAATGGGGAAGGACAGAATCCAAACAGGAATTTGGTAGGGGGAAGGTTAGAAGTGCAAAGGCTGCAGGAAAGTATACAGGACAGAACTGCAATGAATTAATTGCAAGAAATAAGAATTTTAGTAGTATAAATTTATTGAAAGGAGAGATGATGGAGCTGCCAGGGTTTTGGGGCAGAGCTTTCCAGGTCTCTGAGCATATCTGGTATCTGGATTACACTGCATCCTAGGCAGGTGTAAATGTTGTAAACTCATGGTGAACGTGGCAAGGCTGGAGTGCATTCACAGTATTCCCTCAGCTGCAGGACTGTGGCTGTCTTTCTGGTTCCCAGAAGGCTTTTATCCTGCGTCAGTGAGCAGCAGTGATGGGGAGAAAGCCCTTTGGGAAGAAGGGTGGATTTGTGCCTCTCGGCAAAGGCAGACAGTGGGTAAACATAGCCTCTTGGACATGAGTGCTCCCAGACAGAACTGGGAAGGTGGATAGGTCTCTTGGGTAACAGGAAACTTTTTATTTTAAATATATCCCTGAAATGACAGTACCTTTTTTTAAAAAAAGTGATATAACTATATGAATCATTAATGGCCTCCCAAAAGGTCACACTTGCAATGATAGAAGATATTTTGCTAGTAGACAGCACTATGCTTTCTCCAATGGGCAGTTTGGCTTGAGAGATCCACATCCGATAGCTGTTCCCAGCACAGAAAGTGAAGGTACTGTCTCTGTATATGCTTCCAGAAATCAGTAACACAAATTCCTAATGGCCTGGCTCTGCACTTTGCTTGCTTGTTTAAATTGTGTTTCACTGTGTTGTCCTACAGATGCTGCTCTGAGTGGCTGCTTGGAATCCAGGCAAAGTGAGCTGCAGTTGACCATGGGAAGCATATTTGCATCAAAATTGCAGTTACGTACTTGTATATATGCATAAATTTGGCATGTAAATACATGTTCTTATTTCAAAATGAGCTATCCACCAGCCTCAAAGGCTGATTTTTTAATTTTTTTTTTTAACATCACCCTCTTCGTGTCTAAATGCTTTGCAATAGTGGGCCTGTTTTGTCTAGGACTTATGGCCCCTGTGTGTTATTAAAACAACTTGAGGCTGTTCCTCTTACACATTCCATAGCAGGGCTATTTCCTGCTATTTAGCAAGACTCTAAAGGTGGGATTGTGTTGTTTGTCAGAATATCACTTAGAATGCACTGGAATGTAATTTCTTGAGTAGGTATCCCTTGAGAAGCGTCATGCAATAACAGTTTTTTCTTTCTAGGTGTATTTAGCTGTTCCTTGCAAGCATTGACTGATATAGTCAATCATGCTTAGGTGACTTCTTTTGGTAATCTGCAGTCATCTTTTTTTGTATCCTGTTTCTTGAGCATGTGAGGGTAGGTCTGCTGGCAATCTGTCATATAAGATATAGCATACGAATGAACTTCTATTTGTGTTTGAACACCCACATTATTTATAGCAAATGTTGCCTTTAGAGAAACAGGGAAGGTGAAGGAGTCATCTGGTCATTTGTTGCCCTCATAAGCAGCAGCATGTGTGAATGAAAAAATTTAATGAAATCTGAAAATGTTTTAATAGATGTTGGACTCTAAGTAGTATATCTTCAAACAAAAGATAGTAGAATTACTTATGCAGACTTGATGTTGTGTGCGTGCCATATGTACATATTTCTTGGTTTGACTCTCTTTTTTAAAAAAAAACAAACAACCAAACAAAAACCACAACTAATGCACCAGAATTTAGGGGTTTTTTTTTCCAGTAGTGCCAGCAGAGTAATAAGAGTAAAATGAGATTCTTATGTAGCAGTTCTAAAAACTAAGAAATGTAAACGAGCCACAAAAAAAGAAACTCTGTAATGAAAATGGCTTAGGAAGATGACAGCCTCAGCTGAGTCATGGCAGGCCCCCCTAGAACATGACTTATGCCCTCATTATGTGTGACAATGGGTGGCTGCTGGAGCTGTCACTACATCTAGAAGAGACTTAGCATGAGGTGAAGTGGGACAGGGCTTTCAGGTGTTCCCCTGGATGGCAGGTATACAGTGATAGTGCTCAGATTTTGTTTCCATGGTTCTAACTGCTTGCAGAGTGGGGCTTGTCAGTTGAAAATAATGAGGTAACGTGGTCCAGAAAGCACAAAAATTAAATATTCAGGCAGAGCCAAACTGAAAGATTTGTTGAAGGGAAACTCCTAAGTCTATCTGTGCATTTATGTATATATAGTTTTTAATTTAACAATGAAGATGTAAAAATCACTATTTTAAGTTATTTGCAGTAGAATAATAATAAAAATCAGAAAGCTGTTGCAGGCTTTTTTTTTTATTATGATAGGGCACAGAAGGCCTCCTTTAATGCTGTGCTGCTAGATAGGGAAGTAGTCGTCTTCTCAAGTAGTCTTCTTATATCAACTGTCTACACTTGAGACAATTTTGTGAGTGTTATCACTGTAGAAAAGTGTATAGCTTCAAGAAAGACAGGAATGCATTTATGAAAAAAAGAGTGATTTTGCAGTTCCATGCATACTGATCAAATTCTTTCACAAGCTGGGGAAAATAGTTGTAAATACTGTCATCTGGTTACAATTTTTATTTCCCCTTAGTATTTTTTTTTTTAATCCTTAACAGTTAAGGATTGTTCTGTTGTATCCTGCAATGAATTATGGACCTGGTATATAGGTATTTGAAGGGAGTGAAAATGTTAATGAATTCAGGGTGAGGAGAGATGTAATATTTTCTGTTAATGACTATGGTGGGTTTGGGTTTTTTTTAATTCTTATAGATCAGGAAAGGGGAAGCAGACATCTGTAACTCATTTGCTTGCACAAGGTTATAATGTGTTGAGTTAGTAGACCACCACAGAAATAGTAAAAGGTTTGTTTGGCCCATGGCAAGGAGTTGTCTTATATTGGCCTGTGGAAGAAATGCTTTTTTAACCAACTGAATGTTAATTTTTACTGTTTACCACTCACTTTCCATCTTAACAGCCAGAATTCTCCATTTAGTTACAGGAGAACAGCATCTCATTGATTCACTGCACTTTCTCTGTTGAGGAGGGTTGAACAGGGTATGCTTTGTCAGCAGTGATTTGGGAAACAGAGATCTTTAGTAGTTTTTTTGTGTGGTCAGGTGTGCGGCCTTGTAAGTGTCTATTTTAGAAGTAATCTACAGAGGCTATAGCATTGTTCCGTGATTGTATGTAAAATAATTTTAAGCATAGGTTGCTGTAGTCTTATTCTTTCCCTTTACCCTCACTAGCTACCCATAGCATTGCGACAACTGTGAGACAGTTCAGAAGGCGGCTAATCTAGAGGAAAATACTACTTCATGTGCAGTTTTCAGGTGCATTGGTTCCCAGACCAGCTCACCAGAGAATTGCATGGGTGCTAATATTTATAAAAGACTTATCTACTTCTGGAGTAAGCTCATATTCTGCTCAATCAGGAATGGACATATCTGAAGATTTGTGCAGATCTACCAGTTGCAGTGCAGTGCTATTTAATTTGTGTTGTAGTATTTGTGTTTCATGGATGCAACAACCTTGTGCTTGCAGCTGCAGCCTGAGGCAGTAAAAATCAGTAATGAATTAGGGAAAAGACTTCCTGGAACTTGTTGCTTTTTTGTGTCTGTCCTGTGTCGTCCCTGTTTCCCCCCCCCCCCCCCCCAGCAAGGTAGAGAATGAAATAAAATGAAACGTATTTATATATATATTGTGTGGCTGACAATGCAATGTGTATCTGAAGACATCTGAGAACGTGAAGACCATTCAGATAGACTAAGAAAAAGATAAAGCTGAAAATCGGCTGAAAGCTGCTTTTTAATACAAAATCTTAGAGTGAAGAAAGAAGCAGTGGGATTTAGTTTTAGACTAAAAGATTTTACGCTAGTTATTTGACAGGTTCACTGGCATTTCAATTAAGATTCTGTGTTTGAGATTTATTATTCCAATTTGACTGTAAGATGTACCATGTGTTTCTTGTTTGCTTGGTTTTTCGGTACTTCAGGAAAGGTGGTACACTACTAAATAGGCTACATTCCTGTAAAGACACTTGGTTTTTAGAGGGAGAATTAAAGCGATCAGTGTTATGAAGTAGGGAAAATTTTTGCTTCTATAGCAAACTATTCATAAATGTTTTGCTTAGTGAGGACATTTTTATTAAATTTTACCTACTAGCTAACTGTATTTAAAGCAAAAAGCAAACTCTTGAAGTGTTTATTGTTCTGTCTGGATTGTGGGCCAAAAGAAGCTACTGTATGACCTGAGACTTCTGCGCCTTAGAATTTATGTGAGCTTATTAATGGAGGCCAACCACTAATAATAAATTTCTGTTGCGTGTATAGCACAACAGTTCATCTCCTCTGACAACACGACTATGAATAATTTATAGATGTAGTTATCCTGAAATTTGTAGGGGTCATTAGCATTTTAATGAAAAAGATACAGCTGTTGTACTAAATCTTCACTTTTTTTTTTCCCCTCCCTCAGTTAAACATTTCGATCTGCACTTTGAAAGCAGCTGACAGCGTGCGGTAATGTGCTGACTGGCACTATGGGCAGGCGGTACCCCGGGGCTCACTATCGGCCAAGCAACTCATGTACGTATGCAATTGGTCTAATTTGTTTGTCGCTTTAGTACTTCTGTAGGCTGCTAAGTTTATAAATTTTGTAATAGTATTTATAAAGGATGCTGACATATTCTAATCGATGTCAGCTCTACTGTGTGTGTGCCCAAATGGTAAGTGTATTGATTTATGGTTAAACTGCACAGATGTTTTCTAGAACTTCATTTGAAGTGGTTTGTGGTGTGACCTGTCCAAGTCTACTGCAGTGTGCTGTGTTTTGTCTTCAAGGTCTTCAGCTTCATTTATTCTAGGGTTCAAAAGCTTAGATGCTATTCCTCTTCACTCCCATCCCAAGATTTAGTACCAGATACCTTCAAATTAACAAACTACCTGAGCTTATACTAGAATGTCAATGTGCTCTATAGCATTAATTGCTTACAGCTGTAACTAACGCCTCCAGTTCAGATTACTTATGTGCTTGAGTTCAATGTTATTCAGATTGTTTTGCGTCTGATATGTATCCTATTGGATTACATTACATTTTCTCTAACTGAACATCGTCTTCTTTAAAAGTGAAAGACAACTTCTAATGTTTATCACCTGCACATTTCTTTGAGTAAGCAGATGTCTCTTGTGCTAGTGCAGATGGCAGCAGCCAGGTCTCAGTGGTTCCCCAGTGCAGTCTGCGTGAAATGAGCTCATGTGACCTTCCCTGGAGAGCTGTGTGAGGTAGTATCCCAACTCCAGAAGGCTTCTGCTGGTCCTTGTGTGCTTTCTGTTTGATCCCTCAGGCTGCTGAGGTGAAGTTGTGGTAGATTAACTTTTGTATTCAGTCTTCTTTCTGCTGCAGCAGAACACATTCCCATGCGGCTTTTCTTGACATCAAAGCTAGCTTAAGAAGCTCTCACTTCTGTACCATACTTCCTATTCCTTTAAAGACTTTAAGAGCCTCAGTCACTTCAGGCATCCAGCTCCACATGTGTTGGCTGATGCAGGCAGTGAGCTGCAGTGAGAACTTACAGCATTGGCACAACAGGGATTTCTTATGGTGCTTTTACCATAAGGCACAAGGAACTGCATGGTGAGGTCTTGTATGCAGAACTTGACTTTGTGGGGTTTTCTCTGACCTCAAAGCCAAATCCTAGGAAGTAGTAAAGCATATTTACTCTCTGCTGCAGACTAGTCACAAGTGTTATGAAGATGTGTGTTAAAGTGGTGTGTTAGAGCAAATGTAGATATTAATTTTCTAGAGAGTTTGTCATAGGTATTAATGTCAGGATAATGTCTATACTAGAGCAGATGGGATAAATGTTGTTACAATTTTGACAGGTCTCTCTGGTGGTCAAGTGCTGGAGTACAGAATTGGACTGATCTATTTGAATCACTCAACATTAAATCTAAACACTGGCCTTCAAATGCGTCCTCTTGGCATACTGCAGGGCATGATATGTGCGTCTCATGCCTAGGTTTGAAGTTCAGAGCTTTATAATGATCTAGTGTAGAGGTAGGTAATCAAGTCTTTCCCATTCCTCCTTAGAGAAAGCAAGTAACAGGCATTAAATTCTTAGCCAAAGAGCCTAGTCTGCTTTTCCTGTTGTCTAATTACACAGTTGCAGACAGCGAAGAAGTGGAATTGTTTGTTTGGGGGAAATGCTGGCGTTCCCATCATCTGCCAGGACTGAAACTTGTATCAGAATCAATTAGTGTCAGTCCTCCCTCTATTTTAAGACAGAGAAATCAAAATATCTGCTGCATGATTGTTTAGAGGAAACCTGGGAGGGGCACTTTCTCAGGAAGTGCAGTAGTAGAATGACAGATAATGGTTTTAAGCTGACAGAGGAGAGATTTAGATTGGATATTAGGAAGACTTTCTTTCCTTTTTGTGGGGGCATAACGCACTGGCACAGGTTGCTCAGAGAAGTTGTGGCTGCCCCATTCCTGGAGGTGTTCAAGGCCAGGCTGGATGGGGCTTTGAGCAACCTGATCCCAGAAGAAGGGGAATGTTCCCGCCCATGGTAGGGATTCAGAACTATATGACCTTTAAAGTCCCTTCCAACCCTAACCATTTTATGATTATATGATTGCTTTATGCTTTTGCAAGCCAAGTTTTCTTTAACCTGTCAAAGTTTCTAAGCAAAGAAACTTGCTTTATTTTTTGGTTTTGTTACTGTGTGATTTGTGCAACTTCCTGGTGCCTAACATAATAAATACTTTGGAGATCCGACAATAATGGCATTGAAATTGCTTAGTCTTTGGGAAATCTTTGATAGCAGATTAGATCTCAGTGAAAGTGCTGGTAAAATACATCATTTTGCTTTTGTTTTCTTCGCGTAATGAATGTGTAATAACGTGTAATTGCAGTATTTCAGGTTTTATATTTCTTGTTCACAGTCGTTTCAATCTTAATATTGTACCGTTAAGGACTTGGTGCAGCCTTAAGTCTTAGTCCCTGACTTTTATCTTCTGTCTGTACATCCGTATGTACCTAATTAAATTTGTGAAGGAAAGAGCTAGGTCTGTGTGGGGTATGGCAGTTGTGTTGCTTCTTTGGTGGTGAGATAATATTTCATCCTGTTATGGCATCGAATGTTTTGTTGAATGATTTCATAAATTAAGCAACTAAAATAATGGTGTGTGGTCTTAGGAGAATAACAAAAGTTTTTTATTCAATGAAACACTTAACTGTTCAAATAGAAAACAGCTTATTTGAAGGCCAGCGCTGGAAAATGTATTTGAAATACAGGTGTTGAAGATGTAAGAAACAGAAGGGTATTTAAAATGTAAAGTTGAAAACTGTGGGTTTAACAGGTGTATGCTAGTTTAGGCTTTTTCAAAACATAATTAAAGAGCCATGGTCACAGTAAGCAAAGCAGTCTTGGGTGTATCCCTGGTTCTATCTAGCACTACTTCTCCTGACCTAGCACTCCCATGTGTGCTGTTTTGTTAGTTTTCTTTTTTTTGTTCTCTTCTGTGCTTTTCCTGTGAAAAATATGGACTAAGGACATACAGTCTCCAGCTACTGAAAGCTAGCTTTTGTGAACAGACGTCTTTCACGAATTTCTCCTACGCTTCATTTATATTTATATTTTTTTTCTAATATTTGCTCATCAGACCAACTTTTCTGCATGGGCTGCAGCAGCTCTACTGAAAACATGTTTTGTGTGTTTAGGTAGTCTCAATTTTTTTCATACTAATGAATTTGTTTCTGTGCACAGAGTAAGGGGGTTTTATATGTCTGGAAAAAAAAATCCAAACAGATTGTCTACGCATATCCTACCCCAGTGTAATAATTTATTTTAGTTAGTTTTAGTGTTTTTTAGTGTTTTTATTTAAATCTGAGCAGAGATTCTTGGAGAAAATGGAATTTGTCTTAGTGCTCTTCAGCCTGCATTAAATGTGCAGGAAGGTTTTAAACAGTAATAATAGAATGCACAGTTTTCACTGGGAGGAATTCACTGGGAGGAAGGGAACTGCTTGTGCCTGGAGCTCTGCCACCAGCTCTCACTTCCCACAGAAGCCAATGCCACATCTCCAGCCGTTAAGCCATCTTCTTGATTTGTGACAGGCAGAGGTGGACTTTGATTTCTTTTGGAACTGTTTGGCGTCTCTTATTTAAAAATGACTCAGAGTAGGGGCCTATATAGAGTGATTTATTGATATAATTCTGCCAGTATGATTATTGCAGCTGACTTGAGTTTGATTTCAGAAACTTCTCCCAAGCAGACCTTTTTGTGGAAATACTATTTTGATGAAATGTTCATAAATCAGGGATAAGGATGAAAGGAAATGTGCCTTGTGAGAAGGCAACCCCCGTGGACTATGGAGAAGAGAGGTTTATTTCACAGTTCTTTTTCATCTCCCATGTTAGAGCTGCTCTTAATAAGTAATTCAATATACTTGAGGGCAGAGAGAGCAGAATTTATTTCCCTCCAGGAATACTCAAATTCTTGCTCTGCCTATGTGTCTTTGGCTTCCTGAGGAGTGCCAAGCTGCAACCTTCAATGCACTGGAGCAGTCCCCTGCTGCTGGTCTTGCAGTGGGGCTGTTGCTTAGTGAAACTGATGGAAAATCTTAGCTTCTTTGCAGTGAAAGATGGAAACAAATGGGAGAATGGTGACATTATAAATAACAACAAACTCTTGAAAAAAAATCCAGACTTTCAGTCCTGCAGCTAGTGCCAGTAATTACACTGCCATTGTTAGTTCAAGATGAGTCAGTGTGAAAGCGTACTGTGGGCTTGGTTTGGAGCCTTTTCTAGAGTAAAAGAAAACTCACCCAAAGAGGCACCTTGAACCCCAAAGAAGGGAGTACTCACTGTGCAACTCTTGGTAGAAGCAACCCAGAAAATTCTATATCTGCAAAATCCTGCCTTTTTTTTTTCTTTTTTCCAGAGGAGGATATCTTGCTGTAAACAAGACACAAACTTTAGCACTGCTCAGGTCATGCTCAAGGTGGACACTTTTCTGTAAAATTGCTAAAAAGCTCTGCATAATCATTGGTTGGCTAAGGAAAAGATGGGAATATATATGATTCATGGATGGAAAATTATGAAAGCAGCCAATGACACATACATTGTTCTCCTTGTTGAAGCTTTTCTTCTTTAGATTTCTACCTTTCTTAGGAAGCTCTATGGAGAATTGCACAACAGCTTCAGTGAGGCCTCTTGGTTGATCCTGGTGAAGCCCCCAAAACACGTGCTGGTTTCCATGGGCAGGCGCTGTCTTGGAGCGTGTGTATAAAAATCTCTCTTTGAGAACCATGTTTTAATCTGAATCTGCATTGTCACTTCTGTTTTTATTCTTTGCATAGTTAAATTGTACCCCTGTTCCAGGACTCTGACAGGTCTTTTTCTTCTTCATGGTGAAATGAGATGTAGAATGCTCTGAAGCTGAACATTTCCTGATGACTCTGCTTGGGATTGTATATGTTTATGAGGAACCACTATGTACTGGATATGCATCGTGTATTTGCCTTTGTTTCATAGAAACCATGGTTCCTTTGGTGCTGAAGTGTGTTGTGAATGTCTTTTGAGTTTGTAGATCCAAAAAAAAGGAGTAGAGGATTTTGGCTAACACATTAACAACCTGAGACTCCTTGTTGAAATCCAGACCAGTAATACTACTAGCTTATTCTTCAACACTTGATCAATGTCTTCTGCAGCCAAGTTTGCTGCTTCTTGAAACTGAGCCCACTTTAAGCCACACTTCACTGTAATATAGATGCCAGTAAGTGCAGTTGCTTTTTTGTTATATTCGCCTTCCACTTTATTATGGATTGATCTGTTTTGTTTATGAGCACCATAGAGCAAATACGATACTCTGATTTTATTTATGAGTAAGTGGTATCATTTTATATATGAGCAGAGTGGGCAGAAGTTTCTCAGCATAGTACAACAGCATCCTCAAGGAGCTCTACTTGCTACGTCAGAACAAGATTAATGTTACTCCTGTATTCTAGTACTATGGGAGAAATACCATTAGGGATGGCTGTTTTAGTCCTCTTTTGACCTTCTGTCAGTCTAAACAGTACAGAACAGTTGGTTTATGAACTGTGTGTGGTTTGAAGTATTTCTGATTTGTCTGATTAAAGTTTGGTTGAAGACAATACGTAGCTTTGCAGACAAATTTCAGCTTGCTGAGATGTAGCTCTTCGTGTAACGAGCCTTTTTTTAGTTCAGCTTTTAATGTAAAATCAGACTAGAAACACAGAGGCCTTTTCGGGTTTGGTGCATCCTGTGCTCTGAAATACATCCTGTCCCATTACTGGGAGTAGAGGTTATGTGGGTTGGACATGTGAGTCCAACTTAAAGATAATATAGGCAGATATAGTTAAAAGTGCACTCACAGTAGCCTTATCTAGGTGACATGGGATTTTTTTAAAGTGGAACAGAAGCATTCTTTTCAATATGCAAAAATGTGTTTTCTCTCATTGAGAACCCTGAGAGTCTCATGCTGCTAAACCCGTCAAATCAGTCTAATGCTGTCTTCTGTGATAAAGACTTGGACTTTTTTTTTTTTTTTTGCTTCTGGCTCTCAACTTACTATAAGCAATCTGAGATTATTTGCAAGCACTTAGGAATTAATGGAATTAGAGGGTTTCATTCTTTGTATTGAGACTTTCGATATGCACATTTTTAGTCTTTATTTCTTTTCATATAGAGTTGTAGACAGTGTACTGAAAGTTTATTTTACGTTTATTTTTCAGATTTTCATCTTTAGAGCTCTGTTTGACCCTAAGTACAACTAAGTACAAACTCTGCCTGGGGAGATTCAGGCTCAACATAAGTTAAAAATTCTTCACAGAAAGGGTCATTAGGCAATGGAATGGTCTGCCCAGGGTGGTGGTTGACTCGCCTTCCCTGGAGGTGTTTAAGCTGCAGGTGGATGAGGTGCTGAGGGGCATGCTTTAGAGATTGGTGGGAATGATTGGACTCAGTGATACAGTGGTTCTCTTCCAACCTGGTGATTCTATGATTCTTTACAGTAACAAAAAGACAATTCTTGTGTACCACGCTTTTTCAAATGCATTTTAAGATCTCAGTTATGAGGTAGTGATAATAGATGGCTCAAGACTATTGCTACCAGTTTGGGTAGTTTCAGAGTAAAAACATTTCTGGATAGAGGGAACGGCAGAGGCAAGTGTAAGCAGCGAGAGGGAACTTGGAAAGAGCATAGGAATGCTGTCCGGTTGTGTAAGGTTGGGGTCAGGAAGGCCAAGGTGCAGTGGGAGTGGAACTTGGCAAGGGAATTAGATATTAACAAGGTCTTCTGCAGGGTACATCAATCAGAAAAGGAAAGTTAAAGAGAGCGTACCCCCACTGATGGATGAAAATGGTGAACTGGTATCAGCAGACAAAGAGAAGGCTGAGGTACTCAACAACTTTTTTTGCCTCAGTCTTCACTGACATCCGCTCTCCTGACCCACCCTGGGTGAATGGACAACAAAAAGGGTACCAGGAGTTAAAGCCCCTCCCACTGCAGGGAAAAATCAGGTTTGTGATCACCTGAGGAACCTGAACAGATTTAAGTCTGTGGGACCTGATGAGATGCATCCCAGAGTCCTGAGGGAATTGGCTGATGTGGTTGGCAAGCCACTATCCATATTTGAGAAGTCATGGCAATTAGGAGAAGTCCCTGGGGACTGGAAGTACGGGTAATATTGTCCTCATTTTTAAAAAGGTTAGAAAAGGTGACCCTGGGAACCACTGACCTGTCAACCTTAACTCTGTGCCTGGGAAGATCATGGAAGCTGTGCTAAAGCACAGTGGGAGGACAGGGAGATGATTCAACACAGGCTTCACCAAAGGCAGGTCCTGGCCGATCAGCTTAGTGGCTTTCTATGATGGGGTAACCACAGCAGTGGGCATGGGAAAATGATGAATGTAAACTGTCTGGACTTGACAGCCCCTCACAACATCCTTCTCTCTAAATTGGAGAGATATGGAGTTGATGTGTGGACTGTTCGGTGGATAAGGAATTGGTTGGATAGTCACATTCAGAGAATAGTAGTCCATGGCTTGATGTTCAGATGGAGATCTGTGACAAGTGGTGTCCCTCAGGGGTCCATACTGGGACCAGTACTGTTTAATATCTTCATAAATGATACAGATGGTGAAATCCAGTGCACCCTCAGCAGTTTTGCAAGTGATACCAAGCTGAGTGGTGCGGTTGCCACACCGGAAGGATGGGATATCATTCAGAAGGACTTGGACATGAGCCAGCAGTATGTGCACTCACGGCCCAGAATGCCAACCATATCCTGGGTTGCATCAAAAGAAGCACAGCCAGCAGGGCGAGGGAAGTGATTCCGACCCTCTATTCCTTTCTTGTGAGACCCCTCCTGGAGTGTGTTATGTCCAGTTCTGGAATCCTGAACATTGGAAAGATATGGAACTATTGGAACAGGCTACAAAGATGATCCGAGGGCTGGAACACCTCCTATACCAGGACAGGCAAAGAGAGTTTGGGTTGTTCACCCTGGAGAAGCAAAGGCTTGGAGGAGGTCTTATAGTGACCTTCCAGTAACTGAAAAGGACCTACAGGAAAGCTGGAGAAGGACTTCATACTGGGGCACGTAGTGATAGAACTAGGGAGAACGGCTTTAAATTGGAGAGGGGAAGATTTGGATTAGACATTAGGAAGAAATTCTTCACAATGAGGGTGGTGAGGCACTGGCACAGGTTGCCCAGGGAAGCTGTGGCTGCCTGATCCCTGGAAGTATTCAAGGGCAGGTTGGATGGGCCTTGAGCAGCCTGGTCTGATGGGAGGTGTCCCTGCCTGTGGCAGGGTAGTTGAAGTTAGATGGTCTTTAAGGTCCCTTCTAACTCAAACCATTCTCCTGACAAGCTTGGCATGAGCTTAATTTGTATCTAGCCATCAATTTATCATATGTAATTCAGAGGGCAGATGAAGTTGTAGCAGGTGAAATCATGGTGCTAGGCCATTGGAAGTTTAATTGTTAAAATCTGTTAGTTTAAAAAGAGAAGCTGAATATCTATGTGTTCATGCATGCAGTTCTTGGAGAAGTGGCTTGTGCTCAGGAGTACGCAGTGTTGTTTCTAGGCATTGCTGTAGCAGTCGGGTGTTTGCAAGCTGCACATAGCAGGGCCACATACAAGATGAGTGGGAGGTGGTTAGCAATAATCATCTATTTAATTAATCTTTACTCCCAGCACAGATGCTGTGATGGAACTTAACTCATCCATTGCATCTGACAGGGGATCAGTTAACATTTTTGTTAATAATACTGTGACCTACACTGAATCTCTTTCCTACTTCTGCTGCCTTTGTCTCCTGATGAAAGAGCCCGTGCCATTATGAAAAGCTGGAAAGCTGGTGATGGACCTTGTGGGCTTTTTTAACCCTATTCATGAATCACTCATCTTCTAAATGGTTCTGCAATTTAGGAGCTGTTGAATGATATTAAGTTAAATGTACGTGGGGCTCAAAAATCCCTGGTCTGACCTTAGTCTGAATCTAAGTCACTTTATGTGCAAAATTGGTGGCCATGGATTCTTTCTGTTACTCTATAAAGCATATAGGTAGGCTGCATTTCCTACAAAGCATTTTAGTTGCCTTTTTTTACCTGAGACAGCTTATCATAGCTTTCTTTTTCTTAAGGCCTCACGCTTTGGTTTTGGTAATTCTGATCAGATTTGTTTACGCATTGTTTGCCTTCAGATTCTCTAAGTGTTATTTTTGGATGGTACTTGAGATGGAAGTTGCAGGATATGTAAGACCAACTCCTTCTTGCTTTATTGTTCATCTCAGTGGCAGAAATTTAAGTTACGGTTTCCAAGTTTGTGTCTCTGTGTAAGAGAGAATAAAGTTTATGCCTGTGTCCTGTATTAGCATTTCTATTTTAAGTAGAGTTGTTTTGTATTTAACAGATAAGTCTGTTCTTTATTGGAGAGATTATTCTATACGTATATTTTATATTATAAAAAACCTGCAACTTTAAGCCCCAGGAGTTTAGTTTTCATAACAGGATTAGAAAAAAGTAACTGAGCTTTACTTAACAAATATTACCGTGAATGTATAGATCTGATGACAGAAGGTTTTATTATCTGTCCATGCATATAGCCAGTAGATAAAACACACTTCATCTTCTTGCTGTGACAACACCATTCCTGCCTACCAGATTGTTCCATTCGGCACAGGGGGGGGAAATCTAATTAAAGGGAGAAAACTGAATTTGGAAAAGACTGAGTATGCCATATTGTTTTTTCCCCTCACTAAATGCAGGATTAGTCATGATTGGACATCATGATTATGCCTTATGTGAATGAAAGACTTGCCTTTTATTTCTGAAAGTGACCACTTGATTTGAGAATACTCTAGTGGCATAAGATGACCCAGGTTGTCTGCATCATGGAGTTTTAGTCAGATGGTCAGATACGGTGATTAGTATCAGTCTTAATAAAATTATAAGTAAAGGACCAATGGATTTACCCTGTTTCTTTCTTTAATTATTAGTTTTGTGGTTTTTTTTTCATATGTGGCTTTTAGAATTGGATTCTGAGAGGCATCATGTCTCCAGATTTTTAATTGATAAGGAATTTGACTGGCTGTGTAGGAAGGAGGAGGGAAAAAGTAGGAAATGGGAATACACTCCACTTGAGTGCCAGAACTCATTTCAGGATCTGAAGTTGTGTTTTCCTTAATAACGTTATTTAAAGACAGATCAGCATTACGGATTTCCATTAATAAGGGTGTCGCTAAAGCAGAGACAGCACTGCTGCTAGGCTGCTGCAGTCGGTTGGCAGCATGATCAGCACTAAGAGGAAAAATGTCATTATTGTGGCAGCAGGGGCTGGCAGGATGCCTGTTGAGGAAGAAGGAGCCAGGACAGAAAGCTGTTTAGCAGATGATGGTTTCAGTAGGACAAGGTTAAGCACAAATAGCTAGACATGGGAGAAGCTGCATTTAACAAGCAGGTCAAAGTGGTAGTTTTGCTCTTATGTGAGGACAGAGCTAGCATGGAGTGATTCCCTGCTTGGGCAGAGGGGTGGGAATAGAAAAATCTAGAGAGGTCCTTCCCATTGTAAGCAGCTCAGGGTTTGTGTGGAGGAGTCTGCAGATGGGTTTGAGGGCATGTGTGCAAGCTGCTTGCAGCCTTGTTCCTTTCCTGCTCTTGCATTCCCTTAACTGCTCTGCCCATTGTGGGAATTTGCTTTCCTGGCTTTGCTAAGCTTTCTCTCTCCAGTTTCCAAGCTCAGTCCAGCAAGGATGTTGGCGAGAGCAGCAAGAAGAAAACTGCTGGTTGTAGGAACATCATTGGTTGCTGTGTTCTGCTATAAGACTTCATTCAAGTGTTTTTCTTCCTTTTCCCTTGTGAAAGTGTTTAAAGTTCCCTAGAATTTGTGTAGATATGTAGGCAAAGAGCATAATGCCACTTTACACTAAGAAAGCTTCTATTCTCGATTCCGACTTCAGCTACATTAAAGTAAATCTAGAGTTTATTAGGATACTTTCATCTGATGTCTGTTTAATATTACCATGCAGCTGTCCTACTGTCCTGCAGATGTGAGAAGACAGTATGTTAGGAAACTTAATTAAGAATTAATATTTTAACATTGGAATTAACCCTTTGAAGCAGAGGGAGTTAGCTAGTGTTGTGTTGCAAATCATTGTGTAGCAGAGGCTTTAATTCTACCTGCTTAGGCTTTAACTAGAGCTGAAGAGTAGAGGACGTGGGGCTCTAGCCCCATGACACAAGTTTGTCATTAAACATTTTGTACTCAAAAGATATCCTTTCAGAAAGGAAATCTGCATTAGGAAAAGGTTTGTATTATTTCTTTCCTATGTTCCCTAGATACTATGACAGAAATAGTTGTAAGTGCATATAAATACCTTGGCTCCCAGTGTATGTATCATTCACATCCAAACCAGAGACTTTAAGGCAAAGATGGTTTACTTATAAGAAAACGGCCAAGAAAGGGATCTCTACAGAAGCTTGCTGCTTAACTTACTTTTTATGATTTTCTTCAGTGGGATCAACCCTGCAGACTGTTTTTAGCTTCATACACTGGATCTTATTCTGCAAATTCTCATGTGAACATGCCTTACTGCTCTGTTTGTTTTTACTAGTGCTGCTATAGTTTCCTGAATAAGCTGTAGTTTGGGAAAATGGAAATTTTCTGACGTCATGAAATTTTTGCTACAATATGTTGGTTAAAACTGGACAATATTGTTGAACTTGTGCTCCTAGTAAAGCATACATTAAGAAATTGTCATAGTTATTTTAAATTACTTGTTCTCATTGCTCTAGCCTAGCCACTCCTATATTTTAATAACCGTCAAATATCATTGAAAGCTGAAAAGATCCTAACTGTTATATTTGGGGTTTTGTTTAGAATGTTTAACATCTCTCAGGAGCTTCTGAAATGTGGTATTTTTATTTTCTGTTTTCCTTTGGTTTTAATTCTTAAATGATCCCTCTTTTCAGATTTCAAATTATAATCTATTTCCTGATGCATTGCTGACGCCCGTGAGCCATGTCAGAAGTACTTCCAGGTCAGATGCCCTTTAAAAGATTCTACTTTACAACATGAAACTTTATTTTCCTTCTTCTTCTCAGGCCCATATTTCACTTTCATTTCTCACTCATACATGAAAAAAAGCAAAAACTTAGTTTTTAATGGTGCCTTTTAGAAAAAGCTCTATCCTGCTTTTAAAAAACTATTCCTGTAGGTAATACAATGCAAATCAGTCTTATTAGGGGTAAACAAAGACCAGTCATGCACTGTTTTCTGTTTGCAATGGCATTTTCTCTCTCCTTCTTGCTCTGTAAGGTTTATGAGAAGATTGAAAAACATCAATAAAAGCCATTCACATAATAGCGTTATTTGTATTGTTGTGATGCCTAGAAAATTGGGACTACTTTGTGTTGAACACATTATAGTGGTGAAATTATTATAATCTGTATAGGTGGGTTTCTAAATGTTAAAGTACGCAGGTGAGACTGATTTGTTTTAAAAAGTAAGTAAGATAAAATCGTTAATGAACTGCTGTGACAGATATTCTGCCTATCTAAGTGCTGTCTTTAAGCACCAACATTTTAATGTTATTATTCCCAGTAATGACAATATTCTAATTATTATTCTCATTTTTCACCAGTCCAGTATTTTTACATAGAATGTCCTATTTTTACTCGCTTATAACTTATCACTGTTCAGTCACTTTAGCTGAGATTCACATACCAACTCAGTGATTCCTTGTCCACTTGTCCATTTGTGTTTGCTTCTGAGCAGAAGGCAGAGTAGTTGAAAAAAGGGTGTCCTGTGCTGGCAGTGGTGTCCTTGCCCATGGGCAGGCAGCATGAGGAGCTGTGGTGAGGTGCCAGAGTTGAGGGTGCAGCAGTGATGTGCGTTAGGCACCCCTGCAGCGAGAGAGGCGGTGTTGGTGGGAGAGATGAAATAAGATATGGGAAATTGGTGATTGGAATTCCAGTCTTGAAATTATAGACACAGGAAGAAGTTGCGTTTCCTTGAAATTAGGAAGTTGAGATATTCTTCCTCTGGGATTAAGTGTTTTAAGCATCACCATGTCCTCTATAAAGGAGGAGATGCGGGCTATACCTCTTCTTCCCTCTGCTGTTCTACTACACAATTTACATTTTCCTTCAGTGCATTTAAGCATTTCCTTGCGTTCAGATGTTTTCCAGCGCTTCTAGTTAGTCCTGGTCAGGTAGCAACTTCTGCCCTGTAGGTGCAAGGGCTGTCCTTTCCCATCTATATTTCTTATTCCCTTTTGGTATCTTTGGTTGCTTCCCTTTTTCTCACCTTTATATCTGCTTCAGGGGGTGGAGGGATGCAAGTTGCATGTATCCCAGAGCCTGGATGCAAGTGTGGAGTGACAACCAGCAAGTAGGGGCCTGCCCTTTGAAAGGACAACCAACTGCTTGCTTTGTGTGCCTTGTGGTACCATTCCCATATTCATTGATTATTTGATCATGATAATTCAATCAATGAATCACTTAAAAGCTGGTCAGGAGGAGAGATGATGCCTAAAAAAAGGCTTATTTTGACCTTTTTCTGCTTTTGATCATACCCAAACCAAATTTAGCACCCAACTTACACACAGTGCTTGGGTTGCAAAGACTTCTGGAGACTTTGGTTCAGTTGTGGAGCCATGTGCCGATGTTCATCATAATTTAGTGGCGGAGTTTTATCATGAATATTAGTAGTACAATGCATTTAGTTTCAATGTGCTTATTCTTACAATATTTTGGTAACTGTAGTGCCAGCTGCAGGAGACTGGCTGAAGGTAATCTGTCAGGCAGATATTTAAGCTTTATCTAGGAAGATTATTTTTTAAGAAATTTGTTTGGTGGTAGAAATCATCGTACAAAGCAATTTATTTGGAATACAGGACAAGAATAAGTGTCAATCTTGTTCCATATTGTGGAAGTTGTTTTTTTTAATCATTAATAAATATAACTTGTTTTAATTTACTGAAGCATAAAGTGAAAATATAATCTAGTGAAATGTGTAGATGCTGTATGATTCCTTAAGTTCTAAAGGTCAGGCAGTGGGCCAAAATTACCCTACCCTATTAATTTATTTTTTATGTGACCTCTAGATTGTCAGACTTTTATTTGATTGACAAAAAATATAAAGCAGCCAGTCCATAAACACAGGCCATTTCATGTTTTTAGATTAAAACGCGCTTTGGTAACATTGTGTAGGATCGGATGTGGCCTTACTGCCTTAGGCTTGGTTGGTTTTAGTCAAGATGCAGAAAACAACATTCCTGGATACGTTTATGAGAAATATGGTTACAAAGTTCCTTTAAATTATGTGATGCTTGTGTTTTGTGGGTAAGGCCCAAATTGTAGATTGGTTGTTACCAGATACTAATGGCTTTTGCACTGTGTGTGTGTGTGTGTGTGGTGATCTAGACCAATTAGAGTAGTGGTGCTTGAGGAAATGGCACACTGGAATATTTGTAAAATTTAGTTTAAATTTGGTTCTGAACAAGTTTTAGAAGTTGTTCTAGGTGTGGGATTTGGGGAACAAAGAGTATACTTGATCTGCTTGGTTTTACATGAACTCAAATTCTGGTTGGGAGTGTGCAGATTTGACAGCACATCAAACAGGGAATACTAGCAACTGCGTGTGCATTTAGGTAACATTATGAAGTGTTCCTTCTCAGTCTGTGTTTATGTATGTGTTATTTTAAAACCCATATATTTAATCTCTTATAAAACTGTGCAGCAGTCAGTTCTGTCATATATCAAATATACAGGGATGCAGCACAATTCAGGTGGAATGATCTGTCATTGGCTAGCTCAAATTATAGCTTTGCATTCCTGAATAAGCCCCAGACATGTTTTTATGTGTAATATAAGCAATCCATGATATCTGAGAATTAGAAACAACAGAAAGGGTGTTTCTTGCTTTGGCAGGTGGGAGTGATTTATTAATTGGCCTCTAAATTGCATGCCAGATGTCAAACAACAGTGACTACCGCACTACATAAAATGAGGTGTTCGTGGAGCATTTGTGGGATTATTTGTGGGAGCCATAAATAGACAGTACAAGAACAAATTATACTTTTAAATAAATATTTTTTTATCTTATCATAGTCTAAAAATCTCTTCCCCCAAAAAACATGCTTTCTAAAAATGTAAGCTGTGCCCCTACCTAACAAAAAATTAGAAACTTATAGAATCATAGTGTCATAGAATTGTTTGGATTGGAAGGGATCTTAAAGATAATCTAATTCCACTCCCTGGGGTACCTCCAACTAAATCAGGCTGCTTAAAACTCATCCAACCTGGCCTTGAACTGTTCAGGGATGGGACATCCCCTGCTTCCCTGGAAAACCTGTACCAGTCCCTCACCACCCTCATCATGAGGAATTTCTTCTTAATGTGTAATCCAAATCTTCTCCCTTCTAATTTAAAGCCGTTCCCCTTAGTTCTATCACTACATGCCCCAGTATAAAGTCCTTCACCAGCTTTTCTGTAGGCCCTTTTCAGTTACTGGAAGGTCACTATAAGATCTCCTCCAAGCCTTTGCTTCTCCAGGGTGAACAACCCAAACTCTCTTTGCCTGTCCTGGTATAGGAGGTGCTCCAGCCCTCAGATCATCTTTGTAGCCCTCCTCTGGACCCATTCCAATAGTCCCATATCCTTCTGATGTTCAGGATTCCAGAACTGGACATAGTACTTCAGGAAGGGTCTAACAAGAAAGGAACAGAGGGGCAGAATCGCTTCCCTTGCCCTGCTGGCCACGCTTCTTTTCATGCAGCTCAGGATACGGTTGGCCTTCTAGGCTGCGAGCACACACTGCTGGCTTATGTCAAGCTTCTCATCAGTCGTCACCCACAAGTCCTCCACAGGGAAAGAATGGAGCAGCCCTTTTTTTGTTAGGGTTGTCCCTGGCTCTGAAGTCAAGTACATGTCTTTTATTTATTGCCCCTCTGAACCTTCTACTTCCCACTATAAAAAAAATAATACCAAACAACAAACCAAGCCAAAAAAAATGGAGTGGAAGGGGAGAGAAAGACAAAGAGCAGAGAAAAGGCAGGTGTTAGGATTCAATGTCTGACTGCTGACTGGCCAGGCAGGCTTGAAATTATCATTTCTATCCTGGATGAAAAAGGAGCAGCATCTGTCTGCTTAGAAATTTCTGAAGTGTTTTGCTTCCTAGTGATGAGTGCTTGAGGAGTTGGATTTCTTTACCTCCTCATTGGAGGTTGGGGTGAAATATTACAATTAAATGAATGTAAGGATGACTTCTGGACTCCCAGGCATTTGCTAAGGGCACCCCTTCTATTGCCAGACTTGCCTGCTACAAAATCAGACATAAAAATCTGCGCTAAAGCTGCTATTTATAATCAAACTTTCTACTTTTTCTTATTTTTTTCATATTTTTTCTGCCTCTGCTTTTCCTTATTTACTACACAAAGCTTTTTTCTGTTCTCTTGCGCACTTAAGTCATGGTAATTTTCCTACTGTACAACAGTTATGTAAATGTCACATCCCGTTACCAGAAGCCCTAACAAAATAGCGTATATCATGAATATGTTTTATCACTGTTTCTTTTGTTTTTCTAGTTGATTCTGGTGTGGACGCTTTGGCAGTGTTTATGGCAAGCAGCAGCACGACAGATGTTGTGAACCGCAACAACCCTGCCACCCCACCAAACACCCTTAACCTGCGCTCCTCTCATAATGAACTTCTGAATGCGGAGATTAGGCACACGGAGACCAAGAACAGCACTCCTCCAAAATGCAGGAAAAAATATGCGCTGACTAACATTCAGACAGCCATGGGTCTTTCTGATCCAGCAGCGCAGCCCCTTCTGGGGAACAGCTCTGCCAATATAAAGCTGGTGAAGAATGGAGAAAACCAGCTAAGGAAAGCTGCAGAACAGGGACAACAGGATCCTAACAAAAACCTCAGTACCACTGCGGGCATAAACGTAACTTCTGAGAAGTTTGAAGGCAAAGAGCCGATCCCACAGGATTCCTCTGGCTGTGAAATATTACCCTTGCAGCCAAGGAGGACCAAGAGCTTCCTGAATTACTATACGGATCTAGAGACGTCTACTAGAGAGCTAGAGCAGAATTTTGTTGTGATGGAAGATAAATCTGCACAAAGCAACAGCCAGGCTTCTACCGTTATTGTCAATGGGGAAGGCCTGCCCCGTAAACAGAACAAAACGAGCCCAGAGGATGGCCAAGTTGCCACAGTGTCATCAAGTCCTGAGACTAAGAAAGACCACCCAAAAACTGGGGCCAAAACTGATTGTGCCCTCCATAGGATTCAAAACCTGGCCCCAAGTGATGAGGACTCCAGCTGGACTACTCTGTCCCAGGATAGTGCTTCGCCAAGCTCGCCCGATGAAACAGGTACACAAGTAAAAGCTGCTCATGGCCACTGTTCTAGAAATGTGTTGCTTAACTCCTCTCAGCTGGTGGCTGGAAGGAGGGAGGACACTTACAATCTTTTTGATGAGGAAGTGAATTGCATCATAACACAAGCTTTGGGCTTGCATGCAATTCTTTGTCCCCTTAGGAATGCCTGACAGCCTCCTACTCGGTCCTAGCAGCTTTGGTGCTGCCTTGGGAAAGGTAACAGCAAATGCTGTAGACAGGGTCCTAAAACTATGACAACTGCACCTTTTCCTATTTTATAAACAATTGCTTTTCACTAATTGGTGAATACATGTTGTGAGAATAGGTGATTGGAGATCGTAAACTAAGTGCCTACACACAACAAATTTTTGTGAACAGTGATTTTCAGGTACAGCAAAAATTGCTACTTTCCTAATTTCAGATCATTGTAGGTGTCCCCCCCTCTGCCCTCACTCTTTTGGTGATACTCTTTTATTTTTAAAGAAGTCTTCCCAAATCCTGCATTATTTAATTTCTGTGTTTTGTGTTGTTTGTGCAGCAGTTCTGTGCAGTAATTCAGAAGGTCAGACAATGGCATTTTGTATTATAGTTTCTCCAGAATGTGACAGTGATGTCACACATGCCTATACCAAGTATGCTTATTATTTCAACAGTTATTATGCACTGGCTCTGTTATTTACAGTGTCTGTATTATTTTTAAAACTGTAGAGAGCTCATTTACTCTAGCTAGTGGCCTTTGTAAATTTTTTTTTTTATTCAAGCCAATATACAAAGGTACAACTGTGTCAATGAGGGAAGGCAATTTGATTCTTGATGGTGATGTGGAGTTAAAGAAGTTCATCATACCTGTATTTTAAGTGATTTCATTATTACAGCACAAAGATTATATACTGTTAGGAGACCATTGTCTAAATCAATAGCTACATTGCATGAGTTGTGCATGATTATGAAAATAGAGATTTTTATTTTCATGTGTGTGGTTTCCTTTTTTAAAATTGCAATCAGAAATCCTCACTACATGATGTATAATGGATCTTCTGATCATCTTTTTGATATATGACAAACCTTTACTGGTTAAAACAAAATTATTGGAAATTGTCTCTTCATGTGCAAAATGAAAAAAAAATCAGTTAACTAAAATTGATATTTGAATTAATATTATTTCTTTGGATACTTGATATGAATGTGTCACATCAGGGATAACATATTCAGGAGAAACTATCAATAGAAAGTATTTAGATAACTCAGTGCCCAGCTTGCTGGCGTCTTCTGTCTTTGTAATTGCCCCAGTTCTGGCAATGAGAAACATGAATTGAAAACATATAATCACCAAAAACTATTTAAGAGTAATTCCAAGTAGTCTAATTAAATATGGGTGAGTTCAGTCTTTGTAAGAAAAGAGTTAAAAATAAACAAATCCCTAGAAAACCTCAGAATTTCCTTTAAAGGACAAAGTAGTAGAGGTGCTTTCTTCTCATCCCAGTGGATATTGTCTGAAGGCAGTGAGTAGGGCATAGCACCTGCCATGTTGGATTGGATTGCTAGTTGAAACATACCTGCATGTGTATAAGTGTATTTGTGGACTCTAAGAGCATTCAGCAGTTGTAACTTGCAACTTAAATATTCATCTTTTAGGATTATTGACTACCTTGACTTTACCTCCATACTGATAAAATAGTTTCATTAAATGTTTCTAATTTCTTTCCAAAATGGACTCTTAATTGATAGAACAGAAGAGAGTGAAGAAATAAAATGTCGAGTTGCTGTGGGTGCCAGGACAACTTTTGAACATGATAAAGCAGGCCAGTTTCTCAGGCTCCCCTGCAGGTCCTTACAGGATGCTGAAAAGAGGGGTGCAAAAAACAATGCTAATGGGCTTTGAAAAAGCAGACATCACAGATGGTGCAAATATTTCCAGGCTTACTCATTAGGGGGCAACTTTTCTAGTTGTTCTCAGTGGCACCAACCTTTTTGGTTTGAGTAATGTACCACCTCTAGGCAAGTTAATATATCTCTGAGGGTGTTTGAAGTGGAATAAGAGGTGAAATAAAAGTTGAGTAAATGAGCTGAACTATGTCTTTTGAGGGGGAGTCAAGAACAGTTCAGTGTGTTGCATTGTAAACACCTGTGCCTTTTCTATCTCCTTCCCAACAGTACCTTTCCTTGAGGTAGTGTGGTGCTGACTGACCAACATTCACACTTCTCTGTGCCAGGTCATACCAGGGGAATTGCCTCACTTGCCAGATAATTTGAGTGCTATGGCAGTGGGTATAGTTGGAAGTGCTGAAGGAAATGAAGGAGCCCTTGATGCTTCCTGAAACCCCTTAAACCCTTCTGCAGAAGTAGAATATGCATCCAATGCATTTGTGTCAGTGGTAGTTGACCAAAGATTCACATAGAGTCTGTCTGTCCCATCTGAGGTCACAGACTAGATTGAGAGCCCATATTTAGGAGTAGGCAGGAAGAAGAAACCTCAGGAAGCAAGGACAGGTGGTATCTTTGGCTCTCTTGTGACTGATCTCATTTTAACTATGCCTTCTTTGGAGGCATTGCCCTGGCCTACTCAGGCCATCTACTCCAGAGGCACGTGGCACTTTCTGCTGCTGTAGATCTTTCCAGTCTTTATAGTGTAATCTTCCATTCCTCGTTGTTCCTATATACCAGCATGGGTGAAGGGAAAGCCCTTCTGAGTGAGGAGTCATGCAGTGAGCCCTCGTGCTCCTGCAGGTGTGAGATTTTGGGCATGGCCAGGGCTCCTCACCGCCACTGCATCTGGGTGGGAGGAGAGCATTGCGTGGGGTCTTCACAGCTCAGTGCTCTCCGTCCGTTGTGTTTGTGCTCCAGTAATAACTGCTAGGGGACAAAGGGAGAAAGGCATTTGGGAGGAATCTGCAAAAGTAGATGGTTCTATTCATATGACTTCTGGGAAGGGGAAGAAAACACTCCAGTTTTGAGAACAATTGATCTGTAAAAGAGTGAAGTCCAGCAGATACCTGAAGAATTGTTAGTGTTCAATCAAGTGATTACATTTAGCACTTAATTATTAGTGGGAATACAATAGAAATATTGTTTTCTTGAGAAATCACTATTGAAAATAACATTATTCTTCTTCCAGGGCTTTGAATGGTTTTGTCTTCCTCTTCCCTGTGTTAACATGGTTCATTATTCAAATCCCAGAAAATGGAATGTTGTTTTGTGGGATTTTTTGTTTTCAGATGTTTTGTTTTGGGGATATGTAATTCAAAGATCCTGAAAAAAAATGCTTTTAATTGTTTGTGCAGAGGATGCATCTTTGTTTAGACAAAAACCTCCTGATCTCTGTTTAGGATGAGGTTTTCCTTGTTTTCTTTGTGGTCTAATAAAAAGATGTTCTCAGGAGGCTTAACTCTCTCTCTGAATGAGAAGACCGAAATAAGACAACTCAGTTTAAAGATGCAAACCAGTTGGTTGGTCATTAAAAACATGTTAATGTTGCTGATTAGTAATGTTGCTAAATGAATATAATAGACTTTATTAATAAGTGGGGCACCAAACACCATAAGCACAGTACAGTGTAAGAATTGTGTTCTGAGGTAGCTCTTTTCTTTTCCAAAAAATTATCTGTATCTGCCTCTTGACAAGAACTTCATTGACTTCAGCTTTCAGAGAATATTATGAACTCTTTAAGCTTTCTAACCTTCTTTCTGAGAGTCACTGCTTCAGAGAAGAAAGCGTCTGGGGTGATTGGAGAAGCAGAAAAGATCTGTAGACAACAGAACAATAAGATGTCTTCAAGATGCTTGGCATGTATCAAGCCCTAATGGGTTTCAGACAGCCATTCTTAGAGACAGGCTAGGGCTTATCACCAGAGCTGACTGATACCCAGCACTGCAGGCAGGCAGTCCTTCCCAAACAATCTTGTTTGCTTCTGTTGGCCTCAGGCACTGCATCTTCTCCTACTGCACCTATCTAGCTGAATCTGCTGTTGTTCAGAGAGAATCTTGCAAATAACCAAACACTGGCTGTAGATGTCATTAAACCTGCAAATGACCTGGAACTGGTGTTGTATCATGAGGAATGCTTCCTCCTCTCTTAAGAGGATCTCCATAGTCTAGTTTTCAGAGGAAATGCATCTTGCATTGTGACACCATCTGCCTATTCTTTGTAGTCACCATTTTCGCATACACTTCATGAATCTGTGTGGCGCCAACAGCAAGAGTCAAGTGCATACCCAAGATCCCAAAGCCAGGGAAGGATGGAGTGATTCTGATGTGGTTTTGGATGAATCTCACCAGAAGGTCTCTAGGAGGAAAGTACATTTCTTAAACTTCTGTCGCCTGAAAAAGTCCTTAGTAAATGCAGCACTCCAAGTAATAATCTCTAAGTTGGGAATGAGAATTCTTTGGGGGGGAAAATGAATTCTCTTTGCCTCAGAACCAAGAAAAATACTGGAGTTTGCTTTTGCTTCCCATTTCCTCTTTTACCATAATTTGAACACCATCACCCCACCACCACCTCCTTCCAGAGCAGGCAATAGCCCAATAATTAGGAAGGTTCCTGAGATGCACTAGAGAGTGTAGGTTTTCTTACTCTGGTATGGTCACCCTTTTTACTATCTTCAGAACTTTGCTGCCCCTGTGCAGACTCCCAGCCTTCACTGGGTCTCCACTTTCTCTGCCTTTGGCTCTCACAGTGCCGTGCTTCTCCCTGGTTGAAAGGAGAAGGTCATTCAGAGTGATGTCAAAGTGCAAGCATCCCTTTCTACAGTGAGCTCTGCTGCTGTATGTGCCTACCATATACCAAATGCCTGTCTGCTGCTCGTCTCTAAGCAAATCCAGGAGGGCAGTTTAATAGCTGGTAACAAATAAATGAGTTCAGCCCGGTACAGAAATGATGGTGATGAGACTGGCCTTTGGAGATCAGAAGTGTCACTGTAAATAGAGCTTGGTGTTCTGAAATAACAGCGTATCTGGATAGAATAGCCCTCTAATAAGATAAAAATTACAGCAAATCATGAACTAGTCAAATATTTATACCAATGGTCAAGTTCTGACTCTGATTTTAACCAGCATCTTTGACAAAATTAAAATGGATGTGCTCTTAAAAGCTCCATTTTTCCTTTGCAGTACCTATCTGATACAGACAACGAGAATGTTATTTACTACAGAAATGTTTTCTGTGTTCCTGAGCGTGGAAAAAGATTTATCGTAGTAGAAATACATTCAGTTACACTTTGGATAAACACAAGTCCTAGAATACTGGAAAAATAATATATTCATCATCAATACAGTTTTATGATTCTAGGTAAATATCAAGTTTTCAGATACTGGGGCATAAGAGACTCTAGTTTACACCTGCAATGCATCCTAATGGCCTGTCAACTTTTACTATTGAGCCTTTTTTTTTAAAAAAAAAAAATTCTGTGTGTTACCAATAGCCATGTATCATGAACAGTGGATTATTATCCTCTATTGATTTTCCAAGTAGGTAGTAACAAAATCCGTCAAAAAAATCTGAGGGCAATTAAAAGGAACTTCAAGGCCTTAGGATGTATGGTGAAGGGATTGGGGGCATAGGTCATGCTCTCATCTGTCATTCCAGCTACAGGGAATGGTGAGGGGAGGAATAGGAAGAGTGAAGAAATAAACACCTGGCTCTTAACCTGGTGTGAGAAGCATAACTTTGGGTTCTAAGCTGGGAGGAAGTGTTGATCTGCTTGAGGGTAGGGAGGCTCTGCAAAGGTGTCTGAACAGGCTAGACCTGTGGGCTGAGACCAATGGTGCAAGGTTCAACAAAGCCAAGTGCAGAGTCCTGCACTTGTGACACAAAACCCTCATGTGCTACTGTAGGCTTGGGAAAGAGTAGCTAGAAAACTGCCTGGCAGAGAAGGACCTGGGGATGTTGGTTAACAGCTGGCTGAATATGAGCCAGCAGCGTGCCCATGTGGCCAAAAAAGCCAATGGCATCCTAGCTTGTATCAGAAATAGCATGGCCAGCAGGGCCAGGGAGGTTATTCTGCCCCTGTACTTGGCACTGGTGAGGCCACACCTCAAATACTGTGTTCAGTTTTGGGCCCCTCACTACCGGAAAGACATTGAGGTCCTGAAGCATGAACAGAGAAGAGCGACAAAGCTGATGAAAAGGCTGGAGTGTTAAGTCTTACAAGGAGCAGCTGAAGGAACTGGGGTTGTTCTAACCTGGAGAAGAAGCAGCTGAGGGGGCACCTTATCGCTGTCTACAACTACCTGCATTGCAGAGAGGTGGGTATTGGTCTTTTCACCCAAATTACAGGTGATAGCACAAGAAGAATATACCTCAAGCTGTGCCAGGGGAAGTTCTGATTGAACATTAGGAAAAATTTCTTCACAGAAAGGGTTATCAAGCTCTGGAACAGACTGCCCAGGGAGGTGATAGGGTCATGATCCCTGGAAGTATTTAAAAGATGGGCAGATTAGGTGCTTAGGGATATTATTTAGTAGTAGACAGGTACAGTTGGACTTGATGTCAAAGATCTTTCCCAATCTAATGATTCTATGATTCTGTGTTTTATAGACTCAGACTTGACCATTTGCTGGCCTGCTTACAAAATAGGAAGGGTGACTATTGCTGTACGTGCTTAGTGTTTGTTTAGGTAACATTCTGTATCTAGAGTAACTAACTCCATGTTTATCTTCCTTTTTGCTACCTCAGTATGAGGATTTTAGGGAAGAAAAATTAAGGCAGTTTAAAGGAAATAAAACCTAGAAGGTCACAGAGTTACACAGTGTTCACAGTAATGGTCAGCATTCAGGGTCTACTGGTAAAAGACCATAAAATAAATTGAACTTGATAATACACTCAACTTGAAAGATGACTGTCAAGAGTACACGATGATGCTATCAGTTGCGCAGAGAGGCTACTTGTTGTGTTTGGGCAGTCAGGTCACTTTTACCCTGTCATTCTCAGGCATGCTACCTAAACCCGTATCTTGAGTGCTTTAATAAATACTCAGACTTGAAACCCAAAGTTTCTGTGGTAAACAGGGGTGATCAGCACCCATTTTAATTGGGTTAGTTAAGAAAAACATATATGAAAAGGTAAATTAATGTGCTTAAATTCAGAAATGGGAGGATAATATTTTTTTATAGAATAGTAGTTAACATCCTTTCCCAAATTCTGTTTGCAGTTTCCAGAATTTGAGACCGTAGGCCTTCCAGGTCATGCTGTATGCAGTTTAGCATGCAGCTGCGGTTGCAGTTTAGCAAAAAGATAATGATTCTTTATTTCATCAAAACCCATAGCTTGATTCTGCTGCCTCCTTGGTTTCCCTTGAAGTACCTGGTGATGTTTGGAACAGTCAACAGACAGGAAGCAAGAACAAGGACTTCTCCTCTGAGAAGCAACCGCAGGCTTAGTGGGACACACATCAAGTATCACTCACAGATGAGTGAACCTGCTGGACAGAGCCTGCAACATCTACTCTTCAGTACAGAAACAAAATTTGTTCCTTTTCTGGATCTGTTTTTGTTTTAAATATCAACCTTTGGTTAATA
The DNA here is from genome assembly GCA_033558105.1 of Coccyzus lansbergi. NCBI lineage: Eukaryota > Metazoa > Chordata > Aves > Cuculiformes > Coccyzidae > Coccyzus > Coccyzus lansbergi. The sequence continues at coordinate 173,084 of JAUMJK010000705.1, forward strand.
TTTGCTATATTAACCCTGAAGAGTCTAGGATGGTTTGTCATATTCTTTCCAAACACAGCGCTCTGAGTGTTATGTCTCTCCCTGAGTGCTCCAGGGCCAAGGAGGATTGAGTTCAAAGACAGTTGCCTTCTAGTGACTGTGCTTTGGCTACTGAAGCGTTGATGCACTAAACTCAATGCTTTGGCTAAAAGTGTCCAGTTTCACCCTGTCCCAACTGACATAGCTTTATTAGTTTTGATATTATTCCAGCGGAACTTCTGGCTGCTTCATTGGAGTTTAACAACTTGGATTTTTTTGCCTTTGATATTTCATGTCCTGTTTGGTGCTTGTCTTTTCAGGAACACTTCCCTTGCTAATGTGGTAGACAATACAGGAAAGTGAATGCTAGGATCATACAACCATCTGTGTAGAAGCTATAGAGTAGTTCACAACATCTCCAGAGCATCACAAGTTTCCCCTAACCTGGTAGTGCAGTTTACATTGATGTATAATGTGGAGAGGTATTAGAAGTGCTTTTTATGAAGGATTTCTGTGTTGTAGTAAACTTGAAGACTCTTCTGACCATCTGTTGGGAAAACTTGAGTTTCATAAGTGGTGAATTGTTTGTTTAGTCCTGGTACTTAATTTGACAAGCTACTTTTAGAAACTTTTTGAGTTTCTGTCATTTCAGAGATGGACAAGTGGAATTCTGGATCCTTCATGTCCTCTCTGAGGTTGAATGCATCTTGCTGAAAAACCTGTTCTGTGCCTAGGATCATATATCTTCACAGGTCTCTCAGAGAGAGAAGTCAGGATTCTGATAGTTCTTTGAGAGGGATGGTAAGTCAGGAAGCTTTGCAGAAGAAAAGCCCCCATCAACCAATATCAGACTAACTGCCCCTCCTTAAAATAAATTCCCAGTTCATAAAGCTGTGCAAGTAATAACAAATTATGACCAAAATTGATCCAGTAAACCTCTGCCTCAGCACTTCTGAGTGCTGCATAGAACTCAGGCCAAATTTCAGTCCACCTGATTGATGCTTTGAAATGAGATCTCTGAGGAGGAGAAGGTAAAAATAGTGTTACCTTTGGGAGGACACTTATCCTGCAGCTTCCTGTTTGTTAAAGCAAACTAAGAACACAAGTATATTCTGCTAGCTGGGTTTGGTGTGCACCGAGGCTCTCTGCAGCCTGGTTTGATGCTTCTTTCTCATCTTCTGTACCTCAGCTGCAGGAGATACGATGGAGAAATGGTATTGTTGCTCAGCAGAACAAGTCTCTAGTCTTTACAGTGGCTCCTGAGCTTTTGAAGCATCTCACAGTTACTGAGATAGCAGCAGTTTGTCTAGGTGTACAACGGCAGGGATGGCGGTAAACTTTAGGGAATTTCCTGCTCAGAGGTGATTACTGCCTCTTTGTAGCTAAATCCCTTGCTGAGTGGAAACTCAAAATCTGGGCCACTGTGGTTGTTTCCCCGAGCATCTGCAACCATACCAGTGTAAGGCCCTGGTAGGAATGGTGGGCTTGTCTAACGAATGCTTTCAGCAGAGGAAAAGGCTGATGGGGGAATCAAGACGACTTGTGGGATGGGGAGGAAAGAAGGAGGGGTTGGAAGATTGGAAGTGTGACCTGGAGTCTTTTTGAGAAGAAGGACTCACTGGAAGGGGAAGCAAAAGGACAGTAACTGCAGCTGTGGAGATCAGTGAGAACTTGGCAGTGAGGGGAAGCTAAATAAGTGGGAACTGGAAGCAAGCAGGGGTGTTCATAGTAGGTTAGGCAAGCAGGACTAGCACAAAGACAGTGACCATAAATAAGATGGACTAAGACTAAAGTAGTAGGAGTCAGTGAATTTGTGTGTCCTTAAGACTGGTATGTGTTTTCACAGAAGTTCTGAAAACTTAAAGCAGGCAAAACCCAGGTGGGTTTTCACTCTAGGTGAAAGTTATTTAATACTGAAGTACTGCTAATAAAAAGCAAATCTTAGCTCAGGTCTGCATTCAGGCCCTAGTGGAAAGAGATATCTATGCAGAAGGGATCACAGACCTAAATTCCTCTTGAGTTCTTTCCCTGGTATAATTGCACCTGTATTTCTTTTAATCTCACTAAACTAGTGACTTCTTTAGATCCTAGTCTCTCTGTGCACTGGTTCCTCACATGCTTGTCTTTCATACAGGTCGGCTTTAGCTGAGTGAAATGTAATTCAGACTTCATTAATGACTTGGAATTGACTGACTTTGGGGTCTCTGGTCCCTTGAGTCACAGCTCTGCTATGGCAAGTTGTGGTGTTAAACACCGTAGCATGTACCACCGAGACATAGATCAGGCGGTGCTCCAGACAGGGTTGGTTTTGTTATTGTTGCATCAAGAGAAGGTCAACAGATTGAGGGCAGTACCGAGCCATCTTCATGGACCAGGAGAGGTTTTGTATGATGGGACTTGGCATACCGCAAAGACCTTGCTCTGAACTCAGTCCTCACTGGAGAGTGGATGTATGCCTTAAGCGACATGAAGCCTTTTTTAAGCAATCACATGAAAGAACATACATTTGCCATTAAGGCTCAGTTGCTTCATTTTGAGATGTATGGAGCCCTTGGGCACTCAAAATTAGGCCATAAACGTCCAGTATCAAGATGTCACAGAGCTCAAGATAATGACATTAAGTGGGTTTCTTGTAGTGTCTGAGAGGTGGATTTCTAAAGCCTAGCAGTGTGTATCCTTTGGTTTGTACAGTAGACTTATCCATGATAGCTCAATGATAACAAATCCCTGGGGAGAGCTGAGAAGGACAATCTCAAATCTGAAGTGTATATTTTTGCTCCCTTCTCATAGTATCTCTGGGTAATTTTTATCCATTTTTGTAAGGTGTTGTGTTACAGGGATTGGTTTTTAACACTGTTTGTTACTTTGATTATTTATATGTGCATCATTTGATACACTGGATTAATTTATTACTTAACATGATTTTTGAGCAGAAGCCCCAAAATGGTCAGTCTCAGAACTATTCATGAAGCTGTTTCTTAATGAAACTATTCTTTTCTAAACAGTGATATGATTTAACATTAACTAAACTAATTTTTCCTATAATTTTCTTTTTAACTTCTTTTCTGTTGGGATTCTGCAGTGCTAAATTTAAGTATGAAACCTTTCTTTAGTTATTACCTCAGAGATAGTTGCAGTGCACTGAAAGGTACAGTAGCACTGTCGTATTACTCTTAAAAGTAACAGTTGTAATTGTAGAGTGGGTATCTTGTTTGCACATAACTGGTAAAATACTCTAAGGTTATGGCTTCTTTTACTTTCTAGAAGTGAAGTTTTGGCTCTATTCCTGGACCTGGGAAGTTTTCAGTAAGGAGCCCTTTCCTCTTTCCCTCCTCAAAATGAAAACCAAAACGCACAACTCAGATTGGCCAAATTGATTTTTAAAATAGAATACATTTCTGCTCAGACTTTAATTTAATTTTACTTCTACTCTGCAAGAAAGAGACAGTCAGTTACCTAGGTCATTTTGGCTGACATGATTCTTGGCTTTGCTTAAATTATTGATTATAGCAAGGGGAGGGACTTTGCTATGAGAACAGCGCTCTCTCTAATAGAAGCCTTTCACTAAATCAATTTCTACTGTTGCTGCAATGCACCTTTGGGGAGTCGGAGGTTAGCAGCCTTAACAAGAATTTTGTGTGGATCTTTGTTGTACATTTTTTTAGCCTTTTCTTTTAATGTTTATACAGGCAGCTAAGGAGGGGAAAAAAACCCCCATAAATATATTTCCAGGGAGTGATTTGCAGGGTGAGGGGCTGTTCTGGTCCAATGTTGAGCTGATTAAATCTTGATGTGATTGATATCTAAAGGCTTGTGGTCTGAAAGTACTGTTTCAAAAGCTTGTCCCCTGAGCAGAGTTAGTCAGAAAATACATTAATGTCTTGCAAGCTGGAATCAATTCAGTAGAGAATGGACTATATGCACATGTTGCTGTAATTCCTGCATAGCCATCTCTCTCATTTTTTCCTGGCTTATTAAGAAAATGCAGTCATTTATATGGTCAACATGTGGTGTTTCCTCTGCTACATCTACCGGCAATTGAATAGGGGTGGCTTTGCTTTCTCTTACCCAAAGCACCATTCCTTGTTAGACTAATTAAGTAAGTGTCTGTTTAAACATAGCAGTGTGTTTTCCTATATTTGAGTTGGAGATGCTACGCAGGAGACTATGAAGCTGTGGAGACATATATCTAGCAAACTTAAAGAATGCTGGTAACAAATCAGTACATGTTGAACTATACGGCACCATCTAGTAACTGTAAGTAACTCTTCCTTTATATTTTACTTTGTCGTAGCTCTGGTTGACAATGTCACAGCTTTGGATAATGAATACAATTATTTTATCTGTTAATAAAAATTCTGCTCAAAGGAAGATTGTTCGGTATCTAATAGCTTAAGTTGCAGAGTGCATGTTATGCAGTTAATACTGGAAAGGTATCTTTGTGAATACTCATCATTTCAGTAGTGAATTGACAACTGATGTTTTATACTTGTGAGCCATGGAGCTCAAAGGTTTATACATAGGTTTAAAATACATTATGTACTGGACTTCTGGTTTCTCTTTCACATGTCACAAATTCTTCCCCTGGCATTGCTTTATTTTCCTTGCAGTCAAAGAGTAGAAAAAAAATCTGTTTAAATAATAGAAGATCAGTACTTCTGACCATTACCTAAAGTTCAAGGCAAAGCAGCTTTTGATATACTGGGCAAGATTTGGGGATTTAGAAATACGAAGTGACTGGTATCTGTCAAAGAATGTTGACTAATATCTTGGACTTTCTTTTAAGTTCATTTTGCCAACCCTATATCAATCAATTTGGATAGGTCAGAAAAACGATATTTTGTCAGAAATCTGGTTATCACAAAATCTTTACATTAATTTTTGTCTTCATTTGTGTAATTGTAATTAAATAGCACAACTGTATTTATTCCTTAGAAAAAACAATCTAATACTAAGAAATTGTGAAATGCTTTGGCTTTTGTAAAATTACTTGAAATCTAGTTAATTCTTTTTTTTTCTTTTATAAGCAAGACAACATAATTTATTGCACTCTGTAGCTGTTGCAGACTTTTGGGATAACATTTGGTGTTAAACTCAAATTACCTTTTCTTCTGAGTTTAACTAAATCAGAAATTAATAAGTCTCCATTTTTGTCACTGAAGCCTGTTAGCAGATCAACTAAGAAACTTTGTAGTCTCCTAACTACATTAATTTCCTGTGGTTGATTGTGCTGAAACATAACCAATGCTTCTTTAGCAGAGATGTCTTAGAAGTAGGAAGAAGACGTCAGAAAAACCAGACATTTCAGGGCTAGGTTTCCACTGACACAGAGTAAGAAGGCTTTTTAATTTTTTGATGCAGGATTGGGGTTTTTTTTGCACTAAAATGGCTGTGTTGGGCTTTGTAAAATTATGTTGCCAATGTATATTCAGGGTATGTATAGGAAATAAGGACCTTGTGCAAGTGTCAATATTAATGTGTGATTATTAACAAAAGATCATTTTTCTGTATTTCTCAATTTTGTGTCATAGTTGAATTCCCACTTTCATAACTGTATTCCAGATTTCTGTACTTTAAATAAACCAAGTGTACTTCTTAATGGGATGATCCTCATTCCTAAAATTCTCTAATCCAACAGTTATTTAACAGGGAAGATGCAGCCTCTTAAAGTAAACTGCTTGAGCAGTAGGGTGACATGAAAGTTGCTTCATTCTCTGTTCCTCCTAGCGGCTTCAGTCCATATCCTCTTTGGTTTTAGTTTCAAGGGTTAATGTGGGACAAACTTCAGTTGTCACATCATAAAATGAATTGAGTAGTGACTGAGGTGGAGTGACTCGTTTTCCAGGAATGATACAGAGGGAGCGGATTGTTTCTCAGATCTCTCTGCCAGGAGCAGGTAGAGATGCTTTCAGTGAGTTTGAACAACATTTCAGATTCACTGCTTACAGGTTTTGCTAACATAACTGTAATAACCACAGTATTTTTTAAAAAATCCAACAAAACCCCAAAAATCTACTGGTTTAGAAGTTGTGCTCCCTGCAGACCAGACTTGAAATACTCCAGTAATTACTGATAGTAATGTTTTAACCTTTGTTTTTATGTGTTCAAGTATACAACTGAAGCTTTCCTGTAGGTGAGGGAATATATCTAGCATTTCCACAGTAGATCTCTTCTTTTTCTCTAGTAAATCACCCTGTCTGTACATGAGGCAAGTGGACAGACTGAAACGCTGGAAGCACAAAGGCTGTTCATTGCAGAGGGGAGGGAGTTTTCAGATGTTGCTTTTTTATTGGTTGGTTATTTTAATGGACAGGCTACAATCTTCTCATTATTCCAGGAACTGGGGATTTTTAAAGTACCAAATATTGCAGGAAACAATACAAAATTGTAAACATATTCTGTCAAAAATACTGAAACCAAGTGTAAGTTCACAAGAGTAGTATTTCATTTCTCTAGTGTTTCAAAAGTAAACTTACTGAAATGAATTTCTGCAATGATGAACAAATGTATTACCATATTTGGCAAAACACTAAAGGTCTTTTGGTGGGATGTGCTTTGCTGTTTTATGACTTGCTGATGGATGAGGTAGTGATCAAGTTTAGAAGAGAGAAAACTTTGTTTTCTTCCTCTAGTAACACTGCTGCAAGAAGGGCAGTGTAAAGGCGACCAGATCAGATTATTTTGACTTAGTTATTTTTCTTATGATTTATCACTTTACAGATGCTGTGTCAGGATTGTATGTTGTGCTGTCCACAGCCTTTTATCGGGGCTAATTGTGTTTTCAGAAATTCACTGAGAATTTCTTACTGTTGTCTTGCATCCAATAATGTTACTGTCATCTCTCTATTTATGATTCTGGAATGCAAATAAGGGAAGCAAGACTGTAAACATTTAGTGACAGAAGAGCTCTTTTAAACTGTAATAATTGTCATATGTAAAAGCATGTAGTTTAAGCAGTGTTAATTACCTCTCAAGAGCAGTCAGCTTTGCAGTAATCACTAGGTAAGATCTGCTTTTATTACTGCTGTTCACGGTAGTTTGAATATGTTCCCCTTTTCTTACTCACAAAGATATTTAAGCCCAACTGATGTATTTGTCTATAAAGAAATTTTATGTATTAGATGGCTGTGTACAATTTAGTATAAAAGTTGTTACATCTTCCTTTTAGATATGTGTTAACATACAATTGAAGGCGACAAATTTATAAGGGTGATAATATTCAATCTCGTTACTTCGGATTTGCTGCTCTCTTTTGAAGTTATTGTGTATCTCAGGGTAATGAGAACAAATTTATTGTCAGTTCCTTCTGGGAATTTACATACATTTAAAGAAAGCTTGGATATATTGGTTTGAGGGTTCTTGTATCAGATGTGGCTTTTTAATCTGATACAGTATAATTTTTGTGGTTACGTTCAATACTGTTGTCAGCTCCACTCTTTACAAGCTAATATATGCACTGGAAGCTAGAGCTCACTTCTACAGGAGGTAACAGAATTGATAGTTTCACTTCATATAACACAGGTTAGTGCATTGGCTTGTAAGAATGGTTGTATCCAGTAGACCTGGCTTGTATCAGAAACGGTGTGACCAGCAGGTCCAGGGAGGTGATTCTCCCTCTGTACTCAGCACTGGTGAGGCCGCTCCTTGAATATTGTGTCCAGTTCTGGGCCCCTCAGCACAAGAAGGATGTTGAGGCTCTGGAGCAAGTCCAGAGAAGAGCAACGAGGCTGGTGAAGGGGCTGGAGAACAGACCCTATGAGGAGCGGCTGAGAGAGCTGGGGTTCTTTAGCCTGGAGAAGAGGAGGTTGAGAGGAGACCTCATTACTCTCTACAACTACCTGAAAGGAGGTTGTGGAGAGGAGGGAGCTGGCCTCTTCTCCCAAGTGACAGGGGACAGGACGAGAAGGAATGGCCTCAAGCTCCACCAGGGATAGGCTGCCCAGGGAGGTGGTTGATTCACCTTCCCTGGAGGTGTGTAAGGCACGGGTGGATGAGGTATTGAGGGACTTGGTTTAGTGTTAGTGGATAGGAATGGTTGGACTAGAAGATCCGATGGGTCCCTTCCAACCTGGTTGTTCTGTGATTCTGTGATTCTGTAATTCTTTATAGGTTGCCTCTGACAGTGGTTAGTAGAAGAAACTTATGGACTAGCATAAGGTGGTCCTCCCCCGTTATATGTTTTTTTTTGCTTTCAGACATGGTATGTAATTAATGTCTTCTTGTCTTAATTGCTCTTGATAGACTTTTCTAACGTTAATTTATTTAACATTTTTTGATCTCATTTGTATTTCTGGCATCCACAACATCCTGTGACCATGAGTTCTGTAATTTAATTATGTGTTATATGAAAAAGTACTTCCCTTTGTTATAAAATTGCTCTGCAGTAATTTCGTTAGGTGCTCACTGCATTTTACTTATAGGAAGCAGTAAATAATGGGGAATGATCATTTCCCCCCCATCTTAGCTGCCTTCCCACCATTCATGATTTTACAGATTTCTTTGACATCCTTCTCTCCTCCCTGTCATTTGTTTTCCATGCTCAGAAGTCCTGCTACACACAGTGTCTCTGCCTGTTTTTTCTCTTTTCTAGGCCTGATGCATCCATTTTATAGTAGGGCACGTGGAAGTGCACACTCTAGTCCTGTGGTAGTTCAACTCTGTGTTAAAACAGTAGGCACAAGGATTTTTGTCTTGATTGTAGTTCCTAGCCCATAACTTTTGCAATTTTCAGTGAGTATCTAGCTGCTGTTTTCAAAGAACTCAGTGTCCTTGATCCTTCCAAAGTGGGAAAAGGTAATTAATTGTCTGCCATTGTATATGAGAATTTAAAGTAGAAGATCAGAAGAGTAACAGTATAACGCAATTTTAAGAAATTAATAAAAACCAAGGGATAGACATCTATGTGGTGAAGTAAACTATAAAGGAAAGGCTGTGCATTAGGAAAACAACTCTTGAAACCATGTGTATCCTAATACTTATAAGGACCTATTTGCAATCTTCTAGTTTTTACACAGCAACAAAGGCAAATAAGAACCTAGAAATGGAAATCTTCTGATCCTATATAACCGTGTTTTTCCTGCTTCACAAGGCCACCCACAGCCCTTTGGCATGTCCACAAATTGTAGGGTTTTCACCAAAGATTAGGTACGGTTCTTCAACTGGAGGGGAGAGTCAAGCTATTGCGTGTACACTTCTTGTTTGACTGTGACAACTTGTGATGATAATTGGTTGTGTCTTTTCCATAGTGCTAATATATCTAGATGGCTGTGTTGCATCATGTACTGAATGTCTTTTGTGTATTGTACTTTTTATTATTTAATTGTTTGGGGGTTTTTCATATTCTGGGTATATGCAGCTTTAAGGAGAGTTTGTCCTCAAGTTTTCAAAGCAAGTAACTATTTTGCTAATGTAGTTTGAATTGAAGGTGATGATAACTGCAAGTAAATTTCTGTTGTGGCTGAACAGAGCTGTAAAATTAATATCTCCCTTTTTCTTTCTCAAATGTTTGTCTGGCACAGGATTTGAGTTGTTGTTGTGTTAGGCTTGCTTCTTGCTACCCTATGCTCAGTTAGACTTAACAGGTTGGTTGGTGACATTGTTATTTTTCTAAATTTCCTTCTAATTCTTGTTAGTGATTATGTCAGAGATACTATTTCTGTCACGTTAAAAGATTTCTGTTCTTCAGTTATGTATATAAATCCATCCCCATGAAAAACAAAGTGTTTTAGTGCTGAAGTGCCATGAAGTAGATATGAGGATACAAATGACAGTATTTCTAATGTCAGGTGAATGCTTTCACAGATGATTAACATCTCCGAATTTGCTAATACCAAAGGATATCTGGAGAGTATGAGTAAGTATTTAATGGAAAGTTTATACCAGTGTAGCAGTGTGAGATACTTAAACTTCTGGGCTGCGAGAGCCCCCTATGCACTGTCAGGTTGCTTCCTTCTGCAGGGAGTGAAATACAGCCAGATGCCCTGATGCTTGTTTCTGTGTTAGAAGACTATTCCTAAGGCCTTCTTGTAGTAGAGGCTCTATGTTGCATTTTGTGTATAGCTGTGTGTATTGTGCAGAAGACTTATTTCAGATGAAGCAAGATTACTTTTGAAAAGGTTAAAGTTTTATTTTTTTAAAAAAAGGTATCAAAGTTTAAAATCTGGGAAGTACAGCTGAGTTCACATTTTAAAAGGCCTCAGCACAACCTTTAGCTGCCTGGTATGCCTGAGCTTCTGCCTTCACATCTTTCTTTGCAGTCAAACAGTAGATCATGAGGGCCAATGCGATGCATCCTCTGCTTGTGCAATATTCTCTGCTCATGTAGCTCTAATGGTAATCAAGGTGTTTTACCTTAATAACCTCTCCTTTCCCTTCAGTACTGTAGCAACATAAAGTGAATTTGGAGGTGAGAAAATATTAGGTCTTTGGCTGCTACATTGGGGAAAAAAAAGGAGCATTCAGTTTGTTCTCTAATCTATATTTGACTACAGCTTTAAACTGGCAAAGTAATCCTGTGTATAGATCATTAAAAGTAACATTCTGGCTTTTGTTGATAGTATTAAACTGACTAAATTGGGTAGTTATTTATTTTCCACATGAGGAAGAACAGCCCTTCATGTAGGGACAGAAGGGGGACTCTGGCACATGGACACACCTGAGGACAGTAGTTGGTCTCTGATCTGTTGATCTTGTGATTGGTGTTTGGGTGCAAGGAGCCTGCACAGATCCCAGAGAATACATGGAATGTGAACACAACTCCAGGCAAGTTATTTAAAGCATCTCAGACCTCTCCTCCTACCTCTGTCTGGCTTTGTTTAAAATGGGACTTCCACTCTCCTGCCTCATGAGGTTGGTGTGAAGATAAAGTTATTTTCATGGCATCCTAGAACATCTGCCATACATCTGCCATGCATTCGCATGGATGAGGAATGAGCAGCATTTGTGTCTGAGGTAGGAAATGTCTAGTCTTTCAAGTTTTACTTTTTCTTAAAACAAAACATTTCATTTCAGAGACTAAGTAGTTGTAATTAAATTTTATGTTCTATTTTCATTGAATCATTAAATTCAGAAAAAGCTTTTCCTAGTGCATTTGCAGAATGCTGTAAATGAAGCTGTTAGAGGAAAGCAGTTTTAGTAAAACCACCATTTAAATTGCATGTCTGTGCCACTGGCCAACTTCACTGGCTTTTAATTAGCCAATTGTATGCACAGAACTCACTGATGACCATTATACAATTTGCTCTTCAGAGAAATACAGTCCTTCCTTCCTCTGCATTGTTCTTTCCTGAAGTCAGCAGGCTTCATCGTATTTTAGATGAAGAAAATTGTTTGCCTGGTATCATTTTATGCAAATTATTTTTTCTGCAGATTTCTTTTTACTGCAGCTCTTATTTTAAAGGGAGAAGAAAGTAGGGTCTGCCAGTCAGTCCTTCTTCCATGTTCTAGCTTACTGCTTCTGTCATTCAGATTAGAGAGATGTTCACTACTACTTAATTTAAACTACTGAGGCTCTTTCTATTCCTCACTTGAAACAAATCTGGTAGAAAGTGTGGAGTCCAAGGCTGTTTCTGTTCAAGTCCTGGTACTTGACGGCAAGTGTTATCGTAGCTAAGCAAGGGAATAAGATCTCTCCATCTGTCTTGTGGCATGTGTCAAGTTAAGCAGCACCCACCTATGATAGTGAACTCTAATGCTGGATGCTTGTAAAACAGAATTTTACTTGGAAATAAAGCATTATGGTGTAGCAGTTTCTTTGTGGAGAGATGAGGCTGTTGAAGTGACCATATTGCTGTGTGCTTTCCATAGGTGCAGTGTCTCCTCCCACTCTGCAGGCATCTTGCACCTTGAAGTCAGAAAGGACATCTGTGTATAACTGCTTTTTATGTCAGTATTTATAGACCAAATTGTTCTGCTTTGTGTGATTACTCCAGATTATATTTGTTCATTGCCCAAAATGAAATCTTTAATGGTCTCTTTGGTGTTTGGTTTGACACCAGTTCATTTTGAGAGGGACAGGAGAATCAAGATCTATATTTTAGAAGAGAAATACATAAATTCAGAGTTGCCAGCAAGCTGATTTTCCCTGTTTTTCTGCCAAGTGGTTGGCTGCTGTTGCTGAGACAGATAAATCTTGTGGTGGTAAGGGCAGCTGTATGCCAGACACGTGCAGATTGGGTTTTCTGGGTGTGCTGTGCAGTCTGTCTGCTGGTGTGATGATCCATGCTCAGGATCTGCTGTGTGAATCCAGTAGTCTCTTGACTGAGATGGCAAACCAGACAAAGCCTTCCTCTTAAAACAATACAAAGTAGTTAAATAGGGTATAAACCTGGAACACAAGGTCATGTGACTCAATCCTGCTCTCTGTGGAAAAGGGTATGGGAAGAAGAGATATTATGGAAAAAAAAAAATCAGAGAAGCAGATGCAGAAGATGCAGATTGCTACTGGACTGTTTTAGCCCTGAAAGTGAACTCATAAGACCACTTCAATGATTCGCTGCTGAAGAAGAAAAGAAAATACTGCTCTGGATGAATTATTTGTTGCTTAGAGTGAGGAGGTCACTTGGGATGCAGTCCCACGGTGTGCAGTCACTGTGAATTTAAAGGTAGAGGCAAACTGTGTTAGGTTATTGTTACTATTTTTGAGTAAAAGCTTTTGCCATCTAGTGGAAAGAACAGAGAACAAGCATTTTAAATAAGAAACCCACCAGTACTGGTCATATACAAAATGTGTATGGAGTAACTCACTTGCTAGAAAAGTAGGAAATTATTCTGATTTTCTGGAAAATTAGATGGTAGAAATATTCTGAGGTAATGGTGTGTTTTGTTCACTAGATATGTGTGTCTATCTCATTGAAGCACAGAGTTGTGAAGCACACAGGGCATTCGTTTGTATGCTGCTCTTGCGCATTTGGTATTCCTTCTCATTCTGTCACGGAGGATACCTGCCTGCTCCTACCTGGATCCTGAGCTTGGCCAGTGTTCTTTGAATGTCTCTGTTGTGGCTCACTCCCCATACCGGCAGGGTGGGGAGGGAAATTGAAAGTAAAAAAGTGAGGAAAAACTCATGAGTCAAAATAAAGACAGTGTTATATGTGAAGGGAGAAAAAAATAATAAGTGATGCAAAACCAATAACTGACCACCTCCCATGAACAGACCAACACCCAGTCAGTCTCTAGCTCAGAGCAGAGAGGAACAGAGAAAATCTTGACCCTATACAAGCCCTGTGTAGCAACCACTCCTTCCCTTCCCTTCCTTCCCTTCCTTCCCTTCCTTCCCTTCCTTCCCTTCCTTCCCTTCCTTCCCTTCCTTCCCTTCCTTCCCTTCCTTCCCTTCCTTCCCTTCCTTCCCTTCCCTCCCTTCCCTCCCTTCCCTCCCTTCCTCCCTCCCTCCCTCCCTCCCTCCCTCCCTCCCTCCCTCCCTCCCTCCCTCCCTCCCTCCCTCCCTCCCTCCCTCCCTCCCTCCCTCCCTCCCTCCCTCCCTTCCTCCCTCCCTTCCTTCCTCCCTTCCTTCCTCCCTTCCTTCCTCCCTCCCTTCCTCCCTCCCTTCCTCCCTCCCTTCCTTCCTCCCTCCCTTCCTTCCTCCCTTCCTTCCTCCCTTCCTTCCTTCCTTCCTCCCTCCCCTCCCTCCCCTCCCTCCCTTCCCTCCCCTCCCTCCCCTCCCTTCCTTCCCTTCGGATTTTTTTGGTCAGTGTACAGGCTAGTACTTTTTTCTTACCTATTTTTATGCATATTCCTCACTGTGCTACTTTCCCCACTGCTGCAGCTATTAGTATCAGCTCTTGTAAACACAAACTGCAGTGCTGATTTCTCATGGCTTCATCTCTGGACCTCAGGCTGTATTGCCCCTGAGCAGGCACCTTGCAGAGCCGCAGAATCCTTCCATTTCAGCAGTGGTTGTACCATTCTGAGTATTCATCCAGAATTGTTGTCAACAGTTCTTCTGAACATCTTTTTTGAAGACGCTTGCCCTTGATTTCCTTTAGTTATTGTGCTGATGTTTGAGACTATATGTCAACAGCTTGAGGTTTAGTGGTTGAAAGGGAGAACAAGCCAGGACATCAAAACAAGTGGGTTTAGTTATGTGGATTTTTTCTGAATGCTGCAAATCTACTTTCCTCTTCCTTCAGTCATCTCTGCTTGAATGCCTTGTATGCCAGTAGTAACTCATGATTTATACAGCAGGATGAAGATCATGTCGCAACAAAAACCAGTACAGGCGATTCATCTCAACCCCCCGCTAAGACTTTTAAAAAGTTGGTCTTTTCTGATTATGGTTTATGCTACAATTGGTCAAAACAACTATTCATTTTGGCACAGATTGTTTCTGGTTACGTATATGCCTGCAAATCCCACGTATCAGCACATTTTCCTGGAACCTGTTTGAGAATCTTCCTCTCTCAAGACACAGGCAGCTGGTTCAGCGATTGAGTAAGGAGGATGACAGGGTTGTCATGACAACCAGTTGCATGCTGTGAGAAAAGATGATGCCAAATGGCCGGCTTCTGGCTGTTTATCATTCGTTGAGTAATGCTCCCCAAATTAGACAGGCTTTTCTTATTTATAATTACTTGTCCTATCGACTTGTTTTTTGCTGCATTTGTTTCTGAGATAGCATTCGTGCTTCTTGCAATGATGCTTAGGTGACACTACCTGCAGACCATTATTGTGAGTTGCAGGAGTAGGTGGTATTGCCCTTTATGCTGTAGTGCATACCAGGCAAGGAGAAAACTTGTCTTTGGGATCTTTTTTTTGTTAAACCTGAGCAGCTTAAACTTGCACATTGAGACCACTAGAGGAAATAAATGTGATAAAAATATTCAAGGCCTGTTGTTCTTTCTGTTGTGCTGCTTAGTGGAGACTTCTTTAATTTTGTTTGCCTTCATGCATTAATACAAGGTCTTCCCCTCCCTTACAGTGCCTGCTTTGATCTTCAGTATGTGTATGGGGTGGAGGAGGAATGTACTCCTTTTAAGATCAAATCCTGGATCTCCTGAAATCATTAGCATCTTCTCAAGTAGACCAGGTTTCTGTGGCTTGCTTTTTATAGAACTGTAGAGTGGTTTAGATTTGGAAGGGAACTTTAAACATCCTCTAGTCCAAGTCCCCTGCAGTTAGCAGAGACACCTTCAGCTAGAACAGGTTGCCAGAGCCCCAGCCAAGCTTACCTTGAGTGTTTCCAGAGACAGGGCATCATCTCGCTCTGGGAAATGTGTTCCCATGTTTCACTACCCTCGTTGTAAATTCTTCCTTACGTCTAGTCTAAATTTATCCTTTTTTAGTTTAAAACCATTACCCCTTGTCCTATTGCAACAGGCCCTGTTAAGAAGTTTGAACCTGTTTTTCCTAAGTATTGGAAGGCTACAATAAAGTTTCTCTGGAGCTTTCTCTTCTCCAAGCTGAACACTTCTAACTCTCTAAATCATTCTTAAGGTTTTGCTTTTATTTAGGCCCAGAAGGAACACATTTTTAGTTCAAGATTTTGGTAGTTCAGAAAAATGTCTTCTTCTATCCCTTTCATTTTTAATAAAATATTTTTATCCTCCTGTCTTTCCCAGTTTCCTCTTGTGTGCCAGAAGCATAGTAAAAATAATATTCGATGATATTGTGGGCCAGCTCTTTAGTTATGCTTCATTCCAGCAATAAAGTGATCTATCAGATTTGAAGATAGTAGTTTTCCATTGCTGCCCAAACACTAGGAGAATATATTATTGGATCCTGTCACTGTCTTATTCTTTGCAATTTTTGACATAGGAAACTTCGACACAGATCACTTATTTGCAAACAAGGCACTTTTCAGTTTGAATTCCTTCGTTTACATTGTGCACCCACTGCTGGAATGTGAGCAATGGGAGGGCCAGAGACTCAGAAGTAGATTTATAGATTATTGCTGTGCCTGCAAAAGAAAATCTGAAATGGTTAAAAGCTGCTTCAACTTCTCATGGCATTTAGGCTCTCTAATTATGAAATACCCACAAATTACATCAGCAGAGAAACATACCAATACTGTTTGCATCTGTTGCAATTTGTGCTTGTTGAGTGTTGACCTTGCCATCATGGGATGTCTGTTAGGAAAGAATAGTTCAAGACATTGCAAAATGATGGAAAAATAAATGATCTCCATTTACTGCACCAATTTGTCTCTCTGAAAGGTCCTGCTGAATGCTCTAGTTCTACTTTCCTTTTAATTGAACAAGGACTAAAGAGTGGTTCATAATGGTAGCAATTTGATTACTATCCTTGCCCCTGAATCAGCAAGAGAAATAAGTGATAAAAATACTAGTTTTGCTGAAGAACTTAGTCATCAATTACATGTGCTCTTCAGTTAATTGTTTATATTATTTATTGCCGTCTTGTTTCAGTATTGTAACCCTGTTTTCACAGGGCAGCCACATACAGTAAAATACTTCTAATTATTACGCTAAACAGCATCTGAACTATAGCTGCGTCATGGAATTTATCACTGTTCTATATCAGGTAATCGGCAGAGGCTGACATTTGGAAGAGGGAAGTACAAACAGCAATATATTACATGATACATTACATATGGGCTTCATCCTGTCTTCTTAGAATAGGGAATGTATTCACAAGACTCTCCTAGCCACAGTTACCAGTTAAATGTTGCTGTGTGGATATCAGTTTTGTGGATGTATGTCTCTTTTGCTTGTTGTTTCAAAAGAGTCAATGAATAGTTGCATTTTGTGTAACAGGCTCCATTATTTCCAGTATTTTTTAAGTTTTAACCTCTCTTCTCAGTTACAGTGCTAGAAGTATGAAGGCTGTATTCTTTTTTTCTTTTACAGGCTTCATGTTTGAGCTGTTGAGGCAAAAATTCAGACACAAGTATTTATTTCTGAGTGAAACTTGACCTGACATTTTCAGCAAGTGGGAATCTCTTCAAACTGTTTTACTCCTTTGTACATTTATTAAAAGTAGAAACAACTATTTATACCTTTAAAAAAAAAATCTTTCTTTAGTACCTTTCCAAAATTATTGCTGGCTTTTTATGAGTTAGTTCTTTTTCAGTATTGTAATTTTAAAAGAGAAATTACTAACATAAATTTCTCATTTAGTTTTAAAAGGGAATGGTAAGGCATTGCTGGCATTGCCCTCCCCTTGGTCTTTCACTTCTGGTAATTTCATTTTCTTCATCATTTTCCCATTTGTCTAAATTTGTTCCTATCATTGTTGTGTTGCTGAGTCTCTGAAGAGCTGAAGCGGGGAGTGCAGCAAGGAGATTTCTCTCTAAGTTCTGCAGAAACTAGTGTCACAAGTTTTCGGGGAGCAGCTGTGTGCCCTGTTGACTCCCTAAGAAGGGACTATGGTGCCAACTCTATGCAAGCTTTAGGTAGAGAGGAAAGATCTGATTTACCAAGGGGCACATCAAGTCCTGATGCTGGAAGGTGGTGGAGGCAGAAAAACCCAGTGAAGTCCTATGTATTTCAGTTTTCCTCAAATTCAGTTAGCTTGTCTTAAATCAGAACTTCAATATTTTTATGTAATCTTCCATTTTAGTTCTCAAAATCCTCTACCGTATCTCTCTTACTGTCATGGGGTTTTTTAACCAGAATTGCCCCATGCTTCTTCCATAGTAACATCTCTATAAATAGCCAGTTTGTGTATCTTCCACCATATAGACAAGGCTTTAGTAAGCTATCTTAAGTGGGACAAAACCCCGACTGTAACCTGTCCTTTCACATGAATCTGTCTGCAGGAGACCAGCTATGAACTTCTAACTGTGTTGACCTTTAAGCTGGCAGCGCTGCATTTCAGAAGTCAGGTGGTGACAGCTCACATTTGTCTTAGGCAAATTTCCAGGTAGTAGCTTGCCAACAAGGACTGACCAGTGTGTCTGAGTTGACATGGCCTGCTCAGGGATTAGCATGACAGTTCTTGTGCACCCCGTGTTCAGACAATAATAGAAGGAAAGGTAAAGACCAACTGCAAGCTGACTGCCCAGCCTCCTGTGGTGAGGGCTGACTTTGGCCTTCACTTCTGGAGTGTATAGACGGAGGAGCCACCCTGGTCACTAAGGTCTTTCTCCAGAAAAAGAAACAGTTTTCAAAGGTCTGCAGCACTGTGTGAATCTGCATTATGCCTGGGTCAAGATCTACCTCATTCCTGTGCAGACTTTTAAGTTGGGTACATCTTAAAATAGTCTTAAAAAGGATCTGATTCCCTGAGGAATGTGTCAGGTCCCGATGTGGAAAGGTGGTGGAGTCAGGAAAGCCCAATGAAATCTACTCTGTGTGTTTTAGTTTTCATCAAGTGAAATTAGCTTCTTAAATCACATCTTTCATGATTTTATGTAATTTTATCCACTGATAAGAATGTGGCGCTCTCTTACTGTAGAAATACAAGCTACACAGATAATATGAATCCAAGTTTCTTAAAGACAACCAATCTCTCCTTTCTCATATAGTTTAGCTACAGTGGCTCTCTTACTCTAGTTCAGTATTGTTTTTCTTATTCCTGTTGCTTTATGCACTTACATAAGAATGTCTTAACAGTATAGCCTTTCGGGAGTTTGTGATTTACTGTAAGCTAAACCAATCTCAGTTAAAAAAGATACATTCTTTTTGTGAATCATGCTCCAATTTTCTGTAGTAAGCCGTGCTTTCCGTATTATCAGAGCAATAATACTTTCAAAGCCAGAAGCTTTATGACAAATTATGTTGTTCAGGTTCAGTGATCTCTCATCAAAAATCAGTAAAGTAGATCATGGAAAAGGCCAAGAGATGGTAGGTAGAACTTTCCCTCCTAGGTATGACTGGGAGAGAACTGGAGAAAAGTTCCCAATCACTATATATCGTCTGCCACTGAAGAAGCATGAAGGGCTTAGTTTTCCATAGACCAGAAGGAACTATTTCCATGTAATGTTTTTATCTCTGAAATCTCACGAACATAACAGCAGTTCTAAATTTCAGATTAAGTCCAATAGTTCAGTTCTGTTTCCTTTTGGGATTGTTTCATGCACATTGTTAGATACCATGTCAACACAATTGGATTGGTTGACAGATCGTAGAATCATTTAGGTTGGAAAAGACTTTTAAGGTCATTTAGTCCAAACACATACCTAACATTGCCAAGTCTACCACTAAACCATGGTTCAGCCATGCTTATCAGATGATCTGAGGTAAGTACCTTTGTGCAGGGCATACCTGGACACCAGCAACATGCATCTTGTGGGGACATATATAAACCACAATTGTTTTGTGTGGAATGCAGGTCTTTGAAAGTCCTAAGCTGTGTTAATTGAAGAAAAAAAAAAGTAGTCTGAAATTTGATTCCTGCTTTATCTCAGAGCATATGAGATATCCTTTGGTGTATTTATTTTTGCTAATTAGTAAGTTTTTGAAGTAAATTAATATTACTCAGGTGATATTTTCATATCCCAGAGTGCTGCCAGCTGTTGTACGTGATTTCCTTCCAAGTATGCAGTCACATAAAAGATAACTTATTCTCTTCTAACTAAATTTGCAGAAGTGACAGTGTGTTAAGTCCCTAGGTTAGTTATTTTGCTTTCTGCTATGATTTTTGTCTGCTTTTATTTAAAAGTCATTTCTGTTTAGGTCTTTCTGGTACTGTATGTCATTGCAGCAATAAATGTGTTGTTTCCTCTGCATCTTTAGTTGATTGTTTTGAGAGAAGTAATGCAGCCATAGCAAAACACTTTGCTAAGTTTATATTTAAAAACGTATACACCTACATATGTGTTTATAGGAAGGACAGGAGCAGTACTTGTATTAAAGTGAAGAGAATAATGCTTCGTGTCCTGGCAGTGTTGAGGAGTGGTTGTTCATTACTGTCAACTGTATGAACCTGAACTAATCTGAAGCTTTGCCTCTCTGCATAATAAAATCTTATTATTTTCCTATTCTGACATGCACTGAAAGGCTTAACATGTGCATTTTATGAACATTGACATTATTGTGATATTTTTGAGATTTATGAACCAATTACTTAAACTTACCCACACGTTTCTGGAGTTGCAGAAGTTGCAATGCATACTTCAGTGTGATTTTCAAACATCTGATCTTTGCACATCACTTTTTGCATGATATGGTCAAAATATTGAAAGTGTCTTGCTTTTATTTTCCTTTCATATGGTTTAGAAGAGTGCAGCTGAGTCGTTCAGCTGGAAAATAAGAATGGGCAAGATTGAAATGAATGAGCTTTAAAACATGCAAGCGTCAGGAACTACATACTTAAAATACAGTAGAGGCTACAATGAAGGACATGTAGAAACAGGTGTTAAGAATATTTGGGAATATCTAGGATTATTTATATGAATGCTTCTGATTTCAGATATTGGGCCATGACTGAAGCTCATTGAATTTAAGTGTAGTATTGTCTAGTTTTTCACATGCAAAATATGCTCTTTTTAGTTCTCAAATGGTATATTAGTAACTTAAGAACTCTTACATGGGCTGAGGTAGAAGTGGTCTGGTTTGTGCCATGAGATGTAAGAGTTGTTTCAAGTTATCATGCCATTTCTGTGCATGTGTATGTGTATAAATGTGGCTAGCAGAAGTGAGAGAGGTTTAGAAGTAAGGAACAGTGATAAAATACTTAGTAAGAGGCTTGAGAATAGACATACAGGAAACTTCTAATTAATAAAAGATATTAAGAAGAGCAGTGTAACAGCGGGTTATTCATCTGTCATCCACTGAAGGTGTTTTGAACACAATCTTTGAAGACTGGAAACAAGTTGCCAGAGTAGACGAGCCATGGCTCGTTGGTACAATGCTTTCTTTATTCTTGGGGTTTTTTCTTGCTATCTCAGTACACTGTGCTGGTGTGAGCCTTCATCATGTCTGCTCAAGTGCTGATAGAAACATCAGTCTGGGAGGCTACTTCTTTCTCCTTGCAGTTTGACGGTTCCTGGAGTAGACTATAGCAGTTGGTTGATAGCACATACTATAATGGTACCACAAAAGTACTTTAGCTGGGAGTTTAGAAGAGCACTGGCTTCCTTCTCAACCTCTGTAGAGCATGTATCCCACAGCAGGTAACTGTCCCTGCATGGGGTACAAATGATTTACCCTTAGGTGATGCTCCTGCCTTTCTAAAAAGCACTGCGTGCTCTGCCCTTGTAACATATCTTCTATGCATCTCTAATGCTGTATATGTCTAGGAATGTGTCTGTTTGATATGAATTACTGGCACATTCTTAAGTTTGTGGGAGATTGATCAGTAGAGCCACTATTTCATCTCTGTTTTGGCACTGTGGATGAGTTTTTTATTTTTTCCCCACCCCGTTATAAATCAATTGGAAACAGTGTGTGTGTTTGTGACAGTTGGGGTGTGTGTAAAATTATCTATTTTGAACAAACAATACTATAGGTGTTGTACATAAACACACTTTGGATTGATGAGGAGGGAGTTCTGGTTTTGGTTAGCAGAAACATATGCTCTGCTACCATGCACTGAAGAGGAAAGATGCTGTGATGAAGAGGACAGAATACACCACAACTCCAAGTATTTATTTGTATGCTGTGTTTTAATATACTTAAAGCTAAACCTTTAGAGTTAGTTTCTCTGATGGTGCTAGATAGCTGCCATATTAGAACAACTCTTTGGCAAGTCGTTATTTTTTCTTCTCTTTATAGGCCAGCTCAAACTAGGCTTCATCACTTTACTTTGAACGTCAGTAATTCTGGATGTGTTCCTGGTGTTCCTTTACACAGGAAGCATATAACAGCAATTCCAGCTGTACATCACTTGCATTGGGGCAGACCCATGAAAGAACTGCTCATGTCTTAATAATATTGATTGACTTCCTTTTTTTATCCTTTTCTTTTTCCTCTGTTCCCAGTAGATATATGGAGTGATCATTCATTTCAGACAGACCCAGACTTACCACCTGGCTGGAAAAAAATCAATGACATTGCTGGGATCTACTACTGGCACATACCAACAGGAACAACTCAATGGCAGCGTCCTGTGTCCACCCCAACAGATCTCCAAGGTTCACGGAAAGGATCACTTGGTTCCATTACTCCTTCTCCTACTCCAGAAACTGAGGTAACAAACTGTGTCTTATTGTGGGGTGCATACTGTAAAGAAAATTGAAATAACTTTTTGAACTTGCAGGTTTAACTGTTACGTAAACTGAGCATTAGAATGTGGAGACTGATAATATTCCACAGTGTAGCTACTTCTTGATAATACGTCGTAAGTATCTATTTTCTGGGTGCATTTTCTAGTGGTTGTGCCTCCTGAAACATCCTGAACTTTGGATGTGTAGGATGAAGTAATGCAAATCTCAGATAAATTAGAGAGCAGGTGCCTGCTGAATGTGAAACTAGTGCAGTTCTGTAGCATGTGCTGAAGCATTGCTGCATTATACGGTTACAGGATACATAAAATTTTTCTTATTGTAGCAGTCTTTTGTCTAGACCATTTGTTTGCATCTTCTTTTTGGCTCACTTGATAGGAGTGTTGCACAAAGACATTTGAGTGTTCGTTTGAGACACTAGTTCCTTTACAGGGTAGTTTCTATTGAATAAACTTGAAATATCCTCAACATAAGTCTTATAACGTTCTGCTAGTACAAAATAATCTGCACAAGTAGATCACCAGGTTGCAGTCAGTCTCTACTGAGAAACAGGGAGAAATGTACTCTGTCTTCCACATGTGCTGAAAGTTCAATATCCTATACTGTCTTTTAAGATAATCCTTTCAGATTAAACCCAGAATGTTGGTGGATATAAGTAGAAAAATAGAATAAATTATTGAAAATAAGTTATGCTTCAAAAAAATGCAATCACTTTGGTTTAGTATGCTGGGAAGACTTCTATGAAATGCAGTACTAAGATAGAATCAAAGTGATTTGAAATTATTTTTCATACTAACATCTCAGAAGAAGGTTCACAGTTTTATGAAATCAAGCGAAGCCTTTTTACTAGCTTTGAGTTTTGGGTCAGGCAATCCTTATGCCTTTTATTCTGTTATTGATTTTGTTGACATATGCACCAAAATAGCTCAAATGAAAATTAAGAGGAGTTGAGGACATTCAAGTACGTATTATCACGTTAACCCTGAAACTTTTATCCTGTGTAGGTTTAAATATGTGCATTCTTGTTCATAATTTTAGAAAGCTTGCTCTCACATGTTCATAAATTCTACTCATAAGGTTTGCAAACATGACCACAACATTTCAGTTATGGCCTATATCAGTCGAGCTCCCTTGTAGTGTACTGTGCACCAAGCATGCTGGCAATAATTTCTGAGAGGGTTCACAGAGAAAGAACAGCAATTATTACCATTCAAGTAGAAAACAAGGAAAAAAAAAATCCAGAAATGCTGAATATTAAGTGCTGCATATGCTTCTGGTGTAAATTTTTGTAATGTGATATAACTTCACTGTTCCTACTAAATATGGATAAATAGGGCTTTACTTAGTAGAGATGTCTTTCACAAAACCCCAGAAATAGGTATGGTTTGTAAATTGTAGACAGAAAATTCACGTATTAATTCCAAATATTTTTCTACCTCTGTTTAAAATGTCTTTACAATGAATATTTCAGACCTACTGGTAGCGTGGCAAATGTACCTTTAACCTTTCACTGTTTTATTTGTTTCAAATTATATTATTATTTGTAATTATAAATAATTATTATTAATTCTCAGCAGCATCATGGCTAATATGAAATGTTTGAATTATGTAAACATAGATTTTAATACAGTATAGATCTATTGAATAAGATGTTGAGGAATTGTTCTAAAAAGATGTGTATGTGTGTATGTAGTAGGCTGATCTAGGTTTTGATGTGGCAGTTCTAATTCGGCAAGGAATTTGATCCAGTAAGAGTTATGCATATGCCATTCCGTGACAGCATCAAGACCATAGAGTGTAGTGTAAAACATGATATAGAAACAAAGTAAAATTCAAAGACTTGTATTAGTTTCATATTATGTGGTTATTTTAATTGTAGGTACAGACTAAGGCATTTGTCTCGAGAGTTTGTGTTCATTGATAAGCATCTAATGTAGTGTTATTTAAAGGATACCGATTTTTTGGCTCAGTGTTTGTTAAGATAGCCTTGCAGTGCAATAACAGCAGATTTACAGAAATGGAGTTCAGAATGAGAGTATGAATTGGGCTTGGGACTTTGTGCACCACCACGTTCCGAAGCTGCTCCAAAGAAGGAGGGTAGCTGGAGTTATAATGAGACCTGACTATATAAGAAAAGTCTTGTATTTCTTGAAACCACAGATGTTGAGGTTTATTAAGAAGGAACTTCTTAAGAAAGAAGGTGTTCAAGGCCAGGCTGGGTGGGTCCTTGGGCAGCCTGATTTAGTGGGACGTGTCCCTGCCCATGTCCCCCATGGCAGGGGGAGTTGGAATTAGATGATCTTTAAGGTCCATCCTGACCCAAACTATTTTATGATTTTGTGATTCTGTGAACTGGAGGAAGAATCCTTTGGGATTCAGCTGGTTCTGAGCAGCATCCCACCACAGAGCAGTAAGAGGAAAACAAGCCATGTTGTGGGGTTATGAGATAGGGGTAGGTGGTGAGAGAATTTGTAATTTAGGTTTAACTCTATCAGCTATCATGAATCTTAGGTTTTTCATCTTTGTCCAATCAATACTTGCCAGCTGCTAGTCATTTCCAGGTTGCTTGCAGGTGATACTGGTTTGAGTCCTTGTTCATTGCACTGCAGCCTACCCCAAGTGCTCCCCCTTTCCCTCCCTGTGAAGGATTTACCTGGATGTTTCTGATGTGGTCAATCTGACACTTAACAAAGTATGTAGAATTCCATCTAGAGTAGCATGCCCCAAATGCCTTTATCCCATCATTAACACTGGCAGCAGCAGTTGTGACGGACAACTTCCAGCTCCAGGTTGGACCAGTTGTGAGCTGTGTCCTGCTGTTATTGATCTTTGGAAGACTGTGCTCCAAGATTGTTTTGGAAGAGCTCATTAGCTCATTCCCACATGCTGGAATCTGTATTACTTTCTTCTGAAAAGATTGGGCATGTGTAGTCTTTAAGGCAGATGAAAGAGTATAATCTAGGGTGGTAGACTGGCATGGGTAGCATTTCCTATCTGTCCCTCTTGGGTTCCGTGAGTCCATTAAAAATACTTGGATCTTTATCGCATTTGTCTGTGAAGCATCATGTTTTGGTCTTGACATGAGTTAATTTAGGCTATTTCAGCTTTCAAGTTTGTCAGATAAACATTTAGAAACATCGTTTTGTTGGGTTTTTTTTCCAGGGTAATGCCTTTTTACTCATTTATGTGTTGCCTCCATTTTTTTTATTATATTGTTGTTTACTTTGTGTCTCTGTGTTAAATTATATGACATACAGAAGCTTTGCTTCAGTTGGTAGAATGTGGCTTACAGCTGAGGGCAGTCAAGAAGGAACAGCTCACGTCAGCCATATTTATGTTGCAGCTTACTCAGGATATTTAGCATGAAGAAAAGCAGTTATTTAGTAATGTTGAGCAGAGAATCAGAAAAAAAAGTAAATGTGTATGGAGGAACAATGCTGTAATGCATACAAATGGCAAAAAGGATTTTAAAAATGAGAAAAAGTGAAAGTACCTTACTTTCGCAGAGACTTAAAGACAATTTTTCTTACACAACATAATCAGTAAATTTAAATCCAGAGCAATAACAGATTAAGCATTATGGGAAAGTCCTGCAGATTTAACAAAAATGCCAGTAAGTGCTAAATATGAATAACCTGGAACATTAATTCTTTTCCTCCCCCTCAAAAGCGTGAAAATGTATTTTGGTTTTGTACAGCTGGTTAAATTTTACTTAGTTTTGGATGGCCCTTTTCTCCTTTGTGTTGCCATGTGACTTTTCTCTGTGAGTCTTTGTCTTTTGTTACGTTCTCTTCCAAATTCAGAAATTTTGCTGCCTCTTCCCCATTTCTTGTGCAGAGAAAAAGCTGTAGGGTTTAATTGTCAGTAAGAGCTTCTTTGATATCACAGCAGAATTTAGTGATGGTAGTTGTGTCGTCTTAAAGCCTGACTCATCCCAGGCCTCCCAGACAAGCTAACAACACTTAATTCAAAGACATGTTTGGGAAGAGTTAACTCTTGGAAGTTGTTTCTCACGAACAGTTCCTCTAGAGGGGATACCCTGGGAATACTTCTGAGGTGAGAAGTCCACCCTGCAATTCAGTGTGTTGGACTTCATTAGTGGGTGCCACTTCAGTTTAGGGCTATGCTCATCTTAAAAAGGGGCCACTAATTCCAGGAATACTTGTTTTGATGAGGCCACAAAGAGGTGGCTCTAGGGTTCTCAGTAACCAACTCTGCTGTCCACCTGGCTCTTGTTCAGGACTGGGAGATTTCTGTCCTCTTGGGAAAGAGGAGAGGAGCAATTCCAACATCAACTGCTCCTCCCAGGCTATACAGAGAAGGATCAGCCTCAGGTTCCTGTAGTTCTAAATGCACTGCTGCTTGATTGTATCAGTGAATGCCCCTGAATATTTTGAGGAACCTGAATGGAAAATGAGAAGATGGGTGGTTAGTTTGATTTTTATATATATATATATTTTTTTTTTTTGTTATGGTTTGGTTTTTTTTTAAAGTTGCTAGACTTTACAAACGTGCTCTTTCAGCAAGAAATCTCCCTGCCCTCCTGACTAGTCCTCCTTCCTTTCACTGTCCTTTTCTTGTGTTTTCTCTCTAGAAATATTTGATTTTTACCTTGTATGTATCTTATCCTTGCATATATTGTTGTGTTTAGGTATTTCTAGTTCCAGTAGTGCTAGGGTCTTTTACAAAAGTGTCAATTAAATGGAAATTGTAATGTTTCCACTTTGTTGCTGTTTATCAAAGGCTGTAGCAGCTGTGGCCAACATTCATATTCAGATTCATTTTGCTTGCTTTTAAGACCATAGTTAAAGAGTAATTTCATTGTCTGTTCCTAATTTATATTAACTTTTCTTGTTTGAATCATTTGTTTTGGTAAGTAACTGTTTGAAGCATGTCTTCTCTCCCCTTTCCTCCAAATGCCATGGTATAGTGGAGTAATGAGTTGAAGTTTGAGGTGATCTGTTCCCTAACCCATCCTGTAAATATCAATGCTAACAACAGTGTCTTGTGTTTTTTTTCTTTTTCTTTTTTTTTTCCTTTTTTTTTTCCTTTTTATCAATGTGCTTCTTCCTGTGTGAATAATTATGTGTCTAGAAACAACCATGGAGTGATTTTGCTGTACTGAATGGGGGAAAGATTAATAGTGACATTTGGAAGGCAAGTATATTGTCAGATTTTAGAACCTTTGATACTATTACCCTTGGTTTTTGCATGGCAGTGGCTGTTTTTTCCCCCTTTTATTTTTCCATGAATGTCATTCATAACCTAGGCCAAAGTGAATGGGGGTACTGCTAGGGATGTCTAGCTCACAAACATGCTGCCTTTTCTGATCTTTCCACTTGGAATGAATTCAGTCTAAACTAGCAGGGCAACTGCCATGATGTAACGAGTAAGACGCCTGCACTGAATGAAATGCAGCTTGAGAATATATGCATGCCTCTTTTCAACTTCAGCCAGAAATACTATCGCTTCTTTGCAGGGAGGATTTAATTTCCTTTTGAAATAAGAAATAACACGGTGGTATACTTAATGCTATATTAATAGCACTTAATTCTATACTAATAGCCCTGCCTTTGTCCCTAGGATCTGCATGCAGCCACTGTGAATCCAGACCCAAGTCTGAAAGAGTTTGAAGGCGCAACGTTACGCTATGCCTCTTTGAAGCTCAGGTACAATTACTTCAGAAGTCTCCATGTGTGCTGTGCTGTGATTTTTATATGATTTTAAGATTGATTTTGTCCTTTTCTTTAACAGAAATGGTCCACAATCTGATGATGATGATTCTTGTAGCATCAACAGTGATCCAGAATCCAAGGTCTGTAAGAAGATCCACAATGGGATAAAAACTGAGAGTTTACAGTTGTTAACATAACTTGCAAGTTGCAGAATGTCTTCTAAGTTTTTAAATTATCTGTACTCCTCCTCTCGGCACAATGTAGGTTGACCATGCAAGACTAATTCCATCAAAGGAATTTGCAGATTTAAAGCTTTATTCAATTTGGTCAGCAAAGTGTGACTTATTTTAAAATCACATAAGCCAAGAAATTGAATGTTACCGCTCCAGATTCTAGTTTCCAGATGTAATAAACTGACCTCATGCACAACTAACTTAAGTTTTCAGTCCTGAGTAAGAGAGAGCTCTATTATTTGTCATGGCTGGGTAGCTTCCTGGGGCATTCAATGGCAGAATTTGCTCTTTTTTCTTAAGTTTGTCCCTTTTAAGTACTGTTCCTTGTTTATGTGGCTGTTTGAATTTGCAGATAGCGGCAAAGAAATTACTTTTTAGAACAAGAAGCTTTGTATTTTAGAACAGGGAATGCAACCTAGTTTGAGGATGAAATTTATAGGGAAAAATGAGACCATTATCTGAAGAAGCCCATAATTAAATCACACAATAATGAAACTGCAGGCTTTTCTGTTGTAATAGAAGAAATGTTGAATAGATATATATCTGAGAAGACAGCAGAAGGTTTTGAATGGTTGTATGCGTATCTCCTGATTTATCTTGTTTGTAGTTTTGTGTCATGCTTGCATCAGTTTTTAAGGATGTATGGGAATCTCCATGATTGGAAATCCAAGTAGTTAAAGGAAGTGTTTAATGACTGACAGGATAAGAAGGTATTTACATGCAGGAAGATGGTATGAAACAGAGTTAATAGTTATAATGTCATCAATACTATATTTTAGGAGAGAAAACAGACTGATCAGGGTACTTAAAGTTCTTTGTTTTGAAGCTTTTTTTCTATCTCATTAAACTCCTTATTGGCAGAATTTGTTAATGTGAACATTGCTAGAGGTATTTTAGAGACCTTCAAGCTGTTTAAACCTGTTAAGGTCAGTGACCAGTACATTTTTTTGGGAAAAAAATTGAACAATTTTCTCAGTGATACCAAGTGGTGCTGCCTTTCAGCAAAGAGAACCGTGCCACCTTGTGGAAAACTAAAGTAATTGTTTTCTCCTACAGTGTGTTTTCTCCCACAGAGACTGCAGCACTGTAAGGCTGTCAGTTTGGGGGAAGGTATATTGTATAATTCTTGTCATTCTTGTAAGAAAAGTGATATATGCAGCAACACAGTTAAGCATTCAATAAACGACAAATGTTTCTCTATACATTATGGGCCTAAGATGCAGTTCAGAGCTTCATCTTGGTGCAGGTTGTCTGCTCAAGGCTATAAAGGAGAAGGGAGGTGGGAGAAAGGGGAGAATGACTACATCCAGCTTCTTGATTTCAGTAATGTGTTTTGGTAGGAACGTCTTGAAGAAATGTTTCATTGTGCTTGACAAAGATCCTTATTCTGCATCTGAAACAGGCACAACTGGAAATGAGTTTGGAATTGGTACTTCCCAGGAGACAGATCATAACCTTCTTGCTTAATTTATAGAGCAACCTGTGCCTTCCTAATTGAGTTTCAAGGGAGGTAAAATGATGCTTTTACCAATCCTGGACTGTAAATTCTATTGGGCTGTCTCTTTTTACATTATTGTAAAATATGTTGGCTCTGTGTAAAATTAGAGAAAGACAATACATTTTTCCTTGCATTTGTGCAAAGAAAACGGAAACCTTTCTCTGTCCCTGGGAATGGGATGAAAAATGGAAAGCTCATGTGACTCAATTTCTTGAAAATCTTTTCAGAATTGCCCTGTTTGGCCTGACATTTGGGCTCATCTTTGTTCTCTCCTTCTAAATGTTGTTTTCTGCTAAGGCTTAATGTCATCTTTCTGTTATGCATGGATGTTTGAATTCCCAGTCTGCATCAGCCTGTTCAGCAGAGCTTCACTTTCCATCCTTGTCCTTTTAAAGTATTTTCAACGGTATATTGATGTCTTAAGATTGCGAAGAATGTGTTTATACCTGTGAAGTACTATGCAGTTGCTCCAGAATCCGTTTCTACTGCAGAAACCAGTAGATGCTCAGGAACTCTAAAGAAAGGAAGAGGAGACTACTTCTAAGAAAGGTAGAGGTAGGAGATGAAACAATTGTTTGTTTGGAAAAGACCTTTGAGATCAAGTCCAACCATACCTGTCCACTACTAAACCATTGTTCTATGATTCATGTCCCTGAGCACTTCATCTACCTGTCTTTTAAATGCCTCCATTGGTGGTGACTCAACCACTTCCCTAGGCAGATGGTTCCAGTGACTTCACTCTTTTGGTGAAGAAATTTTTCCTGATGTATAATCAGAACCTTCCCTGGCACAACTTGAGGCCATTTCCTCTTGTTCTGTCTTCTTAGGGGAAGAGACCAAAATGTGCCTGTCTACAACCTCCTTTCAGGTAGTTGTAGACAGTGATAACATCTCTCCTCAACTTCCTCTTCTCCAGGATAAACAACCCCAGGGCCTTCAGCTGCCTCTCATAAGACTTATTCTTCAACCCCTTCACCAGTTCTTTTGCCCTTCTCTGGACATGCTCCAGGTCTTTCTTGTAGTGAGGGGCTCAAAACAGAACACAGGATTCAAGGTGTGACCTCACCAGTGCTGAGTGCAGGGACAGAATCACTTCCCTGGTCCTGCTGGCCACACTGATTCTGATAAAGACCAGGCTGCCTTTGGCCATCTTGGCTACCTGGACACACTGTTAAATTCTCATATTCAGCATATTCCCTACCCTGCAGTAGATCAATGCTTGCTCACAGCTTAGTGTCATCCGCAGACTTGCTAAGGGTACGTTCAATCCCTTCATCCAGATCATCGGTAAAGGTATTGAACAGAACTGGACCCAGCACTGAGCCCTGGGGAACATCACTTGTGACCGGTCTCCAGCTGGATTTAACTCCATTTACTGCCATTCTTTGGGCCCAGACATCCAGCCCATTTTTTACCCAGGAAGGGGTACGCCTGTCCAGGCCTACACTCTTGTTTCTGGGTCTTCTCCAGAAGCAAATACCCTGGCTAGACATGGGACCTTCAGTAAATAATCGCCATGTGTCCTTGGTGATGCGAATGAGTCTGATTTCTTATGCAAGTGAAGAGTTAACCAGAGAGGAGAAGGTTTCACCCTGGCTAGTAATTCCAAGAAAGGATCGTCTGTTCACACGGAAGCCTGTAATTCTTTCTTATAGTTAGAGTAGCCTCTAAACTTATCAGTGCTAACAGGGAGAATTCAGCATTTTCCAGTGGTTTTACAGTCCGTCTAAGGCTGCATGCAATCTTCTCATGAGTACATGAAACGCTACAAAAATCCTCAGTTCAATTAATATCAACTAATGGACTCAATTAATTAAAACAGAGGAGTTTATTCCATCTTAAGTCTCCTCATAAAAAAAGATTAAATCTAAAAGAATTTTTTTTTCCAAAATGGCCCTTCTGCATGTTTTTGGAATAGGGATTTTAGAAGCAGTCCTTTTTTTTCATTGCTTGGGATACAGGACCTGTTGCAGGGTAGAGGACTAGAAGATACCTTCAACCCATT
Source organism: Coccyzus lansbergi (assembly GCA_033558105.1). Classification (NCBI taxonomy): domain Eukaryota; kingdom Metazoa; phylum Chordata; class Aves; order Cuculiformes; family Coccyzidae; genus Coccyzus; species Coccyzus lansbergi. The sequence goes on from JAUMJK010000705.1 coordinate 204,570, forward strand.
CCTTTACCCTTATAGGGTACCACAGTATAGAATCCCCTGTATCAATTTCAGGATTCTTCTTAAATATTTTTGGGGATTTTTTCCCTTGACTACTAACAAACTGTTTCAAGTATTACCTCCCATGATAGTTAAAAACCTTTAAACGTAAACTTTTTGAGGCTATTTTTTATCTTATTCTATGTTTAGCCATCTTCTAGTGCTTTTATTTTAGGCAATTGTGTCTCTTCTTCAGCTTAGTTTTATTAAAGTAAGCAAACCAAGTGCTTTTAATTGTTCATTTTGAGGCTGGGAAGACTACCATCTTCTTATGAGTTTCCGTGACTTTTGTAGCAGCTCTGTGTTTTCTGTCTCTAATTTTTAACTGTGGGTCATCAGGTTTGTTGCTTGGGGTAGAGATTTTCCAGAGTCTTGCAGGGTATCTTTAGAATGTCCATACTCCCTATTGGAAAGCTATTTGCATGTAATTCCATTTACTTTTTAATCTTCTGAGTGAATAATTATTTTAGTTGGAACTTTAAGCCATAATTATAACCACGATTATCTGTTTACAAGATTAAGTGGAAGAAAAGTTCTAGTTTTCATCTCAACAATCTGAGTGCACCTTGGTCAGGAGAGGGGCGTTGGTTGTTTTGTTTTTTCAAAGAATTTTCTTACAGTAACTGAAAATTTCTAGTGAACAGCAGAATTTTGTATTTGGGGGAATTAGCCTAAGCAGTCTGTATAAAGTTTTTTAGCAGTAAGCTACTGCCAATAGAAAACTAAGAGTGTCTCTGGAAATACTGATTTTTTTTTTTTGGTTGACGAGATGGTGTGGAAATGGTTTCACAAAATACAGGAAAGCAGATTATGCTCAGTGCTCATGGATCTTCCTTAAATGGTATTCTTAAATGTTTTAAATCAAAAGAACCATAGGGTAAGAGTCCAGTAGTTTTTAAAAAATGTTTCCTTTTGGTACTGGTTTATCTTAGGCTTCCAGAGGGAAGAATGATAATCTGGGAATAAAATCTTAAAAAAACCAAAAACCCAGCCTGAAATGAAAATAAATGTTTTGATGGAGATTGAAGGGGGTTTTATTCCTTGTTTCTTTCAAACATAAAAAGGTGCACTTAGTTTGTTACCCTTTCCACTACTGGACTTCTGGGTAGTCATTTTAGTCTTTTTCAAACTCTGAGTCAAAACACAGATCTTCTGTTTGAAACATCCAGTTAATAATCAGAGAAAGGTCAGCCTTGACAATCACTGTAGTATAGCAGAAGTCTGTCCATCTTTCCATCCTTGCTGCTTCTGGGTAGCAGTGGTGAGTGATGGGGTGACAGTTTCTAAACTGGTTGGTTGGTTCTGACTCTGACTCTCTGCCATTAGCCACCTTAGGGCACCCTCCCTGCTCCAGAGGTGCTGCCATCATTAAATGATGAAGGTGCTCAAAAACATTCTGCTTTGAAAGTAGTTTTAGAAATGGTGGACTAAAGCACTGAAATACATCTCCTCGATAATTTTTTTTACAGTAACGTGTTTGTCATTAATTGTTATAATATATACATAATATAAATGTCTGGGATAATGTAGTTTCATTTCTTGAGCCCTTGCAGAGTTATGGGATGGCTAATGAGAAAATCTGGGGCGTAGGTGATTTTTTCCTTCTTCCTTCTAGTTGTGGGTAGTGTCTATTAATACACGGCTTCATGACTGCTGTCACCATAACAGCTTCGGGTTTTTTGACAATGAGATGGCCTACATGGCACTAGGTTTACAACCATCAAATGAGAACCACCTTTCTCAAAAGGGAAAGAGGGTCTTTACTCAGGAGCTTGCAGAGCTCATTGACAAGGCTTTAAACTAGATGTAACGGGGAAGGGGGACAAAGTCAGTCTTGCCTATGACAAGCTGCAGGAAGATACACTGTGGTTAGAGGGACAGGGTACTAGTATGGGCCTTACACCTGCTGTCCTAGGGGATATTCGGGATGTTGCAGGGCAGATGAAGTCTTGAGGAGATGAGCTGCAGGCTTCTGAGGTAGTAGCAGCCAGCAAGGAAACTTCCATGGAACACCTCAAGGGAAATAAGGGGAATTGCACTGAGAAGGTGATGCAGCCAACAGCCCAATGAAGTGATGCAGCCAGCAACTGGAAGCTACCATGCTGCTAGAAAGCGATGACCTGATTGCCATCACTGAAACGTGGAGGGGTGAATCCTATAACTAGACTGCAGATGATTACAGGCTGTTCAGAAGAGACAGACTAGGAAGGAGAGGTGGAGGCATTGCCCTTTATATCAGTACATGGATGGGGTGTGAAGAGCTGTCCCTGAAGGATAGCTGCAAAGAGATCAAAAGCTTATAGGTGAGAATAAAAGACCAACGCAACAAAAGGAACCTTGTGGTTGGTGCATACTACAGGCTACCTGATCAAGCAGAGACTGTGGATGAAACCTTCTGCCTCCAGCTACAGGAAGCTTCATGCTCAGAAGCTATCATGGTACTGCGGAACTTCAACCAGCTCATATATGCTGAAAAAGAAGCACAGCAAGCTGTAGGCAATCCAGGAGACTCCTAGAATGCATTGAAGATAATTTCTTAACACAGCCAATAGACACCCCCACTCGAGGGGATGCAATACGGGACCTGATGATCACCAGTACTAGTGAGCTTATCAGTGATGTCAAGTCGGAGGCAGCCTGGGCTGCAGTGTTCATGCATTGGTGGAGTTCAAGGTCCTGAGGGATTTGGGACAGGCAGGATGTTCAGTCAAGACCTTAAATTTCAGGAAAGCAGACTTCCAGCTCTTCAAGGAGTTAGTCAGTAGGGACCCCTGGGATACTGTCCTCATGGACAAGGGCAGAGCTGACAAATATTTAAAGCTGCTCTTCATAAAGCCTAAGAATGCTCAGTCCCCATATGTAGGAAATCAGGCAGGGAAGAGACGAGCGTGGCTGAGTTGAGACCTGCTGGTCAAATTGAAGAGCAAGAGGGAACTGCACAGGCAGTGCAAGAAGGGACAGGGAACCTGGGAATAGTATAGGGACACTGCCTGGTTGTGTAAGGATGGGGTCAGGAAGGCCAAGGCACAGCTGGAACTCAACCTGTCGAGGGAAGTGAAGACTAATGAGCAGGACTTCTACGGATACATCATTCAGAAAAGGAAGCTTAAGGAAGTGTACCTCCACTGATGAATGAAACTAGTGACCTTATATCAGCAGACAAAGAGAAGGCTGAGACATTCAACAGCCCGATGTCCAAATGGAGGTCCATGATAAGTGGTGTCCCTTAGGACTGAGACCAGTGCTGTTTAATATTTCCGTTGATGATATGATCAAGTGCACCCTCAGCAAGTTTTCATGTGACACCTAGGTGAGGGGTGCATTTGTCACACCAGAAGGACGAGATGTAATCCAGTGGGGTCTGGTCAAGCTGGAGAAGTAGACCTGCATGAACCTCATGAGATCCAGCAAGGCCAAGTTCCAGGGTCCTACACCTGGGTTGGGGCAATCCATGGTTTCAATACAGGAAAAGCGGACATCATGATTGAAAGTAGCCCTCTGGAGAAGGACTTGGGGATGCTGATTGATGAGAAACTCAACATGAACTAGCAGTGTGTGCTTGCGGCCCAGAAGGCCAACTATATCCTAGGTTGCATCAAACGAAGCGTGGCCAGCCGGTTAAGGGAGGTGATTCTGCCCCTCTTTTCTGCTCTTGTAAGACCCCACCTGGAGCATTGTGTTCAGTCTGGAATCCTCAACATAAGAAGAATATGGAGCTGTTGGAGTGGGTCCAGAGGAGGGCAAAAAAAATGATCAGAGGGCTGAAGCACCTCTATTGTGAGGACAGGCTGAGAGAGTTGAGGTTGTTCAGCCTGGACAACGCTCCTGGGAGATCTTATAGCAGTCTTCCAGTACCTGAAGGGAAACTATAAAAAAGCTTGGAGGTGTCTTTTTACAAGAGCATTTAGTGATAGGACTAGGGGGAATGGCTTTAAATTGGAGGGTGGAAGATTTAAACTAGGCAGTAGTCAGAAATTCTTCACAATGAGAGTGGTCAGGCACTGGCACAGCTTGCTCAGGGAAGCTGTGGATGCCCCATCCCTGGAGGTTTTTAAGGTCAGGTTGGATGCCTGGTGTGGTGGGAGGTTGAAGTTAGAAGATCTTTAAGGTCCATTCCAACCCAAACAGTTCTGTGATTCTAATTAGATCCTGCAAAATGTTGCATGTCTTTCACTCTTAAAAATCCCATGTACCTCTGGGATCTACTTAGTTGCAAGGGTATCTTGCAGCATCAGCACATGGGTGACTAAAGCAGGAGGAGATACAAAGGGAAAGATTTTACTTGTAGCTTTCCTTAGAAAAAATATATTACAAAACCATTCTTTATGTGATGAGAATGTAACCTTCTTTAAAATTTATCATTAATTTCCAGGGTTTTAGTGCAAAAATTAGGTCCTGAATTTTGTGGCATTAGTCATATTTGATTTTTTAAGATAAACTGTATGAAAGGATTGTATTTGGCTTCTGCATTTCTACAGGATTGGGAGAAGAGAAGATAAAATGTAAGGCCTCCTCAGTCAAACCTTGGCCTGTAAGGTTACAGTAGTGACAGTGACTTTGCTGCAGGATTTTCAGTCTTTTCATCTGAAATTGTTGCTGGGTTAATAAGAACATAGATAGCAATTACATTACAGGAGGAGAAAAGATGCAGATGCAAACTGTGTGGGTCATGCTTTTCTCTTCAAGCTATTACTGCCTTGTGAGTGCTGTGGGTGGCCAGGTTGCCCAGGCAGCTGGGGTGCCACACTAACACTTGTCCGCATGGGGAGGAGGTAAGTTCCTTGGCTGGCAGTTCACTGAGGCAGTGCTGGAGCCAGTGTGCCCTGCCTCTAAAATCACAGCCGTGGGGCACTGTGGCCTCCAAGTAATAAGAAACCACTTCCAATGTGAAAACAGTGCTGTTCAAATTTGTAGCTACTCTACCAGGAAGTGGTTGCAGTGTTTTAAGAAAATACGAACATACATGTTTGGGGGTTTTTAATTATTTCTTTTTACATGACGCTGTTTCTTCTGGTGGTTGTTGAAGAGTTCTCTGTTGCTTCACCACATCAAAGTGCCAGTGTTATCTTCAGTACCATTTGTCATGGAAATTCATGGTGCAGTTTTTCTTAACCGCTTAACAAACTTGGCTGTTGTGCAGAACACAAACCTCCTGGCTGCTGCTCTTAGAGATATTTTTTTTTTTTTTCTTGGAAGAATCTGCGCTTCTAATATTTTAATGTTTCTTATTTTTAAGTGGTTTTAATCACAAATATGTAGTACAAGAGTACATACTTATGTGCTCTCATCAGAAAAGCAGACCATTTCAGGTTAAAGACAACAAATGTACAACATTAATTTTAAAGAAAAGACTGCACACACTCTTTCATGTCCTATAAACTCGAATGGGGCTTGTCTTTACTGACAAAGCATCTATGTGTTTGTTGTGATCATTTTTGTGTGTTGCAGAATAATGAAACCTGCTTGAGTTATCCTAACACATAGACCCTGATCTGAGCATCTTTGCAAGTCATCCTTTACTAGTTACTGGTGAAAAATATGATGGCCTTTTCACTGAGGAAGCATGTTTCTTATTTCACTGTATTAAAATGAAACCTTGAACAACCTTAGTAGCTCAAAACAAAGTCCATAAAACAGTACTTTTAGGATGTGAAGTCAAGGTATCCTCAAAGCATCCAAAATTAAAGCCTATTCTTTATTGAGAAGACTGGAGTAAAGAATAAGATTATTTTAATTTATTCTTTAGAACTACATATAGCAAAAGATTACTAGTAGAAAATTTTAGTGTCCATTCAATTTTTGCTCAACTGACTAGATTTTTTACTTGATTCCAAAATATAGTAATGAAAAAGAAATTGGGATTCAAAAAGTCTTGAACCAGCACAATGGTCCTGCAACATTTTATTGCCTTGATAGAACAGATTTGACCCCTGGCTGTAAGCACTGAAAGATGTGTATTAAACTCAAAACAGGAGAGGGACTTCTGTCATGTGCTGGAGTCTGTCAGTCTAGAAAAAGCATGACTGTAGTGTCTTGGAGAATGAGTAAGGGACTGTGAGAGCAGAAAGTTCAGTATTGACTTGCACTAGAGAAGTAATATATTATAAAGATTATTTTACAGCATTTGTAAACCCTTGTATTTCACTCCACAGAAGTTTAACTGATATTCCTTTGCTTGAAATAGCAATTATTAGTTGATTTCTGAATTTTATTGTGACCTGAATACCTATCTGCTTATTTTTTATTACATGCATATTTTCAGCAATTCAAGTAACACAACGTGAACTGCAACAGAGAGCTGGAAAAGTTGAAAAATCTTTAATATTAGTGTGGTTTTGATAATGCATTTTTAGATTTTTGTAATTGAGAATTTTTATGTGGCAACTGTCTGTTTCTGTGAGAAAATGGATACATTGCAGCCTTCATGTCAATTAAATCAAAGTGTTTGCTTGTTCATTAATTGCATAAGAACTGTTTATTTTGTTAATTTTGATCATCTCTAATCTGGAACCAACGAAGTCTTTCTTAATGTGTAGCAGGCAAATATACAGTAACATACTTCTTTCTTAAAATAGAGTGGCTATATTTTATGATACTTGATCTTCTAAAGCATAAAATAATGCAGGTCTATTTCATTTTAAAACTATAAGAAAATATAAGTAGAATTTCCAAGATTGCATTGGATGCATAAGAAACAGTTAATTATATGACCTACATGCTGTGTCTTAGGCACAAGCCTGCTCAGTGGTCTGTGATAAAAGGCCTAATTAAATACTGTAATGATATCTGTATGTCTGCAGACAGATAGAACCTTTAAGGAAGCAAAAGGGAAAGTGCTCAAACCAAGGCTCAGGAGTAGAGGCAGTAGAAGCACAGATTTAAATCATCAGAGCAAGCATACAGAGGTTCGTAGTGGCTACCAGCAGCTCTGTGATCTAAAACCCAATCAGCCCATGGTTTTGTCATGTGCATTAGTTTGTTGTTCTCAAGCTGATGTTCCAATCCGTTCTCTCTTTGTACTGAGATCTTTTCTACCCATGTGCTTATGATCCGTCCAGTTTCCAACACTACTTTACCATCAGTCATTCATTTGATCACTTGTCCTTTGTCTAGTAGGGAATTGTATTTACTTTGGTTTTCTTTCTTTTTTTTTTTTTTTTTTTTTTTTTTAAGGAACATGTGTAGCACTACATGAAGCAACAGCTAGGGCATGGCATTTGCTTATGCACAGTGATGTGTCAAGGTTTTGCATAGCTATCAAAGCTCCTTCTGCAGTTCCCTTGGAAAAACTGCTGCAGAGCAGAGCCCTACTTTGTAGTGAAGATGTTGCAATGCCAAAGAGCAGAAGTGTGATCCATGATTCTTTCATGCCTTCAAACCTAAAGCTCCCAGCTTTAGGTGGTGTTTTAGATCAGAACTGTACTGCAAGGGAGATTTATAGCTTTTTTACAGATTTTGGATTACAGCATTTATGATTTTGGTTCTCTGGCTATAGATCATTAACTCCGAAACATAAATCTGATTGACAGCCATGCAAATATATATTCCTCAGAACAGTAAAACTGAGCAGTGATACCTGTGTTTTCACTTCTGTTCACCTGAACATTTCATGGGACAGCATGTGATAAGGTGGCCTCTTCTCCCTCTGTGTTCTTTTAACGATGTCCTATGTAGGCTAGCAGGAATGTGAAGTCTCTAGTCTAAACGGAAAAATAAGATTGTTCACATAACCATGGCTTAAATGATATTTCTTCCTTCACTTCTCTCATACACACAGTGTTTGTGGTATCTTTGATTTTCCCAGTCCTAAACAGCAGTGATCCAGCTACAGTATACAAGTCGCAAATCTCTTTCATCCTGCTGTATTTCCAACTTTCTTTGTTTTTCTTCAAATCTGTTGTTCTTTGCCAGCTTTTGGAAAAGGTCTGGGGACAAGCAGATAGGAAAATAACATTTCACTTACCTTTATTCAGGTATAGTTATTTAAATAATCCTTTTTAGATTTTTTACTTTAGAATATCATTTAAAAAAAAGCAGAGGTTCTGATCAGACACAGAAAACTGCAAGATTTTAATTTGTAAGTTAATACTAATAATGTATAACAGGATACAAATGTTATTTGTTTATTCTCTAATGGAGAAAAAAGATGAGGTAGACTACTGTAAGCCAGACATTTGCATCTGGATTGCTTTGAAATTATGAGGGACTAACAATTATTGGTGATTAGTAATTATTGGTGAGCCTCAAGTAGAGCAACTTTAGACATTCCTCATAATGTCAGCTGGTTGTTTTACTGAACTCGCAGAGTCTTAGTCAAGGAGAACCTCACTCTGATTTTCAGCTTGGCTTGTTCTGATTCTAGACAATAGTTCCTGAAGAAAAGAGGGTGCATTAGCAAAGCTCTTTCAGATCAAAGCAAACACTTTGTCTCTTGGTTGGGAAGTTTTGTTGGTGGAAGCTGGGGAAGCATGACGTTGTGTTAGTGTGCTAGAGAACTAAGTAGGTCTGTTGTTATGGCTAACTCAGATAGCCCTCAATCAAGTCATACCTGATTTGAGACACTAGGTGGTTTGTTTCTGCAGGGTTTTGCGCTCTTTTGTTTTAAACAAAACCTCTGAGTCAAATAATCAAGGAAAAGGGGAACCCACCAACAATAAAACATGAAGTGGATCTTCTACAACGCAGTTACTGGCAGTATGCAGAGAGAGAAATAAACACACAGGCATGCACACACTTCCTCACTGGGTTGTGTATGTGTTCTTCTGTTACACTGAGGATGAGTGAACTGTGATATGTATTGTGTTACTTTGAGCCCTCATATCCTTTAGTGCTGAAATCCACATGAAGGTCTGCCATCACTTCAGAGTCATGCCAGCGTGTGCATTCAGTTAGCCAAGAAGTAGAAGATTTTTAGTCTTTTTGTGTATTTTTAGCAGAAGCGTATTTCTTTTATGCATATGCTCAGGTACATGTGTTGCCTTGCAAGTAGGATGTTGAGTCTTTCTAGGGGTTGTTGATTTTTTTTTTCTTGCAGCTATTCTTTGGGAAAACAGTTTGTTTTGATAAAGCTGTTCTGAAGCATTTTATGTGGGTGATGGCATGGGCTTCTTGTTAAACACAGAAACAAAAACTTGTCAGGTGCCAGAAGCCAACAGGTTTTCTCATGTCTACCTATTATGGAAGAATGCAGAGGGCATGGAGGTGGGGAAGGAAGTCAAGCCCTTCTACGGAGGGGAATAGGTAGGATGGACCAGAATGTCCCACTCAGCTCACTCTCCTGTTATGACAGTGGACTGGGAAAGGAAAGAAATAAGAGTGGATGCCACCGCTGGAGAATTTTAAACATAGAATAAAAATGTGCAGGAAAAATATACCAAAACAGTTCAGCATTTTTACTTATAAGAAATGTGACCACTGTCAGCTTGAACTGATTGTCTCTTATCTCTTTTTTAAAAGATATACTCTGTTCAGTGCAAGAACTTTATCTTTGTGTTTAGAAAGCAACTAACAAATTTCAGGTGTGGTTGATAAATGACAATAATTGAGGAAACTGTATGTTTACTGTATTTATTTAGTTCTTCACCTCTCTTAAGATGATTTAGAGAAATCGTTCAGTTAATATTCTGTTATTCATCTTAATATTGAAATACTTTTAAAGGCACTCTTTCTTCTGGTGCAGTAAAAAAATCTCTATTTTAAAGCTTGCAAAAATAAATATTTAATACCCTAATGGGCATTGCAGCACTTACAGCCAGACTCACGAGCATCTGATATGCCAAAACCAATTCTGCAATCTTGAGATTAGAAAACTTTAATAATTGCTAAAAGATCAATATTTTAGTATCTTGTGTAGCCCTGAAGCCAGGAGCATCCGTGAGCATTGACCTCTCATTTGTTTCCTTTTTCACCTTCTCCATCATCTCTGTTTAAAGTCTGAACTTTTGTGCATTTCCAGCAGACCTGTGTTGGGAATCAACAGCATAGGAGAATTTGCACATTGGTTTCGTTGTTTGCAAAGAGAAAAAAAAAATCCACAAAAAAAATCTAGACGCTTCAGAAGCTTTAATTTTTTACTCGCACTCACTAGCAGGTTTTACACAATCTGCAAAATGTATTAGCTGTCTCATGCCTTAGATGACATGTATCTTTGGTGACTCACTGGAGAAGGTGTCAGAGGTACAGGAGGCTGGGTTTCTGCTTGGCAAAGTGGGCTGAGTGTGTGTGATGTGCAAGCTGAAAGAAAAGTTTTTAAGAGGAGGGAGAACCTCATTAATCTTTTTACCCAGTGATGAATTATATTCTTCCCTTAGTTTGCCAAATTTGACATATAAATATTTAAAATACCTTGGTGTTTTGGGGTCTTTTTTTGAGGGCAGTGGTTCCCAAATGGCACACCAGTGATGGTGCATGAGTTTGATCTACTTGCTGACTTCACAGTCATTTTTAGAAGGCAGCAAATGAATATTCATTATCTGCTTTTGAACTCTGAAGCTGATTTATTTACTGCATTTCAAGAAGAGAGATTAATTAGTAACTCCAGTGTGGAGCTGCAGTTGCTGCTTCTGGGCTGTGTGCCCACGTGGGCAGAGTCCCACTGCAGGCAGTGTGGCTCCTAGCAGTCACTGGTGCCAACTGTCTTCAAGCAGCTCCCAGGATCATTGTTTGCTTTCCCTAGGACTCACGGGATGCTGCTGACAGCAAAAATAGCTTTGTGGCACAAGGTGGTAGCACTGGACAATGAGTGTTGGTCTTCACGAGGTCAGAATTTTACTGTCTTCCTAACAGGGAACTGACCGAAACAGTTGCAAGTTAGTTCACCAAAACACCATAGCATTTCAGGACAGCATAATGTTTCTGAAGAAACATATGAGTGACACTGACACAAGCAGTGCAGCAAGGACTGTGTACTAACAGACATCAGTACTTGAGCTATCTTGGCAAGGGAAGGCTTGGGGTGAAAGAACAGAGATTTTATATGGTGGTAGATTTTTAGTTATTAATTGTAAATTTTCTTACTTAGAATTATAGAATCACTAGGTTGGAAAAAGACCTTTGAGATCATCAAGTCCTACCATAACTGTCCAGTATTACATAATATCCCTAAGCACTTCATTTAGTAGTATGTGAAGTTGGTGTTGGTGGTCACAGGTCCAGGCAGGCATTGGATCTGCTCAGAGCTACCTGGCAGCAGTGACATTACCACTACCATTACCCTCAGGGTTGTCCACCCCATCAGGAGCAAGTTCTGGGGCTGATGTCCCTTCTTCCAGCACATTGAGTGCCTTTTCCAGTGTAAGTCCCTGTGTGTCCCCTCCTGTGCCCTCATGTCAGGCATTTGGAAGGCTGCCTGTGGGGCCACGCAGTGTTTCCCCCAGCTTTAGTACTTGCCCTGGTGCATCCCAAGGGGTGTGGAATCTGTGTGCAGCTGTTAACCACTGGACTGTGCTCACTGGGGAGCCCAGGTGGTCACCCCAGGGCAGAGGTAGCATCCATCTGTCCTTGGCTGAGGCAGCACTGCCGAGGACAGTGTACTTCTACCTTTGGAACTTGTGCCTGACCAATCCAACACTTCTGGAGGGGAGACATCGTGGTTAACAAAGAGGATTTGGATGCAAGAAGCGAGTGTAGCTTCCTGTCAGTGCCACTACACTATCTAATCACTGACTCAAGCAAAGTGTTTCTGCATATTGTACAGGGAATATGAAATTCAGAGATGGGATGGCATTTTATTTGGCAGTGTTCAGGGATGATGTCTGTTACCATATTAAATACGTAGAAGATAGTAGGAATTTGGTGTGAGGTCATTAAGGAACTATTATTGCTAAATCTTTAGGGACCATCATAAATGTTTGGTGTGCCTTTTAAGGAGGTGCACGTCTGTCGTGCATCCATTGCTGGCAGTGCATTGCCATTTGAGAATGAGATATATCTGTAATGTTCTCCAGAGGAAATCTTGGTCTCAGAGACAAAGTCCTATTGATTTAGCGTGAGCTCTGTATTTCATATATCATTAAAGCTGGAGAGGAAATACATAGTGGTTTTCAGGATTAGTTTTTTATTTCTTACTCTGGTAAATGTAGGGTAAAGGTAGTGTCATTCAATTTCTCCCATTCTGTTTTGTTTGCAAAAAGCACCATATGTGCAAAGTAATGTCGCCTTGGCTTGTTCTGCCAACTGAGCACTATGGTTGGCTAAACATCCTTCTGCTAAAAAATCTGTATAATTAGATTGTTTTATTTTAAAGGTCATTTTTAATTCCTTCTACAAGAAAAAGCCTACTTTTCTCTTATGATAGCTTTTTTTTTTTGTTAGTGCTTTGAATTCCTTATTGTTTGCTACCTTAGTTAAACTTACGGCAGAAATTATTGGTGTAATTCACAAAAAAAAAAAAAAAATTCTGGTTAAAAGCCAAGCAGTGAGATACACGCTTGAGTGTGAATCTCACAATAGATGTGATGGAATAGTATTTCCTTTCTTTTCAGTTAGAGGTAAGGCCTTGATTGTGTTCTCCTACCTGGGGATCTTTAACCTAGTTTCTGTTGCATGACAAGATTTCCATAGCTGGGTACAGCGTGTTCTGTGCTCTGATACATTTTCAGATATTTTTTGGTTTCTTTTTAGTGCTTTGCTGTGCGATCTCTGGGCTGGGTAGAAATGGCAGAAGAAGATCTGGCTCCTGGAAAAAGCAGCGTTGCTGTGAACAATTGCATCAGACAGCTCTCTTACTGTAAAAATGACATCAGAGACACTGTTGGCATTTGGGGAGAGGTAAGAACGGGGTGAACTTCTTCTCTGGGAACATCCCTCTTGTGTTATAAAACACCTTGAAAGAACAACTTCCCTATCCCTGCTGGCACTGCTAGAAAATGTACAAAGGATTCAAAGAAAGTGTTTACAGTTTTGTTCCAAACGTTTTAGGACAACAGTTGTCACAAAGACATCATGTTTGTGTTTGAACCAATACTGCACACCTGTGCAACAGTGTTGGGACAAACTGTTGAAATGAGTAGAAGTTTTTCTCCTGACCAGAGGTGTGAGAGGGGTGCTTTGGGACAGCCTTTTCACACTTTTCCCAATGTGGAGAAAGGCCTTCAAGGAAATTTTAGGAAGAATACTCTTCAATATGACAAGTAATTGTTACAGTCTAAGTCTTGTGTCCAGTGTCCTTGCCATGACCACACAAATGCTGAGATGCTTCAGAGGAACAATTAGGAGAAAGTGCCCGTTAGAAATGAAAATGATCTTTTAAGGGACACAGAGTTCCCTATTTAAAAGTCATTTCAGAGGAGTTTTTTTCAACGTACGAAAACTATTTTATACATAAAAATTAACAGGATAACATTGGTCTTCCTTTTCATTACTTCTGGAACATTTTAATTTAGTTATTTTAGCTAGACGAGCAATTTGAGGTTTGTCAGTCATGGACCTTGGTCTTACTGCTGACCCTGGGAGGGACACCCACCCCCCAGCCCTCCCCTGCTCTCTTTACATGTGTGTAATCTCATCCATTTTTCTGATGACAGAACTTTTTTTAACCTGAAATATGTAGTTTATTTTGAAATCACATGCTTTTTATTTGTTTAAGAGTTAATGTTCACATTTTTATGTATTTCTCTCTGTCAATTCCATTGTTCTGTTTTGGAAACTGATGCAGGTTTCCATATCAAACCAGTAAAACATTTTGGACCTTTTGAATGGAAATTTTAATTAAGAATGCTATTCATTTAAAAAAAAAAAAAAAAAAGCTACAGATCAGCCTGATGAAAGACTAGAGACACTATGCTCAAATAAGTGGCCCCTGAGGTAAATTGTCTTCTTGATTTTAAAAGAAATCATTACAACTACATTTTTCTGCTGGCAACCTAATTCTTCAAGAGTGATTGGAAGAGACGTTTTTTAGAGAGGCATCTGAAAGAAAGCATGCTAGTCACTGACATATCAGATGGAGCACATACAGCTGAAATCCATTCTGAAGCTAGAACTGATGACTGCAGATAGAAGTTTTAAGATTGCCTAAAGATTTATTTTAGCTAAAATGTAATGAAGGTGAAATTGTGAGTAGGACCATCCCCAAGTTTTTGTGATTTAAAAAAACCCAAAACACATGCTCTGGTAAAATCCTTACCCCACCAAAGCTTTATCAATGACTATAATGGGAGATTTCATGCCCTCTGCTCTCCTTCAAAGGAAATTTCCTCTAAACTTCTAACTGCTGCAGTTCTGTAAAATCTAAGAAGAAAAATGCAATTCATCTGTTTGTATTGCTACTTTGCCATGCATTTTATTCCTGTACATTACAAAATCACTTATATGAAAAAGATGTATTGTTGCTGTTGACCTATATACCACAGTATATAAGACTTTCCTGAAGGGCTGTTGGGATTTCTTTCCTTTATTCACTTTCCCTATGTGGTTCTTGAGCGAGAGCCACATTCATCTTGGATCATCAGATCTCTGCAGCTCTTCGGCAGTCTGAGACAGCGAGGGCTATGTTCAGGCTCTCAGTCTGAGTAATTTCTTCTGGCTCTACGTAGTGTTTCATCTCTAAAATAGATTTTGTCTAATAAGGCAACAAACCTTAGCAAAATAAATTGCTTCTTCCTGCAGCCAAGCTGTCCCCTTAGCATTGCAAGGAAAATTTCCTGTGACTTATGTTGCCTATCTGCCCATTCCCCAATCTTTTCCAACTAATTTGAATTCAATTTTATTACCCTAATCCCAGTGTGTTTTGCCTGATGAACAGATTTTACCTTCTTGTAATAATACCCTTCTGGAATAAATATATAAGTAGAAAATGAGTCCAAAAAGCAATATTTGACATTTGGTATCATTGTTTACACAATGTGTTTACTGCTTCAGACCTTCAAGCAAATTTCTCACCCTTTTTCTTTGTGATGACTCTATTTTCTGTTTGGTTTCTTTCATCATCCTGGTCTGTCTGGTACCATCCTGGCTTCTGTATTTTATTTCCCGTATTTCTTTTTCTGCATGCCACAAATGGTTCAGTGCTTCTGATTCGCACCATTTACATGCATGGGTATCACAGCCACGTCTCTTTCTGCTTCTGTAGTAGCAGTCTGTGTAGCCTTCCCTGCATCTCAGCAGTAGCTGTACTTTTTCCATCAGGCAAAATGTTCTTGTGTCAGCATTGCATGTACCAGCTTGCGTCCCCTTTCTCTCCCACGCCGCTCTTAGTGCTTGCACAGTCAGCTCTGTGTCACATCTCCCCTTTGAATCCTTGTTAGTAGATTTGAGGATGGGAGAGGTGGTCGGTAGCACCACACACTGCTGTCTAGCCTGAAAACCCTGGAAGCAGGCTCTCCCTCTGAATGTGTGTCACACAGATACAAAAATAGATATCATTAAGACCTGAGCAGCTGTAACCAAGCGGGAAGAGGGTTTCTGTGTCAGAGGTGAATAAAAAGGTCAGTTTTGAAACATTTGTCAGTAGGAAGTCAGATTCTTTCCATTCTTTCTGTTCATTTGTAGATCCTTGCACAACAGAGAAGAAACAAATTACTCTATATTTAATTGAAAGCTCTCACCTTCTTATGAGCAGGAACTTGTTTTATCTCTCAGCAGTAGGTCCGCGAACATTTCTGCGGGATCTCATGGTCTGCAGAACAGTTGTAGAACCTCTGAGAAAATAGCTATTAGATGTGATAGAAGAGGCAGCAGACCTTCTGCAAATGCTAGCCATAGGAGGGAGATTAGCATTTGTGAATTAGCATCAAAAGGAAAATTGCCTCTGAATTTGTTGCCTTTAACGGGGAAAAAACATTCCCCTTGTTCTTACGTGCCAGAAGAGTTACAGAGAAATCCTGGCTCCAGAATTCTGCAATCCCCTTTAATTAATCTTTCTTCAAAGAGTATCCCATAAAACCACTGACATGTAAAAATTGCTGTCCCATGACCCATTGATTAAAGTTTATGGAAACAGAGCACGTTGTTTGAAGGAAGAAACTGTCTTAAGAGTACAGGTTTTGATGCAAGATTTTACTGTTAAAGAATGTTCTTAACTTCTTATGTATTTGGAAAAAAATTATTGGAGAAAAGATAAATGTGTAATTTGTTGAATAACTCAATAGCTTGGGGTTGAATGAGTCAAACAGTTGCATTTAAAAGACATCAAAGCTTTTCATGATGGGAATCATTTATAAGTACAGTAGTAGCAAGATACTATCTTAGATCTTTTTCACATCAGAAGTAATTGAACTTGTTTGTGATTGCTCATGGAACAAATCAGAACTGTGAGAAAGTTAAGAGGATGTAAGTCCGAACAGCATAGAGATAACACCTCGATCACAGTCAGTTTGAGGTGGGAATGTACTGTGTAACTGTACTTTTTCTGGAGTTGCAGGGCAAAGACATGTACCTGATACTGGAAAATGACATGCTGAACCTGATTGACCCCATGGATCGCACAGTTCTTCATTCACAGCCCATTGTGAGCATCAGAGTCTGGGGAGTGGGTCGTGACAACGGCCGGTGAGTCTTCATTCTCCTTATTCCTCTTGACTTCTGCTTTTTCTGTCTGCTGATACAGAGTACATATACACCCGGAGCAAGTTAGGAATCAAATCTATTCATTTGATTGAGTAATGGCATCCCAGGGGTTGTGAAAGGATGGATAAATTCTCCTTTTTCTTGCTGGTAGTCTTAAAATCTCTGTTTCTCATGGTATATCATTTATATGCTGTATTTTCTGGATTTGTATTGAGCAAACCTTTCAGATCGATTCAGCCAGGTGCATAAAACTGCACACACAACATTATTTTGTTTCATACATACATATATATATATAAAAAATACTTTTTAATATAAAATCATGTTTTCAGATATGGTCTCATGGTATGTTTCTCCTGGCTGTGTGAAAGTATGTCTTCCTGCTGGCCCAAGTTAAATGCTTTACTTACACTATGACCATATGCATGTTTTCACTTGACGTATTTGATTTGATGGAGAAAAAAGTTGGATTGAAGAAACAATAATGGTATGAAGCTATGACTGTTACTTAAAGGTCTTGAAAAAAAGTTGTGAGAGTGTTGCAGAAAAATAAGGTTTATGCCTGAAACCTGATTTCCTGTGAGCTGAAGTTCTTCCTCGCTCTAGGGAGCAACCACCAGTGTGGTTTTTATTTGGCTTTCTGGCCCTGGAAGCCACATTTCCTTAGCTTTCCTTCCTTGGTCTTCTTTTTGTAGCGTACTTTTTTGTCATATAACATTGCTGTGGGAGGAGGATTGTGAAGGTGACTTCTCAGATCTCCCTGTCCTGCTGAGCACTGATCTATCAAAACTGTTTCCATTCATACTGAGTAATTACAGGATCTTTGAACTGACACATAGATACTAAGGGCTGAATCACACTAGAGAACCACTGCCTTTTGTGTCTGTGTTAGATTGTTGAGGTATTTGCAAGAGCAGGGTGGAGGGAGTTTTGTCTCTAGCTTTCGATGGGAAATATAATTTTGGACCAGGAAAGATTTTGTGAAAATTCCTTAATGTCCCCCAGAGTTTCCTATTATTTCTGGCTAAATTTCCGAAAGGAAAGGCAGTAAGTGTTTCTGTGACCCAATTCTATCTTTCTCTATTTTTTTACTCTATAAATGACTGGATTTTTTTTACTTCAACTGGTGCAGATTTTTGAGAGATCTAAAAGTGGCAAATCCAGTTTGAAATGGTGGGAAGTAAAGAGGTTTTAACTTCTTATGAATAAACCATTGCAGTGCTTTGTTTGCCTAAGAAAATGAATGCATTGCACATTTTCCTTCAAGTCAGATTTTGTAGTAACTTGCTTTGGTCAGGAAATAAATAGAGCATCATAAGG
Source organism: Coccyzus lansbergi (assembly GCA_033558105.1). NCBI lineage: Eukaryota > Metazoa > Chordata > Aves > Cuculiformes > Coccyzidae > Coccyzus > Coccyzus lansbergi. The sequence continues at coordinate 222,432 of JAUMJK010000705.1, forward strand.
GGCACCTAAATGTGATAATGTGATGCAGCTTTACAGAATAAGGGAAGCCAGCTTTTCTTTTTTTTTTTCTTTTTTTTTTTTCCTTTCCTTTTAAAGCGTTTACAATTCTTCTTTCAATATTTACATTCTTTGGAGAACAGAATAATTTCACAAATCATGAGTCGCATTTCTCCAGACTAGATACATACTTCTTCTAAAGATAGAACTGGTCATAGAAACATGGGCATTGAATAGGGACATTTAAGAGAAATGTGCCTTTTCTGATCACGTGGTATCAAGAATGTCACAAACTTTTAGTGAAACCTATCCAGGGATGCGATGCAATAGCAAACTTTACTAGGTAAATAAAAACCCACTCGGTAGGAGAGGTAGAAAAGGTTCCGTGGGTGCAGATCATTGTGTGTTTTGACTTGCCATGGTATCCCACAACATTTACCAAAAACTATGTACAGGAGATAGGAAATAGCATTTCTGATCCCATTCCTGCCCAGTTTCTTGCTGCATTTGTGGACCGAAAATGAGACATCTACAGAAACTCACATCTTTATTAGGACAAATATTGTAGTTACGGAATATGTGTGTGAAGTATATGTCAAAGTTCAAAACCAGAATTAAACAAATCCTGTGATCTCCCTCTTTGTTATAAAAGGTAGAAGCTGCTTCTGCTCTCTGCCGGAAAGAGATTTTATTTGTGACATTAACAATATAAAGAACCTAGTAGAGCACATAAACTAATCTCACGAACCTGATGTCAAAAGAGGAAATTGGCCTTTCTTTGTTGAAACTGAACATGTCTTGTTTCTGAAGACCTTTACTTTTGTTGACTAGTTGCTATAAACAACAGCAAAAAATAATTTATTGAAGGCTTAATCCATGAACACACAATCAAAACCAGCCTTAATATTTCATATGCTGGCAAAGTAATGTTCTTAGCCACTTTTGTCGGAATCTGTTTTTTTAATCCTAAAATGTTTGATTTCAGAGCTGTCCTATTCTTAGTCCTTTGAAAGAATTTAGATAGATGCCTTTACAAAGTGCACCATAGCTCTTTTCATGTATCCATTAGTATGCAGTCCTTCGGCTTATCCTGGTAAAACGTTGGTCCTGAGGTGAGAAACACCAGAGCTGGTCACTGATTGCAAAAGTAACTTTCTCTGATTATGAGTTTGCCATCATCAGAGAAAAGTGAGGGGAACCCATTGCTGCTTTGGATTAATTGTCCAGGAGGCTGACAAAATCTCAGTTTCTGGTGTGAAGCTCTCCCAGAAAGAAGTTGTAGCACAGAAATGTTGTTAATTAGCTACGTGTTATGGTTTGTGAGCCTGTAGAATAAAATATGAGTATAATGGATTTATTGTGAAAGGCAGTGTTTAAATTCTCAAATATTGTAAAAGTGTGTATTTTTCCCCTATTTTGAACCCCATAATTATCTACAGGCCCTCTTTTTTAAGTGTATTTTGCTTGTAGTAATTTATTTGAGTAGATTTTGCTTTAGAAGATGGAAAGATTTTCTAGTAACACCTGACCAGATGATTTTCTAAGCTATATCATAATGAAAGATTGATGAAATACAGAGATCTGCTGATGAAAGTTTAATCTGAAGATGTGTCCGCTAACTCACCTCAGGCAGAAATGTCTTCCAGGAGGCTGTAATCTCTCTCTCCATACATTACACTATTATCTTGAGCGGTGGAGTTACTTTATTTAAGCAACTCTGCGATAAGCAGAGGCTTCATTTTTTTGTTGACTTAGGCAGCATGGTGATTTTGTGTTTTTGAAGGCAAGATCCCTTGTTTGCAGCTAGTCAGTCAGTAAAGTAAATTTGACCATAAGAAAGGCTAGAGTGCCATAGTAAAATCATGAACAAAAGCAGGTTCCCATAAGACAAGCTGGTGGTTGTGTATGTATATATGTGTGTGTATATATATGTGTAGACTCAGAACGCCAGTGATTGTTGTATATATATGGGCATTAAAGGATAATGCTATATCTGTCCATCCTTTCAGCAGACTCTGTTTCTTAGGTGATGTGTTGTGCGTTTTTTAATGGTAAAAGCCACAGCCTTCCTTTCCTGCTGTACTGAAACAAGAGCTGTGATTCATTTAATATTATTTGTTAATAAAAAAAGTCTTCATACTTGCTTAAATAGTGTGACTTCAAGATCAGTAAGGTCATGGTCACATCAAGGATTTGTGTTGTCAGAGCTATATAGTGTGTAATTGTCAATGCTATGTTTGCTTTTTAACAAGCAGCCCATGATGTGTATTTTCTGGCTTTAAAAATGTGTTGGAAAACAGCGGCCTACTGAAGCTACAAAATGATTGGTTTTCACTTTTTAGCTGCAGGACTGCACATTTATCATTCCTCAGGTTGGGTTTTGTCTGCCCTTCTCAACTGCTGGTGCATGCCCTTTGTTTTCTGAGCAGCTCTAACAAGGAAGGAGAAAAGGTTATGGCCCATAAATTTCGTAAAAGCATTTCCATTAGCCCATTTCCCTGAATCCTCCTGTATCTTCATTTCTCTTCCACCCATCCGAAGCCCACCTCAACCTCTGTGCGACCTTAATTGCCTGAAAGATTGTAGTTCCTTCTATCATGGTGTCTCCATACAACAGCAGTATATTCCAGCTGAAAAATTCAGCTATTAGCTGTCTAGGAGGACTGCGGGTGGATTCATGAGGCAGTTCTGGTGAGAATGAGTATGCAGGTGGTTGCTGGATGGCTTGGACACCTGGCATGTTGGACAAAACGAGTAGTGTGTCTATTCATCTGTCCACCTGCATTGTTATCCCATAGCCCTAGTTTGTTTTCTCATTATAATTTGTGTGTTTGTCTCCCAGGCAGGCTCAGGTAGGTCAGTTGCTCTTGCTTTTTAAGTGTTGGAGAGGCCGGTTCTCTAGTATTGGAGTTTTCCAATTGTAGACTAAATGTTGTGAAAGCATTGTGTTTTCTCCTCTGACCTAGTAATGCCCATTATTGCAGGTGGTGGTGGTTCTCTTCATCCCTGTGGAGTTACATTACCCTCCTTATATGAATGGCTGCTGGCTTTCTGCTGCTTAGATATCAGGGAATAAAATGATGCTGGGAAGCAAAACGGAGAGAAAGACTGAGGGGAAGAAAGTGTGATGGTGTACATATCAAAGATGAAGCTCAGGCTGCCTTAAAAAGGGAGAGTAGAAATCCAGATGGATAGATTACCCAAGGCAGATGGGCATAATCCTGTAAGGCTGGAAGAAAACAAAGTCATAACCACAAAGCAGAACTACCTGAGCAGTGTTATCTCAGGAGCCGTTAGGTCGAGAGATGAGAAAACTGTAGTGATGATATGAGTGAGAAAATGGGACAGAGTTTTGTAAAGAGGAAGAGGAAATGGCATAAAGCAGTGGCTCAGATATTTCTGAATGTGGGGAATTATAAATAGCTTTGTACCTTGCTGTTTCAACACCTAAATGAAAATGACCTGGTTTCAGAGGTGTTTAACACCTGCACTTGTCTGCTGACTGTAACAGGATCTCTGTAGAGTCAGTCTTTTGAAAAATGTCTAAACACAGATATAGGAACCTTTCTCTAGATTTGCAGAAACAGTGCTACAGAAGGTTAAAGTTTTTTATATTATTCCATAGTCATGGAACAGGTGATCTTGAGTGCTATCATGAAGCACATACAAAAGAACCGGGTGATCAGGCCCAGTCAACACGGGTTCACAAAGGACAGGTCTTGCCAAACTAACCTGATTGTCTTCTACAACAAAGTGACTTGGCTGCTGGACGAGGGAAAGGCTGTGGATGTGGTCTTCCTGGACTTCAGTAAAGTCTTTGACACAGTTTCCCATAGCATTCTGCTACGGAAACTGTCAGCCTCTGGCCTGGACAGGCGCACGCTCTCCTGGGTAGAAAACTGGTTGGCTGGCCGGGCCCAGAGAGTGGTGGGAAATGGTGTTAAATCCAGCTGGAGGCCAGTGACAAGTGGGGTTCCCCAGGGCTCAGTGCTAGGTCCAGTCCTGTTCAATGTCTTCATCAATGACCTGGATGAGGGCATTGAGTGTACCCTTAGCAAGTTTGCAGACGACACTAAGCTGGGTGGAAGTGTGGATCTGCTGGAGGGTAGGGACGCTCTACAAAGGGATCTGAACAGGCTGGACTGCTGGGCAGAGTCCAGTGGAATGAGGTTTAACAAGGCCAAATGCTGGGTCCTGCACTTGGGGCACAACAACCCTATGCAGAGCTACAAACTAGGGGAAGACTGGCTAGAAAACTGCCAGGAGGAGAAGGACCTGGGGGTGTTGGTCGAGAGCCGAGTGAACATGAGCCAACAGTGTGCCCAAGTGGCCAAGAAGGCCCATGGCATCCTGGCTTGTATCAGAAACGGTGTGACCAGCAGGTCCAGGGAGGTGATTCTCCCTCTGTATTCAGCACTGGTGAGGCTGCTCCTTGAATCCTGTGTTGAGTTCTGGGCCCCTCAGCACAAGAAGGATGTTGAGGCTCTGGAGTGAGTCCAGAGAAGAGCAGTGAAGCTGTTAAAGGGGCTGGAGAACAGGCCTTATGAGGAATGGCTGAGAGAGCTGGGGTTGTTTAGCCTGGAGAAGAAGAGGCTGAGAGGAGACCTCATTGCTCTCTATAACTACCTGAAAGGAGGTTGTAGAGAGGAGGGAGCTGGCCTCTTCTCCCAAGTGATAGGGGACGGGACAAGAGGGAATGGCCTCAAGCTCCGCCAGGGGAGATTTAGGCTGGACATTAAGAGAAGGTTTTTCACACAGAGGGTCATTGGGCATTGGAACGGGCTGCCCAGGGAAGTGGTGGATTCGCCTTCCCTGGAGGTGTTTAAGGCACAGGTGGATGAGGTCCTGAGGGTTATGGTTTAGTGTTTGATAGGAATGGTTGAACTCGATGATCAGGTGGGTCTCTTCCAACCTGGTGATTCTATGATTCTATGATTAATTTTGAGTGCATCTCAAGCTAAGAGGGGTAAGACTATGTCTGAGCAAAAACTGTTTTGTTAAAGGACTGCAAATGGGTGAGTTGGCAATGTGAAAGCTGTGCTGCATGTCAAGTGCCTGTCTTGTGAGTTTATGATCTGCATTTCTTAGCTGAGAGTGTATATTTACAGATATAACCTGGCTTAAGTTCCAGTGCATGTCTGTCATATGGACAGGAGATTTTAGGAGGGGTGTCTGGTTTTAGTTAGTTTGGGATATACTGTATCTGCAATTTATTCTTCCCCCTTTCAGAAAATAGACACAACATTAGGCTTCAGTGGTGGCAGTGTGTCTTATAGCTGCATTGTTCATGGAAGTTTTCATGGTCTTCCTGGTTTGCCTTCCCTCCAAGGTGGTGATTGAATGTGCTGTGAGATTGAATCTTTCTCCAGTTCCATGAGAGAAGCTTATCAGTTGTACAAGATGATGAATAATAAACTTTGTCTTCTGAATTGGAGAGATGTGATCAAGAAAAGCATAAAATAAAATAATTTAAAACTGAGACAGTGTTTGCACCTGCTCTTCCTAAAAGATAGCACCCTTCAAAGAATGTGTAATCCCAGCTGAATTCCTTGAACTCAAAATCATCATTAATCAATATTGCCTGTTCCCCTGAGTCCCCATGACCTTGGAATAAGGGCAAAACTTACTGTGAGGAATCGTGTAAATAGGAGTGAGAGATTACATCAGACAAAAAGGATTTATTGGCTTTTTTGACCTATATTCTTAGCTTGGTTTTTAGAGTAATCTTTGCTTTCTTTTTTTTCCTTAAGCAAACTGCATCTGAATATCCTTTTGTGTATATTTTGATTGCATTTCCCATTCTCACTAAGAGTAGTTTAGGTGATTATTTTTTCAAAACTTCGTATTTACATCCATAAGGCCTGACATTACTGTTTGCAAGTGCAGTTTGTTCTATGAAGACATAATGAAATGATACAGCTGTGAAAGGGGAAGTCCAGTCAAGTTTGCAGAATTAATGTATTTTCGAACAAATATAGTTAAGTAGGTACAAAAAGCTGCATGTGTGCATTCTGACACTTATTAGTGAAACTGGTTTAGTTTAGGTTTGGATTTCAGCATGAAAGACATGGTAGGCTGAAGGTGCATTGAAATAGGCCCATATAAAATTGAAATAGGTGCCCATAGTTTTGCAGAATGGATGGGTTTGTATCAGTAGTGGCTTCAGCTGTGTTAGGGCTACATTCAGGTATCCTTTCTGCCTGGTGCCATTAATGAGGTTGATAACGATTACATGTGAGTATGAGGGATTTTTGTGTTTTACATATGTCTGTGAGCAGCTCCGATGCTTATGAACAGTGAGAAAAAAGTATATGCTTAGGGAGAATTTTGGCCAGGGAGCTATAGGTATTGGGTAACCTTTGAAAAGCATAGATGCAGGAACAGTGGCTGAGAAGCACAGTAGCAGTAGAACAGACTGGTAGCTTAGCAGAAATGCAGGGAAGTCTCACAGAATGAGGGAATTGGTACAAACACTGAAGAGGAGAACTGTAAGGATCTCTGTGGGAGGCAGGGAGAGGATCGGAGAAGGAGAGCTCAGGGTAGTGCTGTGGCATTTGCTTGTAAAGAAATGGGGAAAATGGCAAGCTGCTGTCCTTAGGTAAAACAACAAGACAACCATTTAAAATGTGTCACTTATTGTGCTGGTGACTTTTTGTTGCATGGCAAGAAATGCATAGTCACCTTAAGCACAACCCTGTTTAAATATTTTAGTATGGAACATTTTTGGGATTCTATATTTGTTTTCAGGAAATAATGGAAACTATTGCATATAATTTTGCAATTGTAGCTAGAGTTTCTTTCAGAAAGCAAACTTCTAAAATAGCACTTGAAATTGTTCAAGTTTTCAGTTAAGATAAATGATATGTCTAAAACTGGACTGCAAATAACTAGTGTGATATAGTCGGGTTGTCTCAATTAATAAAAAAGTTGGCATACTGAGTGAGTCCCTGACTTAAAGTGTTTCTACAGATTTGTGCTGGAAAATCTCCACACATTCCCTGTGATTCCAGCTATTAAACTCAAATGCTTTAGGATACAACTAAGGCAATCTGTGAAATTCAGTGGCTATTGCACAGATCCCTTGAGAATAGCCTGAGCCACCTGTGAACATGTCTGTGGCTCAGGAGAGCTGTTGTCTGGCAGCTTGAGGTGGAAATACAATTCTTCCTTCTGTTATTTTTTACTGTATGTTAATAAAACTGATGCCGCACCCAGGCTGAATTCTTCTTGTTAACTGCTGCTTTAACTCTGTGGCAAAACAGTGATGCAAGTGATGGAAAAAGCAGCTGCTCTCTGGCTCTGTAGCTGTGAACAGAAAACATCCTGCTCCCAGCCTCTCTGCAGCCCTCCTTGTTTTCAACACCCAGATGGAAGGTTTGGTCTTTTTTACTTTACCTGGTCTTGCACTTGGGTGCATGCACAGTCTGTTGCTTCCTCTCAGGGGAGGCCATGCTAACAAAAAGTAGCATCCTCCTTCCCCAAAACAGTTGGAGTTGATTGAAGACACCTGCCTTTCACCTCCTTCATCTTCAGTGGCACTGAAGTTACACTTCTAGTTACACATCTCTCAGGTGGTATGTCAACAGTAGGGTCTGTGCTTAGAGGGAACCACCTACGGAATAAATTTTCACAAGAGAATTAGGATTTGACAGCCTTATAAAAGCTATCAATAATATCACTTTAAAAACACTTTTTCTTCAAAAAAACCCAAACAAACCAAAAATACCAATGTATTCTTTCATTCTCATTTCAAGACCTTGTCTAGTCTAAAGAGTCTGTAGCAGATGTGAGAGAACCAAATTAGTCCGCTAGTTATTTCACTTTGCTAGTCTAATGTATGTTGAAGCTGTTCAGTTACTAATCAGGCGGACACATAAAAACCCTTCTATTTAAAAAGACCACAGAGAGCATAGGCCACTGAAGAAAAGAACAGATCTGTAAAGAAAAATTCTTCTAAGAATACTTACAAGCACCATGGTGGCTGATATGTTTGATGCAACTCCTGTTACCTTGAGTATAAAATGTTTATAAGAGCGGTAACAGACTGTTCTGTCTTGTGGTGACTTACTTGAAAAGGTCAGCTGTTCTAGGGCCTTACTATGCTTATTGTTTTTTTTTGTAGGCAAAAAAATTGACTTCCTAAAAATGATTACTATATTGCACAAGTAACTTCTGAAAAAAGAAATTCTGAAGGAGAAAATTTCCTGTGCAGTTGAGTTTAATTTGATTATCTCTTTCTTACACCACTTAATTAAATGTGGGACGTTCACAACTTTCTAGTATTTCAAATTAAAAAGCAAAACTACAGCTGGAAAAAAAAGACTTGTTCTTCTTCCTGTCCAAACAGTCTATGCCCATACTATCCTGGTGCTTAGAGAGAGATGGAATGTTTCTGTATATACCTTCACTGTGGAAATATTTACATCCTCCTACATAAACACGTTTTCCATGTCTGCATCAGTGTTGTACTGCTGATATCAAGGGAACTCGTGACATGCCTATGTATTTGTAGACTTCTGAAAGTCTTCTGAAATTTGGTACATGCTAAACTAAAATAAGGTCCAAATTTTGTCCTGTGTGTGTCTCTAAGCACACTCAAAAACTTGACTGAACTGCACTGATACAATAATTTGGAATATGCCTCTAAAATACAAGAGGATGTTCTTGCTATCAGCTTACCACTTTCAGTTATTTAAATGTTGCATCTGCCTCAGGATGCTTTTCCACATTTGCTACTAGCCAATTGCAGTTCAAATATAGTCATAGACAGTAGGCACATCTTTATGTAAATCATAGCATATACTATCATATCCATTACATGTACTTAGAAAGCATTTTCACTTCAGGCTTTTAATTCTGATTATGGTATGTTAAAGTGGGCCTACAGGATAGCTGTGGAGGGGCTTTTTATGAGGGAGTGCAGTGATAGATCAAGGGGTAACAGTTTTAAGCTGAAAGAGGGTAGATGTTTATTAGATATTAGGAAGATTTAATTTTTTGTTTTTCTGTGAGAGATGAGGCACTCGCCCCAAACCTGGAGATGTTCAAGGATGGGTTGGATGAGGCTTTAAGCAACCTGGTCTATTAGAAGATGCCTTATGGCAAGGTTGGTGGAACTTGATGATCTTTAAGGTCCCTTCCAATCCAAACCATTATATGATTCTGTTACCTTCTTTCCCAACTATGACTCTACCAGGGAAAAGGGCCTTTGTTTGTCACTGGCATTCAGCACAATTTGCCCTCAGGCAGTGGAGATAGATCATCTACTGAAGTCTCTTTGATACAAGCAGATTGATTAGCAGAAATGTAAACATTGATTTGAGCAAATGAAAATATTTTTTTCAACAGATAATTCATATGTCTTAAAAATTTAGGAATTTTTACAGAATGAGTTTATTTTGTATTTAGAAGCTGTATTACATGAACATGCATGTTTTTGTGAGATGAAAATTTGATTTAATGATGAAAAATCCATGTGCATTATATCTCTTGTGTTGGTGGTCTGCTTTACTTAAGTGCTATTCATCTCAATGTTGTAAAAATAATTCCAATTTCAAATTTTGCATTAAACGTATAATTCAATTGTCTCTAACATTTCAGTATTTTACTACTTCAAGTTCCCCTCTCTCCACCTTGATTAATTTCTAAACTGGTTGGACGTATGCTTGTGTGCACCCTAAGTCTGAACAGATTGCCCTTATAATTGCTGGGAAGTTTTTCATTAACTTCAGCGTGAGTTGGGTTTGTTCATGAATTACAGATACAGACTTGGAAAATCTGAATACTGCTTAGCAAAATCAGTGTAGTACCTGAAAGCATCACGATGGTTTGTATGTTCTTAGGGTTGGGGTTCTTGTAAAAGAACAAAATAGCAGGTGGAAAAGTAAGGAGCTTACTATGACCTTAGAAATGTATGAAACAGTTTGAGGTCTGCAAGGTGTTTGACCTGGTATCCTGCTGATCTTACTTTTATACCAATGAAAGAAATGATTTTTTTTGCTTCAGAAAAGTACCTGTGAGCTTGCCTGTGTTCTGATACATCAGTTACTGATATGTGACAGTGTCTGGGATGGTGCAATATTTGTCAAAAAGATGCAAAAAGGAGAAATGTAGATCCGTATTCAGCAGCTTAGACGGGAAAGGCGCACCTGGGTCCTTATCATCTGCTCTCTGCAACAGCAGACACAATTGCATTGTAACTAAGGTCCTTTTGGTAAGCTGATAGCTGGTCTAGTTTATTTTGGTAAGGATATATTGAATTGCTGGTTTATCATCAGCCTTTATTTAAGTTTGTTTTCTGCTTGTTCCTTTTGGCATTTTCTGTATAATCTACATAAACTTTACATGTATGTCTCCAACAAGGTATGTATACATTGAAGATAAAAAGTACTTAAACCCACAAGAAAACAGATGCACTAAGGAAGAGTCTTTTTAATTGGGGTGTGGTGAGGTGTTGGCATTTGTGTGTATAGTATTTGAAAAACTGCTTTTCATCTTTACTTTTGCTAAGTTACCATCAGGAACATAGTGAGATTAATTAGACAATGTAAACTGAGCAATTGCTCATGCCCTCTATTGCTTTATGAAGTACAAATGTGGCTTCAAGGGCCTTAGCTCAAAAAACAAACAAAGCACTTCTGGGATATTGCCAACCCGGGCATTCATAAATTAAACTTAGTCTGTAACTTTTAAGCCTTTGATTAATTTTCCTCATCCCTCCATGGGTGCTAGAAATTTGTTGTCCAGTGTGTATGGAGATTATTATATCCCTGTCTGAATACAGGATTTAAACTTTATTAAATGTTTCCTCACTCATCCCTCCCCTTGTCCTTTCTCCTTTTAAATATAATATGAAATTTCAGATAAATTAGAAGAATTGTTACTGCTATTGCTGCTCAATAATTCTTGATGGAAGAAGACAGAAATGAGATGTGAGTTTTTAAACTTCTAGGTTGTTTAACAGTATTGTTTTGCTAAAAGGACTGGTTTTTATTTCCTGGAAATGTCAAAATGTTTGCTTTGAAATAGGATGGGTGCTTCAGAGTAGCAAAAGGCAAAACAAAATTCAGAACTATTCATTTTCCTATAGGGCAGAAGTGGAGCTTTGAAAACTGCAGGTGCAGGAGCTGAGATGCAAACCTGCTTTTGCTTCTGTCTCAAGTGTAGGACCTCAATTCCACTGATTTGTAAGTGTAGGACAATATTGTGAGGGCAACTGCGATGACTAACTACCTCTCTATGTGCAAATATACGTTCTTGGCCTCACAACATGAATTTATTGCTAAGCTCTCACTTTCCTTATGTTCAAACTGAAATAAACTGCAACACAGATTCCTTGCTCATAAACTCATTTTCTTTTTTCCTTTAAAGTTTCTGTATGTGAAACCCTTGAATCCAGTTCTTGCATGTACATAGGATGGGTATGAGGATCTCAGCTGCTGATAGTGGGTTTGTGTGTCTCTGCTGGCATTACTAGGGCTGCCTGTGATAGGATGCTTGATATTTTGCTCTGAGTTAAATAGCTGTTGGGCATGAAAAGGGAATATTTGATCAATTTGAGGAGAACATGGTCCTACCTCTATGTCTAGAGTATAAGCTAATTTCAGTTACTTGGATGCTCTGCTCTTCACTGGCAGTTTAATCAGAGACTTAACCACTGCCAAGTGCATGAATCTACCCAGATTCTTCATGGTGCTTCATCCACTACCTGATTACAAGCTGGGATGAGCCTTATCTCTAGTGTTGAACACAGCAGCTTATGGACATATAACCCAACTGGAGATCCATGAGAGGGCAGCAGCTGGTACATGGGAGAGGCTGGAATAACGTGTTTTATATTTGTACACAAGGTGTGCCCCAAAATACCCCTGCTACCTTCAGTTTAGGACTCTTGGCAGTACAGGGGTTGAATGTCTCAGATCTTTGTCAGCTGAGAGCTCTTCTACTCAGTTTTCACCTTACCAGGGCTGGATGCTTGTGATCTTTTTGTCCTTGTATATTTGATGTGTTACCTGCTGCGAGCTCACTTCTTTTGCAGCTGTAGGTAAAGTGCAGTGAAAAGATCCCTCCTGCCTGGTAATTTGGCTGCAGGCTCACAGCACTGTCTGGCAGTGGGATATTACACTCAGTGCAGTGTTTGTGCTGGAAGTTTTTCACGTCATTTGTGGAAGCAGTTGTTGGTGGGGAGACCAGTCAGCCCTACTTGGCAGCTGATGCCAACTGTTCTAACTTCTATAACTTGTTTCAAACCTTGAGTTACTGATGATTATTCTTTAAAACCCAGTTCATGGAAGAAGGCTTACATGTGAATTTCACCTTTCATTTTCAGACTACGTGTATTTTATCAAGTAAACTCTTAAAGAACCAGAAATTGGTTCCCAAAACATACACCTAAAATTGTACATTTATGTTTGAACTCATATTTTTGGGTGGGATTCAGGATTGGTATGGCTAAATTTTGCAAGAATGACAAACTCAAGGGACAGTTTTACTTGCTAAGCACATTGTGTGTTCACAAACACACATTGAGCCCAAATTGGTTTTCGTTTTCTGAAACTATAGGTTGGCCAGGCACTGTTGCTCGTGGCAGAGGTAAATCTGTTGTCCTTTTTTTAGACAGCAGCTAGAGGCAACAAACTTAAGAGGAGCAGAATGTGTGGGGCAGGGGAGAGGGAAGCTAAACTGCTGATACAAGGGCAGGTTATTTCCCAAAAATGGAGCCAGCATGTCTGTATCTAACCATGCAATTACTGAAAAGTGCACAGGCAATGAAGTATCACATCTATCATGTGCCAAAATATCAAAACCAACACAAGATTAGTGTTCAATCCCGGTTCATTTACTGAATGGCCAGCTAAAATTCAAAGACTGGGACACAGTTTGAATTATACTTATTTTTACAGGTTCCTAAAGTTCTGCCAAACCTCTTCTTGTACTGGAGAGAGTTTCAGGGAGGAGTGGTTCTCTCCCATGAACTGTTCCAGCATATTAAAATGGCAAAGTCTGGCTTCCCTCTTTACAAGCCTTTTAAGTCGGAGCCTGACATTGTTCTCACGAATGCTGTCATTTGACCAGCTGGAAGGCTACCATATCCTGTTATATGCTACTTGCTGAGAGTAAAAGAGGAGAACAGCAATGGAGAGGGTAGTTTTCATAGTTATCGGATTAATTCTGTCTTTGTTTGCAAGTAGAATCAAGTTATGTTGAATGTGTGTCGAAACCTGGATGAAAAGTGTGGTGCATGTATATTTTACTGCATTTAACCAGTTTCAGGTGTCATTTTGTTTGTACCTAAAAATGCTCGCTTTCCCCCTTCCCCCCAATGCATTCTACATTTGTGTCAAGGTTTTCAAGAACTTAATTTGTTTGCTTCAGTACAAAAATTATCACATGGCCTTGAATTCTTGTTAGTGCTGGGCATCCAGCACTAACAAGGAAGAAAGAATTGGATCTGTTTCTTCTCAGGCAGCATCAACAGATTTGTTTATTGAATTCCAACCTGTTACTCCCATGAAAATCATGCTTTCGGGATGGCACAGGTTGTCACTTGAGCATAATCAGTCCTACAAAACCTTCTTGATGATACACAGGAGGAAAGGAAGGAAGGAAGGAAGGAAGGAACCTCAGTAGACTCTCAGGGTATATTTAGGTGGTGAACAAACGTCCTGCTCCCTGTGTATCTGTGCGGCTGGAAGAAGTGGCTGCCAGAAAACTGTCCTTAACTGCATTTCACCCTCTCAAATCTGCTCATGGCAATATCCATGGCCACATTCCCTGTCTTGCTTTCATGCACATTTCGCTCAGCTAGTCTAAAGAGGCTGATTGGTAGGTGTTTGCAATGTTGGCTCATTTTCCTTGAGGAGGGCAGGATGTGTTCCCATGAATGGCTCCACAGACATGTTTGAAAGAACAAGTCCTTTGGATGGAGAAGAGTGACATGCAGAGTGGTGACCAATGTCCTCCTGTCATTGTGGTGTTCCTTGGTCAGAGTTTGACTCCCCTCAGTCTTCCCTGCATCCAGGAGGAGTGATGTGCAACACCGTGAGTCGCTGTGAAAGCTGGACACCCTAGGATGGGGTTTAAACCCCTCCATGTTTTGAGTGCAGTCCCTGGGGAAGCAGTTCTTTATTGCTGCTTGAGCACGTTTGATGGGAAGTTTCACTGAATAAAACCCAGAGCTCCAGGGGCATTGTGTTTACTGTCACCTTTAGCGTAAGTAACACCTCTAAATTAGGTTTACTATAATTGCATGTGCCAGTTCTGGAAAAACAAATTATTTTGTGTGTTTGTTTTTACAGCTCAAGGATAAATCTCACTTCTAGCATAAGCAAGTGTAATTTCATTCAAGTAAAAGCAGTTGTACTTCCGTCTGAATTTTTTGATTTGGCAGTAAATCTTTGCTTCCTTTTAAAGAGACTTTCTTTCCCTCTTGCATTTGGTTCAGAGTCACAGTGTAAAAGCTTTCCACTGGTGTTTGAAAACCGTGAGGGAAAGACTTTCTGTGTACTTCAGCTTTCCCTGAAAGATCACTTGTGTCACAGTAATTAATCTTGGAAGTTTACAGGGTAGAAACATGGTGCGTAGTGGTAAAGATTTGTTAAAGGGAGAGGAGAGGCGCCTGTTCTGTGGGTCAGAGCATGGCGAGCTTGCAAATTCTAAAAGCAATGAGAAGGGAGGCGAAGACACACCCTGATGGAGCGATGCTTTCCAGGGAGAAGCACCCACTCACTCACAGCTGGAGCCGGCAAACACAAGCATGCACAGTCCATGAGGAGAGTGGGAGCTGACATGATGTGCTTCAACTCGATGCAAAATGAATGAGCCGCTGTTCTCGGGGGTGTTTGGTCCCTGTCGTTGAAGTACAAGTAGACGACTGCATCAAGTGCACTTTGCATCATCTGATGCCTAGATACACGCTAACGGAGACAGGAACCAGGCAGAGCATTGAGTTGGGTGGTTGTGTGTGACGTGCTTGGCATTAAATTCCTGTGTGCTGCAACAGAAAGGTAAGAAATTTAAAAAGTGACTAGAAAAAAACCTCAGCCTCCCCTGCAGACAACAGTGTCACATTAGGAGTAGCCTTTGTCTAGTATTGTATTTTCAAAGCTACGGTTCATTAGTCTAAAGCTTGTGTGTGGAAGCCTGTGAGGCAAATTACAGCTCCTAGTGTGACAAAGGCAAGTCAGATTTCTTTTCTCCAGTAGCTGACACTTAACAACCTTCAGGAGAGCACTGTAGCAGAAATGCTGGATTGTGTGCTGAGTGGTGAGTATTTGATGTTGTTCTCCCTCTCCTTTATCCCTTCAGATGTTGCTCATTTAAGCAGTAAGCTAACTAACGGATCTTAATGATTAATACGTTTGGGGGGTCTGTGTTCAGATCGGAACTATGTGATCCTAAACTGGCCGTGGTTACTATCTGTGTATTCACCAGGTTGATTGTGTGGAGGATGATCATAATTGCTTTTACTAGTAATCCTGTGTTAATGGATAAAAAATGCTGTAGTTAAGAGCAGCAGAAACCTAATTTACCAGAGAAAAGAAACCACTCTGTATTTTTCCCCTAACATACAGTGCCTGCATAATTATTTATGTGTAAATCCTAGCGAACTTCTAACTAGCCAGTCTGAGCTTTCTTCTTTCAGCCTGTAATGGACAATGGAGATTGTGCAATTAGAAATCTTTGTAGAGCTCCAAAAGAAGTAAATGTGTTTAAAGACAGAAGTATTACAGTGGGGAGGATTCACCCTTCTAAAAGATAGTTGAAGTGAAATGGTTAATGGCTTTTTTGACAGAAGAGGAAACTTCGTGATTTAAAGGTAATGTATCGCCTTGAGGTCCTTGTGCTTGCTTAATCCTATCTGTATTCATAAAGAATTTGCAGCAGGAGAAATTTCATTGATTCATTAATTGATATATTGCTTTGAATCCTCATTATGCTGGGTGCATAGGGGAAGGAAGAGAGACAAGCACATTTATCTTTTTCTTCAAACTCAGCAGCTTCACTTTTATAATAGATTTCTCTCTTGTTGTGGAATCTCGTTGCTCTTCCAGTTCTGTGCAGTAATTTTTTGCTTTCTTAAAAGACAGCAAAGGGTGCTGAGTCTTGATCTCTATCAGGGAAATATATGAAGTGTTTAATCTCTTAAAACTATGGCTTTAATTATGTTTTTGTAGCTGTTGCCTTGCAGATAATGTGATTATAACAACTTGTGAGCAAGGAAAAGGTTATTATAGTCCTCTAGCATTTCTCAGTAAAAAATGGCTTATTTATTTTCATAAGGAGTTAAAAGAGAGAAAGTGAAAGATAACAGGCTTTTATTATTTGATACCAGTTAGAATTTTTTTGTTGAAAAAACTACTTCTGCAAGAGTAGACTTATATAAATAAATAACCCTATCTATGAATGTACTTTAAACACTGATCAGTTGGAATACAGGTGAGGATCAAACAAACTATGTGGGTTAGTAATTTAGATGATTAAGGTGTGTACTGAAGATTCATGGTGTTTCTTGTATTCTTACACTATGTTTAGTATCCTGTTGGGCAAGGCTTTCAGATTTGCTGGTCATAGTTTCCTGTGAAGTGCAGTAAAACTCTTGGTACAAAATTCTGATTTAATTGATATTAAGGTGCCGGTGTTGATTCAATTGGTGTGTATAGCTTTAATTTGTGTTAAGGTGCAGGCTTTGCTCCAGTGTTGCTTGAGATCTGGGAGAAGTTAATCCTGGTCAAAACCTGTAATGTAACAATTCTAAATCAGGGCATACCAAACCAGTAAGAAGCACTCGCTTTAATTTCCTGCTAGAAAATAACTGGCATGTCCCTGGATTTGGTTTGGTATCTGCCAAAGAAAACATCATTCTGGGTTTTTTTGTTGTATTTTGGTGTGATTAAAGCTTTCTCTGTATCTTTTAAGAAATCTTAAAATTGGAAGTATTTTTGCACCTGGCTCAATTTAATAGGTCTTAGAAAAAAAATAAACCAGAAAATCTTATATTTAAATGATCAGTCTAAAATGGTGGTCTAGTGATTTGGAGGAAAGGTAGCTTGCTGTTAAAAGTTCCTTGCATGCTTCCAGAAATGCGATTGCTTTCCCTAACAAGCCAAATGTAACATTTCCTAAGGAGAGGGAAATGGTCTGCAGTGGTTTTGAAAGATGTCCCTGGCTTACATGAGGGAAAAAGGAGGTTCCTGGTGTGCTTTAGAGAGATGTAAGTGCACCCACTCTTTTATCCCAGGTCTTCATTTGCTGTCATTAAGTGTGTGCAGAATGAGGAGACATGGATAACAAGGGACCAGCTTGCCTATCAGATACCAGTATGATGTGTAGCACCCAAAATGTCAGTGGGACTTAGTGATTCAGAGCCTCTGGTCTTAAGAGTGCAATTTAGTCTTTACAAAATGTGGATTCGTATAATGTGTCAGGCTGCCTCTTACTTTCTTTTTTTTTTAAAAATAGAATCTAACTAGGTTATAGTAGTCTTCATAATATATGATTAGCAACAGAAGGCTAAATCAAGCCATCAATGTTTAAGCAGAAATCTTCCTTGCTACCAGTGGAGAATTACTTAAAAATTAATGGCACAATCTGGCCCACAGTGAACAGGGGATTTTTGCAGAAAGCATTAGTTATACTTCTACTCAGTCTCTACCCTGGTGGTGGTAGGGACCCAGAAACTCAAGGCCATTCTGCTGTAACAGTCTGATGTGCTCGCTAGAAGACAAAAGGTTTAAGGACTATTTTAAAAAGAAAAAAAGATTTAAAAGCTACCAAACCATTAGAAAAATTACAAACCACAGATATTTTCCTTTCAGTGAAAGCAACTACTGTATTTAACTATATTTCTCTAGTGGTGCGTATATATAAGTGAAAGACAATCATTCCTTAAGCAAGCAAGAGACTTCCAAATTCATAGAAATATGGTTGTTTCCTTTATTTGTTCATGTTATGTTGTTGAGGTGTAAATACATTTTACATAAACATTTTGCTTCATTAAGTGACGCTAGGCTTCATAATTACAAATTAGAAAATCAGGCAAGAGCCTCTTCTATGCCTCAGAGGATATGCTTGGGCAAGTACTTATAACTGTAAGTAACATGGAAAGGCTTGTGCCATGCATCATTATTTTTAATTGAGTAAAATGTGGTTTACTCCACTGAAACACTACAGTAACTGAAAGCAAAGACATTTTGACTGGTTGTTATCCCTTAGGAGGGAAGATGGTTAGGAATCAGAGGGCACCTGATATATACTCCCACGTGAAAATGTGACCACGAAGGGTGTAGGTCATAAGTGCACACAGCAGCCTTATTTTTTCTGATCTGCACTGGGGAAGTGGCAGCCAGCAGGGCTCCAGGGAAAGCTACAGGAATGAAGACGTGTGAAGCATTAACCTCTTCACCCTGTTAGCTGGATGCATCAATCACAAAAATGATTGGGATGTAGGCTTAAACTAACTCTGCCAGGCAGAGGGGAGCAGCCTCCTGACACTCTCCTATGTGATGCCTCACTAAAACATTAGCCAAGCATGGGAGCATCATGTTGATCTTTAAATACCTTATTGGAGATGCCAACAAGAAAAAAACCTGTTGGGTTTGTTGGTGTGGTTTGCTGTCCATCACTGTCTTACAGTGGCCCTTGTTGAAGTAGAAGGCACAACAGTAGCAACCATGCGGTATTTAGAGTCCTGGTCAGGGATGGCTGGGGGTGCAGGGGCCCTGAGTTGCCAGGGCTCTGGTATATGTCTTTTTACCCCTGCTGGCCTCCCTCTGCCCACCACTGAGACAGTCCCATAGACTGGTCATGTGTGTAAGCGCTGCATCCCCATGTCCATGTCCACAGCATGTCTCCATCCTATGGGTTGAGGCATTTCTGTTACACAGTCATAGGAAGAAAGTTACCCAGGAAAGGACCACAGCACATCACCTAGGCCAGCCCTCTGCCCAAAGCCGGGCAGGGTTCAGGATTGCCTTAAGGCCATTCCTGCCTGATAGTTTTCAAAACCTCCGAAAACAGGGATTACGCAGTCTCTTGAAGTAGCTCTCTGGGGTCATCCTCTCTCTTGGCAAAGAAACTTTGGCTTGCTCTGGTTTTTAAACCCTTGCACAAGCAAGTAGAAGACACTGACTAGGTCCTCCTTATTACCTCGTCTCCAGGCTAAACAAGGTCACCTCCACACTAAACAAGTGTGGTTCCTGCAGCCTTGGTGGTCCTCAGCTGCCAGTTTGTCACTTCCTGCCATGTACTGGTGGGCCCAAACCTGGATGCAGAAACCCAGATATGGGCTCTGGAGGAGACCATATGAAGGATGTTTTAGGGAAAATAAGTGTGTTAGCACTGTGCCTCTCAGTTTATCCACCCCGCAGTGGAACTCCCATTATCCTTCAGTTCCTTCAGCTTGTGAGGTGGACGTTGTATAGCAGTGATCAGCCTCCAGGATGCAACTTGCATCAGGCACTGATTTACTAAACCTAGGGCTGGAAGGAGAAGTTGTCTTCTCTGCAAGCACTGTCACAAATTGTGCAGACCTCTCACACAGGATGATGCCCTATCAGTAATACCACTCTCTGCAACTGCTTTGCCTCCATGCCTGGACAAGGTACGACCCTCTGTGACAGGAGGGCAGGTGAAAGGGGGTGATGAAGGAGGCAGGTACCCGCAGCAGTACCAGAATGTGCTGCCTCCAAAGGTGCTCATTGGAAAACAACCTGGAATAAATAGGCCTGGCAGAAGTGGGGAGGAAGAAACTGTCACCCTCTTTGAAGGGAGACAGTGTCCTGCCGGGACTCACTTTGGAATGGGGATTCCTTTCTCAAGCCTTTGCAGGCTGGAAGGTTATGGGTTATTTTCCTCGGAGGTGTTGGCCTTTTCTTCTCAGAAATGAAGCTTAAGTGCTGTGTATAAGCCCTGACACAATTTTTAGGTATCATCTTCTCGTGTTATTGGCAGGCTCTGGCTTGACCCCTTTTGGCTCAGTCAGCTTGGAAAAGGATACATAGAGCACCATACTGAAGCAATGGCACAGCTGCTCTCGCATCTTTTCTGGCACTTAGAGCCATGAAGATGGCTTGAGAAAATCTGCCACTTGAACTGAAACTTTTCCTGTCTGCATTTAGCCTTGGGGTGATTTGTTTATTTGTTTGTTTAAAGTTTGAAGATAAATCATTCAACCCTATTTGAGCTACTAGAATGTGAAGGGAACACAGGCAAATAGTCTTTTATGTGAAATCAGTTAATAAATTACAAGACACTTTGTGAGCAGATATTGGGTTAATTGGAAAGCCATAATTAACTGGTTGTTAGCAGGATGCAACTTCTGTTGATTCACGTGCATCCCATGGTGTGAGGGAGTCTCTCCACCAGAGCCCAGCTCATTCCTTGCTGCACCAGGGAAGTCTAGTAGCCCAACTGCTTTTATTTTTCTCTCACCTTCCTGAATTTCCTCCTATGCTTTTTTCTTTGTCTGTACTGGGAGTTGCAAGGGGGTTGTTCTGTACAATTGTGTCTTGCATAATGATGGGGAAATTAACAGATGTCCCTTTAAGAGGCTGTATCAGCCGGTCATGTTTTGTGTCTAGTTGTACTGTGTTCAAAATCTGCATTTTTTTCCCCTTTCTTTCTTCGCCTAGTACATTGTGTTTAAATTACCAGAAGTTTTTTCCAATATAAAGCTTTTTCTGAGAGGTAATCTCTGATTGTCTGCTTCATATAAAGCCAATGATTAATGCATGAAGAAAATCATATATACATTCTGATTCTCGTACTACTTAGAAATATTGACTGTATTTTCTGAGAAAGTAGAAGTGATACTGTTTTTTCAATTCTGATTTCAAATTGGCACTGAACTGTAGAATCAAGAGCTGCTTAGGCTTGAAAAACTTCCAATATTTGCCATACTGAGATCTAAGTTTAACCTCTTAATTTCTAAAATGTTAGCAATAGACATGATGAAGATTTTGCTGATTCTGCAAAGTCTAGTAGAAAGTCCGTATAGTGGAAGCAAGGAGTAAGTGGGATTTTGGTTGGGTAGATCCATTTAGGTCACCAGTGGATATTGAAAAGGAGTAAGGACAGCCATTTTTCATCTTTACATGCTAGGAAGTGCCTAATCATAAATTTTCTGGGAATGTCTATTACATTTGTTAATATGGATCTTCTTTCCAACTTGGCTGCTTTCATAGAATGTCTGAAGACCACCTGATCCAACCTTTCATGGGAAAGGGGGCCTAGAGGAGATTGTCTAGCACCCTGTCCAGTCACATCTTGAAAATTTTCTGTGATAGGGCTTCCACAGCATCCCCGGGGAAGTTGTTCTAGTGAATTATTGTTCACAAGGTGCCACATGGAGATTACATGGAACAGTGGGTACAAGTTACACTAGGAAAGGCTTTGTCTTGACATAAGAAAGAAATTAAACCTAGCTGTGTACATACGTGTCTGTATGTGACTTTCACTCCCATATTGGACAGATGCATTACCTAACCATATATACATGTAGTTAAAACCAAGTGTACAGAACCTATGTGTATTCCAGATCTACTCACTAAACCATTTCTAAGCAACAGGTCAATCCCTGTAAGCTTTGCAAGCTTGCTAAAGTGAGATGTCTAATGGGAATTGGATCCCTTCCCTTCGCTGTGCTGGTTTTAATCCTGCCCTTATTACTTGAGATGGAATGATTTTTCCACTCCACTGCTTTTTTTCTCAGAGTCAGTTGCAATCTAGGATGATGTGGGATCCCACATTTTTGTGCACAGCATGTGAACTTTGCTCAGATGCTCACTGGAGATGAGTCCTCCTTAAAAGAGGGGAGTTGAGAGATGCATGCAGGAGGCAGGCGTGGGAGAGTAGGACTAAGCAGCTCTCTTCTGGAGAGTGATTATTATCCTTGTAAAGACACTACACATTCTATAATACAGTATCTTGTTTTTAAGGAGAGGTGGGCAGAAGCAGGAAGCAACCCACCGTGTTCCATAGTGCTGCTTACCTCTTTGTGGTAATGTCACAGTAAAACCATGTACTTTCTTCACATGGCAGCTCCAGAAGTGCTCTGCGGGAAGGGAAAGAAAGGAATCCCCCAGTCAGGGAGGCTTTTGCCTCTCCTGGCTGCTTTCAGTTTCAGGAAAAGGATGTTGGTCAAGTTGCATCAAGAGTTAGTGGTTGCTAACGTGCCTTGGAAATGAATTTGTGTAGTGATTTTATATGTCCTGACTTCAGCCCATTGTTCATGTGAGGTTGTTAACCAAAGCTGTCAATTCACCAAGGTGCAACTTTCAGAGGAACCCAAGTGACCTTGGGGCATGAAGCAGAATGAAAAAGGGAGATGGTATTTAAAGAAAGCCCTCATCTTTCTACTATTTCAATTTAAATAACGTAAGGTTTTCACAGCCTGAAGAATTATTCTTATTTTGTCAGTATTAGCTTTAAATATTGTTACTTTGGAAGGCAGAAGATCCATACACTTCCTGTGTCTGTTTATGCTTTCTGCATACTACTTCCTGGACCTGTGTGTGATATTTTCAGCTTGATTACCTCCTGGTGTTGATATGTCTGTGCTGCCTCTCTAAATTCAGCTGATGACTGTTGGCTTCATTGCATGTTTCCAAAAATACAAACTTTGGAGCAACAGGATTCAATCAAAGTAAGTGTCAGAAGGAAATAGTGGCAGCATGCTCAGCTACACTCTGCTACAAACAAACAGTGAATGTTAAATGTACAGCACTTCTTTCAGCTACCCTGTCTCATCGTATGCTGGAGCTCTGTCTGTGAGTTCTTTCTAACTTGCTCTTTCTATTTCTTCATGCTTCCCTGGATTCAGAGAGAGGTAAATTATTTTCATTTTTTCCATTATTCTTTATTTTTATCCTTTGGGCATGCACCAGATAATGCTTGTATTGGTTTGCTTGTATCAGTGAACAGAAGCTAAACTTCATTCAGCAAATTCATATCTCTCTGTTATCTTTTCACCTTGCTATTGACAGTATCT
Organism: Coccyzus lansbergi; assembly: GCA_033558105.1. Lineage (NCBI taxonomy): Eukaryota > Metazoa > Chordata > Aves > Cuculiformes > Coccyzidae > Coccyzus > Coccyzus lansbergi. The sequence continues at coordinate 245,416 of JAUMJK010000705.1, forward strand.
GTCCAGTTAATATTGCGTGTTGTTTTGGGTTTGGGGTTTTTTTTTTCCTTTTTTTTCTCAGGTTTCAGATCTTGAAGTGCTAAAGCAATTTAAAATCATGCAGTGCAGTGATTTGATATTTGCCTCTGCTGTTTTGAGTTTAAAACTTAGATGTTTTTGTTCTCTGTAAAGTGAAATCCAGGAAAGTGATATTAAAATCCCACCTTTTGCTTTTAAAAAAAATTATTAAACCACGATGCATACAGCAGGGAGTTTAAAGCTAAGTTTAATACAAGCTGGAAACTATGTTTATTTCCTTCTTTTTGGTATTTTGAATCCAGCTGGGTTGGTTCCTTGTCTTTCAAGTTTGAAGAAAGGTTGTTCCCAGTATGTTTGATTTGTTTCAGTGTACAAAGGAATTGTTTGGGATTCTCCACAATGCTTCCCATTTCATGGGAGAGCAGACAGTAAGGCATTGTAATCAGGTGCTTTGCAGCACAAGGCCTGTAGCATCTCCAAAGGCTTTTACTGATAGAATTGCATCCCTCCGACATCAGAGATTTGGGGGTTGTTTGCTTTTCTGCATTGCACAGTCTCGATAGTGGGACTGGCTGGAATGAACGTGGTGAGGAGATGCGGACTGTTCCTCTTGTTTGCTTTGTGGACTATAATGAGGACGGTTTCCAGGCTTGACTGGTTTTTAATCAATTCTTTAGGCAGCACTGGCCTAGGGAAACGTTTGAACTTTCTTGATTATGGCTTTGCAATCTAATGTGGATTTCATGTGATGATCCTCCCAGACCAACACTGGCAAAAGTGAGCTGCAAGCAGATTTGTGGGTAACGTCTGTATACGATCACTCTGTTCTCTGTCTGAATAATAAAGAACAAAGGAGAACTAGTAAGCATTGCTTATAAAACAAATCACACTGGAGAAATTAACTGTTTTTGTTTAGTCTGCCACCTTCTTCACTTAAATCTGTAGTAGTGCTTTGAGGATTTCAACCTGACATATTTCTTCATTAAATCTTTAAATATTCCTGATAAACAAAGGCCCACATTTTCCAATTAGATGTGGAAGATAGAGACATTGTCAAAAATAAAAAAATACAAATTCTTTGCAGCACAGAATCTCCTGCAAAGAGGCTCTTCAGAGGTTTAGGAGCATAATAACACGTCTGTTTAATGAAAAGAAGTTCAATATTCATCAAAAATTCTAGATTGACCATCATGAGGAGTTAAGCCATCACTTTGGGATGTTACAGAGGCAATGTAGCAACTGCAATGGCCTTGACAACCTACCTAATTTGTGTGCATTTTCCTTGAAAACTGCTGCACAGGGTAGGAAGGCAGCCCCCAGCCCATGCACATTTGATAAATGTGGCAAAGCAATTTTGGAGGGGTGGGGGGGTGGCCTCAGCACCTCATCCAGGGATGGTGACTCAGCCACCTCCTGGGGCAGCCTGTTCCAATACCCAGTGACCCTTTCTGTGAAAATTTTTTTCCTAATGTCCAGCCTAAACCTCCCCTGGCAGAGCTTGGGGCCATTTCCTCTTGTCCTGTCCCCTGTCACTTGGGAGAAGAGGCCAGCTCCCTCCTCTCCACAGCCTCCTTTCAGGTAGTTATAGAGAGTAGTAAGGTCTACCCTCAGCCTCTTCTTCTCCAGGATAAACAATCCCAGCTCCCTCAGCCACTCCTCGTAAGACTTGTTCTCTAGCCCCTTTACCAGCTTCGTTGCTCTTCTCTGGACTCACTCCAGAACCTCAACATCCTTCTTGTGGTGAGGGACCCGGAACTGAACACAGGATTCAAGGAGCGGTCTCACTAGTGCTAAGTACAGGGGCAGAATAACCTCCCTGGTCCTGCTGGTCACACCATTTTTGATACAAGCCAAGGTGCCATTGGCCTTCTTGGCCACCTGGGCACACTGCTGGCTCATGTTCAGTCAGCTGTCAACCAACACCCCCACATCCTTCTCCTCCAGGCAGCTTTCTAGCCAGTCTTCCCCTAGTCTGTAGCTCTGCATAGGGTTGTTGTGCCCCAAGTGCAGGACCCAGCACTTGACCTTGTTAAACCTCATGCTGCTGGACTCATCCCAATGGTCCAGCCTGTTCAGATCCCTTTGGCAATGCTTTTTATGGCAATAAAGTCAGTGGTCAGTGATTTTTATAAGGTCTGTCAGATGTTCTGTCTTCCTTTAAATCCATTTTTAAAACAAGCTAGGGTCTAAGCTGCTGCTTGGCTTTTTGACTTGCCAGGTGTGTTGAGCTGTTGGTGAGCAACAGTGAGCCACATCTCATCCCATTTGCTGGGCCCCCTCGTGCTGTCAGTGCTGCAGGAATGCATTGTCTTCAGGGCAGGCTTGGTGGTGACCACAGCATGTGTGATAGACTGTCCTCCTTGCCCTGACAGTAGTACTTCAACTGTATCATCATGAGTTGAGGTTGGGAATCAGGACTAGCATGGAACATAAATCTTAGCTGTACAACCTGTCTTGTCGTCACTGTGTTAACATAGCTCATGATCTGGAGAGCTTAGTTACTCAACCACACTTTGACGCAACTCCATCTATGTAAATCAGTGCCTCTTTGCAGGGGGCAGAGTATAACCCTTGGCGGTAGAAAGGGAAAAGATTGATAGCACCTCAGATCTACCTTTCTGGCTAGTGAGGCAGTGGTGGGAAGGCTGACAGGTCTGTTGTCCCCTCCCATACAAGAGGAGGTGGTGAGCAGCATTGAAGTATGGGAAGCCCATCTTGGGGAACGGCTTTTGTGGCCTTGTGAGGATCAGTCTGCAGGAAGGAAATTGAAGTGAAAATCATGCAAATGCTTTCAGGGATGGAAGTGCTGGACTCAGAAGGGCTGAGCTGGGTATCAGACCTATCAGCTCTGTGAGGGTTTTAACAAATTCTGGAAGCATGCAGAACTGTGGCAGTGATAAGACATCAAAGAAAAACTGGCAGACTGTGTGTTTCAGGGATGCCAGATTAAAGCCTCTGAGTACCACACAAAGTAGCCATAGCTCCTCCTTGAGAGTTAGCAATTGACGTTATCAAGGAATGAAGTAAACAGCCTTTCAGCAGGGAATAATTTGCCCTACAAACTCTATGCAAGAATTAGAAAAACAAGCTACGCTCTGCCAATGCCTGACCATTTGGGGAGAATTTAATAAATGCATAACAGACGTTTTTCTGCATGTAGACTGATTTTCAAGTTGTGTGAGAACCAAAATAAGAGAAGTCCCTCAGAAGTCTCTGCTTGGGAGGGCATCTTGATTACTTGAATCAAAAAATAACAACTGGAATAATATAGTGGTGACCAAGTCTGCCATTCTGGGTTGTAGCTGAGGAACAGCCAAAAAGGTACAGGAAAAATGTGGGGTGGAGAGAAGGAAAATTGTAATGCTTTTGTATGTTTTTAGGATTGCTAGCAACTGTCAGAAATGTAGGGAAAATTAATTCTCTCTTACATCTCTTCCTATTCTAGTCACTAAGGGGAGATTTGTATGTGTGGTTATTAAATGCACCATGACTATCTGGGAGTAACAGGAAAGACAAGACTCATAGGAATGATTACTTTTTTCCTCCTTCTGTGGGATTTGATTCCTAAGAGGTTGGTATAGTCACCTAGAGAAGGTGTTGTGGGTTTCCTTTGGAGGGTATGGAAGGGAAGCCATGGTTTCATTCACAGTCTGTCTGGTATCTGGTAGGTGAAATGGGAGTTGAAAGGTCCTCGGTAATCTTCTACAAAGAAATTTTGCAGCTTGTATGAATGCTGCTTGTTTAATCTAGTCCTCACTTCATATCTTTGGGTTGTTCTCCCTAACTTTGCAAACTCCTTGACATGACCTGAATAAAATGTCAGGTGAACTGAACAGAGTCTCAGACTTCATTTCGGCTGTAAAACATTCCCCTTTCTCCTATGTGAAAGAGCAGCCTTGATAAAAAATTTAAGTGTAAATCCTGAAGATCTGTAATTTCTGATGTACATGTTACTGCAGGGTTTCTTGCATCTCATCTTCTCTGCCATTTGTAGTACTAGAATATTGATATGTCATGGAAAAACTGCATCAGAGCACGGCCTCATTTGCACTATATTTATCCACTTCTCATGTGTCTCCTCCCCTGCTCTTTTACTCTGCCTTCTGCTTCCATGGACATACGGATCTCACTGGTGAATGACAGCCTTCTGCCAAGTACCCTCTCACCCTGTTTTGCCATAGTGGCTGCTGCCATCCCATTCTTTCTTCCTGCTTTCACAAAGTGCTGGTCAGCCGTTTGCAGGAAAGCAAAATGAAGCCTGGAGGTTGTAGACTGAGGAGAGATGGTTTCCCTGTAGCCTGGCAGCATGTGCTCCGTGACCACACAGTTATGGGAGTCTGTGTGGTCACATTGCTACATAGAAATCAGCAGTCATCTTTTGTAGGCTGTTCTGGATGTATTTCAATCAATTTTATGCCAGGCCTAGAGGATATCATTTTCTGGTTCAAGGATTCTTGTTGCAATTTGTAATACATAAATCTCTAAAGCAATTTACATTTTCTTGCACGTATATCATTTTAATACAGTTGTTTTAAATCACAGCAGTTTAATTTTGATGGATAATAGTAAAAATTTTCATTTCAGACTTCCACGCTTGGGGTTTTTAAATGAAAAAATAAAGAGTTAATGCAGTTCTATGCTCCTTTGAAGATGTAAATTTAAAGTGAAAGTGTACTAGAGGATGTGCTGCACTTCTGGGCTGTACTTAATTGGGATGTCTCCTAGGACTCTAGCTTAATAGTGCCAAATGGCTATGACTGCTACTCAAACAGGACAGCATTAGCATAAATTGCATTTAATGTGATTATATTAATCCCAGGTTAAGGAGCTAAGTGATGCTTAGCCAGGTGTTAAATAGGTATGACTATCTAAGGTTTAGTCAATTACTGTAGACATTTGCCAATTAAAGAGGGTAAAAGAGCAAATAAAAACGAAATTCCTTTCTACTTAGCACCTTATGTTGTCTTTGCAGTTCTCTGAATCACATTTAAAATATCTCTGTGTGGTCCTGTGCTCTTTCAAAATTAAGAAATGTCTATTGATTTTTAACTCTTCAGCTCACTTGTGCAACCAAATAGTCTTCTTACCTATTTTTCTGATTTTCTAGGTTTTTCCCCAAATTATTTGTATCCTGTTCCTGTAACCAGGAAGATACTAGAGCAGTACATGCACAGATGATTTTTTTAAAAAAATATACTATGCAGTACCCCATCTCTGTAATCCTGTATGAACAGAAGCGATGTGCTTGTCTTGTAAGTTTTAAGATGTACAGCATTTTTCTGCAACAAAATACATTATTCGACTACTAAACATCTTGTTGCTGTCGTCACTGTCATGGAAGGGAATTCTCCCAGGAGATGTGGTTTCAATCCCATAAGTGTCCTGTGCCAACACACCCTATTGAGACAGAGTAGACTCTAGATGGATGAGATGTGATCTGTTAAACCTATGCTAGCTCTTTGTCCAGCCATAAGCTTTAAAGTCTTTTGACTTTCCTTTTTCCTTGTTTTCTCAGCAAGGTGTAAACATAGGAGAGCAGAAAGAAGAGGTATTTGCCCTTTTCCTTAAATTTCAATTGCAAACACGTAACTTGCTCCTTCTTCATTATCAAAGGGGCTGGTTGCACAATAAATCTCACTTAAATGTTAATCAGCATCAAATGAGGTACAGTTGAATGAAGGTTTACAGATTAAGTGTGATCCGAAGTGAAACAAAAATCAGAGAGCAGTCTCCAGGCTTATTTAGTATTCAAGGCTTTGGACAAACAAGAAGCTTTTGCCTCCTGGTGCTGTGTAGGGAAATACAAAATTTTCCCCAAGTTTTACTTTCTTATTGATGCTGCAGGGAGCGGATACTCTGGAATTGCCAAAGCCGTACTCTCTCCAAGAGGGAGCATCTGCCTAGGAATGCTGAACCAAGGCTATAGTGTTTTATGGAATCAAACTCTCTAACTCCATTAAGGGTTATAAAGCAGGTATGCGTTTATTCACTGGTGGGTGTGAGGGGGTAATCCTCCTAACTCGCACACTGACCAGTCTAACAAGCAGATAGTTATAGTGTGAAGACATGCCTGTTCATAAGCGCCTATTACATATTCATGACCTTTCCCCGCTTCTTTTTATAATTAGATTCGAGAAGCTTCTTCTATACTTGAGCAGGCGCGGTATTGCTGTCTGGGACTCAGGGCTGAAGTAGTCTTCATCTTCTTCATGAACCGTCCCTGAATTCAATCTGCACAGGCACAGTGTCATCCTGGTTGAGCTGCAGTCAGCTTTCTACTGTTGTGCTTCTTCCTTATCAACGAATGTCTGTGAATGAACTTCTCTCTTATCAACATCCAGGGTCTTCAAGGCCTTTACTAGCAGACAGTGCATATTTTAGTAAGCTAAGCTGTCTAAGTTTTCCTAATGTTTCTGCAGTTTTTCTGACTAATATGCCCACGCATCAATAGGACCCCATTGGAAGCTGCCACCATTGGAATAGGACCCCATTCAGCTGCCACCAGCCTGAATCACTATATTCAGGTCTTGGCTACTAGGCCACTGTGTAGAGCCATTGCTGTGATTGTGTGAGCATCTAGGTGACTTCATGAATTAATAAATCAGTTGTACTGTCTGCACGCTGTCAGAAGGAAGGACAGTTGGCATGCTAGTTTTGATTGATGATTTGAAAACAGATGGTGCAGCTTGCAGGGTTGCACGTGATGCAGTTGCACAGGTTTTGAAGAATTTGGATGTCCTCCTCTGTCTCGGCAGATTTACAGATGCCAGCCCTGATCCTCTGATGGTTTATGTATATTCACAATCCATGCATGTAATTAGCCGATTTTCTTTGTTCGAGCTGTTCAGGTACTTAAAGTGAAACACTGGTATGTGAGTCTGAAATGTGATTGCAAGGGTTTTATTAGGTCTTAGTAGTTGAAACTGATGTACTAGCTGGTGTTTCATTTTCTGCTGTAAGTGTGCTGTACCACCTTGTTTATAAATGCATAGCGTTATGTGCAGAAATATTTACAGAAGCTGCAGGACCAAGAACTGGAGAGGCTCAACAGAAATGTTCTAGGCACCACTGGGGCACTTGCTGAACTGAAGCTTGGGCCAGGTACCCCTGGCAGTGTCTTTCCAGCTCCTATCCAGAGGGGTGGGAATTGTGATTTGTGACAGTTCTTCAAGGTGACTCAAAACGAGTGAATTTCACAGGACAAAGATAACAGAGGTCTTCCAGGCTACACACAGGGAAACTTACTGCCCAACAGTAGAGCCATCAACTTTTCTTAAAGAAGAACCCCGATTATCAATACAGGCTTGGGGATGGAGGGACTGAGAGCAGCCCTGCCAAGAGGGACTTGGGGGTGCTGGTGGATGAAAAGCTGACCATGAGCCTGCAGTGTGCGCTCACAGCTCAGAAGGCCAGCTGTGTCCTAGGCTGCATCAACAGAAGCATGGCCAGCAGGTCGAAGGAGGTGGTTCTGCCCCTCTGATGTGCACTGGTGAAACTCCACCTGGAGTATTGTGTCCAGCTCTGGAGCCCTCAGCACAGGAAAGGCTGTTAGAGTGAGTGTGGAGGAGGGCCACAAAAAATTATCAGAGGATTAGAACAAGGGGTAATGGTTTTAAATTAAAAGCAGGTAGATTTTGAGTAGATACAAGGAAGAAATTTTTTACGATGGTAGCGTAACACTGGAACAGGTTGCCTGGGGAGGTGATGGGTACCCCATCCGCAGGAACATTCCATGTCAGGTGTGATGGGACTCTGAGCAACCTGATCTAGTTGAAGATGTCACTGCAGAGGGATTGAACTGTATGATATTTAGGATCCCTTCCAACCCAAACTGTTTAAAAAAAAAATTAAAGTAATCCTGCAGCAGTCCATGGGAGAGAGTATTAGGGGACTTGTATGTGGAGTCTCTACTAGCTACGTCAGGGAGTTGACATATTGCATTTTAACTAAAAATAATGGCTTTGTGGGCAGTATCTGCTTACTGACAAGTGCAGAACAGGTCTATCTCATCAGGGTTGACGGGGTCACAGGCACTTCTGTGGCAGGACTAAAGTGACAGGTGCGCCCCCTTGTCACCTGAAGTGTCCCACCATAGAAACTGCATCCATAACACTCATCATGCTATTCCTCTCTGCCCTCACCACAGATATTACCATTCAGAGAGGTTCCTCAGTCAGGCTCTGTGCAGTGGCTTGTTCATTTGGCTATCATTAGCCTTCCAGGGACAGAGGAATGTTCTAACTGAAAAGAGAATCAGCTTGTTAAATGTCAGCGCTGCCCTGTATGTCAGTCTGCTTTGATCAGAAAAGTAAATTTATACTTGTGAGAGAAATAAGACTTAACAGGCTGCCCCAATCTACTTCTCTGCCTTTAAAATGTTGTTGAAAATACTCTAAAGCATTTCCCACTTAGGGGGCATAATTACAAGATGTCTTCCTCTGTGACAAATCTTTGATTCGATCCTGACAGAATTTAGACTTTAGCTCAATACAGTTTTAATTGTCTGGCTCACATTTATCTTTGCAGTCCTTTGAGTCCTGCTTCCACTGCAAGGTAACATGCTGACTAAGCACATTTAGTATTATCTTACAGACTTCCTTAAGGATGAAAATCCTTACAATTGAGCTTAGGTCTCAGATACTAACTCTCTACAGGGTCAGATCTAATGTGGCCCGAGGGCTACCCCACACATCAGTGACACAGCAGCACCGTGGACACGCCCTGCCTGATGCAGTACTTTGTTTGGACAATTGTGGTGTGCCAGGGCATTGACTGAGCCACTGATAAAAGGGTGGACCACAGTTTCTTGGGCTGTTAAATGGGTTTTCCTGGCAACATATTATGTGTTCCAAGCCCCACTGACTTGCATTGTCGGCCTTGTGACATCTTAGTTTTTATTAATGATAAAAGGTGGTTCTAACAGATAGTTTTATAGCTAACAGAAGGGAGAAGGTATCTTCTGTGTTTGTACAACTCTCTGAAGGTGGTGGCCTTATAATTTGAAATTGTGGCATTTTATAGTGCTCTTGGGGCTGTGTGGATTTCTGTTTGTTCAAACAGGCTTCTGAGCAGTGCAAGCAACTTGGTAAAACAACACAGGATGCTCTTCCTAGGATCATCTTGTAGAGGAATGCACAAATCACTTGTTTACAGGTCCTGGAAGGAATAGTATTGATTTGAGGTAAATGCTTGTAAATGGTAATAAATAGCCATATAATGGTCACACAGATGACTTTCAATGTTATTTTAAGTTAATGCGAACACAGGTTTCAACTGTTATGTCTGTATTTCGAAAGAATAGGCCTTGATTCAAGGTCTGCACAGTCCGTTTGTTTCTGCATCTTTGCTACCCTACAGGGAGGGTCACTGTCAGCAACTTTTGAGTGTAAAGGGGTAGAAAGCTTAATGAAGTCATGGTAGCAAATCTGTGTCTGTTAATTGAACAATGTTTTCATATTGCAGTTAAAATATTTGTAAGGGAAGATATTTGAACTGAAAAATGTGAAGTCTGAAACTTAGGGCATTTGAAAGATGGCACCTAAAGCCAAACACACAGAAAACAAAAATCCCAAAAACTTAGGATGCCTGAAAAATCCTTACTTAGCGCTCTTGAACTGGGCAAGGTCTCTTCAAAGCTCAGTATGCTGTATGTGAGACCTTAGTGAACCTGAGCTCTGCTCTGCAGAGCTTTCAGGAGAATTAGTAATGTTGATAGCTTACTTCAAAAGCCAAAAAACTCAAAGGTTTTTATGATTTCGTATTTTTCCCTCATAGCTGCTGATTTGTTTTAAACCATAGCCCAGCCATACCCCTTTCACTTAATCTTGTCGCAAGAGCCCAGCTAGCAGTCTTGAATTTGTTTTTGAAACATTAAGGCAGGAGGAGACCCTTCTAAAGCAAGACATATGTACAGATGAGCCAAAAAGCATCGACTTTTCTCCAGGAACAAGATTCCAACTGGAACTCTGTATCACCATTAATTTGCAGTGGAGCAAAAGGCAACAATATGCCAGAAAGCTCTTGCAGATTGTGGCTGAGGTGCTTAGAAGTCAGACTGGAGTTGATAAACCTTAGAGCATCTTCTGTAAGAGACAGCACCTTTCTGGATTATTGCTTTGTGATGTTTTCCTGCAGTCCATTAGCAACTGGGTGAAATACCATCTCTCCCCAGGGTGCTAGTATCACATGTGGTAGGGCCGTGCTGCATCTGATGCCACCTGTGGGCTGTTTTTCTCATGCAGCAGAAGATTCAGGTGGCAACACATTCCACATGCTGCCCCACTGCTTTTTGTCTCTATTGTGCTGTAATGCTACCATCACATGCTGCGATGTGGTGAGATGGAGAGGTCCCTCCAGCTTCACTGTGTTTCTGTAAAGTTCAGTCACATGGACTTGTTTCCACATCTCAGCTTCTGGTAGTTTTATAGATTTTTTAATATATTATTCATAAGGGTTCATATTGCAAGGCTGTTAAAGCAGTGGAAAAATCTGTGCCTGTCACTGATCAGCAAAAGCTGTGGGCAACTGCCCCTTTCATTGCAAGACCTCATTAATGATAAAATCTAGTGCTGCTGCATTAAGTACAAGTAAAGTACTTGCGTGCAGGATAACATCCATATCTCATACAGATCTGGAAGTCTAGCCATCTATCAGCCACAGTCTCTGGTTCTCCCTGGCCAGCTTTAGTGCAAAATTCTTCAACTCACTGGGCATCTTCAAGGAATGAAGAAATTGGCTACAAGCTACATTAAACCCCACTTGGGAGATTTATAGAGGCTTTTGGGAGCTCCAGTTTCCGTTGTCTGGTCTAATTCCAGTTAGCTACTCAGCATAGCTCTGCTAGGGACACAAAATCCCAAAGGAATTTGGAGATAGTGGGAGTCGCAAAGAAGGACTAGGCTGTGGTTGCTCCAAGGACATGAAAAGTCAGAGGTGCACGACCAAGGAATGCAGAGTCTAGTATAGCAAAGAAGATAACTAAGTAGGGAAGAAGCCTAGCTTTGTCTCTTTGCCCTCTCTGTTTGCCTGCAGAAACGGCTCCAGGTTCCTGCTGGTGAAAGAGTTAATGTATGTGTTTGTCCCAAGAGGGCCCTGAAGGCAAATTAGCACTACAGAACCATAGTGATGGGCTTTTGGAACAGGGGCAGTCCTTAGCTTGTTATCCCCAAAATTGGAATGCATCCAAACTCTGATGCTTTCTTTATATCATGCACCCACTTAGAATTTTTCAGAAGAGCTCCAAATCTTAAACAGCCTGAGAATAAATAAACATAATCCTGGTATTTTCATCACCCGTGCCAGACAGTTATACTATGTGGTGGTGACTAGCCAGGGTGGTGCAAAAATCTCTCTAGTAGAGCAGCCTTATTTAACTTTTGAAAAATTAAGGTCAGAAATTTAGGCCAGATAGTGTGAGCAAAGCTTGGCGGGTTTGCATCTCTCTTATGTAACCATAACTCTAATTACGATCTGCATATTTTAAACACTTTTTACAGTGCTTTGAAATAGGATTTTGCTCTAGCTAGAGTATTGTATGCTATTTCTCGCATTTTTTAATATTTAAGAGCTGCGTGTGTTTTATGTCTTAATGGGTAATTCTCTCCCCACTTCATCTTCAGTAAAATATTTGAGCAGCTTTTCCCATGTATTTACAATTGCAGTTAGAATTGCAGGTTGTAAGTTCAGTAAGTTGCCAGGGTTAGGAAACTGTAATGGCCTCTTTAATTATATGGATAAAGCACTAAACTTCCGAAATGTGTTCCATGGGTGTGGAGTTCATTACATTTGTAGATCTGCTTTGTCAAAGGCACGTGTTTTATTCTTTGACAGCTGAGAAATACACCTGTTAAACTGAAGTAGTCCATGCTGATTTGGAGATGCTACTGATTCTAATGGCTTAATTTGCTTGACTTGTTTCTAATGTGTCAATTAATTTTGTTTACACAGAGACTTTGCTTATGTGGCAAGAGACAAAGACACAAGAATTCTGAAATGTCATGTGTTTCGATGTGACACACCCGCAAAAGCCATCGCCACAAGTTTACATGAAATCTGCTCAAAGGCAAGTGGATTTTGAGTTAGCGGCAGTGTCTGTTTAGAGGTCCCTGAGCCTAATACATACACTCAGCAATCCTTCACAGTGTTAGTTTAGTTTATGTCACTGGCAACGAGAAACAACGTAGAGAATTTGTGAAGGAAAGGGTGTGAATGGATGGGAGTCATGGGAGAGCATTTAGATTTGAGGAGGATGATACGTGCTTTTGATTTGAAAAGTGTGTGTAGAGACTGAAGGTTTTTCTTGAATAAAAAAGAAGCTGCTGATTCAAAATTAAAAAGAACACATAGCTTCAATTAATAATTAATGATGATAAACTCTGTAAATAAATCAGACCTTGTTTGACAGGTATTATTCTATGGTACTGTTCTGCAGAACAGACAGGAAAGTAGCTGCTAACTTTACTCTGCTGACTTAAAATAAAAAAAAAAAATCGTGGAGAAGAGGGGTTTCGGCTACTCTAGTCACAAATAAGAAAGGATCGTAGTTCCTGTGTCTAGTAGTGTTGTTCTCAGTCATTTTACCTCACAGATTTAACATATTCCCTCATTAATTTTGGTTTTCTTGCATGATCAGTTCATTAGTGTGGTCATTTCATGTAGCATTAGCAAGGCAGCGCATCCTTTACAGGATGCAAATCTGATTAAAACACTTTATAGAAAGGAAGTTAAACCAATCTACTTAAAATGTTTTTATTCTTTTGTTGAGCTGTGGTGGACTTGAGGCTGCATCTCCCTTTTTAAAAAAATATTATGCTGCTTGTTTTGTGTGTACCACAGGAAGAATGGGCCATGGGGATGAATAAATTTAGCAGTTATCCTGGTGTAACTTGTCCCACTTTGAGTCACAGCTTTTCTAGAAAAACCTAGTTAGGACACCTTCAGCTTTTAGAATTCTGCTGATTTTCCGAGTGCCAGCATTTGCTTTTTACATTCTATCTTCACATTAACAGATGGAATCAGTAATGGCAAATTCTCCTCGGTAGCCAGTTGTGTAGTCTAAAATTTCTTAATTTTTGCAACATTGCAGACGTGACTACTGAGCTTGTGATGTTTCATGTAAAGAACGTGAGCATTTACACAGCGGTCATTACTCTAAACTTCTGGGCAGCAGCGTTTAAAAGCATTTAAACCCATAGGTAATAGTAATACAGAATAAAACAGAGTTAATGGTGTTAAGTAGAGCATGTTCCATCGTAATTCAGCAGTAGGATTAATCCAGATTCAGAGAAGCGCTTGGGGTGTGCTGACTGACATACTGCACCTCTTGCTGAGTCAGGGCCTCTTGCTAAGCTCACATGTATTGCTTTTCATCACCAGGGGGAAATATTATCTTGTGTCCTTGTAACAGAAAATACTTTCAAAATATAAAACCTAAAAGGGGGCAGGGGGAAGAAATTTGCTAGAAACCTCGCAAACCAAGTGTCATCTGCTGGAACACCACTAATCTTTACAGCTTATTTGCATTAAACAGTCACAACATGAAGAAGGAGATAGCAATACTTCATATATGAACTTTGGAAAAACTCTGTTAGCTTCCCTGGGTCTCAGTCATATATTTGTAGGGAATAATCATCCAAAGTGAAGGAGTTTTTTCCCTTTTTTTTTAAGGGACTTTTTAATTCCAGAAGCTCCATAAAAATGGAGGAAAGAATTATACACAGCTGAAGATAGATCAGAGAGGAATAACAAACACACTTAACATGTGTGTTAAATATTTATACTTCTTTCCATATTACTCCTCACTGCAGTTTTGCAGTTGATAAAAATGGCTAGTTTTTTTCCTCCTCCATTTTTCATATAGACTTGGACACCACTTAAGTTCGTTATGTAGTTAAGGAATGCTGAATAAACAGGAGGAAATTAAAGTTATTCAAAAAGAATAACCTATTTACTTAAGTAGCTTAAGGCTTATCTCAGAAACTAGGGCTATAATAGGAGTAAATTTATACTGTAGTTGCGACTGTACTATATTTAAAAAATAAACACTGTGTGATGGAACTGTTCTTCAGATTATGGCTGAACGGAAGAACGCTAAAGCAATGGCTGGCGGCTCATTACAAGACAGGACAAATGTCACCCTTGATGTCCCTCTGCAAGGTACCGTGTTACAGCTGATACCCTTGGGGTGGTGCTGGTGTGGGTGTGGTTGATTTCTGATGCTGCTTTTGACCAGAATGGAGCATGTTGAGTGGAAAGGTCAGGAGTGCAATCCTGTCTTTTAATCTGCCTGTTAATTCCTACTGTAGTACCTTCAACTTCTTTTAATGGCTGTGTTGGCAGTTGCTCAGTTACATGAACTTGTGTGTTTCCTCTTTTATTTTGAAATGTGGATGTTGCAAGTGCAATCTTACTTATTCCTGGCTACCTGCACGTCTTGTTTTGTTCAGATCAAAACACCTACCTCATGACTTGACTGCACAAATCAGCCCAATGTCCCCTAAAAATAGAATATTCTCCAGTTAATCCCTTGGATACAGGGAAGAGCTGCAGGAGGACTCCTCCTAGGTTTCAGCATCAATTTTAGCAACTTCCAAGGCAAGAGGTGCAAGTGGATTGTCATCCAGTTAAGAGTCTTTTGCACACTCTGCTGCATGGTAAAAGAAAGTTGCCTTTGAATGTCTTCGTTAGTCGTAGCTTAATAGTTCCTGATTTGAAAGTATTCCAGGAGAACAAACATACTCTGTGTTAGCTTTACAGGAAATAACATGGATCCACCATTTTGTACTGAATGTCTTAGTCGTAGTCCATACATCAGCTTGTGTAATTGCTTGGGCAATAGTACTGATTAGTATAGACTGTGTTAAACACGCGAACAAGGGTGCTATTAAAAGCAGATTCCAAATTTTACATAGTTAGGCAGTGAAATGTATGTCTCAGAGACACGTTCATCTGATTATCTGATTTTTGATATGACAGCAGTATAATGTGGCCTTATTCTTAGCTTCAGTCAAGAATTAGATGATGCAAAGTTATTCCTTATACCTTTAGAAATTATTGAACGTTGTTCTTGTCAGAGGGAGTGAAAATGTTGTAATCAATACAATGCCTTCAGAGTAAAATTACTGGGTAAACTGTTCTATGTTATTGATGAAATAAAAGTGGTTTTCCCCACTGTGAATGCTGATAAACAGAAGTTGTTTTTTGTTCCCATGCAGTAGATTTCCCAACACCAAAGACAGAACTGGTACAGAAGTTCCACGTCCAGTACCTGGGCATGCTACCTGTAACCAAACCTGTGGGTATGTAACACTTAAGTGTCTTCCAAAGTACCTGACATGAACTCCAAGGGCTGGGCTGGGCTAGCCACATGTAAATGCTTGGTTTTCCAAGGGTGAGGCATGAAGAAATCTGGTATTCAGGGCCTTATTTGAACATGCGTTTTGCACCCAGCGTATTTTGGGAGCTGCCAAGAAGGCAGAGTTTCTACTGCTTTCTCTGAGTATGAGCTCTGCTCAGGACCCTGGAGAACTGACATGGTGCGGCAGCTGAACAAGTTGCAGTCCTGTTTTTCCAAGCCAGACGCACCTGTTTTGTTTCTGCAGTTGAAGAAAACCAATATCAAAACCTTTCCTTCCATCCTCAAATTCATTTTAATAAGGAGTTAAAAAAAATTTACTTTCTCTACCACTGTGTGAATATAATTATTTTCTTATTGTTTAGTTATGTATTTATTTTTCATTATCATGTTTGTGTCTGTTTTAGGAATGGATACTCTGAATAATGCTATTGAAAATCTAATGGGTTCCTCTAGCAAAGAAGACTGGATGCCAGTTACAATGAATGTTGCTGATGCTACTGTCACCGTCATCAATGAAAGAGTAAGACTCTTTTGTTTAGAACATGTTTAACATGAGTGTTGAAAACCACAGTCACATAAAACGCTAGTGGATAAAAGGGTTCATTTGTTCTAGAATTCATTTGCTTATTTGGCATTTTATTTCTTCCCAGTGCTGTGAAACTGCAGAGGTTTTTATTGCTTATATCAGCTTTTTCATTCCAAGCATGTCCTCAGAAGTATAAATTATTATAAATATTTATTAGATAAAACAAATTCATTGTTATCCTTTCTACGAATTTTGAGCCTCAGATGTTTCAGGTTAAGCCCAAAATAGCAATCCTAAATTCTAAACAGCATTTACCTTATTCTTGATATGGAAGCAAAGAGTAATATTAAAATCTGTTTCACATCCCTGTCCTTTTGTAGAGCATTTTCTGTACAGAATAGTACAATTAAGGTTTCAAAGAAAGTCTGTTTTTATATGTCCGTTGACGAGGTACTAAACTAATGTCTCTATAAGATAGCAGTGATAGAGGAGCATGTTTTTGAGTCTTCTTCACAAAACAAAAAGTATATAAAATGCACAGTATACTCAGTGCTAGCGCTTAAAGCCTGTGCCTTTTGGTGACAGCCCAGAAAGGAAGATCCGGCCCAGGCCTGAGGATGCTGGGCATATGGAGGTAGATAAAAAGCCATTCCACAGTACTGCATCAGCGTGTCCCTGCTTAATTAACTTAAAATTGCAAGTCAGGTGCCACAGAATATCCAACAATAACGGGTGATCGCTTGATTCATAACCAGAATGAAGAAGAAATCCTGGTGGAGTGTCGTGTGCGGTTCCTGTCCTTCATGGGAGTGGGCAAGGATATTCACACCTTCGCCTTCATTATGGATACAGGAAACCAGCATTTTGAGTGCCACGTTTTTTGGTGTGAACCAAACGCAGGCAACGTATCAGAAGCTGTTCAGGCTGCTTGCATGGTAAGTGACCTTCTTCAAAGCCACCTAAGAGCACCTAGATTTTTCACTGCCTCCATAAATAATTGTTTTTCCAAATTTGTGATTACATTAATTTAAAGACAGAAAAAGAAAGAACAGATAAAAATAGGAATTGGGGTTCTGATGTACTTACTCAGTTAAAACCCAAGCATTTTAAAGTGTGAGATGTCAATTTAATGAAAAATGCCCCTTTAAACATCTTCCCTTCTAACCTCTCCAACATCTGTGTAAGCTGAAAATCTTTTCTTTCACTACACAAGTGATCTAATACTGGAAAAAGATTTTGCTTGGAGTTGTGTTATACAATCCAATGACAATGTAGTGAAAATAATCCTTGTTCAAGAAAGGCTGAACCCAGAAAACTTACTTTTCAGAGGGCTGTTTATATGATTTAGTATCCATCATGTGGGAATGAACAGTTGCTGTCCACAGATTGACTGACCGTTGTCCCATTAACTTCGGCTGGACTGAAGTGGAGATTTAATTATATTTAATGAGAAAATATTAAAAGTGTATTTAAAATGTTCTGTTAAAGTATTGAATACAGTAAGGATTGCAGACTGCTTTTGATTTGTTGCAGTTACGGTATCAGAAGTGCTTAGTAGCCAGACCTCCTTCACAGAAAGTTCGACCACCCCCACCTCCTGCAGACTCGGTGACCAGAAGAGTTACAACTAATGTAAAAAGAGGAGTGCTGTCCCTCATTGACACTTTGAAACAGAAACGCCCTGTCACTGAGATGCCGTAGCTGCATCAGAGAGAAGATTCTCTTAACCTTTAACTGAAGATAACAGTAGCTACACTAAGGAAAATGAACTGACGATGTCTGGCCTTCCATTTCCAGTTACTGATGCTTTGTCTTCAGAGAATTTACCCTTATCGAAACAATGTTAGACAAGCATGTTCTCTCGTTCTTGCCACCATCGTGTGATATGAAAAGAAGCATGAATAATTTTTTTGCTGTCAGTGAGTTCCATCATGAGCAATGGAAGGTCTGTTTGATTGTAAATACATGAACGTTACCTAAACCCACACAAAAAGAATATGGCCACATCCCTCCCAGTGAACTCGTGCTAACGTCCTTGGAGTGAATGATGCCTGAGTTGATAGTTTCACCGTCTTGAGCTGGATTTGTCACAACCCAATCTTAAATCCTACAGCACTTTTCTCTATTTCCAATATTGGAGTAGGTACCAAGTAGTAGCTGCCATCAAATTACTCTAGATTAAATACCAAGTTTTATGTTACAGAACTACAGCCATTAGTTTTACATAGTTTGCCAGCACTGGTCTAGCAACCGCTCTAACATCTCCCTGACATGCTCTGAATCATGGTGTCATTATCTCTTCTCCTGACTACACACACATGGTCCCCCAGAAGTCGCATTTAATCCCAAACCAATGCTAAAATATCCAGAAGCATTCCCAGTAATTGAGTTGCAGGGTGATCCACTGAAGCTTTTCAGCTTTAAACATCTAAATGCAACTGTTGGCTGTTAAATCTATTCTCCCGAACTTGTCATTAATTCATAAAAAATACAGTTTATTTCCTGCGGATTCAAACCAATCAGGGGTAAGAAAGAACTAGTCAGTTTATTATCTTACAATGCTTATAGAGACTAAAATATTCCATACCTTTTCCACCCAAGTGTTTGATGAAACATGTAATTCACTGTCTGGTTGCACAATTCCCCCTTCTCCTCAGAGTTTTAACATGCCACAAAAAGAACAATCATGTTTCTTGTTATTTTCAGAATTCCACAGAATTTCTTCTAATGCTCTTGTGACAAAGTTGTTGGTGGTTTTCAGTTTTAGCAGGGTAGGGTTTCAGGTGGTACAACTTGATTTCGGTGCTTCTGCTCCAAAGGCGTCACCTTATTCTTTGGTTGACACACAACAGACCCAGACAAAGATCAGCCCAGTATTGCCCCCTAAAATTGTATCTCAAGCTCATTTTCAAATGCTGTTCTGCATCCAAGTCCCTCCCTTTGTCGTCATCTATCTAGATCTGCAGATTGGTACAAATTTTGGAAATGAAACATTAGAAATATTTTTAACTAGCGTTTAAAGTGTTTTGCCTCCATTTATAGGTATGTTCCAAAGTGTAACACTCCCAAGTCTGCAAACCTGGTCACTGTAACTTTAAAAGAACATTAGCAAGGTGGTTATTACAAGAACTCTGCTTTTTATTTTTCTATGCAACAGACTGTTATAAACAAACTATTTCCCTTTTATTTCTTTGTTTGAAGAAATTAATGGCAAAGCAATTTAGGAACATGAGGGGAAAAGAGTGATGATTCAAGAAATTTCTGCACTGAGATTTGCTGAAAAATCATTAATCTAAACTCAGTATGATATATGAGCGAGTGCCAGATGAAGGCTATAGCTGTGCTACTATTTTAATGAAGTTTAGTTCTTTGGTTAGCCTCTGAAGAGCTGATCCTCCATAGATCTCCAATCTATGTGATTCTGCACCCTGGGCACTGAAGCAATTGTTTCCCCTCCCGCGGCTCACGTTCCTGCTGCCCCCTTTGCACCAGCTCTGTTGCTGGTACAGCTGGAGAAGGAGATGCTTGTGCCAAGAAGGCAGGGAGAGCCAAAGATGAGAGGTGCAAACCAACCCACCCCTTTTAGCAGCACCAATGCTTTAAACTGACCGTGAAGCCAGGTCGCAAAGCATGGAGAGGGCAGCTTGCATACATGCCTGTTTAGTTTCCAGCATTGATCCTAGTGATGTCTGCTAGGAACTGTGTAAAAACTTGCTTCCTATCATGACTGCTATCAAAATGTGGTGGCAAACAGTGCACCTTTAGGTAGGATCATTAAGTTAGGAGAAGAAAAAGTACCCTTACTTGTCACCATGCTAGTGATTCAAAATTTTACTTTATGTTAAAGCCCTTTGATGGTGTATTTTTAAACTTCCAGCCGGAAATGCCAGGATTTGGGATTTGCAACTGTTCTACAACAGTGAATTTTAAAGAGTACAATTAAATCTGGTGGCTGCATCAGCACAATGCTGATCCTCCCCAAGAGAGCCAGGCTCTCTCTAAACTAAACTAACACTTGGCAAGCAGCAGCATAAAGGTGGTTCCACATTGGTGGCATTAAGGCTGTGGACAGGTAGTTGGCTTTCACTGGCAAAGTTTGTAACCGCAGGGAGGGGTTGAGATGACAAAGAAGTAGTTAAAAAGCCGTAGGACACTTGCCAAAATATGTTTCAAGAGTTTCGTGTCTCTGAACAAAATGTTGTTGATTTTGCAAATATTTAAGTAGTGTGCTTAATGGTCTGACTGTCTGTGGCCTTTCCGCTTCAGTAGAGCTCCCTTCTCTCCAAAAGATTAAATACACACCCTGGTGTTTGCAGAACCAGAGCCCTGTACTGCAAAGCCAGTTATCTTTTGTCAAACAATAGCTTGAGACTCTCTTTTTACCATGGCCAAAAGGTATGTATGCGGGGGGGATGTTTCAGCAACCGCTACTGGTTTAATTGATGTTACAGCAACCCTTCCATTACCTATGCATTTTTTTTATAACACCTAGTGATTCCGTAGGCAGGCAGCCATGTTCACTATGCCTTGTATGTCTGATGCCATATTTTAAATTAACCTGTTAAATACAGCTTAAAATATTTTTATTTTATTTATTCTATTTTTACTGAAATATCCTGCATTATTATGTTGATGTGTTGTCTTTACTGGATGTGTCTTGTAACATTCTCCACTCTGTATACTATAGGTTGCCTGAAAAAAGGCAGGCTTTGTAATTATTTGTAGTCACATTTTTATTGAAGTCTGTAGAAAAATCATGTAAAGCAAAGCTAATTTCTTAATTTTTTCAATGCAAGTAGTAAGTTAGAGGTTAGCGTCATGGGTCAGTCATGTCATTAATATGCTCCCTTGCAGAAGCAAGGAGATTAATATTCACAGTCAACGACTAAGAGATAAAAGCCTTTCTTTTGAAATCAGCAGTGCTGGCTGTAGGTTTTATTTCAGCCACTTACTGTTTCGTTTGAAGAGGAGCAAAGGGGTGTAGGAGATGAAAACCTACAGAGGCCACCCACAGGGTGGTTAAACAGAAATAACAGAAATTGCATGGAAGGGCACCGCATCCATTCACAATAAAATGAGTTTTTAGGAATGTACTTTGTGTGCAGTCACTTGCACCTACAGAAAGACCAGGCCCTTTCATGCCAGAGGAAGAAAAGCTGTGGAGTATCTAATAGCTTATGCCAGTTCTGTGTCACTGCTAAGAGTTCTACATCCCTCTTCTTTTAAATTTATCAAGCATTTCATAGATCATTTAACCAGGGGTCTAAAACCGTTAGTAAAGCACCCATGGAAAAGAAAACTTTCTTATTTTAACAGATAGTACAGGCTGTACAGGATAGTACATTACACTACTGCTGCATTATTCTGTTCTTGGGCAGGTTAATTAATACATTGCTAAACCTTGCACTGTAGAGTCAGCAAAGCAGGTTTGAGTTACTTTAACAGCAGTAAGAAAGAAGGGAATGCAGGCACTGTTTATTAACAGAGCTCAGTCTTACATAAAGCACTTGACTGGCGTTGAAAAGGACAATTTTCCCTGCTGTTGACCACTTCTCCACATTTAAATGTAATCTGTTCTGAGAATAAATTTAGCTGCATTAAATGATTGTCTCAACTGTTACTGGTCCGTGAAACTGGGAAATTAATTTCTTTTGGTCCAAATTGTGGTTGAGGGTACAGAAAACCACTCTCGTTGTTTAGAGGCCGTATCAGTACAATGGACACTTTTGTATCTGGAAAGCTGCATCGTCAGTTTATAGACAAAAATTACAAATACATAACTGGAATAAAGAAAACCAGTTGCAGAAGATACACTTTTACTGTAAGAAGTCATGGAGTGTTTAATGGAGCACACAGGCTTCCACCTACGAGCCACCTGAAGTCAGTCCCCGGTGTTGCCACCATGTGATGTTCAGTGTGCACAAAGCAAGCTGCTGACCTGCGGAATCAAATTCTTCACTACCAGCCCTTTGATATTCTTGGTAAGGCATCAACATTCCAACTGGTTTAGCCTCCCTAATGCTTCAAAGATGCAAACTCCTGGAAGCAAGATGAGGCTGACTGGGCGCCACCATGACACACTCTATGTAAGTAGCCCAGAAATTTTGTCATCAGACACATGTATTTTTTAAAAGTAATTTTAATTACATTTAATAGATAAATTATACAGATTTTTCTTTTAAAAAACAGAAATCAGTTTTTCAACTGCAAAATCTCTCGCTTTCTTTTAAACATTTAAGAACCATCTTGTAAAAAACAAAAACCAAACCCTCACAATCTTACTTCCAATTCCTTTCATCTAATAGTAGATTCTCTCCTCCAAGATGGTTTTAAAATAGAATGGGGATTTTTATTTTTACTTCTATACATTCCAAGCACACAGGTCTAGATCTATCCTTACCATTTGTTCAGAAACAAGAATGGATGGAGTTCATCCTTGTATTGGAAGAGGCAAGGAATACGGGTTACTCACATGGATACAGAGCAGGTGAGTGATGCCTCTAAGTAGGACAGCAGGATCAGATCAAAATACTGGCAGAAATTTTCACTGATTCAATGAAGCAATGATATTTGTCTGATGAACAAGAGCCTATGCTGCTGGTGCAATATATTCACATCCTTCCTTCTAAAGGCTGAGCTGATCCAGGTACATTGACTGGTTTGGGTAAGGAGAAAAAAAAAAGAGACGTTAAAACATTTTCATTTTCTCTGGGTCTAAATCCAGACTCATATGATAAATAGGTTAAGATTCCATCCCATACTGTTGATGCTTAAATGGTTGCCTAGAAGAAAACTTCTCTTCTGGGACACAGTTACTTTTGCCTTTCTATATTGCTATGCTGTCTTTGTTTCATTTCCACAACTTTTCATCTCAGTACAGTTCTTAGGGCTCCTCTTACTGTCATTCTGCCACTATTTGCCATTTTCCTTCATTACTCTCCATGTTTAGTACTAAATCAAATTTTTGTTACAAGTACCTCTGTGTGTCCCCTTTATCCTCTACTCAGACTATAATACAACTGTTAATATTTTACAGTTATTTTGTATGTGCTGGCAAGAAGGAGCAGGTTAGAAGCCTACAGCTGCTTCCAAAGACAGACAAAATACTCTGTGTTCAGTCATTATTCAGCTGACTATCAATAATATTAAAATAGGTTACTTTGGCAGTAGCAGATCTTTTCAATTCAGTACTGCTTGTGTTAAGAAAGCTGGTGAAAAGCAGTTGTAAATCATGACACAGTCTGACGTGATGATGACAACTCAGTACTTGTAGCTTAAAAATACTTATCTAGTTTTCAGTGTGAATCTTTTGATAAACACTTGAGTAGAAACCAAGGGAGTCAGTACAGGAAAGGTGTCTTTGGCCAGCTGCCTATACAAAAGCTCACATCTAGTTTCAGAAATAAAGGGCAGAAAACTGGCTTATTGCACAATGCTTAGTTTCCATGTGTCGGAGTCTAACTGGTAACTCACAAAAATGGCATCTAGCATTTGTGTGGAGAAACAGCCACTGTCATTTTAAAGTGCATGGCAAGAAGCTATATTTTTGACCTCACTCCCCTCAACAGTCCATTAGCTTTATGTGTCTGAGCTCCCCTTAAAGTGTGATTTACTGCCTTAAAAGTTACTCGTTAACATGGGTATTTCTAAGCAAATACCCTAAAATTTATCTCTTCCCCCACAGCAAGATTACGCTACATAAAGGTTTGCTGTAATCTAAGTGTACCGATTGATATAGACAGGAATCTGTACCTTCTGGATAAGTAGAGCAAAGTTTGTTGATACTCAGAGCAACCACCGAGGATGGCTGAGCACACTTGGCTTCCCCACTTCAGATGGAGGCGGTGGAATCCCACCACTAGAACCCTTTGCTCCCGTCCAGCCATGAAAGTGATGCCGAGTTGACGTTATCCTAGGTTGGTTTCCTAGAAAATCTAGGTTTGGTGGAGGGAACATAATTTTCGCAGGCTTCAATACAATCCTCTTACATTCTGTGCGTCTTAGAGATGTCTTGCCAGCAGGTGGCTTCAGGGCTTTAGGCAGAGCTGTGCCTGAAACGGGTTTGACAGATTTCTTCAGCTGAGTGCAGCCATTTGTTTGGGTCACATTCTTTTGTTGTATGTTAATAATGGCTTTAGATGGGGAAACTTCAGCCTTAATATTAGATGCAGTTTGATGGTGAAGGACCTCTGCACTCTTTGGCTCCCTGCCACTACTGGTAATATTACGTCTCCGTTGTGTTACTCTCTTCTTTTTCTTCTCCTTCTTCTCTTTTTTCTCTTCCTTTGCTTTTTCTCCAAAGATACCGTCTAGCAGTCCCTTTGCTGCAGCACAAGCCAAAATGTCTCCTACAGATTTAGTTTCAGAGGGATCTTTCTGAAAATTCAAAGGAAACTGCAATGAATCCAAGCCACAACCCAGAGCTGCAAATTCAGTACTTTAAACCCAGATTCCTCCAGAACTTACTCTACAAGAAAACTACAGTGGAATCTGGCCAAAAGACTTTAACATCGCATGTGATAAGTGCTAACCCAACTATTTGTACACAACAGTCTCATTCCTAAGTTCTTGAGTAGAGTTATCTGAGCATTTGCTATTCAGAGACTTTGCCTGCTACAGGTCCGGAGTGGGGAAGCTGAATTCTGGACTTTGTACAACTTCTCTCGCACCGACTTACTCTGTAATAACATGAATGCGTGTGTGTATTAGAAATAGTTGCTAAAATACAGAAATATTACCAATACCATTAAACATCAATAATTCTCATGATAATGCAATCTTTGCTCACAATAGATAAGGAGCTCTCAAACTAGACTAACTAGGAACCAGATCAACATCCAAGTGTGTACAGAGAAACAATGGGAAAGAAACTATTTACAACCAGCCAGTCAGAGGGTTTCTGTAAGCCAGAAATTTCAGTTTAAATTTTAAAGTATGCATTTCCTGCCTTGCAGAAAACATTCATGTCTAGAATCACCTGAAAACTGGCCACAGGAACAACTGCTTCTTCGCATTAGAATTTGACCAAAAATGATTCAGATCAACTACCTGAACAATACTGTTTCTTCCTCTGGAGGGACAGAAGATAGTAGACAGACGTACCCAGCATGATTAATACTAAAATGTATTAGCTCAGGGAGACAGGTTAAAAAATATTTTACATTGAGAAGAAAGAGATCAATAATAGATAACTTGAAAGGCTCTTCATGTGTGATTCTCTTACATAAAATCTTTACTCCTAATTTCCCCCAAGACACAAGCTTCTTTCAAGCACTGTAATTGCACTATGACAGAAAGTGGTACAAATAACATCTCGTATCTTTAATTTTCAATGAAATTCTAATTAGCTCTCCCCTTCCTCTTTTGGTGAAAAAAAAGTCCTACTTTTCTCAGACACAAGAGAAAAATGTTGATGCTTAGAGATGCAAACTAGTCCTTTAAGGCACTTTCCTCAGGAATCGTGCCAGGACTTTTCTACTGACTCAGCAAAAGCAACCTCTCTTTCAAACCAGATTTGCATATGCCTTAGTTTTCGAAGGAAGCATATTCATATGTAATATTTTGGAATTATAATGAAGTCTCAACCCCTACAGGTGACACTGTCTGCTTGGATACTGGAAAATCTTGGTGGCACAGGCAGCCATAACAACTTTGGAGACGCCATTTAGCTTGAATCTAACGAAGGTTTGTGATTCATTCCCAAGTACGACAGCAACAATATATTTCCCCCTAAAGATTCCTTGCCCTCTTAGACCAAGAGGCTGCCCCTATCACAGGCAACACCAGAAGAAAAGGCACAAACTCTACAAGTAGCACATTTCAACTGTTATCTAGTCTTTGTTCTTAAGACAAATAAAGAACAGCTAGTAATTTTCTTTAAAATGTTTCATCTATATTCTTTTGTGGGAAATGGCAATATTATTTTTCTGTGAAGTGTTCTTAGCTTACCCGTCTTTCCAGAACTGCTAGAAAACAGCCACTGGAAATTTCTGATGGCTCCATTTTGAAAAAAAATTCAGTGGAAGCTGTTGAATTGGAGCAAGGAGAAAAAACAGGAGGGATAAGCCTGTAAAAAATAAACAAATTACCAGCAAATAATATTTAAGGATATAAAGGGCAACAAACATATATTAAAAGTAATTTCCAAATTATGTCTTTCAGTGACAGTCTTAGAAAGCCTTATATTCATGTTAAAAAAACCTGCAATTCAAGACAAAGAATTCACTTTTTTAGACTTGTTCTTTTCCATTTCTTCCAATAATTCCCCATTTCATTTTTTCCACTGATTAAGTATATTAACCACTAGCTAATAAATACGTATGAGCATAATTAACAACTGTGTTCTTTCTCAGGTCTGCAATAACTCGATTATCAAGTTGACCATGAAGCTGGTGAATGTTCCAAAACCACTAAACCGTACACAGAAATTGCAGTTGTTGACTTTTGAGTTCTTAAGGATATGCCCATAATAAATATTAGATCCAAATATGCTAAAAATCTTAGTTAGAAAAATTTGCCTATTTGTAATAATTGAATGGTGTTTTTCAAAATTCACAACTTTGCAATGCATCAGTGAGGAAGGAAGAAATGTGGTTTTTTTCTCACATTATCCCTGTATTCCAGTAATCTGTAGCTGTTATAAACAGCCCTGAAGGACTTGGCTCAAAAGGCAGCTCCACTAGCACTGAGCTCCTTCAGCACAAAAAAACACTCAAAATGTCCTTATGCATTTTCTAGCCCCTCCTTGTCACCTTGCTTAGGAGTGTAACATACAGCCCCTCAATGCTTCACTGATTCTCTCAAGACAGCTTTGTTCAAAGGTGGTTATGGAGAAATGTACTCAATATTTGTAAGTGATATCCTGGTTTGGCTGGCTAGTCCATTTCGAACAGAAAATCTGCAAAATTATTTGTTCCCAAGTTTTTACCGTAATCTAGATTTTTTTCCTTTTTTATGTCACTTGGAACTTTATAAATCAAATTACAAGGCTTACATCCTCTTTGCATAACGAAATAAAACTCTATTTCCAATGACACACAGGAGACTTTTAGATCTGGTTGTTCACACCAAAAAAGTGAGAATATTTATTTCCATTGATATATACAGATTATATACCAAGAATCCTCCTAAGGGATGGCCTGACCCTGAAGTTAATGCAGAAATTAACTCATATTTACTAGGTCAAAGGGAAATGCGTGAATGGTTGACTGTATCTCCTCTACACACTCCTGTACGCAATGGGAACCTTTAGGTAAGGTAAAGCCTTTGCTATAAACTGTTGTATTCTCAAGGTAAACTCAGCTTGTACAGTGGATACATGTTTGCAGTCAGCTTCAGAAAAGCCCTCAGTTTTCTTGGAAATCAGTATTAAGCAGATCTGTGATGATCACACAGGTTGTTTTATTAGTATAGGTTGCCTCTCAAAGAGACTGCTGTGAATAGTAGAATCTGGTAATTCTGCAAACAGAGTTTTTCATCCTATCCTGAATTCTTTTAGTCAAATAAGTTATGACAATTACTTGTATACTTCCCTTAGAATTAGATAAGTAGTACATGCATCTCACATGGCTTGAGCTTTCAACTTAATACAAGCATAATCACACTATGTATTTTATTCATGGTGTTCTATTACTCCTCTGTTTATGCTGGTTACCAGCAGCTTTATCGTAGCAAGAACTATGTGTGAACGCATCCAAGATAGGTGCATGACAGTGAATGAAGAACTTGCTCTAGAGTCATCGTTTACAAAGTTACAAGGTTGCTCAGCTCTGCAAAAATCCTAATGTAACTTTATTCGTCCTTCATTAACCATTTGAGATTGCCTTGTATTTGAAAACATACAAGTGTAATCTGGTGGCACGCCAAGTTTCATGTTTCTGCAAAACACTGAATAGATTTTGTTTTGGCTTGGTGGGTGGGGTTAGACAAGGGGGATTTTTTTCTGAAAAAAATTAAAGCTCTGGGAAAAAAGTCTCAAGTTGTTTGGGGTTTTTTTTTTTTTTTTAAATATAAATTCTGTTCTATATGTTATGTGTTTAAATAATTAAGAGACTACTATGTTCCAAGGTGCTCCTAGTTCTCCCCACAGAGTAATAGCTACATAGAGATCAGGACATGACAGAGGGCACAACATTTCAAATCATAAAGGAAAAGAGTTTACAGCAAGAGCACAGCATCACTGGCAAGACATACACAGATTTCATCCCATTTCTATCAGGCTGCTCTTTTCTATCGGCAACTAGAAAGAAAGATGCATTTTGTTGTACTATATTATGCGTAGCATACCTCTTTTTAAAATTCTTTGAAGTGGCCACAGTTAACAGTAAGCATTTTAATAATGCAAAATTTAAACACACTGTATGGTATCTTGAGCCACATCACTTGGCCAATTCATTAGATCATCTAAGGTAACATAAAATTTTAAAAAATAGTATGACTCTCCTGTGCCTTTGGCAAGAAATTCTTTTAACCTGCATCCTGTAATCAACTATGACATCTATGTGCAAGCAAGTGCCAACTTTTTGCATTTATCTACAGTGATTGAAAGGAAAACCCAGAAAGCACTCATCAGTCTACATGTAAAGTATCCAACACAAGTAATTTTTCTTATATATTTATATTTGTTCGGATTGCACGGGATGTTCTCTTACGGTAACCTGTCCTTACAGAAGTTCTTCATCTGAATATGGGGACAAATAATCCTGCAGCAGACACTCTTCTACATTATTCTCACATTTTAGGACCTGGTTTCTTTTTCCTTTGAAACTGATCATTCCAGGTGAGAAGCTGAGAGCACGTCAGTTCCCTGACTTCTAGTCTCAATTTTATCTTAAACTAGCTTCATTCTAGGAATGTGAATAGGATGAAAGCAATAGATAACACCACAATGTTACTTCCAACCAGTGACGCTGGATCTCAATTTCAGATGGGAACAAAAACATTAGATAAAAAAGTCAAGAAGATGCTACTTAGTACTCTCATAACATCAAAAAGGAATGGAATAAGAGGAAGCAAAAAACTTATTTTAAGTGTTAATCTAATGCAAGACACAAATCAGCCTAGGATAAGAATTATGCTACAATTTACTTATTTTTTCCATAGCCAGAACTAGTCATTCCATACCTATATGGCTGTATTTTATCTCCTTCCACTCCAGATTCCAGTGCTTTTTTCACTACTAGTTCATTTTCTTCTGGATAAATCGAACAAGTGCAGTAAACAATAGCTTGTACTTTTTTAACTACAAAACAAACAAGCAGAATTTTTCTACTGTTCAAATTCTTCATACACACAGTTTAATAAGGACTGAAAACAGCATAAAAATTGTGCTTGGATGTCATTTTTACCAATAAGATAGATGCTCCTGCACACATTAGTATTCAGTTTCTGATGGGTTTTTTAATAATGTAAGTATTTTCAAATATTTGCAGATTTCAGCAGAAATTTAGTGCTGCACCTAGTCCTTTAACACTGCTACCAAAATTGGGGTGGGGAAGGGGGGAGAAGTGGCAGCATACAGATATAATTAGACTACATTTACGGCTCTGCCAAAGCACAGTGTGACTAAACCAGTTTGAAGATTATTGTATTAAAGGCTGGTGAATACTAGGACATAGATAAAGCTTTAAAACATGAGGAGAACGTTATTTAGGGGGCTTGGTTACACAGTTACTGTTAACTAATAGAGTAATCAGTGTATTTTTAACGACATAAAAACTGGTGGCAGTACAATGGAATTGATAGTACAGGTGTTCCCAGAAATCCAAGAGCTAGAACACTTACTTACATTTCATTGCATGGCTCAGTTCATTAAGCTGCCTTTCAGCAAGAATGCTGAGTTTATCCACAGATACAGATC
The DNA here is from genome assembly GCA_033558105.1 of Coccyzus lansbergi. Classification (NCBI taxonomy): domain Eukaryota; kingdom Metazoa; phylum Chordata; class Aves; order Cuculiformes; family Coccyzidae; genus Coccyzus; species Coccyzus lansbergi. The sequence continues at coordinate 275,173 of JAUMJK010000705.1, forward strand.
CTTGCAAAAGGTCACTTAGCAATCCTGTATCTAAACACAGAGTTGTAAGTTTATTAATGCAACTTGTATTAGTGTCTTAAAATTTGGTTGTTGGCAGAAAATGCTTTGGTAACAGACCTGAATATTGCTGCTGCAGTGGGAAGGCAGGCTTTAAGAATTACAATACCAAGGAATGCCTAAATAATGCTTTTTTCCCCCCTTTACCTGCAATTACTACTGCTTTTTATTTGTTTGTGTTTTATGAAAACTGTACAGTGAAGACTTTACAATCAATAAACAAATGTAATCAAGGGAAAATTATATATACTCATTGGTATCATAAAAGGAATTTTCTACCTATAGTCATTTTACTTTGAGAGAAAGGCTATATACACTCTGCCCCCCCAGAATAACTCTCAAACTTCACACTATTGAATTGAAACAGCCTTTACAAAACATTCATAATGCTGCTGTGCTACCTAGAAACGTTATGGGGATTTGCTGAGAATCTGAAGCCAGGCTAAATACATTCTTGTTCACTTTGCATGGAAAAATCATCTGTGTACTTTATTTATCCTCTCTCTTATTTCCATAGAAGGCTGCATGTATATTACACATACAGAAGTACACAAGCTATTTAATATACATATTTCATAGTAGTTAAAATAAAAATCTAAAAGGAAGGGTATTTTATAAAATGGTACAATTTACTGAAGGAGCTCAAGACTACAAGACTTGAATACTAATTCTACCAGAAAGCACAAGTTAGTATTGTATCAAAACTTACCTCTGTGTTCACTTAAAACAAAGTCTACTGGATTGCCAACACCCAGCCCAGAGCATTGTGGTAGCAGCAAAATAACTTTTGCCTTTTCAATTCTCTGGTCTTTTGGATTAATCTCAGTGAAGTCTTCATGTAACAACTGAATATCTGAAAAAAGGGAAAAGTTCAACAGATCTACATGCAAGCAAGCCTGCCTAATTTTAATGTGATAAAGGTGAAGAGACGGTGGTGTTATACAGACTTCCGTAGAGCCAGAGTCTGCTACACAGAGACCTTTCAAAGCATCTGTCCCACTGGTTTCAATCAGATTGAAGGACTAACTAGACTTTAGCATCTTCCTCTGAAAAGACTTAATCGCGTCCTTTGGGTAAACTGAACAAGTATGTCAGATTTGGATTAATACTCTTAAACAGCTGAAATCAGACTGAAAGCAACAGACAAGATACCAAATAAATGGGCCCAAAATTTCACTGCAATCAGCTACATCAACTGTTACACACTAACTACTTATATGGAAAAATTCACCCTGACATTTCAGGAGCCTGCACCTATGACATGGTTAATCTGCAACCTTTGAACAACTTGACTGCAGCTGAAAAGCTGTCAGTTCACCTTGTGGCAAAAAATAAGTTGTTACTGCCCTCCCATAGTCCTCAAACAGTGGATCTCTGAATTCAATTAGATTATGCCACATTTATAGATATCACAAACATTACAATATTACAATACTTCAAGCATACCAACTCTTTTAACACCTACTTTGACATCCCATGTGACTGACCAAGTTGCTCAGTTCTGCTGCTTTTGCTGAAGAATTCACGCCACAAACAAAAATTTTGGAGGTGCTGTCACTTGTCAGCACTGACATATGGGCAATGGTCAGATGAGAACCTACATGAGCAACTATAATGTCGTCATCTGTACTCAACAGCGCCCGTGCAGCATGTACAGCAAGGCTACGAGACTTATCCTAGAACAATAAGGACACAAAAATTAAGCATGACTGACTAATTTGGCTCGTATGTAGGCCAACCTTCTTTTCCAAGAAAGGCAAATATTTAATTGTTTTCATGACAAAAAGGAAAGAAGGGAGGAGAAAATCCAATCAGGGATAGCTGCAAATAAAGAAGTAAATAAAATACAAAAGCAAACATCTTACTAAGTCACTTACTAAATAATTTAATCCTAACTAATGCAGAAGAAAGCATATCTATAAGCAAAAAGAATACAAGTGTGTGTTATCTCCACAAGGAGGAATTCTTAGCAAGAGCCAGTTCTAGAAAAGACAAACATAGGCCACAACATGCAGAATTCATCCCCAGAGAGAACTTAACAAAGAAATGAAAAACTATTCATACAGCTCTTCAGAATTATTATAGCAGAAATGAAGCCATTAAAGATTAAAGGCCAAGAGTTTGCTGAAACTGAAACAGCACAGAGGCAGATTTGAATGCAGAAAGCACAAGAGCCTCTCAATAAGAGTAAATTACCTCATACTACAGGTGATGAAAAGAGCTTCATCAAACACTATCTCCATCAAATTACTTCACTAGGCAAAGACTGAAGATATGGGACAGAAGTATCATCTGACAAACATGATAAAGGCATGAAGTACTAAACCTTTAATTTCACATCAATGTCTACATACCCACTTATAGCATTTAAGTGAGACCCTATTAAAAATATACATATACATAAAATTGAATATTTAATTACTTTTTAAGTTGGGTGATTTTTTTTCTCCCTCCTTCCAGTTACAGGCAGTGACATTGTAAGGATCAGACAGGCCCAGTCTATGAACACACATCTCCATGGTTGGTGTCACCATAATCACTTTGGGTTTTTTGATAATGAGATGGCCTACATGGCACCAGGTGTATAGGTATCAGAAGGGAGCCGCCCTTCTCAAAAAGGGAGGAGGGTCTTTGCTCAGGAGCTTGCAGGGCTCATGGACAGGGCTTTAAACCAGATGTGAAGGGGGGAATAATACCAGGCTTGTCTATGACAAGCTGTGGGAGGACAGACAGGGCATACACCCTCCACCTCTATATCACAAAATGGACAGAGTATGAAGCACTGTCTTTGAGAAGTAGCAAAAAACATGTTGAAAGCTTGTCAGTCAGAATAAAAGACCAAAATGGCAAAAGGAACCTTGTGGTTGCTCACAAGGCTCTCATCCTACTGGGGGTCTTCAACCTCCTTTCCTACTGGAAAAGTAGCACAGCAAGCTGTAGGCAATCCAGGAGACTCCTAGAGTGCATAAAAGAGAATTTCTCAACCTAGTTAGACACCCCCCAGCTGAGGGGATGCAATACTGGACCTGATGGTCACCAAGACAAGTGAGCTTATCAGTGACATCAAGATCAGAGGAAGCCTGAGCTGCAGTGATCACACACTGGTGGAATGCAAGGTCCCGAGGGATGTAGGACAGGCAAAGAGTATACTCAGGACCCTAAATTTCAGGAAAGCAGACTTCCAGCTCTTCAAGGAGTTACTCAGTAGGACCTCCTGGGATATGGTCCTTAGGGATGAGGGAGGACAATAGAACTGACAAGTATTTAAGGACGCTTTCCATAAAGAACAAGACCACTCAGTCCCCTTATGTAGGAAATCAGGCAGGGAAGAGACGAGTGTGGCTGAATTGAGACCTGCTGGTCAAATTGAAGAGCAAGAGGGAACCGCACAGGCAGTGCAAGCAGGGACAGGGAACCTGAGAAGAGTACAGGGACGCTACTTGGTTGTGTAGGGATGAGGTTGGGAAAGCCAAGGCGCTGCTGGAGCTGAACTTGGCAAGGAAAGCAGAAGCCCTTTTTATTAGTCTTCACAGGTATATCAGTCAGAAAAGGTAGGTTAAAGAAGCATACCCCCAATGATGGATGGAAATGATGACTTCGTATCAACAGACAAGTAGACTGAAGTACTCGACAACTTTTTTACCTCCATCTCCTCTGACAACCACTCTCCTCATCCCTCCTGCATCTGTGGGCAACAAGATGGGAACCGGGGGGGATAAGGTCGCTCGCATCATAGGAGAGGATCAGATTCATGACCACCTGAGCAACCTGAACATATATAAGTCTATGGGACCTGATGAGATGCATCCCAGAGTCCGGAGGGAATTGGCTGATGGGGTTGCCAAGCCACTCTGTGATATCTGGAAAGTCATGGCAGTCATGAGAAGTCCCTTGTGACTGGAAGGGTAATGTTGTGCCCATACTTAAGAAGGGAAGAAAAGACAACCCTGGGAACTACCAGCCTGTAAGCCTCACCTCTGCGCCTGGGAAAATTATGGAACAGATCCTCCTAGAAGTTGTGCTAAAACAGGGAGGCGACAAGTTGGAACCACCATGGCTTCACCACAGGCAAGTCCTGCCTGACCAGCCTAGTAGCTTTCTATGATGGGGTAACCACAGCAGTAGAAAAGCAATGGATGTCATCTATATGGACTTATGTAAAGCCTCTGACATGGCCCCCCAGTGGTATCTTGGCTTGTATCAGAAACGGTGTGACCAACAGGTCCAGGGAGGTTATTCTCCCTCTGTACTCAGCACTGGTGAGACCACTCCTTGAATCCTGTGTTCAGTTCTGGGCCCCTCACCACAAGAAGGATGTTGAGGCTCTGAAGCATGTCCGGAGAAGAGCAACAAAGCTGGTGAAGGGGCTGGAGAACAGGCCCTATGAGGAACAGCTGAGGGAACTGGGTGTTTTTAGCCCTGAGGAGGCCAGGGGAGGTTCAGGCTGAACATCAGAAAGACACTTTTCACAGAAAGGGTCATTGGGCACTGGAACAGGCTGCCCAGGAAGATAGCTGAGTCACCATCCCTGGAGGTGTTTAAAAGATGGGTGGATGAGGTGCTGAGGGGCATGGTTTTGTGGTTGATAGGAACGGTTAGACTTGATGATCCTGGAGGTCTCTTCCAACCTAATGATTCTGTGAATGGGTATAGAGGAGGCCATGAAAATGATCAGAGGGCTAAAGCACCTACCACATGAGGACAGGCTGAGGGAACTGGGGTTGTTCAGCCTGGAGAATAGAAGGCTCCAAGGAGACATTATAGCAGACCTTCCAGTACAAGAAAGCTGAGGAGGGGCTTCTACCAAAGACATGTAGTGATAGGACGAGGAGGAATGGCTTTAAACTGGATAGGGGAAGATTTAGGCTAGACATTAGAAGGAAATTCTTCATGATAAGGGTGGGGAGACACTGGACCAGGCTGCCCAGGTAAGTTGCGGATGCCCCCTCCCTAGAACTGTTCAAGGTCAGGTTGGATGGGGCCTTGAACAGCCTGGTCTAGTGGGAAGTGACCCTGCCTATGGTAAGAGGGCTGGAATTACATGATCTTTAAGGTGCATTCCAACTCAAACCATTCTATGATTCTATAATAATCAATTTTAAGGTTTAAATTTACTTTTCTGTAAATTTACAAAGCATCATATGAAAACGCCCTTTGAAACGTTGCTGCTAAGCACTCAAGAGCTGTCAGACACACGAGATAGTTGGTGGTTGCACATTGTTGCACAGTTACTCCAAACCATTGCTCTACAATAGGAACATCTGACCAACCTTGCCTGGAGAGGTAAATCAGAAAAAAAGACCAGTGAGGGTTACAGAGATTCAGGAACAACACTACACAAAATACAAAGAAGCAGCATCATTCCATCACACATACACAACTGAAGAGGGAGAGCAGATTGTAATATGAGCACACTTTTTTCTGCTCACTGTGGGTAATGCATGCAGAGTTACATAGAAACTTTCCTCACGTTTTCAGAAGTGAGACTACCTCTTTGGACACTTTTGATATTTATTTCAACAGTTTTAAGAATAAAATTTTTAAAATCTACTAACTTAATTGTAGGTATCAATTATAAGCTAATTATAAGCTCATCTGATAAATTTAGTAATGAAACAGTTTTAACCTCTGCTTATTAAAAACGTTCAAAACCTTATGAGTATGTTGCTGTCTGACTGACTTACTAGGATGGTGACACAATCATGACCTCATTCTTATGCAAAGCATTATTTCAGTTTGCAGGCTGTATTACTCAAGGGCAGCATTAACTCACCTGCAGCAAGAGTTTGCAGTCTGTAAAAAGATCTAAACTAAGCAGTTCTTCTTTAAGAGAGGGAGGAAACATCAACACATCATGGCAATGTTGGTCCACACAGTATGTATAATGGTCCGAGTCTGACAGAGATTCAGCTCTTGTGAAGCCCTTCTTCTTCAAATCACTGAAAACATCTTCAACGCTGTTAATATACAACACTGGCCATTAAATACACAAGAGTTACTTAACCAACAGAGTTCATAGATTCATACAGTTCATAGAGTTCACAGATTTTTGTCTTTTATTTTCTAAGGGTGTGTTTGTGTGTGTATACAAACTTATATTTAAAGAATAAATATGCAATCTGCCACTGCAGGAGGGGAATTAATTCTGTTTTAGGCATACAAGTTCTAGTTTGAAACAATTAAGTTATTGAGACTAATAAAACAGATTAAGAAAGAGGTACATGTCTCCAGAGGATGATTTAATGCAGTTAAACACAAATGTCTATGTGCTTAGGAGACACTGGAGCAAATTTACTACTGGAATAATTTAGTTCTTTCAATTGCTTTCAATTTAGCCCAGCCCACCAATAAATTTAATGACGGATATCTGAAATAAACCTTGTGTAAATGTAATAAAGGCATAAATGCTGAAGTTTGCAATTCCATTAAGATGTAAAGGTATATATGTTAAGACTTGTCTGTTGAAATGCAGTTTCAGACAGTGCCATGAGCTTATACAATACATTAATTACAGGATCAACACAGCAGCTTTCAGCTCAGTCTTACCTAAGGTTGGAAAACCATAACCAGAGTAAGATACCTTGTCTGTCTCAGAGAGCCTATAGCCTAAATGCAGAATGTTATTCCAAGAAAGAGTAAGAAAATAAAATTCTTGAAAACGTGATGAAAAGGATTATCTGTCTATCAAAACAGATAATAAGATAACTTGGTACAGTTAGTGGATGAGTTAGCACTGAACTGGGAGCACCAGCGTTACATACATAGAGCCCCACCAAATATAAGGATTTGAAAAAAACGTGCTTTTATTTCAAGGTCACACTATCCTTACAGAATAAACACCAGAATTAAGAACTATATTTTGCTTAACACCCTTTGCCAGCACTATTGCTTACAGTAATACATCCATTTTTAAGAAGTTCCCTCTTCCTCTATTTGTCAACAAAGTTCACTCACCCACATAGTCCTTTCCAACTTAATTTCCTTGATTATTTAGTGGAAGACCCACACAATAAACAGAATAGTAAGAAAAACTTGTGCACAGCTTTGTTACATTTTGCCAATACCATTACTGCAACACAAAGAAGACCCTACAAACAAATTTAAGGTAGAGTTACGGGACTAAGCAGAATTTACTGTAAGAAACTTAAATTACTGGCAATAATATAATATATGCTGGAAATTCTAAAACAAGGGTGTAGCAAACTATACAACTTCATATGTAAAAATACCTTACCTGGTTTTTAATGTGTTTATCCAAACAAATAAAGGTAAAGCAGAAGCCCTTTCTTCCAGCTTCTGTAAGCTTTCTGGTAGAATGCTTTTAATTGTAAGAGCATTACGTCTGACGCGACACCTTGCCAGGGCACCTGCCAACTTGGTCTTAAAACTACAAAAACATAACCAAAACTAATAAGTTTTATAAAAGTTTGCACTAGCTATTAGCAAGTAATATTTCTACTGCAGCACTATCTTGCTCAGAAACCAAAACCCGAGGCCACACTTTACCAGCTGCTACAGAAAACAGGTATAAGACATTTTCGACCCTAGACAACATTAGATGCAAGGTACTAGTACACAGGTTTAACTTAAATGCAAACAGGACTGGAATTGCAACAGATGACTCTCAAATACATCTATTTTCTAGACAGCTAATAAAACCCAAAAATGTTTCAGAATTGCAATCCATGGAACACAATCAGCAGATTTTTTGGGGTATGTTTGAAGATATAATACATACATGTGCCGAATGAGCATCTGATGAAAGCTGACCTCTAAATGTGTACAAAAGCACACAAGTCTGATGGCAACCAGGTGTCAATTTTAGTGTTATTACATGAAAATGTCAGAAGAAATATTGCCAGTCCTCTCTTCCCACAAGCTTTATGCATAATATTGATATATGATAACTGAAAGCAAATAAAAATTGTTGGTCAGCTACTTCAGATGTCAAGGTTTATTACTCAATGCCCTTCAGGAATATCTTGCATTTATAATATCCATGAATTTTTTGACTATTCTATCAACAGACTGATGAAAGAAATACTTGAACATTACTTAAAATGAGTATTTTATCTATCCTCTTTTTTTTGTCCTAATTACTTACAACAATAACTATTTAACAAAGTTCTATAATGAAGTATTACTAAATAAATGGATGACCTCTTGACTCCATTACGCTCATATTGATGAATGTTTACTGAGTACTTAATTTCTTTTCTAAATTGTATGAAAAAAGTTTCAACAACTCCAAAATGAGATTAGTTTTTCTAGGAAAATAATTGACAATCTAAAGATAACTTCCTAGCTATATTTTTCTTAACTATAGTAGGAATATGAAAGTTTCCATTCAAATAGGTTCTCATTAAAAATAATAAAAATAAAAGCCAAAAATATCTGAAGCCGAAAGAAATCTGTAATATTGACAATTATATAAAAAAGGTACTAGTTATACAAGCCAGTAGTTCTGTAAACATATATCAACAAATACAGTTCTTAGCCCATATACCTTTGTAGATAACACTCTATTTGCCGAACTTCTTCTACAGGTTCATCTTCATCAAAAATCTCCCGTGCTTGAAATTTTCGGTCTTGTAGGTCATAAAGCATCACAAGAAGCAAGCTGCTTAAATCATCTGGCTACAAAAGAAAAGCAACAGGATAGAAAAAGTGACACAAAGTATGCCTTACTTCTGCAAAAAGATCTCTATCAAACCCCAGTGTCCCATGCAGGAAGCATTAAAAACTCCAACAAAATACTTAGTTGTGAGAATATGAAAGTTATTGCTCATGGAGAGTTAGTAAAGCACTGGAGAATTTTTTTGAAAACCCAAATACATAACTTAAAAGTTATTCGGTTTACCAAAACTAACTATTCCCCAAACACACATATACTATATTGAGCTATAAGCAAAATCAAACCACACCAGAAGCACAGGCTGTCATCCAGAGGGACCTGGACAGGCTGGACAAGCGGGACTGTCTGAACCTCATAAGGCCAAGTGCAAGGTCCTACACCTAGGTCAGGGCAATCCACGATTTCAACAAAGGATGTGGGATGATGTGATTGAAGGCAGCCCTGTGGAGAAGTATTTGGGGGTGCTTGTTGATGAGAAGCTCAACATGAGCTGGCAATGTGGGCTCACCGCCCAGAAGGCCAATCATATCCTGAACTGCATCAAAAGAAGTGTGGCCAGCAGGTTGAGGGAGGTGATTCTGTCCCTCTATTCTGCTCTTGCGAGACCTCACCTGGAATACTGTGCCCAGTTCTGGAATCCGCAACATAAAAAGAATATAGATGTTGGAAAAGGTCTAGAGGCAACAAAGATAATCAGAGGGCTAAAGCACCTCCCATAACGAGGATGGGCTGAGGGAGGTGGGGTTGTTTAGCCTGGAGAAGAGAAGGCTCCAAGGACATCTTATAGCGACCTTCCAGTATCTGAAGGGGCCTACAAGAAAGCTGGGGAGAGGCAATGGGTATAAACTGGAGAGGGGTAGATTTAGACCAGACATTAGAAGAAATTTCTTCATGCTGAGACTGGTGAGGCACTGACAGAGGTTGCTCAGGGAGAATGTGGATGCCCCATCCCTGGAGGTGTTCCAAGGTCAGGCTGGATGGGGTCTTGGGCAGCCTGATCTAGTGGGACGTGTCCCTGCCCATCACAGGGGGGAGAGTGGAATTCAATGCTCTTTAAGGGCCCTTCCAACCCAAACTATTCTATGATTCTGTGATTTCCCTTTCCCCATGGAACTGGGATACCACTGCCCAGAGCTCTCCTGCTGAATATTACATTTGTTCTTTGTATCTAAAGTGCTGGGAAATCAAAACAGACAGCGAGCTTCATGTCGCTGGTGAGCAAAATGTTGTTTCACGCCTTTCCAGAACTCTGCTTACGGTTTGCATTGTGCAACGCTGCCTTTGGTCTGTGGGACAGGTGAGGTGCAGGGAGTCTACAGTGCTCAGCACTGGGTCCAACTGTGCCAAGTGCCACTGCAGCCTCAGCCCTGTGGAGTGCAAGATCCCCCGCCTTGCACTGACGCAGTTCATGCACAGTGACCAATCAGAGCAGCAGAACAGCATCCCAGGAGCTATGCAAACACCTCAGCTTCCACTGAGCGCGCTGCTTCGACAACAGGCACTGCAAAATGGAGAGCGAGGGCAGCTGCCACTGCATCTCTGAAAACAAGGCAGCAGGCATGCTCCTGTACCAGCACCAATGGTCACAAGTACCGCAGCTATGCAGACAGGGACCATGGATGCTCCTGTACCGGCACCAATCATCACAAATCCTGTAGCTACACAGACAGAGATCATGGGACGTTCCTGTACCGGTACCAGAGGGCAGTTCTTCAAAGAGGACAGATGGGATTCAAATCCCCATGTATGAGATATAACTTCCAACACACAAGTCTCTTTCTTTGCCCTGTGTGTGAGGGAAGTAGGATACAACTGCCCAGAGTTTAACTGCCCAACTAGCCAGAGAGGTGCTAAACCTGGACCTATGAGGAGCGGCTGAGAGAGCTGGGGTTGTTTAGCCTGGAGAAGAGGAGGCTGAGAGGAGACCTCATTACTCTCTACAAGTACCTGAAAGGAGGTTGTGGAGAGGAGGGAGCTGGCCTCTTCTCCCAAGTGACAGGGGACAGGACGAGAGGGAATGGCCTCAAGCTCCGCCAGGGGAGATTTAGGCTGGAGATTAGTAGGAGGTTTTTCACACAGAGGGTCATTGGGCATTGGAATAGGCTGCCCAGGGAGGTGGTTGAGTCACCTTCCCTGGAGGGGTTTAAGGCACGGGTGGATGAGGTCTTGAGGGACTTGGTTTAGTGTTAGATAGGAATGGTTGGACTAGAAGATCCGATGGGTCCCTTCCAACCTGGTTGTTCTGTGATTCTGTTCTATATCTTAATAACTTTTAATGTTATCAGAATTTAAATCTTAAAATTATTTTCTCCTCATGAAGTAGTTCTTTGAATAGTTAAGCTAACAAAATCAATTTGTCTCCGGTATATAACAACCAATAAATTCAGTTGTAATAACCCTCCTGTAGCTGGGACACATGTAAAATCTCCCCCCCATACCTAAATGTTTTAAACAGGGAGCACCTCTTTTTAGCAAGCATTTCAGTTACTCTTAATTAATTCAAATAACAGCACTTCAGTTACACTTGCCTCTTTTCCTTAAATTCCTACAGTTGTTATGCCTTTGAAAATTCTAACCTTCTTACAAATATGACAAAGAAATAGCTAGAAAACTCAAGTTATTAGGGAAATACCAAAAACCACAAAATGTTACCACCTAAGTCTTATTTCCTTAGAAAACCAAGCCAGAAATTAAATGTACTAGACCATTTGCCTGCTCACATCCATCTCCACAAATAACATCAGTTCAAATTAATCTTGTAATTTTCAAGGACTAAACTGGAAAGAAGAGTATATTACTCTGCCAGCTCTAGATTTTCTTTTCATGTCAAAGCACGCTGAAAGCGTAAACTGGACCAATTTTTGTCAGTATAAGTACAATACTGGCATACAATACAGTTTGCCCACGAAATTAAATATGGGTTCAATGCATTCTTTTGTCCAATAGAGTTCACTCCATGCCTTACAATTCCCAGCGACAGGGAAAGAGCATGACTTCTTCCCCCACTCACAAGGGTAAACAGCAAAGAGGGAGAACACACAGACTTAGTCAATGGGCATTATCACTGAGCAAGTAGTGCACTGCAGTAAGCATTATGGTTCGCTCACCTGCATTCTTTCTTTGAAGGTTTTGATTCCCAGCAGTAAGGTGCAACAAGAATCGCACAACTTACCTAGTACCTTGGAGACTGATGCTTTAGACAACTAACTAAAAAAAGGACAGTAATATTTCAGTCTCATAGTTTGAACTACTACTTCAGTCTCATAGTTTTGAACTACTACATAGTTCAAAACGACAAATGTTGTTTTGAAGAATGCTGCAGAATCCTGAGAAAAGTTTCCAACTACATTAACTCAAAAAATGTAAAATGTATTTCCTCACAAAAATGTTCACTTACTATTGACTGGCATGGGTAAGCAGAACTATCTAACAATATTTCTTCTAGAAGATCTTGATCTGCAAAAGAAGAAAATGTTGACCATTTGCACTATGAAATCGACAAGATTCTATGGAAAAACCCTTATAAATCACTAAAGATAAAGCTCAGAGTTTAAGCAATATGAAAATTAAGGGCAAATTTAATCACAAAGAGCAATAACTCTACATAATTCCTTCAAAGGAAAAAGTATAGTTTTTAAACACTTGGTTTCACAAAATGCTATCAATACTTAGATACATTTAAATGTTTCAGGGATACCAGTGGTCTAGCAGTAACCTGTAGCTTAACAAAACTTACTCTAGATCTCTGCTGTCGAGCAGAAATAAACATTTTGGTTTTACAGATTTTCACTGTTACATCATTTCTGTAGGAAATGTTTTTGAAAAGTTTTGTACTTACATTTTAGAGCACTGAAAGCCAGTTCATAAGACACACGTTGGGAATATTCATCTTTAAAAGTTAGCATGGGAGTTAATGAGCCATCGCCATATCGCATCAATGTTCTATCCTTAGTTTTTTTAATATGAATGCCTTGAAAAATCTTAGCTGCATTTATGTATTCTGAGTCATGATAGCCATTCTTTCCAACCAGAGTCATTGTTCTTTTTTGCACAGATTGGTTTTCATCTGGAGTTTTTGTTTCACTCAAGTCTGAAGTATCATTTATAACATCTTCATGTAAAGACACCAAGTTACTCTTAGACTCTGGCATTTTTCCAGTTGCTGATTGGGTAACTACAAGTCACAATCCTCCTGCCTCTGCAAAAAAACAAATTTTGTATTAAATTATAAAATTTTCTTTCACTAGAATACACTTTTCCCTTCATTTTCAGTTTTCTTATTTAAGCTCTAATCCTGCAAGTATGTATAAATGCTTATCATATATACTTCTATAAGTCTATCATCTTACATATAGTGGTTAAGTATTTAGAAGGGTTTTCATACCTTATTTATTTTCACTAATGTAGATAGACTGGGTACTTGTTTCAAAGAATGAATGACCTTCAAAGTTCAGAAAGATCTTTTTGCATTCTGTAGTTTAAACAAAATCTTCAAATGAAATATGAATTTGTCATGTTAGGGAACCACCAGGCAGAAATGGAGAAAAAATGTGAAGGACAGAAGAAAAAAAAATTTAGAATAGTTTTTTGGACCCAAATTCAGAATGTCTCCATACAGTCTTAGTATTGCATAGTCTTCAATGTTAAAAACGCATACATACACCCACTGATCAGGCTGACCAGAAGTACAACTGCCTCATCTACAAAGCAGAAATTTGCTGTTGTAATTAAGCTTCCAAATCCTTGCTAGCTTATGACAATAATCAGGACAACTCACTGTTAGCACAATGTTTCAACAAGTAATACCAGTAGCATCACAAAGCAAAGAGAGTGCTTCCAGTACATATTATTTGTGCAAAGGGACGTAAAAATCTCTTCTAAAAACATCTGTTTTACAGAAGCAGACAGCCTGCTGTACCACAAGCTGCTATTAAGTACAAACAACAGCAGTCAAGAGAAGATTGCAACTTTCATATAGCAGAGTGGAATCTGGAAAGGTGGCTACGGAATTAAACCAAACTACACTGCCTTAACAGCCAGGCTGTGCAAGGCAAGAGGTCTGGAGGCATTCACACTGGAGAAATAATAGTTTTTCCTATCTTTCTTCAAAAACTGAGCAGAGCTTTCAGCTCTCAGTTGCTCTGGCAAGCTCTGTGTTTGAAGTGTTCAACACATCTAAGACTAAGCCTACAGAAAAGCCACTGGAAGACCACCCAAAGAGAACATGGGTGAGAGAGAAGAAAGACCTTATACTCATGCTCTGAGAAAGCTATGGACAAGGTGCTTGAGGCAATCTTTTTCGCACTCCCTAAGCCATCTGGGAAAGAGTAATACATGAGGTATCTGTCAGGTACAATCACAAAATCCCAACCAAATGTCTTGAAACCATCAGCTTTAAATTTGCAAGAGAGTTTCAAACATTGCTTCCTAATATCTGAAATATACTACCCTTTAGATGGCATGCTCACCAATGGAATTGAAGAAAAACTAGATATAGTTATTTGAATATTCTCATTTTCAAGTGAAGCTGTCCAGATACATTTTGCAATTACAAACTAACAGCAGCACACAAATACAGTATTTGTGGCACACAATATATATCAATATGAATACCAAACAAAAACTTTTCCAGTTTATCTGCACATTAACTTAAAGTGAAAGTGAACCAGTGTATCACAAACAAGCTTGCAGGATGCCTCTAGGCTTAATTTAGTGAACTCAAATAAATAGAACTATGATATCACTACACAGCCTAATACAGGATTTCCACACACCCTCCAAAAAGTCACTAATTCCTCTGTCTGCATATCATTTAGTTCCAACTCCCCTGCCATGGGCAGGAAGACCTCCCACTAGCTCAGGCTGCTCAAAGCCCCTTCCAACCTGTACTTGAACACCTCCAGGATGGGGCAGCCACAGCTTTCCTGAGCAATCTCTGCCAGTGCCTCACCACTCTCACAATGAAGAACTTCGTCCTTAAGTCTAGCCTACATCTGCCCCTCTCCAGTTTACACCCACTGCCCCTTGTCCTATCACTACAAGCCTTTGTAAACACTCATTCCCCAGCTTTCCTGTAGCCCCTTCAGGTACTAGAAGGTCACTATAATGTCTCCTCGGAGCCTTCTCTTCTCCAGGCTGAAATCAGGGAAAGAGACGAAGAATCAACAGCCCTGCAGCACCTGAGCTGTGTCAGGGAGGAAGGCGGCCTGGCCACCTGGTACTAATTCACAGCGGCAAGAATTCACGCGAGGGAGCTCCGTGTGCACAGACGCTGCTCCTCGCACACCAGGTGTAAATCCTTCACAGGCCGATGCTGCAGTACCTGTGTGGCTGATCCTGCGTGTACACACGGCTGTGCACACCTGCTGCGGCCGAGCCGGAGCCCCCACGGATGGCAGAGCTGCTGCTGCTCCCAACTAACCTGGGCGGGAAGGAAAGATCAGTGAAAACCCAGGGCGCTCCCAGCCCCGCTTCACTTCTGAGGAAACGTCCCTCCCAACCCAAACTGTTCCGCGATCCCACGGCAACTCACGGCGCAGTCACGCAGGGAAATGTCTTTGTACAAACACACCAAGGGTTTCTCGAAACACCGGGCTGCAAGGCCTTAAAAAAGCGGAGAAAGAAAGGCACGCGCGCGCGCCCAGAGCTCAGGGGGGAGGCTCCCGAACCCCTCAGGCTCCGCAGCCGCCACAGGGGCCTCCCGGCCCTCACTGCGCCGCTCGCGGCTCCCCCCGCGGGGCGGGCGCCGGGGCCGCAGGGACTCACGCCCCATGCCGGGCAGGGCGGCGGGGACACCCCGGCCCAGGGGAGGGCAGGGCACGGCAGCGGAGACACCTCGGTCCCGGGGAGGGCAGCAGGGACAGCCTGGCCCCGGCCCCGGCCCGCAGCGGGCGCTGCCCTCCGCGCCCAGCCAGGCGCACTCGCCCGCCCGCCCACGGGCGCCCCCTGCCGGGGGAGGGGAGACACAAGGGGTCGGGGGTGACAGAGCCTTGAGACATGGGGGGAAGAGGGGTGGGGAGTGACAGAAGCCTGGGGACATGGGAGGACACGAGGTGGGGATGGCAGAGCCCTGGGATATGGGGGGACGTGGGATGGGAGTGTGACAGAGCCCTGGGGACATGGGGGGACACAGGGTGCAGGATGACACAGCCCTGAGACATGGGGGGACACGGGGCAGGGGGTGACAGAGCCCTGAGATATGGGGGGAAGAGGGGTGGGGAGTGACGGAAGCCTGGGGACATGGGAGGACACGAGGTGGGGATGGCAGAGCCCTGGGACATCGGGGGGACACGGGGCAGAGGGTGACAGAACTCTGAGACGTGGCGGGACATGGGGTGGGGGGTAACAGAGCCTTGGGACATGGGGGAACACAGTGTGAGGGATGACAGAGCCATGGGATATGGGGGGACACGCGGTGGGGGATGACAGAGCCCTGGGACATGGGGGGACACAGTGTGAGGGATGACAGAGGCCTGAGACATGGGGGGACATGGGGTGCAGGATGACACAGCCCTGAGACATGGGGGACACGGGGCAGGGGGTGACAGAGCCCTGAGACGTGGGGGGACATGGGGTGGGGGGTGGCAGAGCCCTGGGACATAGGGGGACACAGTGGGGGGTGACAGAGCCCTGGGGACACAGGGTGGGGGACGACTAAGCCCTGAGTCATGGGGGGCATGGGGCACGGGGTGGCAGTGTTCTGTGCCATGGGAGGACACGGCTCCAGTGCAGAGAGTTGTGACCCAAACCCCACTCATTAGAGTGTGGTCGCTCCGGTCTTTAATCACCTGGAGGCAGAAATGGGGCAGAAATGGCCAGATGAGCCCCAGGCACTGGGGCTTTCTGTGGGTCATAAAACCAAAACTAAAAGGCTCATTAAAGTCCTGTGCTTTCCTGGGAAGCTGATCTGTGAGTGGAAACTATATTAATAAAACATTATTAACTCCTTGGGGGTTTGTGCAGCATCAACTGGAAACTCTGAAGAACAAAGAGTGGAGGCTTTTAGAGAAAAAGCCTCAGCGCCAGGCTGTCTCACAGTGTTTCTCCAGGATGCAGCCGCATCAACAGTTTAAATTAATTTCTATTTTATTTATTTTTTTCCTTTCCACCACTGCATATCTCTGTGATGACCAGTGACAGGACACGGGGAAAGAGAATGAGGCTGTGTCAGGGGAATTTCCAACTGGACACTGGGAAATTGTTCTTCCCTGAGAGAGTGGTTGTCACTGGAATAGGGTCCCCAGGGATGTGGCCATGGCACTGAGCCTGTCAGCGTTCAAGGCTGAACAATGTTCTTAGTCGTATGTTTCAGTTTTAGGTAGTCCTGCAAGGAGAAGAGTTGGACTTGGCAATCCTTATGGGTCCCTTCCAACTTGAGATATCCTGTGATTCTGTGATTCTGTCCTGTGGCAGGAGTAGGGGGTGTCCTGCCCAGCTCTCCTGCCTGCCCATGTCCCACATAGAGATTCTCCAAAAGTCATTAAGAAGCCACAACAAATGGCAAGATCCACCCCTGGCAACAGCACGTGTGTGTATGTGCTGTGTTTCACAAGGACTGGTGCAACTGGACCTGTGCAGAGCAAGAGCTGCTTGTGTGTTTCCTTCCTAGCTTTGTTTTTGTTTTGCTGTTGTTTGTTTTTTGTTGTTTTTTTTTAAAAAAAAAAAAAAAACCACCTTGTTAAATTCCCCAAACAGCATTATTCTTGTAAACCCCATGACCACTACAAAAATAAATCTTGCCTACACTCACATTTCTAACTGCATTGAAATACCACAAGTTACCAGGCTGGAAATCCCAACAATATAGGAATAGGCCTAGATGAGATACTGGGTTTCCATTTGCAGTTGAATTTAGCAGGGCACTATGGCCTTACAGAATGCTCTCATAATGCTTTAGCTGTCTCAGTTTCTGGTTTATTCAGAGTCTTGAAAGATGTCATTGGATCAGGCTTTTAAGTTACTTCCAGAGTTTTTATTAAAAAAAAAAAAAAAAAGAGAGAGAGAAAAATTCCTGAAATTACTCCCAATAATCAACGAATAAACCACCCACAACCTTGTCAGAAATTTACTTTTTTCCCCATATACTTTGTTCCTGTTAGATCAGTGGTGTTATGCTGAATCTTTAAATTCTCCTTAATAAAGGAAAAAGGTAAAATCCCTCATGATTCAGTTACAATCTGTGATGACCTTCTCCTGCCTGGCACTTCGCATAAGCATCTGCCACAGGTACAAGCCCTCTTACATGGGGAGGTTGTAAGTTCAGACTTATTTCTGCAGAGGACTGCACAAAAACTGAAGTAACCAGTGTTTTGGTCTAGGTTGACTGTACATTTTATAAAACTCAGTACAAATCTCAGCACGTTTGCATTTTTACAAATCGGAAGGTCCCAGGGTTTTTTGGGAACAAGATCTATCAAAGCACATAAGCCAATGCTTGTTATACCTGCTGAACTTGGATGTTGGCCAGATCCTTTTGTGGTATCAATTTTATCAGATATCTAATCAAAACAGCCTATAACTCTATGCAACTGACCTGTGACTCTGCAGTCGTGTGCATAAGGACTAGAAAATGTGGAAAGTTAAAGAACAATCTTTAGTTTCCTGGTAGGACAAAGCCTTTCTGGTTCAGATCTGCTACGTGCTCCAGCAATGCTGCTGCAATTGTGACAGCAGCAATTGATTACAAAGCAAGCCAAGTAGGCTGGCTAAGCTTTCCACATAGTAGTTCAAACAAATCTTGACTCCTTCCTGATGAAGAAGAGGAATACGTGATTAATAGCTTGTGTAGATCAATAGAGTGTTATACTAGCTACAATATGTACAGAAAGGAGGGGATTGTGATCTTAATTTCATCTTGTCCAAATAGATATGGCAGCTTTATGAGGTCATGTTCCTCCTGCAGATATAGAATCATAGAATCATAGAATCACCAGGTTGGAAGAGACCCACCGGATCATCAAGTCCAACCATTCCCACGAATCTCTAAACCATGTCCCTCAGTACCTCATCCACCCGCACCTTAAACACCTCCAGGGAAGGTGAGTCAACCACCTCCCTGGGCAGACTGTTCCAGTGCCTAACAACCCTTTCTGTGTAGAATTTTTTCCTTATGTCAAGCCTGAACCTCCCATGGTGGAACTTGAGGCCATTCCCTTTCGTCCTGTCCCCTGTCACTTGGGAGAAGAGAACCTCCTTTCAGGTAGTTGGAGAGAGCAATGAGGTCTCCCCTCAGCCTTGGTGTTGAGAACCAGGAGGTAATGAGAGAATTAGAGCTGACGGATTAGTTTGAAACAGGACAGACTTGAAAAGGAAAATGATGGAAATCCAGCTGCGCTTTTTAAAGGCAGTAGGACTTCTTCTTGTATGAGAAGTAAAGGATTTAAGGACTTCCAGTACAAAATGGAGAGTACCTAATGCATCAAAAGCATACATTCAAATTGAGACAAATCATCTGAATGGTTTAAATATTAAAATAATTTCTTCAGATTTACATGAACAGAAACTTGAAAAAAGACTTGGGAAAGATGAGTAATTTTCCTATTCAAATGTTGGATGGTATATGAAGTCATTAGAGATTTTCAACTTAAATCATAATGAAGCACGGCATGGCTGAACCAGCAGAGAGATGCTGTTGAGGATTTTAAAATTATCTTTTCTTCTGGTGATCTGAACTTCATTTTGTAAAGCGCTTCTTTGGTGGCTGGGGCAGGGAGAGATGTTTTTAAAACTGCAGTCTTCAGTCTCCTGGTTAGCTGTGCATAAGAACTGTTTGGGGAGGTCCTGTTTGTGATAGTCACTCCTGAACCAGATTAAAGGAATGCAGTGGAAAGTCTTCTGTATCCTAAATCTGAATGTACACCATTTCTGAGTATTGAGCACCTACCAAGGAGGGTGTCTGTCTATTCTTTGCTCCAAGCATGTAACTCAGGTTTTTCTGGAAATAAGAGAAAACTTCTTTTGATATAGCTTATTGACATTGCTAAACGCATACGTATCATGTACCTCTATATGCATATAGCCCAAGTATTAATGAAGCGTCTTGGGTTAGAAAATGAAATACATTTTGAATGGATTTGCTTCTTCTAATAGCTCATCATATGGACTAGTAAATCTAAAAATACACAATAGAAGAGTCAAGCAAATTATTTTCATCCATGTGGCATATATGCATTAAGAGAAATAAAAACATTTATATAAAGGTAGTTTTGTTTTCTGGTACCAAGCCACTGTCAAATCAACTGAATGCACAGTGCTGTTTCTGTAAAGAATTTTCAAGACAAACATGGAAAGTTAGAGGTCGTACAACAAGAATTTAACCTTTGCAAACTCCTTAATTAGAAACTGCCACGTTGAAATGCTTGCATCGGTGATTTTATTTTATGTTTGCTAGAATGCAAAAATACTGAATTTTATTTTCCTTATATTAGTATGGATTAATCTGTCTTATTTTTGTTTGACTGTGTTAGAAGTCAAAACTAAGAGGCCAATATGCATTGAAGCCATGTGGATATGGACAAAGAGAAAGAAAAAGGTCAGGAAGTCTGTTTTCCCTCTTTTGCAGAAAATATCATTACCCAGAAATCTGCTAAAGTATTCTCTAAGTTGTTAATAACATCTGAAAATAATTTGAAAAATTAAATAATATTGATTTAAACTATATATAGTACTACTCAAGGACTGGCTATGGTAAAACCTGAACTTGGTGGCTCAGAGTGATGCTTTTATGGAACTGTGGTGGGAATGAGATCTCCCTCCTGAGCTGCAATTTCCAGCTCAGAATTCACCTGCCTAAGTTTGAAATTAGGAGTCTTTTTTTTTCTAAATACATAAATTATCTGATTTTTATCTGTCATTTTAATTGACCTCTCACTCGATCTTTCTGACCTCATTTTTAACATCTTTCTGCATCCTCACTACTCTGAATACTATCAGCAAACTCTTACATCTCTTTGCTCCCCTCCCTTCCCGTATTGCTGCTGGACACAAAAAAAATCCCAATATTAATTAGTACAGAACTCCACTGATGACATCCCTTCACACCTTCTCATCCCATCTTTTCACCAATTATTCTTCCATGCAAGGACATTCTTTCTTATCCATCTTATTTTGAAATTACAATCCAAGTATAATTAATTATGAAAAGGCAAAAAGATCAAAATTTGCTAAACTGGCCATGCCCACAAATACCCTGCCTGATGATATTTGTCAGTGCTGATTTCTGAAATGCTGAATTTCTTGAAGAAACCAAGAAACACCAAATATTTGAGATTTCAAATGAAATAGCAGATACTAACAAAGTAAATCAAAACCTAATTGATCATATCATGTGAGTTTCAATTCATCCAAATGTTTCACCTTGTAGGTGTTTTCATTACTCATTTCATCCACAGGAACTTGGCTTTACCAGTTTGTGAAGTTCTTCATAATGAAAGATGAATAAATAATTTACTTAACATAAATAAGAAGTCATTAATATTGTCTACCATCATGACGTGTAACAGATATGCCTGTTGCTCTTGGTGGCTATTGAGCTTGGCCCATTGTGTTGCTTTCTTTTGATAGTTCACTCAGGTATACTAGAGGATGTTGTTATGGTTGGACTCGATGGTCCGATGGGTCTCTTCCAACCTGGTTGTTCTATGATTCTATGTTTATGAGGAAGGATGTAATTTTTATTTGACCCAACAGAAGTTGCAGGATTAATCAACTGGGTGTTGGTAACAGGGCAAAGACTTCAACAGTTTTGTCTCCTTTAAATGCTCTGTGAGTAACTGTGGTTTAATTCAATGTGAAAATAAGTTCAGTTGCAGAATTTTACAGATATTTGATGGCTCAGACCTGAGTCACTGTAATAGAATCATAGAATTGTTAGGCTGGAAACTACCTTTGAGATCATCAATTCCAAACGTACCTGGCCACTACTAAATCATGTCCCTAAGCACTTAATCTATCTGCATTTTGAAACTATCTGTTGAGCTAGGGAGGCTCAACCACCTCCCTAGGCAGCCTGTTCCAGTGCTTGATAACCCTTTCTGTGACAAAATTTTTCCTAATATTCAATGTTTTGTTTGATTCAAAGACGTCTTTGTCTCACATTTCAAACCATTTAGCAAGTACATGCATATTTCTCTTCAGTTTCACTGGTTTGCAAGTTATGTAAATGCATTTCTATTTTTTATTTACCAAGAAAAATGGAAGACTGAGTTCCATGTCTCTCGTGGTTATGACCTTTAGCTAATGAAGTAATCATTACATTAGGATTCAGCAATGATTTTCTATTCACAAATAATTTTCATAGACTTTTCCATCAAAGGCAGAAGTTCCTGGTGGCATAAATGGACCATTTTCAAAATTGCATTGTTTGGCAAATCTAAAGTTCTGAAATATCCATACAAAAAAAAAACCCAGATGTTTTTAAAATAAATGTGGATACATCTATAATATTATTCTTTGAAGAACAATTACCAGTATAAGTATTTCCTCATGTAATCTAATTACAATTCAAATGTAAGGATTTAAGTCACCTCAGTTGCCAATGTTCATATTTTATTGAGAGAAACAAAAATACTTCATACATGCCATAGAAACCATTTGTACAAGACAATGCTAATTTATGTATATATGAATAAAATTGCAAAGATGTCTGTCAGAAAGATAAACGACATACAGTACAGAGAAGTAAAGTGTAGTCAGATAATTTGACACCAAAAAGCAGTAATCATGTGGTTTGGCAGGGTATAAGAGCGAACATTCCATCACCTGTCAGGGACAACATGTTCAGGTTTTAGTGACATAAACAATTGTCTTCTTGTATAAAGGTAAGCATGCCTATACAGAATGGAAAGCCTTGAAGCTATAAAGGCTTAATGAACAGAAGCTCAAAAGATTTATTTATGTCACTACAGTTGCAAATAAAATTATAACCTGCATTGTCAGTACATTTCTTGTGGAACATGTCTGCAGCGATGCAGAGCACTTTCTCTGTCTTCCTTCTTCCTCCTGTAACTTAGGCTCAGAGACAACCTGAATGTCTACGGCAGTTTGAGCATATGCAAAAAAGTGAAACCCCTTGGTCTTCTCCAGCTCCCCTGCGTAAATAACACTGGATAAATAAATCAGGAGAGATTTAGGCTCCTAGGGTTCCAGCAGCCTTTCCTTTCACCATATGCATCCACTGAATTAAATTTAAATGCTCCTGCTAATTTCATTGATACAGGACCAGACTTTGTTTCCCCATGCTTCTGCCCAGGTAATATCCACCAGTGGTATCAACTTTGAGATCCTTAGTTCATTATACCAGTGGTTGCAAATAATTTTCATTCCATTCATAAGGAAATGATAAATATCCAGTTGCACAGGAGGACTAGTGGTGTGGGGTTGTACATGTTCCCTTCCCCATTCTAGCTTTTTACTTTGTTGCCAATATCCCTTCTACTATGATGGCAAAATTTCAGTTACAGAAACCACAAATCTGTGTGTGATAGTTTTGCCTTAAATCCAAATTCACTGCTGTCTGTGTCTCTCATCTGATCTTGCTTCTTCTCTAAGAGCCACATGTCAATACCAAGGAAAATTCTTAAACAAGACATTAAGATATCTCTGTGTCTAAACCAAGTGAACTCACATGTTGGCAATGTCCACGAGCATCCATTTTACTGTTTTAGTTTTATTGTTAGCACAATCATTGCTGTGCCCTAGAATCCTTATGAGCTTGGTTAACTTTCCCCCTTATTTCTAGAGAGAATATTGTTTTTACAAATTCCTTCTATCTCCAACTGAGGCTCCAGCCCCTTACTCATAAAAATAAGATACCTATCTACCATATCAAATAGCTTACAGTTCTGCCTGTTTTCACAAGGTACATACATCTGATGTTGTGGTGATTTAGCAGGCGAGTCTTGCATTTCTGTAGTCTTCCCTGTGAGTCACTATATTTTAACAGCATACTTTTCAGCCATGGCTATTTTCATGTGTCTCTTACAAGTCTGTAATATGTGTCAAGCACAGTTATTAAAAAACCCCGCAAAACTTAAATAGATGGAGATTCATACTCCCAAGGCTCAAATCTTAAACAATCTGGGCACATATTGTAAGAAATCCTATTACATTCCAGTAGATTTTATAGGATCAGGTTGTTAACTATAAACTGAGGCAGAAAATGAGCATCTTTGTCATGGTTTTCTTGCTTTCTTTGCCTAGTGAAATTATTAATCTAAGAATTAAGACTCAATTGAATGTCAAGATGCTGAACTTGCAATTTAAGGTACACCTGTTTGTTACAGGGCATGTTTCTGATTAAAAGCATTCATCACGGTGCCTGTACACATTTTTCTATGCTGATGAAGTTGAGTTCTGTTTCAGAAATCTCTGCCACTGTTCTGCAGATAAGAAAATTGTAGACAAAAACCACAAGCCTAACTTTCCTTGGTATGCCACCAAGCATTATAAGTCTCAAAAACTGACACAAATAACTTACTCCTATTCACAAGATCAGTCAGGCCCCTCTCAAATATATTTTACGTATATACAGATTTGTGAAAACTGCTTCTTAAGCAATTTCAGTGTGACTATTGTGGCAGTGCATACGCATCATCAAATCGTTGGCTGGAGGTGAGGCTGCTTGATCTATTATGCAGTAGTAGGAATAAGAAACATTATTCATTGCTTGTCACCATTTGCAACTTGCTTGAAAAGTGCCCTTTCATGGAATTGTCCATTTTTCCTTTCTGAATACTTTGTCACAATTTTCCAGCAATAAAGACAAAATAGTCTGTTAATAGCATGAATTGACAAGTTTTTTAATATGATCCTTGCATTTTCACCAATACCTAGTGAACAGAGATAATGAAAAGGTGCGTTCTTTGTCCTGACAAGTCACAGTTGTATTTTCATGTTCTTGAAAAACCAAAACCAAAACAGGTCTCTCAGCGAGAGATTAAGAGTATTTCATTCAATCAACAAGCTGAGGCAACATAAGCACATTCATCAAAGCTAGGAAGATAAAGGGGAGCCATAGTGGTTTTGACTTGCAGTTTGTGCTCCAGTCTTTTGCTGAAGTTAAATGTTGTTCAGGACATAACCTGAAGCAGCTTGTTATTGGGTGCCTTCTGACACATCTCCTATCAGTGGCTTTGTTTTATAGAATCGTTTAGGTTGGAAAAAACCTTTAAGATTATTGAGACCCATTGTCTGTAAAACATGTAACCTGCATACCCCAATGAATTTCAGGCTTGTTTTTTCATTGTGTAATAGGACACGTACTGCTGAGACATCAAGCCTGTTCTCACAATGCCTATCCTTTCCTTTCTTTATATTCCTCACTGTAAGCCTGGCTCTTTTCAAAGAGTAAACAATAGCAATGACCTGATATAGTGTGGCACTTCCCTAGTCTGTATCCTGCAGTGCTAAAGTACTCCATAAAATGGGTAGGGTTTGGAAAACGCAGCCTTCCAACTGATTTCGTGCATCTCATAGTAGCCTCTTGGGTGAGGAACAGTTCATGTGCCTCTCGTAAACAGTCTGCAGTTGAAGCAGACAGAGATATATAAGCTACAAGCTTAGAAAATCAGTTTACAAGCTTCTGATAGGTTTTGGTTCTTCTTTCCATGCAGGTCAAAGGCATCCATTCAGTAGTGGGATGACTAACGTAGAGTGAAGAAAGCAATTTTCTTCCCTGTGATTTTAGCATAAAAGGATTTGTGCAGTTCTTACTGTTCTCATTGAAGACTGACCTGGGCCTATCTTGCATTTGACTTCAAGGCTTATTTGCTTTTTTGCATTACTCAGAGGATGTTGGTGATAAGGTTGCAATTTTTAAGTGGTCAATTTTGTTAACATTAATAGCTAGAGCTGTTGAATGCCATTGCACAGTACTGTGATCACATTGGCTTTCTGAGTAAAACTTTCCTCAGCAGAAACGGCAGTGTGTTTGTCTGTCCTAAATCAAAACAGCCATTGGGCTTCAATTTAAAATTTCACTTACATTGCATCTGTATGCTGGTCAGGTTCAAGCCAAAGAACAGTGTTTACATTAGTATTTCACAACTTAACAATGGATCTCAAACATTATGGGTTCCTGCTGAGACAGCTGAAATTATACGTAATGCTTTTCTCAGGAATAAAAACAGTTCTATTCAAAATACTGCAAGGAAACAAGCAGTAAAATACTAAGAGAGTGAGAAACTAGAAAAGAACTCTTATTTTTCCATTTACCATCCACCTTTTCCCCAAATCTTTAAATGTAATAAATTCTTTATGAAGTACTCATTCTATTATGCTGGTAAAGGATATCAGAACATTAACTTGTAAAATTATGTAGTAGGTTGTTGCTGCCCTATTCTTCCATGTGTTTAAACTTCAGTGATATTATTAATCATAGTAGAAGGACTGCAGGTCACTGAGGTTTCATCTTGTTACATGGATGAATGAAACACTGATTGTTTGGTACCAGCATATTTATTGGCAATCTGGAGGTTTTGTTCTTCCTGACAGCAGTTTTATATTTGCCTCTGAATTTCCCTTGATATATAGAATTACCAATGAAAAGAAAATAAGCTTGAACCACCGAAGTCTAACCACCTCTTTTTTTCTAGAACAAGATCTCAAACAGATTTTTATTTAAGTAACAGAAAGAATCCTCAGTTATTTAATCTTTCTTTTCTAATCTATTAAATGCCTGTCTTATTCATTCAGATCAACCCCCCTTGGTTTCAGCAGTGTATTACTCATCAAAGCAAGCTCTGGACAAGCAAAATACTATATTAGCACACCCAGTTTGAATTAAACATGTCCTTGTTACATGTAATTGTGTCATTTCTTAATTCACTCATTCACATGACTGGCAGTTAGGAAAACTGATAAAAATTGCTGGAACAAATGAAAGGTGTTTTATTTTTGTATGAAGATATTCACCCAACAGTTTCATGCTACTTAACTAGTGAAACTTTTGACTCGAGTGATACCAGTGAAAATGAGAAATAATCACAATATTGGTAATTTCAGTGATATTATGTCTTCTTAACAAGCACCAGATTACTCTTGAGAAACTTCGTAGATTTAATCTCTCAAGTTTGTCTTTCAAGTTCACAACATGAAGTCAAATGACACATTCAGAACTTCCGGCAAAATGTCTTATGTCTGTTTCAGATTTCAGCTTCTGCTTAGCAATAGCCCTGGATGATGTGAAAGATCATGGGACGTACGGAGAGCAGCACAGTTGTGGGGTAGGGAGCTACTCTACTGATCTAGAAGAGTTATAGTAGTGAGTTATGTTATTATTTCACTACAACCAAGAGAATAGTTGATGGTACTTAAAACCTGATCTGATGCTGATGCTGAGCTTCGTATGTTTCTAACATATCCTGGCAGTGTTCAGACTCTTTACGCTTAACTTGCAGAACTCAGGTTGTAGTTGCATCCTGATACCTGAACTGAAGCCTTTGTAAATTGGAAATAAACTGCCTGCTATTTTTTGGCATAAAAAGAAAATCCAGAGGAAAAATAATATTTCCAAACTGAACTTTGCCAGAATTATACAGTTGGTTTGGGTTTTTTTTTTATTAAGCATTACAATGAAATTCTGTAACATTACAGTAAATTTACTGCACAAAAGATGCATATAAATTCAGTTCATGACACAATCAATTTGGCAGTGCTTTATCACAGAGCTCAGTTATCTGATTACATTAACACTACATATCCAAATCCTTTTTCCGTCTTTATATCTCTCCCTGTTAGAAATCAAGCCCTGGAGTGAAATGAGAAAATTTCCCCATCCCTTTGAACATCTTGGATCAAAGGAATGTGTGACAACTATGATCTCTGAGAACAGAAAATCATGCACTTTGTTAAGATCTTGCTCACTATTCAGAAACCTGTGACTGGAGACACAGCACAAGGTTAAAGCAGAGTTAGGGATGACTCATGATGTTCAAAGCTCAAACTTCATCTGCAGCTTAATTAATGTTGTGATCCCTGGTGTTCGTGTTCAAATTCAGCCCCACACTGAAAATTGCAGATCCAAATTTTTCGTGCCTGGAGCATAATTTTTAAATATGATTTTTAAAAAGCATTGTTTGTCTCTAAATGAATTTAATCAAAGCATCTGCTTCTTTTTTTCTGATTTCTGATCCACTGTGATCACTTCATTTGTAATGAAAAATTATTACCTATAATCAAATGGAATAGCATCATCACTGCTGACAGCTCAGTGTTAATGACCGTTGTGAAGTTGGGGGGGGGAAGGGAAGTTGTCATCTACACCTTCTTGCATCACAAAATGCAAAGAATAAATCACTCTAAATACACATGGGCGTGCGGGAGCTGTAATCGATTTAGATGCAGCTGTCATACATGTAAGAGAATCTCCATCCTAGTTTCAGGAGCAGGCATGTGCCAGGGACCATGGTCTCCAGTTCTGCATTGCCACCTACCGACCAAGTCCTGGCACACCGGTCTGAGAGGTTGTGCCTTAGCAAGAGGTCTGCCACAGCTATTCCCTCTTCATTTTCAAAACAGCCCCAGTGTACACAAGATAGCAGATACTTCAAGTCTACCCGTGGTGTTGCTTTGGGGCTTTTTTTGTCTTGCTGTGGCCCTGTAGACAAGACTAGTGAAGAACAAAACATGAAGCAAAAAGGCACTGTGGTCACTGCTTGCGTTGTATGAAAACCTGTATGCAACAGTACAAAAGTGTTTCTGTCTGCATGATGTATCTGTGGACAGAAATACGACATGGCAGGTCCTCACTGTGTTTTCAAGTGTTAAACTAGGCTACAAAGCTGTTGCTGCACAAGAGATGTCCTCACCCACTTACCTCATTGGCTCAGCTTGTCGCTGGCTCATTTCGGGGCAAAGTTCTGTATTTTTTCACTAGGACTCCAGACAAATGGGAAGTGCTCTACAGCCTCATTTTCCCTGCCCTTGCTTCTCCATTTGTCTCACTCTCCTGTATACTCAATGTCTATCTCAAAAGTAAAGCTAGTCTTAGACATATGTTCATTTAACAAATGAGTTATAGCTAATGCTCTCTTACCACACCTTCTACTCTGGGATTTGTTATCACCTCTTCGCCAGATAACACTGGTGGAATGGCACATGCGAACACTCCTCAGACACACTAGTGCAAAGTCTCATGGCTTAACTTAAGCTGTTGTGCAAAGTGGTTCAAGCTCATCTGCAGGATTTTGCATGGACCATAGAAAATGCCTATACATTCTCTTCCATCATCAGGAATGAGAGAGAAACATATTCAGAGAGGATAGCATACAGCTGGGAGCCATAGCATCATGATTTTTTTTGTGTGTGTTTGATTTCCACCATCTCCTTCACTGGTGGATTTTAGCAGAAGGGTACATAGAGCTTGGTCTTATTTAAAGTAAGAGAAAGACTCATAATTTCCTTTAAGTAATCCTCTACTTCCTGGATATGAAAAATTTTGAGACTAACTTTAGAAAACACTCTTCCCCGCTTATTGTTTTAGAGATGCACTTTCTATTTAAATCTCAGAAATATATCAAAACATTAAATTGTTGAGTAGTTAATAAATACAACAAAAATATCAGGAAAAAAAGTATGGTCAGTGTTACATAGTCTTTCTTCTGTGCCTCTGGTGGGATGAACATGTCCAGCTTTACAGCAGAAGAGAAGCCTTTTTAACTCAGAGTTTTTAATTAGATTTTGTAGACTTGTGAAGGAGAAGACGGCAAATACAGGGCAAAAGATACAACTATCTGTGGAGAAAGTCATCATGCACCAATAGCATCCTGGAAAAGAAGATTATGCTCTCTAGCCTGAGTGCACTGGAGGAAGAAAGCATTGCAAGCTCTGTCACAGAAAGAGTGCTTGTGTGAGGACTTCAAACTACCAGGCTTGCAGATGGTATCTACGTATTTGAACACCTCAGGAAAACATTTTAAGATAGAGGGAGACCTAAACTAATGGTGGCAGTTTAGAATTCCTGCATCAATAGCTTTATATGCTGTTTCCAAAGGAAAACCTAGTTTGCTGAAGGTTTTCTAATGTAGTATGGCAAAATAAAGGTTAGGTTTTGGATGATTTTTTTCCTCTGAGTAAATAGTACATGCCTGCCTATAGGACTGGCAGCTCAGCAGTTTTCACCACCTTACCATTAAGAGCACTTTAAATGAAAAAAAAAAGAATCAAACCACAAAAAAAGAAAAAAAACCCCAAACAATGGGTCTGCTATTTCTGAAACAGAGCAGAAATCACAATGCTAATTGAGAGGCAGATTTCTCAGACATTGTTTCTTCTTTGGTGAGGGTCATGATCTGAAATTTAACCAGATTCAAAGAGCTGACTGGGTAAAAGGGACAACTTTTGGGGTCCCACTGATAGGAGCAGCACTATTGCAGGGTCAATAGCTATAATACAGATGCTGACATTTGAGGTTTCTTTTCAACTTGTCCTCTGAGTGCTGTGAAACTAAATGTCTGGATATCTGGGCTGATACTGACTAATGTGCATACCACTGTAACCATCAACATATTTTGGGTTTGTTTTTTTCTCACTATAGAATCATCTCGGAGTATTAAACATGCAAGCCAAAAGGCAATATTTTTTCTCTCAGAGGGACATGTGACATACAACCACACTGTTTCAGTTCTGCATTATGGCTGCAGTTATTTTTAGACATTTCATAGAATCATAGAATCCCTAGGCTGATCACCCCTCTTTACCACAGACATTTTGGGTTTCAAGTCTGAGTATTTATTAAAGCACTCAAGATAAGGATTTAGGTAGCACGCCTGAGAACCACAGGGTAAAAGTGACCTGACTGCCCAAACACAACAAGTGGCCTCTCTGCACAACAGATAGCGTCATCATGTACTCCTGAGAGTCATCTTTCAAGTTCATTGTATTACCAAGTTCAATCTATTTTATGACCTTTTACCAGTCGACCCTGAATGCTGACCATCACTGTGAACACAGTGTAACTCTGTGGCCTTTTAGGTTTTGTTTCTTTTAAACTACCTTAATTTTTCTTCCCTAAAATCCTCTTACTGAGGTAGCAAAAAGGAAGATAAACATGGAGTTACTTACTCCAGGTATAGAATGTTACCTACACAAACACTGAGCATAGGCGGCAATAGCCGCACTTCCTATTTTGTAAGTAGGCCAACAAATGGTCAAGTCAAGTCTGAGACTATGAAACAGAATTTTAGAATCACTAGTTTGGAAAAGACCTTTGTGATCATCAAATTCAGCTTTACTTATCTACTACTAAATCACATCCCTAAGCACCTAATCTGCCACTCTTTTAAATGCCTCCAGGAATGGTGACTCAATCACCTCCCCGGGCAGCCTGTTCCAGGGACCAATTGCCCTATCAGTGAAAAAGTTTTTCCTAATGTCCAATCTGAGCCTCCCCTAGTGCAGCTTGAGGCCACTCCCTCTCATCCTATCACTTGGGAAAAATATCAACACCCACCTCTCTACAACCTCCCAGCCATAAGGTCTCCCCTCAGCCTCCTTTTCTCCAGGCTAAACAACCCAAGTTCCCTCAGCTACTCCTCATAATACTTGTTCTCCAGCCCCTTCACCAGTATCATTGCTCTTCTCTGGACACACTCCAGGACTTCGATATCTTCCTCGTAGTAAGGAGCCCAGAACTGAACACAGGATTTGAGGTGCGGCTGCACCAGTGCTGAGTACAGGGGCACAAACTTTTCCCTGGTCCTGCTGGCCATGCTGTTGCTGATACAAGACAAGACACTGTTGGCCTTCTTGGCCACCTGGGCACACTATTGGTTGGCTGTCAACCAACACCCCCAGGTCCTTCTCTGCCAGGCAGCTTTCTAGCCACTCTTCCCCAAGCCTGTAGCACTGCACAGGGTTGTTGTGTCCCAAGTGGAGGACTCTGTACTTGGCCTTGTTGAACCTCATCCCATTGGTCTCAGCCCACAGATTCAGACTGTTCCCTTTATTAAATAATGAAAGGTTTCATTTAGCTTGGGAAAATGACTCGTCTCTGCAATTGCTTTCAGTAAAGACAGCAAGGTGCAACTCCTTTCTGCCTTTTGCCCTGCATCTCCGCCTCTCGTCCAGCAAGGGGAGTTGTGCAGCCAGTTTCTCTCAAAATATCATTATTAGTAGTAGTAGTAGTTCCCTTTTGTTTGTGCTACTGTACAGTAAGTCCAATATAAGACATTTATGAGAGACTCGTTTACTGATTTAATCTCAGTTTTGAGGAGCAATAAGAGCTCTGTCACATAATCAGTGTTTTCCAGGCCCTGATACTGGGCACTCATCAATAATAATTTTTTTTTTAGTTTTTCCTTGTCAGTTATTAGCAATTGCACACATGACAGCTGTGCAATCCAGCTGGAAGAGAGATGGATATGGTTGAAAGGGAAAGTATAGGTTTGTTTAGCTTTTAATCACTTATTCCAGGATGTTCAAACAAACAGAATAGTGCAACTTAAGCAAAGGAAATTAAAATGGCAGCCTAAATTCATTGACTGTGCATGAGAGTAGATATTGAACTATGCATAAAAGGAAGCTTATACATCTATTCAGCTTTTTTTTTCCCGCCTACCTGGATAGTATATTTGTTCATTCATTGTATTCATTCTACTGTCATATGTTGGTCTATACCTTTGGTCTTTTCAATGAATTTAATTTCTTACTGTTCATTTATCTTACCATAGTACTCTGTTAGGAATAGATCCTGTGGCAAGTTATTAGGAGTGGGCATGGTGATTTCATTCCTTTCCCTGTGTTCTCAAGCACTTCTGTGGTTCTAGGGTAGTAGGAATGCAAGTCGATCTAGGCAACAATGACAGAAAATAGGCTACTTACATGCTTTAAGTTAAGCAAGTGCAAAGTTCTCTGTAGGATATGGGCCTTATTCTTTTCAGGCTTATCCAATAACTTCTGTCTGGTTAGGGTTTGCTGGCTGGTTTAGTCATTACCTTTGGTCTTCATGTGTCTCTCTCAAACTGAGCAGTGTCACAGTGATCCTTTTTCTCTCTCATAAAGCATTTGTCAGACTAAAACATATTGTCTTTCATTGACCAAGGTGGGCATGATAAGAAACAGGAAATAACTGGCCAGATCCTAAAATAATTTGACATTCATGCACAAGGAATTAATATAAAGTTACGTGCGACTTCAATGACTGGATACTTATACTGTGCTTTTTGTCTCAATGCCTTTTATAAGCATGGTACACGTGCAGCTCTATTAGAGCTTCCCATACTGGGATAGACTGTTAGACTAAAACCTCCTTCATTAGTTGTGCATCTAAATTGAGAACAGAAGAAGCCTCCAGGCCAGGTAGAAAATTCCCAAATCTCTACTTTAGCAAAGTTTGTTTTTATGTATAGATTCAGAACTTCACCACTAGCACTGCCTCTGAAACAGCCCTTTTCAGCTGTTTTGCTCAATGCTTCCTCAAGGCTACAGGGGCATGATCACAAGAGTCAATGTGACAGTTTGAGGAGCATATCAAGCTCCAGCTGTGCTCTCCTGCTCTTCTGTCTACTGGTTATATTGGCCTGGTGTGCATCTAAGTCCAGGAAAAAAAAAAAAAAAGGAGAATTTTGCTGAGATGAAGTCTATCTTCTTATCTGCCTGCTTCATCATTTGGTGACAGGGTGCATTAGCAACCACTTTGCCGGGATAAATTTATGTAGATTTCCACAGAGTTCTAATTGTCAGGAATTGCCTCAGAATGGGACAGAGAATCTCCTTTTCAAAGAATGGTGAGGCAAAGCCAGAGCTTATTCTGGAAGCTTTCTGTGCCAGGCTAGGTGATAATGTCAGATCCTCTTTCTTATAATCAAAAGGGTGAACTTTTATCATCTGCCACAGTGAACACATTTATTTCTTTAGAGCTACTTCATCAAGTGGAAATGAAGCACAGTCACAGTAGATAGCTGCAAAGGACCCAGGCTGGGAGCCGTCCCTTTGGAGCTGTGGAAGTCTTGAACTGAAAAGGAAGAATAGACTAGGCTCAGCAGCCTCTGCCTCACAAGGCAGCATCACCGTGCTTTTTGTATGAGGAGATGAAGTAAGGAGACGATGTAAGGAGACATCTTTGCTGGAGGGTTTTTAGGAACTCCCCCACATCTGCCTGCCCAAGATGTGTGTAAAATGTTGTGAAAGTATTGTAGATATTTGTGTTTAAGTAGGAAACTGAAGATCCAGTGGGTTTGGCATCTTTATTTCATAACTTTGCTGATAACCTTCCAGAAACAATCTTAGGCTGGAATCAGAAAGGAGGGAATAGAAGCATTAATCTGGTGCTGTTGCACCCTGATAACTACATGCATACACACAGGCTGGGCATTGAAATGCAGGCATCTCAGAATAAGAAGACAAAAAGAAAAAGTGGCTCTACATTTGGTACTATTGGGAAGGAACTGCACTGCTTCTGAAGATCACCTTATATATGCACTTTTTAAAATGTCAGGGCAACTCAGCTGTTCCAGGTTCTCTACCTGATTTAGTAGACATCAGGAAATGCAGGACTCAGTCCTACTTCAAAGTCCAGTTGAGACCCAGGGATGAAGACCCATGCTTATATTCTTCACCCTAATGTTTCTAGGAACCTATCCTTTGTTAACTCACTCCTGACAAAACTTGTCTGTCGCTCTGTTCAGGCTACAAAGAAACTTATTTTCTTTCCCCTTTCATCACTTGTATTTTTTCAAGTATCACCTTGTCTCTAGCCTGGATAGTAGGATAAATTGAGTCTTCATGTGAGTGTTGCTCCAGGCTTCCACTTAAACCATTACAGATGGTGCTCTAGCATCTATTAAGAGCAGTGATCCCGCTCCAGGGATTTACCTTTAGTATATGTATGTTTGAGAAGTCTGCAATCAGTACTTGTACCTCTATGTAACATAATTATTTGTTAGATTCTAATCAAGAATAGGGAACTTCAATTTTCTCTCTAAATACGCCTAGGGCTTGGACAGATACTTTCATCACTTATGAGCTAATTATATAAAATTGATGTAGAAGTAAACATGAAGCTTTTTTTCCCATGGCTAATAAGAATATAGTAGTTATAAACAAGTATAAAATTATGTTTGAATTTGAAGGATAAGGTATGTATCATTAAAATTTCAGCTAAACTCTGAGTTTTCCTTGATTCTGCTCAGTTTCACAAATTAAAGGCAATTAAATATATGTTCATGGACTAACTAATTATCATTGTAGGTGGATAGCATTGTTAAGGAATAATCCGTCTACCTCTTTATGCTAGAGTTGGAGAGGAAGAACTTACAGTCAACTGCATCAAATTTCTTAAGAAATTTTGCCTTAAATGTATATCTGTTGCTATGTTCCCCAAGCTTGCAAAAAACTGGGTAGATATAAACTGCTTGGTATTAATACTGGATGAAATAATGGCAAAGATATTCTGGTTTTGCACAGACTGTTGTAGTGAATTGGTATCTCCTTCTGGAATGGCATCGTTCTGGGATTTCCTACTAGAACAAGAAAGATTAGTATATTTTAATGGAGTATGTCCACACAATGGTTTACTCAATGATAGAGACTCCCTAGGCCTTTTTTTCTTGCTGAAAATGACAAATTACTGCTGTGTATTTACTACAGTTTTTCATTATCTTCATTTAATATGTGCTCTTTAGCTCCCTGATAGGTAATTAATAATATATTTGGTCTTGGGGTTATTTTTATTTGTAACGTTACTCTAAGGGAATCATAACTAATGTGGACTGTACCTGACCTCATTTTTCAAGTTGTTTTTTTTTTTTTAAGAGTGAAATGGTTATTCTTCTGACTTCTCAAGCTGAGTCATGCATT
The DNA here is from genome assembly GCA_033558105.1 of Coccyzus lansbergi. NCBI lineage: Eukaryota > Metazoa > Chordata > Aves > Cuculiformes > Coccyzidae > Coccyzus > Coccyzus lansbergi. The sequence continues at coordinate 310,658 of JAUMJK010000705.1, forward strand.
AATGTTTTCAAAGTTAACATCCAAAATTAAAGTCCCTCATAGCACTTTTTTTTTGTTTAAACTGTGTTTGGGTGGGTACCCAAGTAGCCAACCAAGAAAGGTAGTCTCATCATCTGGCCTCATAATCTTCTGCACTTGCACTTTTGCTCTGAAGTCATGAGCAGTACAATGCTGGCTTTGTCAAAAATATAGTCATGTTCTTGAAAACTATTACGATTGCTTATGCATTACATAAAGCACGACTGCTTGTATTAAGTGAAACCTTAAAATTCACCTAACATCAGTGATCTCTACAGAACCTTCAGTTGCACATTTGTATCAACATGCCTCCTCATCTTTTTACCACAAAACTTGCAGATCACTGCTTTCTAATGTGAAAAAAATACTCAGAGCATTAATTGTTTGAGTAAACTTGGGAATAACAACTACAATGACCCCCAGGATGCTTTCAGTGATCCAGAATGCTGAGCATCAAAGCATTTCCCTTTGTTTCACATTCTCATAAAGCAAATCCATAGAAGTACTTGATGTATGTAGAGGGTTTTGTCCCTTTTGTGCTGCACAGATTGTTCTGGCTTCCTGCTATTATTCCTGTTCTATGTTTTTCTCCCAATACCACAGAGCCTTGTCACTAATTGCTTTTGTTTACAGGTAACATGTGCTGTGTGTTGCCATGCAACTTGTTGCCCTTCAGAAAATCCTTTAACTCCTCTTTTTGCTTTAATAGCACGGCAAAAAACTCCTCACTTTTAATATTCAAATCATCCAGGTTGTGTAAGAGGAACAATATTGGATGCCACTGCTTTGGAAGGTTCTTCCTGATGGCTTTTAATATACGATAGGGCAATCTGGATGTGACAGAAAATGCAGAGTCCAGAGCTGTTTTCCAGAACAGTTGTTAATAGTCAGACCGATTGTGCTGAGTCAAGGAGTAAAACTTACATTCCTCCCCTGTACCTTTCATGGTGAAAATATCCCAGTGTACAGATGGGACTGTTAGAATTGCTGCTTTAGTCCAAATTGTAGTAGTCTGCACTTTTAGCTCTGAAGGTCTTCAGTGATAGTGGCACTACTCATGGAGGTTTCCATAGGTGTAAAAACTCCTCCAAATTCAAGCCCACTTTTCTAATCTTTTCCTTTCCAGTTCAAGAGGAGGCACTTAGGAATCACTCAGAAGTTGCAAAGCTGTAAAAATGGCTATAACCCCCACCTGCTGAAGAGCAGAGGATTCAGGAAACTGCAGGCAGTGGATAGAGCCATTTGGGAGAAAGATTTGCAAGAGAAAAAGCAAAGAATGATCCATATTTATTTCTTCCAAAACTGCCCAAGCAGCTATATATCCCCTGTTGAGACCATACACAATCAAGATGGCAAGAGCAGCAAGCTCAACAGTTTCATAGCTGTAAGTCTAATGGGTCAGGAGAGGCTTTGCTGGTAGAAGATGTAAGGTTTGTGCTTCCTTGAGATGACTTCAATGAATCCAGTCCTTCGCTACTTGTAATGTTTAGGCAATCAAGGTCTTCCTCTTCTGTTCTTAAGACCTTTATTATATGAAAAATAAATTAAAATTGTGCCTTGTGATGTTTTCTTGCCTCAATGCATGATGAATTTGAAACTATTGCTAAAGCTGGCCCAGGAGCACACTTTAATTCATCCTAATTAGTTATTAAATATATCTGCCTGTTCCTATGCATGCAGTGGAATACTAGAAAACTAAATGTTCCTGTGTTTACCCATAGGTATTTATAGAAAAAAAGTTATCAGTTAGAAGGTAGTTACAATGATCATCTAGTCCAACTACTTGACCAATTCAGGGCTGACCAAGTTAAGCATGGTGTTAAGGGCATTGCTCTTATGCCATTATCCAAATGCCTCTTAAACACTAACAGGCTTGGGGCATTGATCACCTCTTTAGAAAGCCTGTTCCAGTGTTGGACTGCCCTCTTGGTAAAGAAATGCTTTAAACCATTGTCGTGCATCCTATCACTGTATACCAGGCAAGAGAGATCAGTGTCTCCCTTTCCACTTCTTCTCCTCACAATGCTGTAGAGAGCAAGGAGGTCACCCCTCAACTTCCTTTCTTCAAACTAGACAAACCCCAAATCCTTAGATGTTTCTCTTGGGAAGTTACTTCCAGTTATTGGGGTCCCACATGACTTTATATTAATTTCTTGTGCATGAATATTTAGTTGCCTCTTTCAGAGGATTTTCTGAATGCTTTATACCATCCCAGGAACATGATGCAGATTTGAAGACCCAGACAGGTCCTTCACATAACACTCAAAAATGCTCATGTGCTTGATACTTTACAGCTCACCAAAATCTGACCAGTTCTTGAAAACATTTAATCCACTTTAAGTCAAAATTCAGGAATACTTTACCAGCATCACAATATGGCAGAATTTCACCATGTTGGGTCACATAACAGCCCCCTAAGCAAGGAAAGACTTACTACTAATTAAAGTACTATTATGTCTGTACATAGATGAGAAAGCAAGAAACGGTAGATTAGCTGCCTCACTCAAGAACCTGTGGAGGCATCTATTTAGCTAAGCTCCCCCTGACTACATGTGACTAAGAGAAATTCTTTGAGATAGGGAAGGACTCTTAACTCTCCATGCGTATCTGATGTGTTTACATATTGCATTCTAAAACTGGTCTCATCTGCAAGAGGAGGAGAATCCACACGGCCTTTGCAATGAGACATAATATACAACAGGAGCAATGATGAAGATCTGGATTACTATCAAGGCTTTCCCAGTAATTGGCTTCTACTTCTTTAGGAAGGTGTCCCCTCCTCTGTCAGGACATCTCTTCCGGTAGGTAGCAGTGGCTGATCTACCAAAACTGACTGACAGCTGCTGCCCAAACTGGAACCAAAACAACGATTTCCAGAAAAAACATCCTATTCTGGGCAATCAGATTCCAAAGTTCATGAAGAATTATGTCTGTATGCCTCATGCTGTGGAGTATGACATTTTTGGGGTGACCAATATGTTTCTCTGCCATCCAAGACTTCCAAAACCTTCCATGTTATAGATTAGGCATTTTGCTACGTTTGGAGTAGAGGCACAACATTTCTAGACCTGTTTCACCTGACACTGATAGTCTCAGCATGTGCTCTTTTTCATTAGACTACAACGCTGGCTTTATTAACCTTCTCAGCTTTTGTATAAGATGTAGCAGGATTTGTTATAAGGCCTGTGCTACTCCACTGGATTCATGGAATCTGCAGTAGAGCTGATTTTGAATAGCTCACTTGTCCACATTCACAATCTATCTTTCAACAACAAGAACAAAAGAAAAGCAGCCGAGTAGTGCTGCTGGTTAGAATTTTCCCCCTATTGTTCATTGAAAATAAGCACATCATTACCTTAAAGCCAGCTGAGGTTCCTGAGGAGAGCAGATACAGTCTGCAAAATCCCAGCTTAAAAAAAAGAGAGGAAAAAAAGAAAAAGAAGAAAAAGAACAAAAAAGAAGAAAAAAAAGGAAAAAAAAAGAAGAAAAAAGAAGAAAAAGAAAAAAATTAAGAAAAGAAAAAAGAAAAAAACCTCTAACACTGTAGTTTTTGCAGATCTCAGAAGTAATTTAAAAGAGATGCTCTAGGTCTTGTACATCTTATATTTTTCTTTCACTAAAGTTTCCCCAAATGTTTTACAAGTCCTTGCTCTAGTTGGTGAATTTGACACTATTGTTTAATACAATGATGACTTTGCAACACTGGAAAGTAGTGTTTATCTACAATGGATGGATTTTTTTGCATAGCTGTGTTTCCATTCTTCGATGTGAGTGAGGTGATTTATACCCAGTCAATGCATTGGAACACTTTAAAAATGTTTTTTAAAAAAGAAACAAAACTCTGTCTTCTAGACAACCTATATATTAAATCCCTTTTACTCCCTTGCAAAATGCCAAGACCTAAACAAAACCTTATCCATTTATAAAGAGAGCTATCGTGCCAAAGAGGGTCTTACTGAGCTTTTATTCACCCATTTTGTTTGTCCAATGCCTTTCACGAGAGACAAGTGGTTTTTAATTCTGTTGTTCATGTGTTTTATGGGAATGGCTAGCTGGTCACACTGAATATATGTAGAGGAGTATACAGAATGCTTGCAGGAAGGGGAAAAAAAAGACACGTAATTTATAAAGAAGTAAAGGAAATAGGAGGTTTTGCTGTTATTTCTTTGGTTGGTTGGTTGGTTGGTTGGTTGGTTTGTAATATAGTCCCACTAGATAGCAATCCTTCATATCTGGGGCTTCAGGCTCAGTTTGTCCTGTGCTTATCCTGAGATGGTCAGCACAAAGGCTGGAGTGTCCACAGTTCCCTCTGTACCACTCTTGCTCCCATGGATTAGCATTTACCAGCTTTAACCAACCACAGAAGTCTTGCAGAAAAACCGAACATTGTAAGTACAATTTGCATATACAGCACAACACCTGCAATGGGAAAGGAGCACAGCATTGCTGGTTTCATTGCCTTGTCATCCAAATGAGTTATGTCACTATTATACCATGTGACTCGTAATGAGAAAGGCAGGGTTATTTACCTGCAACCTGAAGTCAGTGAGTTACATTTCTTCTGCACACCACTATTAAGTTCAACTTAAAAAGCTTGCCTTAAATGGCCATGAAATAGAGGGAATTGACAGTTTCCTGTTAAATACAAAGGGTTTGAATTCAAAAGCTTTCTCTGGCCTCAGCATTACACTGTCAGAGTTCATATTCTGCTGAAGAATTCATATTTAAAGACAGCTCCTGCTTCTGAGCAGCTCGGCATCAGTGTAAAAACAAACATTGCTGATACTGACTCAAAATTGGATTGGATAAGGGATAGGAAAAGAGAGCTTTTAACTTTGTGCCTTCTTCTTCCAGACATACCCAGGCAGTTTTTTTCCAACTCAGAGCAGGAAAGCAGCAGGCATGTCCTGCCATTTCACACAGCCCCACCACAGATGTCATGGGGTGACACCACAGGGGTTCACCTAGGATAACCCTGGGGCAGATGGGATGCTGTGTGGCCTGCCAAAGGGTTTAAAAGGATATTTAGGCCCTTAATAGGAAAAAAAATTCCTTGTTCTGATATAAAGTATAAAAAGAGACAGCATCTGGCAGCAGTTGCATTGCAGGAGCATCTCATCAGCCTCCTCCTGGCCTTAGCCAAACTGATCACATATGTCACCAGGAAAGAAGGAAGCTATGTGGAGAATCTTGGTGATTGTGGACCTGTGTGCACACCTTGTCCTCTCACACCTTTGTGCAGAGCACTGCTGGGTGCCACTTACTGTCTACCTGGACAGCTTCAAGAAGTGGTGGGTACTCTCAGGAGTGCTGTGCATGGTATCTCTTTCCAGTCCTCTTCAGATACATTTTCAAGCTCACAATTTCCTTTTTTTTTTTTCATTTGTTGTGCCCTAGAATCAGTTGGTTTTCTTCTAAAGTTTAATTTTTTTAAAAATTAAAAGCTCACTTGATGTACACCAGCATGGGGACATTCATAATAAGAGAATTCACGGGTTTTTATTTTCCTCCTAAAGCCAAGCTTTTCCATTTCTCTTGATTTTAACACTTTATGTTTGTACTGTTTTTTTGCAAGGCAATAGTTCTGTCAGAAGTTTTACACCTCAACACAAGTGTGAATTTTGTCTGCTAGAAATAGGTGAGCAGTGTGGGAGAGAAAATAGGAATTTTCACAGAGACATTGGTTTTCTGGGGTTTTGTGATGGTGATAGTGACTGGTATTTGGCCCATGGTTTCAAAACTCAAGGCTAGAACACATGGAAGAAAATCATAGCAGCAGTTATTTCCAGAATGCCTTTCTCTTTAGGTCATACAAGTGAGGTCAGTTTCTACACAGGGTTTGCATAAGCAGAAGACAACTAGCCCAGCTGATGATTTTGCATCAAAGACATCAAGTTCAGCTGGAAGGAGTTTGTATCTGGACATTTTCAGTCAGCTGAAACTCAAGAAGGCTATTCCCTAGTACAAAGCCTTTGACACCCTTAACCGCAAACGGTACTGTTATATCTAGCTGTTCTTCAGGACATCTGAAACTACTTAGGTTTGGAGAATATACCTATAAATGGCAGACAGTCATGTTTGACTGCACTGGTGTTTCAGCTTTTCTAACAGCCACACATACAAGTAGGGTATAACTACTACCAGTGCTCCACCCTGGAGATTCTGGAGATTGACTGCTGTGGGTCTTTTGCAAGACCTCATAGTTAAACAAATGCCTAACTTTATATTATTATGCTGTTTTTAAATATAGGGTGGCAATATGTGAATGAACAGCTTTACTCAGCAGTTTCTGCAAATAATAGGCACTTTATTAAAAAAATTCCAGATCAGCTTACAGCTTAACCCCCAGTTATTGACAACCATCTTTAACAACAAACTTCTGCGTTTCAGGGGATGGGACTCATGTGAAATATTGCAAGATCAACCCTGTGGCTGACATACTTTTTAAAGATCTTAAACTTTAGGTACCTGAAATATCCTTGTGGAGTGACAGTTCTAAAAGATTTCCTTGCTTGCATTAGGAAGGAGTCATTTGTTGAGTGACAGCCTCCTACCAACATAGTTTGTAGCAGTTGGAGTATTTCTTTACCAGCAGAATTTATAACAGCAGTACCTAAGGAAAATAGTCTGTTGAGAGTCTATGTGGTCTAAAGAAATACTTTGTCAGTCTAATTGCAGAGCTACTTTTTCTTGCACAGAGTAAGTCATTAATTTTGCACTTCTCACAACATAGCTAAGCTGGCAAGAACTTTAAGCACCATCTGTGCCAGTGCTTACTTAACAGATAAAGCAGAAGCATCAGAAATTTCTGAGAATCTGAAAAATAAAAGAAAATAAAGCAATGCAGATATGAGTCAAAATATGGCACCCCCCATGCCTTTCCTCAGTGTGCCTTCCCTAAAAGTCAGCCTATATTTCCAGCATGTGTAGACAAAATGTAGGTACTGTGGGCCTCATTTTCTCATGTAAACAAGGCTTGGCTGAAGCAGGCAGTATTTTGGGTAATCCTAATATAAAAGGTCTTTTAATCCTTCTCTGTTTAATCCTTCCCTGCAGTGGGACCATGGTTTGGCCAGCCAGGGACAGCTGTGTTCCCTCTATGCCTCTAAGCCCAGCGTAACTGCCCCAATGCAGAGGGAGAGGAGGTGGACATCACTCAGTCATCGCTTCACTGGTGCAAGGTGCTCATCTACCCCTCAGTTGCAATGACAGATAAGAAGAGCATGAGGATCTCTTTCTTCAACAACCTCCACCTCCCAAAGTTATCTTACAGCAGGCCTGGTTATTTCACCCAGGCATCAAAACCTTTGCATTATCATCTTCCCATCACTGCCAAAAGCTCTGAATACTCTCGTATGTCAAAAACGAGATTTAATTTAGACCTCAGGTAATCAAAATCAAACAGAAGTTGTTACAACGTGAAGAAAAAAAAAAGCTTTAAGACCTGTGAACTGAAGATAAGATGGAGACTTACTCATTTAGAAAAATGGTTTCTCCAGCTGACAAGAGTTTAGAAAACTTGTATATTTATTCAGGTACCTACAATCTCTCCGTCTCCTCATTGAGCTTTGATGTGAATAAATAGGGAAGATACTTATTTCTTTACACATGAAGGTCAGTTTCTCTGCTGTAACAGGGCAACATGAGCAGGGGCAGATTTTTCTGACTTCACAAAACTAAGCCAGCTATACACATTAACTCAGCGTCCTGGCTGCACTTTATGCTCTTTCTGTTTTCCAGCAAAGGTTCATTCCTGGAAACATCTTGTTCTTGGATTAATCTTGGCAGTCAAAGAAACAAAATAGCCATTTTTTGGCTGCTTTTCTTTTTGACTTAACAGGTTGCTAGTGCTACCAGTAGGGAGTACCTAGAGGGACTTGCCAGTAGGTGTGTTGTAGGTAAATGAAGAGGTCTGAATCCATCATTTTCTTCTGAAATTTTCAGAAGGGAAAAGTATTGCTTTTCTACCAGTTTTTCCTCTTAAAGTCTATGGAAAATGAGAAGTTAACAAATTTAGCTCTTCCATAGGAAACAAAAAAAAACCACATTTGAGTAGAATTTGAAACTATGTTGTTATTGTTGTATTTAATCCTTCAGACCACATTTGTTAACTAATAAGTAGTTTTAAGAAAGTTTGCTTCAAAATTCAGGTACTAGGTTATTACAGCGCCTGTACACTCCAGGCTTATATGCTACAGATAAAATATAGTGTTGATCGTACTCTGGAGTGAGTCTATAAGGCTAATCATGTTTCTTTTCCAATTTCCTTCTTAAGAAATTCTAATGTTAAGTTTCAGCATAGGTGCTACTCCTAAGCCCTATGGACATAATCTTCCATCTATCAATAACAATAATGGTGAATTTTACTTCTAATTTTCTGTGTCCTCTCATTTTAGAACTATGGCAGCAGACAGATGTCTGAGTACTTGAATGAAGTCCAGATCCACCTCAGGCAGTCTTCGTTCATAAAGGATTGTATATGCTGACAATATATATGCTGTAGTCTTCCCCATGCATTTCTTACTTATAAGGTTTATCAGGGAAAGTCATGAAACAGGTGATCTTGAGTGCTATCATGAAGCACTTACAAGACAACCGGGTGATTAGGCCCAGTCAACATGGGTTTACCAAAGGCAGGTCCTGCCAAACCAACCTGATCGCCTTCTATGACAAAGTCACTCGGCTGCTGGATGAAGGAAAGGCTGTGGATGTGGTCTTTCTGGACTTCAGTAAAACCTTTGACACAGTTTCTCACAGCATTCTGCTACGGAAACTGTCAGCCTCTGGCCTGGACAGACACACACTCTCCTGGGTAGAAAACTGGCTGGATGGTTGGGCCCAGAGAGTGGTGGTAAATGGTGTTAAGTCCAGCTGGAGACCAGTGACAAGTGGTGTTCCCCAGGGCTCAGTGCTGGGTCCAGTCCTGTTCAATGTCTTCATCAATGACCTGGATGAGGGCATTGAGGGTACCCTTAGCAAGTTTGCAGATGACACAAAGCTGTGTGCAAGTGTCGATCTGCTGGAGGGTAGGGAGGCTTTGCAGGGGGACCTGGACAGCCTGGACCGCTGGGCAATGTCCAATGGCATGAGGTTTAACAGGGCCAAATGCCGGGTCCTGCACTTGGGGTACAACAACCCTATGCAGAGCTACAGACTGGGAGAAGCCTGGCTGGAAAACTGCCAGGAGGAGAGGGACCTGGGGGTGTTGGTCGACAGCCGACTGAACATGAGCCAGCAGTGTGCCCAGGTGGCCAAGAAGGCCAATGGCATCCTGGCTGGTATCAGAAACGGTGTGACCAGCAGGTCCAGGGAGGTTGATTCTCCCTCTGTATTCAGCACTGGTGAGGCCGCTCCTTGAATATTGTGCCCAGTTCTGGGCCCCTCACCACAGGAAGGATGTTGAGGCTCTGGAGCAAGTCCAGAGAAGAGCAACGAGGCTGGAGAACAGACCCTATGAGGAGCGGCTGAGAGAGCTGGGGTTGTTTAGCCTGGAGAAGAGGAGGCTGAGAGGAGACCTCATTACTCTCTACAAGTACCTGAAAGGTGGTTGTGGAGAGGAGGGAGCTGGCCTCTTCTCCCAAGTGCCAGGGGACAGGACAAGAGGGAATGGCCTCAAGCTCCGCCAGGGGAGATTTAGGCTGGAGATTAGGAGGTTTTTCACGCAGAGGGTCATTGGGCATTGGAATAGGCTGCCCAGGGAGGTGGTTGAGTTACCTTCCCTGGAGGTGTTTAAGACACGGGTGGATGAGGTCTTGAGGGACTTGGTTTAGTGTTAGATAGGAATGGTTGGACTAGAAGATCCGATGGGTCCCTTCCAACCTGGCTGTTCTGTGATTCTGTGATTCTGTGATTCTGTGATTCTGTTTCGAGGGATGCCCTCTAAAGATACGTATGTTCTCTGTGCAAGGGTGTAGTTTGTACAAAGTTTGGCATCAGAGAACTGCACAGGGAGTGACAGGTCAGTGACAGAAATAAGATTTACTGCTGAAACACCCTTCTTCCCATGTAATGCATGCAAAGCAAAGCTCAGGAGCATTTCTGGTAGGGATTTCATGGTCCTCTCCACTCCCAGGCAGCCCCTAGATCCCGGCGCTCTCGCTCATCCCCAGCTGTGCCTTCTGGACTGGCAGAATGATCCGACAGCTGGGGATTTTGAGCGGGCTAAGGATGCTGAAAGAGAAATGTTTCTAGAAGAGTATGGTTGGACGATTCACAGATGCACAGTTCCAGTACATCATCATTTGTGTCAGGTGACACCCATGTCTCCTACATTTAGCACGGGATTTTATGCATGTTGTCCCCCTCCAAACAGGGGTTACAAAATGGCCAGTACATGACAAAATAAATCAGCTCTTTAATTACTTCTTGAAAGCCAGATTCCTCTTCTGACATTTGAAAATTTTAGCTCCTCATGTGTCCTGACATATCTCCTCTGCGCTTGTTTGCCTAAGTCTTACCTGGACAGGTTTTCACTGTAAACTAAAGGTTTTCCTGTGGAGGAGTTGATGCACCATGCCAGTGCAGCATTCCTTGTGTGATCTCCAGTGTTGTGTTTGTGGCTCAACAGCCTCCAGTCTCCCCAGCATTTGTGGTCTTGGTCACTGTGAGGGATGACTCCAGTTCTGTTTATCTCAGTGTTGCAGCCCAACAGCCTCCTGTCTCCCCAACATTTGTGCTTTTTGTTGCTGGGATGACTCCAGCTCTGTTTATCTCAGCGAATCAACACAAATCTGTTTGCCATCTAGGAGCTTCCCAACTGTGGGAGTTGTCCCAAAACATCTCTGCTGTTGCAACTGCCCTAGCCAGCATCTCTTTCAAATGCAGGCTCCAGGTGACTGACTTCCAAGTAAGAGTTGCTGAATGGGTTTAGACAGATTAACATTCTAGCAGTAAGTGGCAGTCATTCCAAGGAGCTAAATCAAATTCTCAAGTGCTCATTAGTACCGGGAGGGGGGGAGGGAAAAGATCTAGTTTGAGAACATAAAAAAGAATCAGCACATAATGGAGAGATTTGGTGGAAGCTGTTTTCTTCCTTAAAGTTTTTCATTGATGGCCGTCTACCTAAAACACCAGGTCATGGGGTGCCACTGGCTGGCATTTTTTATTGCACAAAGTATTGCCGTCTACCTAAAACTCCAGGTCATGGGGTGCCACTGGCTGGCATTTTTTATTGCACAAAGTATGAAGGTGCAGTTGACCCAGGTTCACTTCACGTTCAGAATCTGCCTGATAACATTTGTCTGGCAAGATATGTTAAAATACCATACTGCAGCAGCAGGGTAGGAACTACTGCAGCTGCCATTTGCTGTCCTCTCTTGGAAGGGCTACTCTACACCCCTGAAAAACAAAATACTCGTCTGTGGTGATGATTTCATTCAGGTCATCTAGGGCACTGAGTGTGCTCATAATAATTTGTCTGTTTGGAGTGTCCTAATAGGACATAATTGCATAAATTGCTCTGTGGGGGAGGTAAAGAGGACGTTCACCACTTAGCAATCTGGACAAGTAGTATCACTCTGTCTTGGGGCATGCAAGGACAGTGGCTTCACCACCGGTTTGGAAAGGTGCAGCCTGTGTTTCCCACCAGCCGTGGGAATTCCCAAATAGCATGGTGAGGAGGAGGGTAGAGGGTGACCATGCTGTTCTTCCCTCCTCTGGCAGTGTGGGCCCCTGCCCTGCAGTGCTCCCCTCCCCAGGGCACCCGCTGCTCCTTCCCCTCCCCGCACAGTCCTAGTTGCTCGCCTCAGGTTTGGGAACAAGGGTGAAACATGGGCCTGAATCGTACTAGTGAGTGGGGTAGTTTACATTAACTAAAAATATTTACAGTTTTTTCTTAAGCTTGCTTTCCTGGAGTTCTACAAATCACGCAAACAGATTTTTGCAGTTTAGGAAACCACACTGCAGAATTTCACCTGTTTTCACTAAAAACATAACAAAAGGCGTAAATAGGAAAGATTCGAAATGATTAACAGCTAGTCCCATAAAAGTAAAATCAGCTCTGCCTGGGTAAGATTTTCTATGCAGAGTGAAATCCCCATTTATCTCTTACTTACAGAAACAGCAAACGTGAATGTGCCCCAAGCCCCCCTTGCTGCTTGATTTACTCCTAGAAATATTTTCTCTGTTGTTTCATGCAGTGCTAATGAGTTTAAAACCCACTCAGTTCACAAAAGCTGAGCAGTGGTAAGAGCACAACCCCAAGCTGTACCCAGCTACAGGCTTGCCTGGAGGAGAGGAGGGAAACCCAAAAGCACCTTGAAGGTTGGAATGCTTGAAGAAACACTACTTAAGGGTTTGGTTTACATCAGGCACCCACGATTGTCTTTCTGCACGTTGACACTCCTGCTGCCAGCCCTTCTGGGCTCTACTTGGCTGCTGGTTTATTCTGCTTCATCCTGTATGCTCTTCACCTGCTGTATGCAAAGGTGCTTTGCATAAGTTAAGTTCACCCTCGGCACAGGCGCATCACTGATGGTAAATGCCTGCGTATTCTGGTAACAGATTCAGCATGAAGCCCAGAGGCAGAGTCAAATGCATTCTGATGACCAGCATCCACAATTTTTTCAATACCTTTTAGAAATCTGCTTTCATTGAAAGGAAAAAAAAAATAGTGAAGAGATTAAGATGTCAGGAAATGCTTTTGCTGACTTGGTGCAAAGAAAATATTTTTCTTATCCAAAACGGCAGAAGAAGCTGAATAAGCCACTTCACCTTCCTTCCTTTCCTCTCCTCGCTTTCTAGGCCATCTGCCTCTGCAAAGGACATATCTTCAGCCATTTGATATCCCATCTAGCATTTTTATTCGTTATTTATTAGCATGCCTGGTCAGCCCCTGAGACTATTCAAAACAGTGGACACCTTTTGACTTGTCTCCTACCTTGTACAGGTGGGCATGGCAAAGCCTTCTGCTTGGATCCATTGTGCACACAGTGGTTACAGGTATTTTCATTGCCGCAGAAAGAGAAGCTGAAATGATAGCAAGCATAGAATTTGTTTCCTGGATTCTGACTCTTTCCTGTACAGTCTTCATTGTTTACAAAGCTGTAAATTTGTGGGTCTAATCACATTATGCTTGAAATCACTGCATACTGCAAAAATTCTTGCAGGAATTTGAGTGCTTTCTGCTAGGAAGTGTCATGCATCGTTCCCATGATCACTATTACAAAGTATGATCCTAATTAAATAAAAAAGATGAAAAGTACTTTTGTGTTCTGAATTCTGGCTCTTTGCTAACATAAATGATTTTTTCCTTCCCCTCTCCTTTAGATTTCTTTGTTCATCTAAGCCAACACAGGTGAGGAACAGGCAGTTGGATCATTTTCCTACAATACTGTATATCAGCAGGAGTTTAATAAATTCTAATTCTCATCCACCTGTACATCCCCCACTACTAGCACTGTGAGCACAGTGTGGCCAACTGGATCGTTGGTAGCAGTGGTGATTTATGGACAACTATCTGTCAGAAACAGCGTGGGAATAACTGATTGTTCCTCCAGGCAGAGAGAGGCACAGGATGACCTCTTAAAGTTTCTTCCAGCATTGAGATAACAGGAGAAGAAAAGGACCCTAGCTTTATTTTTCAAGCAGTCAGTTGTTTTCAACTGTCAGGGCTGCAACTATTAGCTGGGGGGAAAAACACTCTTCTGTCTGCTGGCAGAGCTCATTGATAGGTGTGCAAAATTCCCTACATTGTAAAATTTTCAGGAAAATTTGACTATCTTATTCCAGGTGTAGCCACACTTTAGATGCACTATAATGCTACCTGCTAATGGCAGGCTACCTGTTGAAAATGATGCTTTTTGTGATATCGGTAATGTACAGGCCTGGAAATGGAGCCTGTATTGCAGTAGATGTCCCACTGCCTTGTTAGAGAATTCAACCTAATGGTCTTTCTTGGATTTCAACAAAACAATGAACATTTTCTTATCTCCTTCAGTGGGAACAGATTTGTATTATAGAAGAATAAACGAAAACATCATATCTCAGAGATTTAAATTTTTTGTAAAGCCATTGCCAGAATTGCTTTTCTTTCTATCTTTCTCAAGAAAACTAAGAAAACACTTTATTGAAAAATCTCATTTTTTGATACAGATCCTCGCTTGGAAGGAGGGGAAAATATTTCACTTTCTTTCACATTGAGAAACTTTTCTTGATGATGATAACGTGAATAGAATTGTGATGGCATGAATCTAGTGCCACTGCAGTCACTCATGTGATTGTTCTCAGGTAGTAGGTGTTCCTCAAGAGCTAGGCATTACCTTCCCTGCTGTGCCCAGTAGCACCTCACTGGTAGGGGCTATTTATGCTTGGTTATATTACTTGACCTGAATTACATTTGGCTGTGCTTACATGATTTTTCTTTGTTGGCTCAACTTCAATTTGTACTAACTTTATTGTAGCATATTGAAAGGATTGAGTAATTTTCGGAGTCTTCTAGGTTTTTGCATAGTGTCTGTCTGCAAATGTTCCGTGAGTGATCAAAACCTTGTTCTAGTCTTCTGCACCTGCTCCTACACATTGCCTGTTATTTATCTCACCGGGTACGATTTATGACTTTTGCTACCAGCAAGTTAATCTGGTGAAGTTTGAGATAAACCAGGGGTGGATGGGTAAGATGGAAATGTATTAAATGTAGTGAAGAGTATGGGAGTAGGAAACAAAAGAATTAGAAGGAATTAGAGTGCTACTCAGGAGAAAACAAAAGAAAACAAAATAAAAGAAAATCCAAAAAGCACCTTGGCCATCACAGTAGAAAGTGCTGCTGGCAACACAGTCATATCGGCAATGGCTAGAGGGGAGGTGCTTCTGACTAATGCACTACCTTCCTCTCTGTCTCTCCTGCCTAAATCAATTCTGTCTGTAATGCCAGAAGACATTTTGGCTTTGTCAAGTTATTATTAACAAACCACTAATTACTGAGCTCATAGTACTTTTTAAAAAAAGGCTATTAAAGCCTATAAAATTCATATAAACTCTCTGCTTTTGTAGAAGCAGTCTAGCAGGGATAGTGGAGTCCATTACGCGGTGCTGAAGGTAAATCCCAGCTGGCTTCCAGGCAGTGTAAGTCATCAGGTCTGCAGCAACTCATACTTCTCAGCGGAGATAACTACTTATTGCAAGATAATAAAAGCTAGTTTTGAATTTGTATTTAATTCCCTTAGGTGAATAAATGTGTGGCTATTGATTAATTTGATTAGAAATAGCTCTACAGTAATTAAGCTGAATCAATTACTTCTGACATAATTTTTTTCTAGTTAATTTAATTAACAAAGACAAATGCTAATCTAGTGAATCAACAGATGAGTGAGTACTGATTTCTCTTTGAACTTCTAGGTTAAATGTAAACACCTTGGCCTCATCATCTTCTCAATGTCTGCTTCCTGTCACCTCCCTTTACTCTGCTCCAGGTTAACTGTTCCCTTTGCCTTCTCAGGTGAGCAGGATATGTCTTTACTGGCCATTTGTACCAAGTGTTCTTTGCTTTCTTTTTTTTTTTACCTTCCTGTTTAAAGCTTTACTTTTGGTAAAGACCTACCCTCAGTGGAATTAGCACTGAGCCTCTGCTAGTATCACCTCCTATGGCTTCCAACAACCGCTGTCCTTCATGCTCCTCCGGTGTGACTAGGATCTGGAGAGCAATGTATGAAATAACACTGCGGTCAAAGCTGTACTATATTTGTTGGCAAAAGACTATTTTAGGGTACACAGATTTATCTGGCCTTCTCTTAAAAAGATCAGGCTAAGTTTTTCTTCTACTGAACCCTATGAATCAATCTGTTAGATATTTCATCAGTGTTCCTGATGGGATAACATACAGAGGTGCTAATGGTTATTAAGATCACTAATACAGCTTGCTTTACTGTAGGGCTGGAAGGGCTTGGTTGTGAATTTGGACTTTGTTATGCTAAGTGCTACTAAATGCAGATTACATCCCATATTTTTCCCCACAGAAATTATTGTCTGAATAGACTTTGTCAATAGGTTTTCCTCAAGACAGAAAACATCTGAGATGGAAACATCTTACAATAGAATTATCCTTTTTGTTATTGTTTATATTTATTCAAAAGTCAATACAACTGTATCCATGACCCTCTGATCCTGTTCTTACTCTGTATGAATTGATCAATGCAATCCTAAACATTGCCTCTAGGTTAATTTCTTAAAGAACAGTGAATTGCTTAGAATGCTTCAACTAAGTCTAACATGATTCATGAATATTGATGTGACATGTCTTTTATTAATGTATATACAGTCTGCAGTTTTCAGGTAGGCTGGGTGAAGTTCACTTTTATATTGTATATTTTCAATATACAATATTCAATAAATTTTCAGCTAGAGATTGAATTCGTCTTTCAAACTGTCATGTTTGAACTCTCAGATTAAGCTGAAAAGATGCTGTGAAATACTGAAAAAGAGCAAAAAACCCAGAAACATACAGATGTTCATCATTAGCTAACTGCAGGATGCTACAAGTAAGTGAATTTATATGATAATTTTTTTTATAATAACACAAATCTGTGTTGTACTCTTCATCTTGCTGCTGTGAATATGCATGGACTGGTAGGGGTAGGGATGCTCTTCAAATACTAGAACAAGACATACTTGCTACTGCTATATATCCAGCATTGTCCCACATGCTTTGATATAAAATTATTATCAAAATTGGACTTCAGTGATCCTCAGAGTGTTCCTGCCTGAACTGGTCACTTTCTGTAGGTTTCAGACTGGTTTTACAAGCAAGCAGAATGTTTTTAAATTCCCTCTACCTGAATTGAGACTGCATACTTACTCTGTGCAAATCCACCTCTCATAATGGCTTGTGGTGCAGTCTCCTCTTCAGTGTGATACGTATTCTTTTTATGGTTCTTGGCCTTTTCTTTTTTTAAATAAAAAAAAAAAACAGAAAAAAAAAGAGAATAGAATATTTTGACCTTGAAAACTTCCCTGTCCCTGTTTGCCAGCGAGGTGTCTGGATGCTTTGTAATGTTTAATTACTTCTTCCATCCCCATTACTGATGCTTGACTCTTCTATTAGTCTGCATCTTCTGTTTTCCCTTGTGTATCACCAGTTATTGATTTCTGTGTCCTCTTTAGAGGGCAATACACACACAGCCAGACACTTGCGCTTGCCCGGCCTCATTGTTTGGGATTTCCTCACCAATGTGGGCAGGCAGCAGCTCCCCAAGGCTTGGAATGAGGAAATGTGAATCATATTTGACTAAAGGTCCGGTCTTACTTTTCTTTTTGCCATGACTTGACCCCATATATTTTAGGGAGTAACTTAAAAAATTAATTAGATCTTGTGGAATCTGGTGTGCAACATCTGCCACAAGTCATGGCAAATAGTTGTCAGAGGCTTTCCAGCTCCTGCACCAGAATGGGTATTAGAAACAAGAACAGTTTCCAAATCTGAGTATTGGCACAGAGCTTTGCTGAAGGCCAATTGAAATGCAAAGATGACCACAATTTCCTGCTGGAATTTGTCTTTGGGCATATGCCTTTCTAGGATTAGGAGGTCAAGAACATTAATTGCAAGAGGGTGGACGAGTAAACTGGTGACAACTCAGGGCTCAGAAGCTGTGAGCTAGTGTGCAGAAGAGGGATAAAACTGGACAGTGTTCAGCAGTACAGGCAGATAGTCCTACCAAAAGCCCGTAGAGAGGCCCTCTGGTTTAGCATTATCTGTTGCTGTAAATAAACTGTTTCATGATTATTTGTTTTCTCCTATGTCAAAGAAATCATGCACTTAAATATTTTTTGTGAGTGGTCTGAATTGCAATAAATGTTCCAGGTTTTGTTGCAAGTGGATACTTAAGAAGAAAAAAAAGAAAACACAACGAAAAAAGTACCTTTGCATTTACCTAGCTACTTAGGTCGAAAAGAGCGTCAATCTTCGTTTACATGATGCTTATATGGGACAGGGACCTCTTGTATCTGGGTAGACTTCCTATTTGATGGGTTCCTTTTTCTGCCTTGTAGTCCCATAGCCAGCGTCCTGCTGGAGCACTTCTGTCTGCTGGAGAGCATGTGTGGGGATTCAGCTCACACCATAATTGTTGAGTCACTTCAGTACATTTTTTGCTGCTAACCACCCATGACTATTATGGGATATGTTTGAACACCCCCTTCCTCCCACAGGCACAAGGTTTCCTGGTTGTTCCCCTGACCTCTGCACAAGCTCACACCCAGCTGAGCACACAAGTGTCTACATGTGCTGCAGTGCTATCTGATGTTGTCTCAGGGGCTGTTCAGACCTTGCCTTTTCTGTATGTTGAGAGACAGAAATCATGAATTTAAGACATTTCTTTTGTTTTCTTTCCCCCTTTTACTAGGATTAATAAATAGCTGAATTCTAGTTGGCTTGGGTTTTGTTCTGTTCTTAGAGTTTGTTTCAGTACATAACGATTATTTCCTGCTGAACTGCTTCTGCTGCAATTTGCCTGTTTCACTTCCCTTCCAAAAGAAGTAACTTCAGAGTAAATACCAGACCAGCACCCAGTGTGTCTCCCAGCCAGGGTTAAATCTGACCACACAGCCTTGTGATTTCACCCAGCTTCTGATTCCACCAGTGACAGCTTCCAGTAACGAGCTAAAGAAATGTTGTTTGCTATGAAGAGAGTGCCTGAGTTCTCATGTTTGAATTCTCAACCATCCACAAGGCAGAAGACAACTCCAAGATCCGCTTTTCTGGGTTAAGATATTGAGAGAGAAGAGCAATACTGCATTCAGAAGGTTTTATCATGGTATTTTCACATCCTCATTTTATTATGAGAATTGGAAAACTTCTTGGCATATACAGAGAACTCAACATAATAGTAACAGAAATGACATTGCTCTTATTATTTCTGTGCTGAAAGAGGTGCCACCAGTGGCTATGTGAAAGTGCAGAGTGCACTGAACTTCATTGGAATCAAGAGGGAAGAAGAGAAGCAGCTTGTTGCAGCACCCTGCCAGCTGTGGGTTTGGTTGGAGGCGCAGCAGGTGTTGTCTAAGGGCATGTTTACATGCAGCCAAGGTGCATTGTGCAAACACTCCTGAACTAAAGCACCCCAATGCACCCCTCAGGAGCCCCCAGAGGTTATTTTCTGGCTGAACACAGCAGAAGTACATGGCATACCAACCACGTCTGCTCCCCTGAGTAAAGAGCTTACATCAAAGACAAAACAAAGCCATTGTTATCAAAGACAGGCATTGCTGCAACATCCCTGTACCCGGGCTTGCAGAGAGGCAGAGCCCCTGGATGCTCACAGGCCCCATGGAGCTGCTGTGGCTGCACCTCTGTGGCTGGAGGTCCTGCCAAACAGTGAATGCAAACTTCAAAACCAATAGACTGCTTCATACTTGGCTCTCACAGGTGTAACTGGCTACACAGGGTGTGCAGTGATGGACAACTAGGACTGAGAGGTTGAGGAGAGTTATAGCAGTGAGATGAAGGGCAAAATGAGGACAGCAAGCTACAGCCCAGCCAGGCAGGCTCCATATCTTCTGCCAAGGCCAGGTGAGGGCACACCTCCTGCTGTATCATCTCCATCCCATAATATAACGTTGGGAATCTCTCACCACTGTCACAACAGACCTCTGCCTTAATGCAAGATTCAAGGAAGAGGCATTGGTGAGTTTACCTGCTTCCTTTAGTTTGGGAATTGTATTTGATATGGGCGCAGCATGGAAGAATACTTGAGATTACCTGTAGAAAAGCAAATATTAGAGTAACCTGGGCTGGCAATGCTGGAGTCAGCCCTTCAAATCTCAGCTCTCCTCATTCTTTTCAGGTAGTTGTAGAAAGTATGTTGTAGAGTGGAGGGAGCTGGCCTCTTCTCCTAAATGACAGGACAGGACAAGAGGGAATGGCCTCAAGATCCACCAGGGGAGGTTCATGCTGGACATTAGGAAAAAATTTTTCACGGAAAAGGTCATTGGGCACTGGAAGAGGCTGCCCAGGGAGATGGTTGTGTCACCATGCCTGGAGGTGTTTAAAGGACAGGTGGACGAGGTGCTGAGGGGCATGGTTTAGTGATTGATAGGAATGGTTGGACTTGGTGATCTGGTGGGTCTTTTCCAACCTGGTGATTCTATGATTCTATGAGTCATGGCAATGCACTGGCAAAGTGCTGAGGTGGAGAAAAGAATGAGGAAGGCTGAGATTTGAAGGATTTAAAAAGAAAGTCTGAATTTGAAAACATGTAGATAGAAAATGAGGCTGTTGAGAGGGCTAGAATGGTCAAACCACCAAGTAAGAAAGCAAGATATACAGCCTTGGAGGAAATGATGAGGAGGGAGGGAAGCCAGAGAGACAGATGTTGCAGTTAGCCTAGAGTGAAGTATGAGAGAGAAAACAGTAGAGGCAAGAAAAATATGAGAGGACAAGAAGATGGGGGAAATTATGTCAGCTGCTACCATTTCTTAATGATTCATATTATAACCCTCATAATTTGGATTAGGGAGAATAATTTGAGCTATTCCATTAAACTTTTGCATTCAATATGATGAGATGTTTACATGACCACATGAGGAAAAGAGACAAGATCTTTTTCCTACCCATAAAATACTTTTGAGTAAATTCTTTTGTACAAGTCTGTGATGCTTTTCATGAAGATATGTGTCTGGATTTGATCTTTGAAAGGGAATTAATTCTCTTATGTTACTCTTTTGGTCTTGAGGAAAACTGATCTCAAACCAAGCCAGTTTTCTAGTAAAAGGCATTATATCTGAGTCATAGGATCTCCGTGTGCATCCCAAGTGACGGTAGCTAGTTTAATAATCCCGGACTGGTACCGGTAGCAAAAATAAAATCTGTAAATATGTTCTGAGGAGAATATGAGGTTTTTACAGCGTGGGGATTCTTGTTGGTAACAGACGTTCAAGCCTATAGACTGAGACAGCTTTCAGCTGTGCTGATAAAGGGCCACATTTTCTGCCCTGATGCTATACTGGACTCAACCAGCTCCCAGGACAGTGGATGGAACAGAAGACAAGGTAGTCCTGGAAAACAAAAAAATCTGCAAAGATTTTGCTCGGCTCTGTCTTTCCTTTGGCTACCCTCCTCATTATCTGCCTGTGTCAGTCACATACCTTTTTCCTGAGAAATGCAGTCCCAGATCTGCTCCCTACAAGACCTCTCTGGAGAAGATGCTGTGTCACAGACTAAGCATACCGAGATCTTTTATGTCAAACACAGTAAGATGACTGACTTAACTGCAGACTGTCTTTGCTTACTGAATTATATCCAAATATTTAACCTGTACTAGGAAATACTCTGTGTTAGAAAGTTTAAACAAAAATTTAAGGTTGAAATGGAGGCTTTGTAACTTTTTCTTTTTACAGAATTAAGGAGTATTCAACTTTCCCAGTTAGTTTTCTTATATTTAGACTCATTTCATTCCCAGTAACACTCTTCCTGACTTGTGTTTTTCATAGTTTCCCAATTAGTAAAAAAAAAAAAAAAGATTTCATAATCTCCTGAATGAAATGCAGTCACCAAACTTTCAACGTGCAGTTTCTTGCTGCAGTAAAGTCAACTCTTGGCAGTAGTGATAAAGTCTACAATCAGTATTACACAACAGACAACACAATAAGCCGTCCTTAGAAGAATTACAAACTGGGAGACATACACCATCAAAAAAATCCCAGCTCCCCAACACTGAATGTTCATAGCCATACACTTTTTATTGCAATTTTAATATCAGTTTTGAAGGGTGCCTTCCTTAAGCAAATACTGTTGCCTTTAAAGATTAGTGTTCACAGCCTAATCATGCTGCACTCAGCTTAATTTGCTTTGCTATGGACTCATTAAATCCTTTTCTTTTGGTCAGAAACCCTACCATGGCTTGGCAGAGGAACAGGAAATCTCTACTCAGTGCTACAGGGTTGTGATTGCTCTTTCATTTTAACCCATAGACTGGACAGTGCTTCAGCAAACTGCAGCTGGGTCACTATTTCCTTCCTATGTAAAGAGCTTACAACCCCTTAAAACACTTTGTCAGCTGAGCAGTTGGGACTTACAGAGGGAGAAAAGTTGTTCTGATATCAAAAATGGCCCAGACAGCCATTACATCAATTACATCTACTGTCTAATTTCAGATAACCTGAACTCCCAGTGGCAACAATCCCTACAACTGATCATAAAGTTTTGAGGATGCTTTCATCCCATCTTAGCTTGTGATAGATTCAGCATTTGGTTGTAAAGAAGAGACTTTCCTCAACTACTGATGTCATCTGAATGGCTGCTGTGCACTGTGAAAGGGAAGTGCACTTCATGAGCACCTGTTTACCTGTTATTTTAACTGGAATCAGGGTGCAGTATTACATAGTCTATTTAGTGCCACAAGCAACAATAAATGGAGGTTTTGCACTACTATTTTGAAGGCAGCTGCGTAGTGTAGAGATCGCTGTGTCCACCAAAGTCTGGAAAGCAGTTGTGTCATGGTCATCCCTGTAATTGCAGGAATGTGCAGACAGATGTGGTACCTTGCAGGCTCACCTGGACCCATGGAAAGTGTCTGTCACACATAGACAAAGTGAGCAGTAGTGGGTATTTTAATTGTTGGAAGAGCTATTGCCTGGTGTTCACTCTAACTAGACTCCTTATGTGCTGTAATACTCTTCACCTGCAGCTGAACTGCCCTGAGATAAATGTCAAACTCTTTCCTATCTTCCTATTTTGAGTCCTCCATCAGAAAGGAAGGAATGAACTAGCTTTCAGAGAGGGTGTCAAATCCAGTCTGACCTGCACTGGCAAGGATGTCTTGTGGTAGGATAAATGGTGTGGTTGTTAAAAGCAAAAGGAAGTTTTTGCTTTTCAGTGATATGTCAGCCAGAGGTGAGACCCACAAGCACGTGAGGAGAGGCAGTAAAACAGGCAGAGCTACACTTTTAGCACCTCAAAATATTTGGCTTTACCATACTAGTGCAACCACAGCTCTTGGTAGTACTGCTGTACCTGTAGATACAGGACAGTTTATTCATATATCTTTCCATTTTCAGTACCATTCATTGTATTACAGAATTTGTCATTTAGACGAAGTAATCTGTACATGTTGGCAAAGATACACTTCTGCCAGTAATGCCTATTTTATTCCTCTAAGCAGAGCAAATAGAGCATAAGCTCTCTCTACATGAGATGGATTTCCTGGGGACTTTATTGGTAAACTTATCAGATAAAGACACTATGGAAAAGTTCTGCTTTAGGACAAATGGTCCATGTTTTGAGGGAAGACAATGCTAGAATACTTAAGAGATTTTTGTACCAATAAGATCCTCATTATTTGCTTTTCTGGAGCGTTTTTCCTTAAAGAATTTAACTGCATAAAATGTTTGCAGCGCATGTTGAATTCTCACTTTAAATCAAGCATTTGGTGAAAAT
Source organism: Coccyzus lansbergi (assembly GCA_033558105.1). Classification (NCBI taxonomy): domain Eukaryota; kingdom Metazoa; phylum Chordata; class Aves; order Cuculiformes; family Coccyzidae; genus Coccyzus; species Coccyzus lansbergi. The sequence goes on from JAUMJK010000705.1 coordinate 334,038, forward strand.
TTTCTCCATGATTATTTGCTCCTTAATACTGCTAAGTTTTGAAAGATGTTTTTTATGCTCGATACATCTGCCAAAAACTGAAATCACACCCCTGTATCAATTTCTTAGATAAGATATAATTTGGAGAGAACACCCTGCTAACTTGAACTTTGCAATATTTGGCTGTGTGGCATTACATGTTATCCCAAGAGCAGTTTGATTCATCAGTTTCTGCCTGAAGGAAAACTCTCTTAGGAAGTCAAGGTGGACTTACTTAGGTAAAACCTGCAGGATTTTTCTCTATTGGCAAATTAATACAATTAAATAAATACATGTTTAGAAGAACTTTTTTCAGAAAGCATAGGTAATGCAACATATACAAGATGACATGATGTGTACTGAACTCTGAATATTTGTTTCAAAAATTAAGAATAATTATGAATTCCTAAGAATTCCTTAAGAATAAAAGGAATTCCTTTTAAAATTGTGAGTAGTTATGAAGAATTATTTTTTGTCACAAGCCTTAAACTGCAATATTATTTATTCTTTAAAGACTAAACTTGCAAGACTACTGTTTGTTTCGGATTCATTTTGTCCAGCTATCCTAGATGAAGATCCACCCTCTAGTCATCAGTTAATTAGGGGGGGAACAGACAATCAGTTAAGTACTCACATATACGTGATGAAACATGGCCTATATTAAGTTTTACAAGAGAAAACACCCACAAACAAACAAAATATCCCATAAATGCATTTGAAGAAAAGTGACTGAAGGAAGAAGCTGGAAGTTCTTTTTTTTTTTCTTTTTTTTTTGGTGGGTTTTTTTTCTGTTTCATGACAATGCAAGCAGGAATTACTACTTTAAAAAAAAAAAAAATCTGCTGGTGTGTGCTTCCTGTTCCAGTTTGTTTAGTCACAAGTCTGAATTAGATCTCTGTTGGTTGGTTTCATTTACTATAAACAAGTCTTGCGCTTTGTTTCAATACATCAAAGCCCATAGCCAGGCACAGACAGGTAAAGTAAAAAAGAATGATAAAGTTTACGGTCTTGCTTCATTGTTTCTTTAAGCCTCCCAAGACAACGGTCGTGGGGAGTCACCCGGAGGTTAAAAAAGAAGGTTTAACTGGTTTGTTTGTTGTTTGGTTTTGTTTTAATAAACTGGTTTCTCTTTTCTCCCTTTTCTAGAAACCACATGTAACTTTAGGTCAGAAAAGTGTAAAATGTGGCAGTTCTCTAACCAGCGTTACCGCTGCCTCGGGGTCAGTGGATCAGGCAGAGATGCTCTTCAGGTGAGTACCAGCGTCTTTTCTACTCAAATCTGCCTTCACCCGAAGGATGTAGGTGGCTGCAGAAGGTATTTCCTCGTGACCGACACTGTCAAAAAAAAAATCACTGGTTTAGCCCTTTAAAGATAAAAGGGAATCACTCCCTCCCACAGCACATTTTGTAAAGCTGCTCTAAAAGTTTCCTTCCTTCCAGCCTTTGCATGTCTCCAGGTTTCCTTTCTTTATCGTTTTTTTTTTAAAAAAAATTATCATTATTTTTTTTTAATCTGCCCTCTTAAAACAACAGGAATGCTGCACTGGCCCTCAGCCAGCCAAGGCTCAGCGAGCAGGGTAAAATTTCAGTTCAGATTTACGGGAAGGTGTTGGGAGTAAAAATCTGGTTTGGTGAGTTTAAGGCAGGGAGTAGTCAAAAGACAAACCTTGCTACTGTGAGTGCGGAGAGAAAGGGGCGGGGGGATCAAAAAAAAAAAAAAAAAACAAACCAAACCATCCAGGCTGGGGATGAGAGACCAATTTTTCTCCTGTCCGAGTTCCAGTGTGTGTGTTCCTGCAGCCTTATCAAGTCTGGGAGTGGAAGAGCTGCGAGGAGCTCAGCGTCCCACTCGGCGCCCTGGAATGTGCAGCTTAGGGCAGGGGCGAGCAGGGGCTTTAGCTTAGCTGGGACTAATTGCAAGTTTTAGAGCTCAAAAAACTCTGTTAAAAAAAAAAAAAAAAAAAAAAAGCAAAGCAAAAAAAAAAAAAAAAAAAAAGCCAAGAGAGGGAGCTAAGGTTGGGAGAGCTGTTGCTCCAAGCAGCAGTGTGAGGAGTTGCTCAACTTTCATTTAGCAGTGCGGTAGAAAGGAAAATGCATTAGGTCGCTGCCCCGAAACGTTGCTGTTGCTGTGAATGGTGCTGGGCGCTGAGAAGGGCTCCAGGTAGGTGCTGTCGCTCCCCGGTTCGCTCTGCTCTTCCTCTGTCCTTACCTGAGGGTTTGCTCTCCGGTGATGGGGTTGGTCATGGACAGAAGTTCGCTCAGCAAATACAGTTAAAAAATATTTTGAGGAGGGAAAGGCAAATGGAGAGGAGCGCAGAGATTCTCAGCCAAGTTTTGGTGGCTCTTCCCAGTGAAAGATTTCTGGTCTTTCTGAGGAAAGGTGACAGGTGAGAAGCAGAAGCCAGTGTTGAATAAGGACAGAGCGAGATGTGATCTGCAGGTCTGAGAGTTTCGTATTAAAAGATGAGTCTTTCTCCACATCGAAGAAAAACCACAGTCTAATGTCTTTGGAGTAAATTTTGGGAGGAATACTGTGTTTGGATGGCTGTTTGTTCTTTTTTCGACTTTGAAAATCCTGTAGTTTGTGCAGAACGGGGAGCGGTAGTAGAAGTGACAGGGAGGTGACAAGAGGGCTCTGAGATAGGCTGCTGTCTGCCAGTTTCTTACAGACATTACCATAAGAATGGGGGATCTTATCTGGGAAAAGTTTCTGATGACCGTTTCAAATAGGTGTAACCATCAGTAAGGTCAAGTATCTCCTGCACTCTGAGGTATGTGTGTGATTAGATGAGAAATACCGGGGACTCCTTATTCAGGTTAAAAGAAACAGATTATTTTGTTGGTTTTTTGGGGTTTGTTTGGGTCTTTTTTGTTTGTTTGGGTCTTTTTTGTTTGTTTGGCTTTTTTTTTTTTTTTTTTTTTTTTTTTTTTTTTTTTTTTTGAGATGGGAGCTACACAACTTCTTTCTCAGGAATTTAAAACAGAACTTCTAGCTAAAGCCCAGGTGTTAGAGTAGTTGAGGATGGGGCTGGGACAGGTCACACAATCCCACCCCAATTTTATCAGCTCAGCGGGGCTGGGGAGAGGGCAGGAGGGTGAGACTGGGCTGAAAGGAGCTGCCGGAGGCATCGGTGCCTTTCTGTGCCTCCCAGACTTTGCAGACGACTATTCGGAGAAGCCTGCGACGCTCCTTTCCCAGCCGACCCGGCTTCACGTGATGCGCGCGGGGGACTCGGCGTCTTTCGCAAAGGGGAGCGGCCAGTGGGCGGCTCGCCCGGGGCCACCAGCCCTTCGGGGGGCCGGGGTCGCCCACGCCGTCCAGCAGAGCTTGGGGGGCAGCTGGCAAAGCCGGAGGAGGGCAAGGCGCGCCCTTGGAGGGGAAGGGAGATAAGGCCGGGGCCGCAGCGCCGTGGGTGCTCGGCCGGCTCGGGGCACGGGCGCTGAAAGGCGAACGAGCAGCTGTCTGGGAGATAAATGAGGAGACAAACATTTCTCTTTCGCGTTCCCGCGAAGGTTCTTCTCCCCAGCTTGTTTTAAGGCCGTATATCCCGCCGGGAGCGGAGGGCAGGTGCCTCAGCTCCCTCACAGAATCACAGAACAACCAGGCTGGAAGGGACCCATCGGATCTTCTAGTCCAACCATTCCTATCAAACACTAAACCAAGTCCCTCAATACCTCATCCACCCGTGCCTTATGCTCCCTCTTCTCTTTCACGTATCAACCTCTTTTGAAGCACTGGCTCCAGGCCCCAGGTGGTGTTAGGGGAGGATTTCGAGTTGTCTGGCATGTGAATACGGTTGCTAATAATTTCTGGGCATCCCTGCGCCGGCCCCCGATGAGAAATCTCTTTTTTAAGTCCTAGAAAATAAAGGAATATGCTGCCTTCGATATACCAGATGGAGAAAACATGTAACCTTGGAATAAAACAGGACAAGAGGGAACAGGAGAAGAGGGAATGGCCTCAAGATCCACCAGGGGAGGTTTAGGCTGGACATCAGGAAAAAAAAATGTTGACGGAAAGGGTCATTGGGCACTGGAACAGGCTGCCCAGGGAGGTGGTTGTGTCACCTTCCCTGGAGGTGTTTAAAGGACGAGTGGACGAGGTGCTGAGGGGCATGGTTTAGTGACTGATAGGAATGGTTTGACTTGATAATCCAGTGGGTCTTTCCCACTTGGTGATTCTGTGATTCTAGGAAAAATCATAGAATCATAGAACAACCAGATTGGAAGGGACCCATCGGATCATCTAGTCCAACCGTTCCTATCAAACACTAAACCAAGTCCCTCAAGACCTCATCCACTCGCGCGTTAAACACCTCCAGGGAAGGTGAATCAACCACCTCCCTGGGCAGCCTATTCCAATGCCCTATGGCCCTCTGTGTGAAAAGCATTTAATATAAGCAGAGGGGATAGTAGAGCCTTCAGGGAATACTGTTTCAATGGCAGTTTGGTCTGAATCCTTTACCTCATATGGTCTGCACCCAGCTGGCTCCGGAACAGCTCTCCCTGGCACTGGGATCTCCTTTTGAGGCTGCCCAGGTTTTGAGGTCTTGGCTTCCTTCACGTGGCTGAGTCTTCTCACTCCACCACTAACAAGCTACAAAATGCTACACCCTCTTCAGCAAAAGCTGTGAAGGTGACTGACAGAAGGCAGAGGGATGTTACTTTTGCTTTTTAGGACTTGTTTTTACACTGTCAGCTATTTACTTCTGTGAAAATTAAAACTTCTTGATGATTTCTTAGTAACTGATAAAAAATACTTAGTTCCAGCAACACAGGTGGCAATTCTTACTTCTGCCATCATGGATTGGTTTTGATAACCAGTGAAATAGGTTTTTATGGTTTTAAGTGTATACTGAAGTTCTCTTCGTTGGATTGGCAATGATATGTTAAATATTTATTAATGTCCTGCAGTTAGAGAAGAAGATCTATGGGTTACTCTGGAGTGAGTATACAAGCATCTGTTGGTTTACCATAGGAGCTCTTTGCACTGTTAGTGACAGACTCCAGCAGGTATTATACTACACTTACAGGTGAAGCAATAACATAATCTTGGCGTTTTCATTCAAACCACTGGCTCTGGTTGTCTGTGCTTGATTTTCCAAATCAACATAACTCTGATTTATTGAGAAATTTAATAGGGGAAAATACATGTGCTTTGTGAAAAAAAATGTTGCCAGTTCCTGTTCCAGTTGAAAATAAGAAATGAGTGACCTGGACAAAGGTAAAGATCGTGTTTACTTTGTAGCAAGGAAGCAGACCTGACAGGCTGACTCTGAAGGGTGACTCGCTCCACATGTATGGGTGTATGTAGTTATCTCTTTTGTCGGGAAGTTAAGATCTCCAAATTATCAATGACCTAAGCCCACAAATTTTTCCTTATATTGTAGTTGAGTCACTTCAAAATTCGTTTCATATGGGGATTTTTAGATGCAGTTCTCGAGGTTTTAACGTGGATCCTGTGAACAGGATGTTTTTGTGTACTACTTTGGCAGAAGGAAGGACCCTGACCTTCATCTTTCTAGTAAGAGGCCTAAAATATTTCTTTCTTTTGTTGTAAATTTTTTTTTTCAATAAAATGCTTCTTGGTACACCTAGCTCTTGCCAACGTCTTGGGAACATCTCAGTAGCCTTGCTGAGACAATGCAGGCTTTGTATGGCTATGGCTGGAAGGGTTTTAGTGACACAGTGAACTCAACAGAGCAAAGCAACTTATTAGTAACTGCAAAGCTGACTACCAGGTATTTGAAGGCATTTTTGTCCTTTCCAGTCTTTCACTTGCCATGATCTCAAGCAAGATTTCATTTGAAAATAAAAGAGAGGGTTTTGATAATTTTTTGAGCGTGTTTTGCAAAATATACTTTGAATCTGGATGCTATCTTTTACCTAGCTGCATCAAAAAGCTGAGACTAAATTAGCACAGATGGGTTCGTTCGGCATGAGGTGGAAAGAAACTACAAATATATGAGAATCCTCAACCAAGAGTCATGAGACAACAGTAGCTTTCAGCTCTTTCCCAAGTGGTCATGGCTTAACTTACCACTAACAACCAAACTGCTCTCTGTCCTATTTGCCGATGCAAAGGCCATAGGGAGATTTACTCTGGAGAAGACCACTCCAAATGGTGTAGCTCAGAGTTTGCGTTTCTGTTTTGGCCTTTCGAATACCCAACAGATGTACTTAAGTTTTACCTTTGAAATAAACTGCAATATGCCTCTGCATTTCTGTCTTTTATCAAATTAATTTAGTAAGCACCACCACAAGTCAGGGTGTAGGTTCAGCTTCAGCAAGTCGAGCTCTCGTTAACATTGAAGATGCCATTAATTTTTGCACTGTCATAGACCTGGGATTCCTGACCTGGGTGTTGCTGCTGCATGTGTACCTGCTCTGCAGGCAGAGTGGAAGGATTGTCACCACCATGTGGGGTTTATGCGTGAAACACCCGGTGAGAGGCAGAAGATGTGTTAGCAGGGTGGAGCACAAGGAAACAGTGAGAGGGGTCAACTGGGTACAGAGCAGGCTCAGCACACCAACAGCCTGGCTGCTGTTGCGCTATTTCAGTAGGAGGGGAGAGATTTTAGAAGGAATTCAGGAGGAATGAACAAAGTTTCTCTGCAGTTGTGACCAGGAAAGTAATCCCAGGGAGGAATTAAAAGAGAAAACAGAAAAAGTACTTGATAAGGAGTATAAATGTGTTTAAAATCCGCAAGAGATACACATCTGTTGTTCCGCTCTGCCTCTCTGTACAAGCACTGTGTATAAGGATCCCTCATATTTTGTTTGTTAGGGAATGGAGAGCTAATCAACAGAAGCACAAAAATGAGTGGCACACTTGAAGCATCAGGCTGTGAAAAATGACCCTTGTAATATTAATTGGAAGATGAAACAGTGGATTGAGTCTGCAATTATGAAAGCAGAGAAAAGGATGTCACCATTACTGAGATAATGCGAGGGTGAGACCTCAGAGAAGTGTTTTAGCTGTCAGGGCAGATAGAATAGGCTATATTTTGGACATGTAAGCAGAAGGCATCAATGGATCTTTGCTGTACCTTGGGAGCAAGGCTGCCTAAATGAAAACTATGCCCTGCCTGCAAACAGAGCAGTAATTGTCACTGAGGAAAGGAGAGAAAAGAGATTTGGGGCATCTCTTGAGTGTGGAGGTATCGGAGACTTTGTTTCATCGAGCTGGAAGCAATGGCTGGGCTTTCAGCAGGCAGTCTTTCAGAAGACAGCAGAAAAAGTGGGTGTGGGGCATCAGCTGGGCTCGATATTGATGGGAAAGCCAATTGAAAGAAATTGAAGTATAGTGAGAATTTGCAGTTGAACTTGGCAGAAAGAAGAGGGTTAAAAGCAAAAAAGTCATCAGGGTTGATGGAGTGGAAATCACAGACAGGCTGAATGGTAGGACATAATGGGGGAGGCTAATGGATGGTGCTGAATAGGACCACTTGAAGGTTAGTGCAGAGGAAATTCAGCAGCAGAGAGCCTGAAGTCCTAGCAGTGCATGCCAAATAAGTGATCTCCTTTTTTATGAGTAAAAGAAAAGGACCAGGACAGCAGAGGAAGGGAATAGGTGAGATGGACGCAGCATGATGAGGGGGTGATATGGGTTATAGGTATAAATCAGCAACTGTGAGAAGAGGGAAATGGAGTATCAAAACTGGAGGAGAAAGGTGGTGGATTTTGCTGAAAGGGAACTGTCTGCAGGGCAGAGAATGAAGTGAATGAGAAGTGAAGGACCCTTGTAAAGAAGAGGGAGAGAGAAATGGGAGGGAAGATCAACTTGCTGAGTATATTCTCATCCCAGTTAGGGAAAATTTGAGATGATTCCTTAGGGTCTGAAAGCCTTGCAAGGACTGTGCAGGCAGCACGCAAGGTACAACTGTGGGATCTTTCAGGGCTGGGGAGGAAGGGCCAGAGGTGGGAAAAAAAGAGATCAAAACCAAGGAGAGAAATAGAATCAAACTTGAACATACACATAGAGGGAAATGTCCTAAGAAAGTTTTTGCAGCAAAAGAGCACATTCAGCTAACCTTACTAAAATATTCACATTAGTAACATGACTTTAGGCCATGTCCATGTCATGTGCATGCTTTCAGCAGTAAAATTTCTATTGACTGTGGATGCTGCAATTTCACCAGAGTTCACACACTGGAACCCACATCCTAATGTGAGTGCTACTCCTCACAGGTAGTCACTAGTATTCACAGTAAAGATAACACTAATAAGGTGCCCAAAGCTCACAAGAGCATTGTCACAGGTAAAGTTGCAAGTAGAGATAGGTTTCAGGAATGGGTTTATAAAAACTTTTGGGACTGCAGTGCATTCTGTGGCTATTGAAGACTAACTCTGGCCTTGACTTCTTGGACTCATGAAGACTAATTACGTTGTCTGGCTTGCTGAGTGTACATGTTCAATGGGTGGGTAGGTGCAGGCACCTCAGGTTGGATCAGTGAGATCGGAACCTGTCTATTGTTGCTCCTGTGTCTAGTGTCTTACTCAGCATTTATGAAGTAAATTGGGCAAGGAGATGCTGCTAACCCTGAGCACCCAGACCTAGGAATGTTGTAGACATACTCAACAGTTCTTTATAACCCCAGGGTCTAGGAACAAGCTTCAACCTGGGCATGGCCCGAACAAGTTACCTTTGTCCTGCAAGGAAGTTAAAAAAAAATATTTTCATAAAAGCGAGTTGTACTGTACAATAATAAACAAAAGGTGTCTTCATCGTTCTTCCACATACTGAAGTCTCAAATCTCATTTTACCCGTGTGAGTCACACAGGTCAAACTGTATGTGTACAGAACAAATCTTCCCAGCCCCACCGGGGTGGTGAAGGGTGTCTAGTATGCCCTGAGGATTCTCTGCCTCCTGGGGCGTGTGATCAGTGGGAAGGTGGCCTGAGACAGGCAGTAGCTCCTGCCGCATCTGTGACTGCTCTGCTCTTCACTGCCTTGTAATGTGCCAACTTGTAGACCCTGGAGTCCTTCCCTATACTGGAAGGTCTCTCTTCTGACCTGTGTTTTACCACGGATGTTTACGGGTCCTTATTTGAGGTTCTGAGAAGATCAAAGACCATGTCTTCCCATGTTCTGTTTTCATTTCTCTTGAAAATTCTGTTTTTCTGCAGGTATTCCTCTGCAGGGTTACATTCCTGGTAATCATTGAGACAGACTGACAAACAATTTCAGGTTTTACTGTCTGCTGACCTTACAGAGTCTAAGAAAATTCCTGTTGAAATTCCTGTGCAAATTCCTGGCCATTCCCATGGCCACCTGCCTTAGAAAAGTTTATCAGCTTACTGTCTGGTTGATATATGGGGCACTGCCTAAAACCTTCAGCTCTGGGGGATGTAGAATAACTTGCCTGAAGCCCTGAGTAAGTGTAGTTAAGTATTGTTGAACTGGAGACACTGGTGGCCTTGGCTGTTGGCTTTCGCGTCAGAATGAGAAAAGCCCAGGGCAAGCAGCTGTTTTGCTCACAGAGCAGTTCCAGGGCTTTTCCCCTCCCTCTATCAACAGCATTATCTGGAGTTTTAACTGTGGCCTTTTGATTCTTGTCATCGCCCAAAGATGGGGGGTTGTGGTGTGCTAGTGGGAAGAGAGGCCCCACTGAAACACTACAGGGATTTGAGAGGTGTATTACCTGTGATCCTGCTCGACCCTGGGCTGTGGGGTTGCTGTGAGCAAGCTGTTGACACTGTTGTGGTGTCCATCCCATTGGTAAAATAACACAGCTGAGCCTGTTCAACCAGTCATAACTTGTGCCTTTACTGAATAGGTTGAAATCTGAGCCAGATCCTGGTGCTTCAATCTGTAAATCACAGAGCTTTTTTCAAATATTTATTTATGTGAGGTTTTATTTTTATATTGATATATACATGTATAAATATATATTTACTTTTTTTATTTTAGATATTTATACATTAAGGTTCTCCTTGTGCAAATGATGGTTTTTCTTTTACACTGGTATCAGTGAACACTGATTTCAATGAAGTCAGTAAATGTGCTCCAGTAATTTCTATAGGTGAAGAGAACAAGGTTTTGGTACGTTTAACTTTGCAGCAGTTTGGGGAATGTCTTGCTGTTTCTACACAGATGTATATGCTTCTCTGTATACACGTAGCAAATGTCAACAGACACCACTATCAGTGCTGGGTTTTTAATTCCCAAAGCACTGTCCTTCAGCTATCAGTGTTTAGGTTACCAGCTTTGTCTCTTGTTTAGAGGAGTGATCATGATGGGATCATTTTCCCTCACTGTGCCATACTTTCCCCACCAATAGATAGGAAATGCATTTTTTTTCTCTCCTTTCATGAAATACTAGGAATGCACTCTTGAGAAGTGTCATAGGAAGTAGTCTGCTAAAGAACGTAAGAGATGATAGGGATGGACCTGCTTCTAGCATGAAGCGTGTCTCTTTATATTTTCCAACAGACACAATAATTTTTTTCTAAACAAATAAGTTTTGTTAAAAATACAGCACTTCTGGAGAAAATGAAAGTAAAATTGCTTACATTAAATAACCTTTCTAAAGGCAGTTTAATAAACTTAGGTTTATGAAAAATGTTCTTTATCTGTAAGCCTCGAAGGTTAGATTTGCAATAAAGATTCATATTGATAATAGTGAAAATCAGTTAAAGACCGTGGCTCTCCCTGAATGCTGTGGGTATCCAAGGCACAAACTGCACAGGGAAGTTGTAAACTTTATAGTAACTTTGGACAGACATTCATGTTTTAAATATGTAGGTAACCATATGTTCCTTTTTTTCTTGTACTTGAATAATCAGCAGGGATCCTGCTGTAGCTTGGGAGCTATAATCTTGCTACCACAGTGTGGATACAAGGCTGTCTGTCCCAGTGCATGTCCTTGTGTCCTAGGAACCCAAAAACGGGTTGGACAAACCCTTTCCAGAGCTAAGGCCAGTGCAAAGAGGATTAGATAAGCTTGTTAGTAGGTCTGCAAGTTTCTCTCTGAGTTTTGAATTAAAACCAAAACTCATCTAAGACCACAATATCAAAACTCCTCAGTGGCTGAAGTCCATCCACACAGTGCAATACAGCAGTCAGCATGCAGCGCTTCCCTGTCCTACGATATGACTTTGCTTTCTTGCATGAGTGCCACTTTCTGAGGCCTCCATGCTCTCTACTTTCTCTGACTGTGCCCATCAGTGAGTTTGAGTTCATGATTGGGGATCCTGGAGCAGAATGCGTATCTGCAAAGATGCAAAGTGAGGAGTGGCTGAGCAAGAGGTCTGTGAAGCACTGGGGCATATGCAAGCTTGTTCAGAGCACTCCATAGCTGGATACAGATGTATTGGACATTATTCAAGTCTGGGTTCCAGCCATGATGCCAAAATGCAGGAAGAGATTAGATCCCGCTTTACCTCTGTCAGGGGGCACCTCCTCTATGTCTCCTGAAATAAGCATTGTAACACAAGGTGAGATGAACAGCATTTTATTGCTCCTTCTATAGATCCAAAACATTTAGATCTCATATCCTGTTTGTCTAATCTTATCTGTTTCATGTTGCAATCCTTCCTGTACTTCCCTATTTCCAAATCAAAGCAAACTCTTTTTGGGAAAAAAAAAATCTGAAAGCTGCCTCCATTTTGAAATGCAGCCTGTTTTAAACAAAGAACATCAGTTGGTTGTTCACTCATCAGTTTGTTAATCCTTACCTGGAAAGTAACAGAGGCCAATATCATTGCATTCTTAAAGCTCTTGCAAATATTAATTTCTATTAAATTTAAAGTTTCTTCTGAGTTCACTCAGAAGTATGTGTATGTTCAACAGAGTGTAGAACAAGCCAGGCAAGAAGCAAAAAGTATACGAATGACTGGTTTTGCAGGAAAGACACCATAAACTTAAGGAACTTGGGTTCGTGTCCCTGCCTTTCCACAGAAAATGGCATAGATGTGTTAATGACAGTATGGTCAAGTGGGTTGTTTCTGCTGTGCATATCCATTCTGTGGATACTAGTTTCTGGTGGTACAGCTGAACATCCCATCAGGTTGTAAGATCTTGCAGCAGGATCTGCTATGGCTGATCTTTGGGGAACTATGGCAAGTCTCTGGGGGTTTTCTGTGTGTTTTTTGTATATAACTCCATTTCGATAGGATTGGGCAGGTGTGCATGGGTAGTTGTGAGAGTCCTAGGGAGGAGGAAAGGTGCCAGTCATTTGGTCACCTCACCCAAACCTCTGGTAGTCCCTAGGCTCTTTGCATCACCTCCCCCTCCTACACTGTCCCCAGCAGCCCCACAGCCTTGGAGTGAGGAGGCATTTGGGAAGTGCTGCTGCAGCTGCAGGTCTTTGTAATCACTAATGGTGCAAAACATTGAGGCAGGGTAAGGAGCTGCCTAGCAGGTTGTTTCATGCTCCAGCTGTGCCCCCATGAAGCAAGAGCAAAGTCCTGCTGCCAGAGAGGATGAGCAGCACTTGCTGTGAAACCCCAGGGCCATGGAACATCTGGGAGTCCCCAGGGTGCTGGCTGTGGCAGGTCTCAGTTTTCTACTTCAGATTGCTGCTTTTGGAAAAGCAATTTGAAATGTACTGCTAAAGGGCCTGTAGCTTTGTTGCTAATAAACAGAAATAACTGTTGTATCCTACTCTGGAAAAAAGCTGTGCGTGCAATATAACTTACAGAGATCTGGGAGTGTAACTGTTGTAGGTATATCAGATTTTGTTCCCATTGTATGAGCAAAGGTAAAAGAAAGAAGACAGCAGATCTGGTTAATAAGGATGCCCTGCGTTTTCTAGTAGGAGGTTATTTTCACTTGCTCCTAATTTTGCAAAGCTTTAAATCCCTGGCTTGAAAGATTGTATGGCAAAATGTCTGCCCGAGGCATGTGAATTGTTCTGCATTTACCTGGATAGAAGCCCAAGAATTGCTTAACCTAAAACCATTCAAAGCTTCTCAAAGTTAAAGAATTTGGGGTTTTTTCAAATTTTTGCAGCCCTTTTCCTTGGGCAGTGACTTCACATTTAACAGGGAAGTGGTTATTAACAGGGAAGAGGTATTCAGGTTTACGGAGGATATAAGCTTTTGAAAAATCAGTTTCCATTTAGTGGAAACTTCAGTATTTAACATCCATCCCCAGAAATAACTATTCACACCCAGTATGCTTCAGTGTGAGCAAGACTTTAGCTGTAGGTTTGATGTGAGGCTGCTAGGCTCCCTGCCCCTGGGTTCAAAGCAGTGTATAGCGCACCCAAAGGCAAAGGGAGCAAAGAAAAAGGCAGTGGGACTGGGGGCTGAGAAGAGCAGTTTGGTTCTAGGACTAAGATAAGGAAAGAGAGAAGGACAAGGGGGTAGGAGAAGGAAGACAACTGTCTACCTGGAAAAGAGGATGGGGAGTCAGAAAGCTAATGGAAGGAGGGATTTGAGGGGCTAGATCAAATGGAAGAGACTGAGAATTGGTGGCTGGGTGGGGAGACAGCATGTTTGGGAGCAGGATCAGCATGGAGGGGAGCAAATGGAGCCAGTCAGGCAGAAGGACCTCAGGAGCAAGTTAACAGCTTCGGGGGGAAAAGGGGTGGTGGGGCAAGGAGCCAGTACTGGTGTGAGCCTAAGGCACTGGTATCAGACAAGGGAGGGAGGGTGAGCTAGAGCAGGTCATCCAAAGAGCCTGGATGGACCTAGAGCTGGAGTGCTCGGAGATGTGAATCCAGGGCACTATCATTCCCTTGGGAATCTGGAAAGAACGCCCCACTCCTGCCTCTTCACTCTTCTGTTGCTGCTGCCAGCAAAGGCCAGTCTGGACTGCTGCCTTGCCTCTGTGATTTACTCATTTGCTTTGTGGAGCAGAAGTCTGGGTGGTAAATCTCACCTGCTACCCCTCCAGGTGACACACACACATCAGTAGGATGCCACATGATGGAATTTGGGGTTGGGTTTCAGTTCATACCAAAAGAAGGAAAACGAACCAAAAAAACTTAGGAAAAAAATGCACAGACCCAGAAAAATTATGAACTGTGTAATGTAGATAATGCTAGATTTGTAGTCTGCATAATCCTAATTTGCCTTCTGGCATATATTATTATAGCATGATCTTGGTTTTCGACACATTCAGCACTGTTGATTTTTTTTGTAGGAAGCTTCTGTTGTGGTGCAATATCAGGTATGAAAAGAAAAGTGTTCACTGAGCAATTTACTTTAGGTATTTATTCTTTTCTCCTGCTGTTCAGAATGTGAACGGCTTATGCTCTTGCACTGCTTTGTTCTGAAGAGAGATTTACTGATCTTTGCCTTTTTAATGGTGTTCATCTATAGCATTTAAATACTTCACAAGCATTAATGAGATAATCTACACAACAACAATTTGATATTTATTTACTGAAAAATATGTATGCACAATGTAAACTAAGAAGTTTACCATAGTTTTGAGTGTACAATTTATTGTGTGAGGGCCAGGCACAGGTCAACTTTTTTAGTTAAAAGTTATCTCCATGGAAAAATGTGCTTTAGAATGAAGAAGCTTTAGCCACAAACACATGTCAAGCTTAGAGCTTAGCAGGTTATTTTGGAGAAACAGAAATTAACATATGCAAATAAGTTCAAGTATTATTTCCACAATTTCCAAATAATGCAACCACTTTTTTGTTTGTTTTAAAATGGCATTTAATTTAAAAACATGACTAAATTGAAGAATAAAAAAAATAGAGTAGAGAATCCAGAATTTAAAAGTTTGCTGTGGGGAAAAATTATTTTTGTTTTTTGCATTTCAGCAAGCAGTATGAGCCAGTCAAAGTGCATTTCCCAGCAAGCTTTCTTGCAACTTTAAGCGATCTTTGCTTCTGCAAGCAAATTGCAGACCAGAAAATGTTCCCATCCCAAAATAAGGAACATGCAGTTGGTGATCATCTGTACAAAGCTTGGTTTAAATGACTTAGCCAGTGATACACATGATCCATGTGCAGGGGAAGGACAGAAAGCAGTAATTAAGAGCTTGTTTATCCGCCTTAGCTATGAGTTCCCCTTTCTGGCAGTGCATCAGGTGCCATGTCACTCCAACATCTCTGGAAGAGTGGTGGGGACAGTGACCACCATCAGTGCCCGCACACAGCTTATCTGTTGGAGTAGGTACAACTCCTGCACTGCAGGGTGAGTGGAGAAGGCCACCATCTCCTGTGACGGTCTAAGGCAGTGTGGGATCCAATTTGTAGCACCCAGCTTCCAAGTACTGGCTGATCCTGGGAACTTCTGGCACTTCTTCTGGATGAAGGCATCGAGTACACCCTTAGCAACCCTGCAGACAACAATAAGCTGGGAGGAACTGTCAATCTGCTGGGGGGTAGGGAGGCTCCGCAAAGGGATCTGAACAGGCTGGACCCCTGGGCTGAGACCAATGGCATGAGGTTTAACACAGCCAAATGCCAGGTCCTGCACTTGGGGCACATCACTAAGCAGTGCTACAGACTAGGAGAAGTCTGTCTAGAAAGCTACCAGGAGGAGAAGGACCTGGGGTTCCTTGATTGATAGCTGACTGAATATGAACCAGCAGTGTGCCCAGGTGGCCAAGAAGGCCAATGGCATCCTGGCTTGTAACAGAAATATTGTGACCAGCAGGTCCAGGTTCATTATTCTCACCCTGTACTCGGCACTGGTGAGACCGCTCCTTGAATCCTGTGTTCAGTTCTGTGCCTCTCACCACAAGAAGGATGTTGAGGCTCTGGAGCGAGTCCAGAGTAGAGCAACAAAGCTGGTGAAGGGGCTGGAGAACAGGCCTTATAAGGAATGGCTGAGAGAGTAGGGGTTATTTAGCCTGGAGAAGAGGAGGCTGAGGGGAGACTTTATTGCTCTCTATAACTGCCTGAAAGGAGGTTGTAGAGAGGAGGGTGCTGGCCTCTTCTCCCAAGTGACAGGGGACAGGATGAGAGGGAATAGCCTTAAGTTGTGCTGGGGGAGGTTCAGATTGGATATCATAAAGAAATTTTTCACAGGTCATTGGGCACTGGAACAGACTGCCCAGGGAGGTGGTTGACTTGCCTTCCCTGGAGGTGTTTAAAAGATGGGTAGACAAGGTGCTCAGGGATATGGTTTAGTGGCAAACAGGAATGGTTAGACTCGATGATCCAAGACTGCCCATTGTAGTACTTCAGATGCTGGAAGGAAAGGTAACCCCTGCTCAACCAGGTTGAAATCCAGAGTCTGAAATAAAGCACGTAGAGCAACCTCCCTCACACGTAGAAAACGACTGAAGATGAGAGTGAAATCTTGCGTCCCAAGTGGGTTGAAATGTGGCAGATCATGTTACAACCTTCGCTGAGCAAGCTCATACTGGGAAGATACTCAAGAAAACTAGTGAGTGAGTGATTCACAAATAGAGAAAAGGACTGAAAAACCTGCAGAGGAAGACTTTGCATCCCTTTACTAGAAGACACGGTGTCTAAACTCCTCTCCTAACCAGGTGTGGTAGCTTTATGCTTTCTTTCATGCATTCATGCCCATGCTCAGCAGTTATTTCTCTGTCTTCTCTAAGGTCACCAGATTTGAGAAGGGCTTTCGATATATGATGATAATTTTACAGCACATGATGGTAACTTTTCAAAAAGTGGAGTCATTATCGTTTCATGTCTGTCCATTCTTCTCTTCAATTAATGGGACAGTCATAGAGAATGCAAACTGCCCTGTTTTTGTCTGCAGAGCAAGCTTTGGCTGGCCCAGCTTTGTAGGCTAGATCGTATTTAATTCCTTCTTCTCCCTATGCTTCCCCCTTTCCCACACCGACAAAACTAGGGAACATACCTGACTGCCATACCAGGAAAAGCTCCTCATCTGCTGGCCAGATTTTGCCTGCATAGACTGTACACACAGTACAGTGCAGCAGTGACCATCCAGTAGCAGCTTACAGTTGCCTTGGCTGTCTAATGGTGACAAGGAGAGCTTGCATCTGCACTGGTTATCCCTAATTACTTGACACTGGTGAAAATGAGCACATGGTTTTCTGGCTTTCAAAGCTAAATTGGCATCAACCTCCTTGGAGATAACACACATTATTACTGTTGTACTTCAGCAGCTTTTTTACTTTATACTTACTCTGTTCAGACTTCGATTTAATATTTCTTCCCTCCTTCTGTTTTAGTTACTCTGTGTCTTACTGCTTAGAAATTTCCTGCCTGTATATTGAAAAAAAATTAATGAAGAATTTCAGCAATGCTTAGAGCTAGAAGTAAAAGCCCTCTGCAGATTTTGACAGAAGAAGGAGTTATATGAAATTACTTCTAATCTCTTTATCCTTGTCACACCATTCTGCTATGCAGTAATACACCAAAGAATTTCCAGAAAGCAAAGGTTGGGAACTTACAATATCTACTAACTTGGTTGAAAAAATAAATAATAAAGAATTACAAGATGAATTCAATCTGGTGCTGTATTAGCTGAGAGACAAAGCAAGGAAATAGTTGAGAGAGAATGATGGAAAAAGTAAATGCTTTCTCAGTTTAATTCTTTTTTAAAAATAAAAACTTGAGGCCAAGCAAGCCATTCACCTCAAAAGTTTCGATCATGTTCTGAAAGTTAAAAAAATGAGGCATTTTTGTTGACTTTATCATGGCAGCTATCAATGGCACATTGTTAATTCCTGTTAGAGTGGCAAAGCTGCAAAACAAATAACAGTATGTCCTTGAGTGCACCAGTTTTGTGCCTGACAGGTTTTCATTTTTCACCCCGTTGCATAATGCTCGCATGCATATATGACACGTAGCGTATGAAACTTTCTGGGTAGGGCTTGATCCTGCCTCCATTCAAGTCAAGGGCAATACTCTTTTCAGTTCTTAAAAGAGGCAAGGTCACAGTGTGTGCTGAAGGCAGCTGCAGATAGACTGGGATGCCAGGCAGCAGTATTTTAGAGGAGGTTCGCTGTCTCCCACTCCAGTACAATCCCACATGCACTTGTGCAAAGACTTTCCTTTTGAAATCCCATGGCAACTAATGGCTTTCACCACTTGCCTGCTATTTTCTCAGGTTTATTTCCTTAAAAGAAGAATTTAAAAAAGGGAGGGAGGTGGAAGAACCCCCAGCTATTATTTTCTCCTGATATATACACACAGAGAAAACAATGTATCGATTTTCTAGTACTCTACTTGTCAGCCTTAGCCAAATGTTGTGTGTAGGTGTTATGTGATTTAAAATAATAACATGAAATGTGGGTGGGACTGTAAATGCAGTAGCTATTATTCATCTATTTATGCCATCATACATGTGTGATCAGGCTGCAGTCTTGTGCAGCAGCGCAGGAGCCTATGGATCACTTGAATCATCCTTCTGTAAAAGTGCCAGGAGATGTATTGTTTAATCCTTCTACTAGATCAGCAAGACTTGTACATACTAACTTTACTTCGTATCTACAGCTGGTAACAGCCCACACATGTGATGAAACATCAGCATAGAAATCCATACCTGTACCTTTTTCCTTACAATATGCAAGCTCATCAGGATTCCCACTGGGGAAAGAAATGGTGTAAACAGCACACTTACCAGAAAGTAAAGATCTTGTAAAAATAAAGTTTGGGTCAAGTTTGCAAAACAATCTGATCTGAGTAAAAATAAAAATTCCAAGGAAAACATTTCCATTTTTCAATTTGAGTCACCTTATGTGGAACGTGGAAGCAATTTTATTGTGGGAATTTTTAAAGAAACATTACCGGGAAAAAAAATCAAACCAAACTGACTTTTTTTATTGAGAAAAGCAAGGAAAAAGAACTTTTGTTATTGATGTTTCCAGGGTCATCCTGTAAAAGAAAGAAAAAAGTTGTTTATGCCCTTTTTCTTTTGATACTTTCATCTTCCCAGAAGGAGTAAAGATGGGGCACTGGCACTTGATGCCAAGCCATCCTCAGTTGGTTTGAGTAGGGAATTTTTGCATGGGAGCTAAATTCTGATGCTCTTTCAGCCCTGTAGAAACTTACATGTGACATATATGGTACATCCAAAAATCTTAGGTATAGATCCCTTATCACATTTTTGCAGGCTCAACCACATTCCTGCTTCCATAGAGAGCAGTTATTCTAGCTGCAGGCAGTACAAACTTGTTGCGGTGCTAATTATTTGATCATCTGCCTCAATATTTCCAGATGTAAAAGATTTCTTTATTGTGGATATTAAAGAGGGGGTTTGGTTTTCTGTCTCTCTTCCCCATTAGATACATCTCTGCTAATAAATGAAACATGTCCAGAATTGCTCCCTATCACGAGGGCTGATTGCCTCCAGAGGAGGATGCTGTCTTGCCTGTCAAAACCAAATGGCTGCACACAAACCGTGTGTTAAGAATGACCCAGAGCTCATCCTGAGCCCTCAGCCCGTGCCTGGGAGAGCTGTGTCTGCCCTCTGGTTTGGGCAACTAGTATTTAAATTACATGGGTTAAGGGCTGTTCTAGGATTTAAAGGGTGCAATTGGTTCCCAGAGCCCAGGAACACTTGCTGCTGTGATTTAACTGAGTTTACTTCTGTAGAGGTAGTTCTTACCTCCCCAGTTTCCTTATTGGCACTGATCAACGCAACAGTCTTCTTTCAGAGGCTCCAAAATCAGATGTCTACTTATGTCCCCAAGCAAAGTATTTATGTTCAAATAAAAGTACAATTAGTGCTACCAGCATTAGCAAATGTTCTAGAATGAGGGTGGTAGGGGAGAATGGAACCATCAAGATAAAACTCTGGGATCCGTGGAATGTCTGCCAAGGAAGAAGCAGTGAAACAAGGCAAAATGACAGGTAGCAGCAGATGCTGCTGGCTGCGACTGAATTGAACAGCCTTGCTGGGAATAAAGTCAAGAATTTCTGAGCAGGCATAAGACAAGAGTTTGTTTTCAGAGGTGGAGGAGGATTCTGGAGACTATAATGGTTTGATTTTGGTGGGATTTTTGGTAGGGAGAAAACATTTGTTCAGCACAAATACACTGTGGATCTAAATTCTATTTTCCCTAATCTGTCCTTACTGGGGATGCTATTGCAAGAAAATCCTTACCAGGGCAAGAAGGTAGTTGACTTCTGATTCCCATGAAAACGCAGAAGATGATTCTTTATAATTGAGACCCCCCCCGCCCCAGAAAGACAGAGTGGAAAGTCACTGTGGGCCACTGAGTTCCTAGCTGGTCAGTACAATAGGAATAAAACTTGACTGCTTCTCAGTTTAGTAGAAAGCAACCCTTTAAATGCAAGTTTTACATTGTCCTTAGTCAGCTTTTGGCACTACTTGTATCCTCCTGGATAGCCAAAGAGCTACAGCAGTAAACCTACAGCATAAGAGAAAATACTTACATTTCCTTTACTAGAAGAATACTGGAGGTCAAACAATTTTAATTAAAGCTGGGTTTGCCTCCTGTATGTAGAATAAAGTCTTCTCCTGTTGTATAGCAGTATTGAATTCAAAGGAGACACTTTTATACAGAATATACTTGATTTAATTGTCATCTGAGACTTCTGTTTCACAGATTAGTTTTGTTATCCACTCCTTTCACCTGCATGCGCTAGGGTAACATTTTTAAGAACTAACAGCACCAACTTTGTTGCTCAGTTATGTCTAGTTTAACTAACATCTAATCCTCTTAGCTTTTATACCTACACAAACTGGGATTTGTTTGGCTAAAAACTTTTAATTAGCCCAGTCACATGGAGCAGATATTTAACAACCCCAAGGCAAACCCATTTCAGACATCAGAGGTGTCTCACCACCAGATTGAGAGAGCTAATTCTAGGTGCCCTTTGCTACGGGCTGCAGAACTTGAATAACAGGGTCAGTAAGCGGCTGCCACACAGTGCTCCTACATAAGTGGGCAGCATTCTTTAATGGTGACTTGCTGACTCCAAACATTGTTTTCTGATCCTCCGCTAGCCCCCCACCCCACCTCTGCTATCCCTCCAAAACAGCCCCATGGTTTGTGCTTGCAGAAGTCAAGACAGCTTTGAAGAGAGTCAAGGATCCTCTGACACATTTTGTTGGAGTACTGAAGACCTGTCAGGTCACTGGAACAAATAAATACGTTAGCAGATCAAGGAAGGATTGAACCTGCTGAACTTTCGATCCTAGTAATCTGAATCCAGAAGAAATGCCCTAACAGGTCCTAACTCAGGAAGAGTGGAGTCATTGCTGTGGAGCAGGGGAGGCTGGGGAGGGAACACAGATGCCTGTGGGACCCATGCTCCTGTGGTGTGTGAAATCAAATGAGGAAAGGAGTGACTAACACAAAGATGGAGAATTGGCATGAGTGAAAAAACAGGAGTGAATTCTTGTGTAATACGTTAAACATGTAATTATTAACTTGAGACAAGCTCTGCTGCAGTACCAGGGCCACGAACATGCAAAGCCTACATATCAAGTAAACATAAGGGATGCTCTGGGCCTGTTTTTCCAGAAGACTTTCTCAGTAGAGATTCAGTGGAGCTACATGGAGCATTTATAATTTCCTCTCAGGCAGGCCTCTTGAGGAAATGAGCAATATTGTGATCATCTGAGACTGGGGAGGAAGACTATGACTGGCAGGCAGGGGTAATTGCTTCATTGCCCTTTTCCAGCCGTAAAATCTTCCTCTGCTGTGCCTATCATCATAGAGTTTTCAAAACAACTATGCCAGTTACAGTGACACCAAGCAAGTCACCCCGTCAAGGGTGCTGCCGTGGAGTTATTTTTGGCCTCTGTCCTCATTTTAAACGTGCTTTGGCACATCTCAAAACATAGTAGAAATAAATAAGTAAATAACAGAAATAACATCAACATCTTCTCTTTAAAGTTACAGACAGGTGAGCCCTCAACGTCACTTTCAGCTCCAACTTTACAACATACTCAGAGCTCGCCTAGACATCAGCTTTAACTGGTTACCAATTAACAAGAATTATTTGATACATTTGTCCCCACATTTTCCACTTATTTATTCCTGGCTCCAGCTGCTCCTGTTCAGGATTTCTGGGCTAGATTTTCAGAGCTGAGTAGCCCTGACTCAGCAGGAGAACAGATGCCTGGAAAGGCTGTCTAGTGAGCAGGGCGCGATGTACTCTTGAGGTGCCTCAGCACACACAGACCTGCAGGGAATAAAGCTGATGTGGTTATGATGAGCTGCCCTTGCTGTAAACCATTAAGAACGTCCTCCCACTCTACTACAGAAGAAAGACTAGGTAGCTATAAGGTTTATGTGCATGTTTTAGCTAGCTGTAAGATCAGTTTTTAAATCGTTCTGATGAATGGATGTAAAAACAATTGAAAGTGTGTTGCCTGAACAAGACTGGCATGATCAGGCAGAGTTTCTATTACAGACCACTTACTGAGGGAAGTTAAAAGATCAAAACCACAAAGTATTGGAAGTTATTCCCTGTGAAGCCAGCTTTCAAAAGAATCCACTGAAAAAGTACAGAGTTCAGTCAGCTGCGATATTTGTTGCAGTACTATCAAATGCAGACATTTGCAGATAACAGTAAACATTTGAGTGTTCACAGAGTTGTTGATGTTCATATCATTAAAAAGTCCACTTTCTGGCTGACTCTTATGGCTAACTGAAAAAAGAACACAAGCCAAAAGAAAATATGGCAGAATTATGTAAAGGAAGAGAGACATAATGTCAGGGAGCATATATAAAATCTAGTAAGTGCATCAAAAAAATGAAGTGATCTTAGATTTGATTGCCCAAGGTTAGCACACCAAGTAAAGCAAAATCTTTGCTACTTCACAAAGTACCAAGATGAGACTGGTTATGGCAATTCAGCTCTTACATACTTGCAATTAAATATTTGAGATCACTGGCCTACACCAAACTTTGTATGACCGTTACATTCAGTACATCCAATGGGCAGCCGGTGAGTATGGGGTGAAGATTTGCAGTGAGGATGTGCAGAGACCTTGGGCAACAAGAATACCCTAATCCCTTGTAAACGAGCAGCTAAAACATATATGTGATATTCAGCTTTTAGCTGAGTAGGCTCAGGCAAAAAGATCACTGTGGGTTCTCTTTGATGTGGTGTGGAGAGGAAGGTAGGCTGCTTACTGTTTCTTCCAATGCAAGAGGTAGCAACTGTTAAACAAACCTGCAGAAGCCGTTTTCAGAATGAAAGCAGATATTTCTTTATGCTACAATACCAGATTTGTGAAGCTATTTGCCAAAGAGTGTGATAATTGCAGAAGTTTCAGCAGGCAATCAAGGGAAGTCTGGGTGAGTACTTGAAAGAGAGGTCCACCACAGGGCAAAACACACCAGAGTCATGGAGTCCCCTAAACTGAAAGTGGTTGAAGGCTGGAAGAGGACTTGCAGGAAAGATCATATAGGCTTGTCCGGTTCTTGCTCTTCTGAAGGCCTCAGTTTGTGGTCACTGCTGCAGACAGGTTACTTTGTTACACGTGTTCCGAAAATCTGAAATAGTAACAATGTTCTTAATATTTTTACATCGATGGTAAACGAATTTTGTGCTGATTTTCTGATGTGTAGATTAGTTCAAGATGCTCTCTCTTCCCATCTGCGTCTGAGCTGGAGGGGACCATGCTGCAGGAAGCAGTGGTACCGCAGTACTTGTAGGCAAGTAGGTTGCTCCCTCAGCTATACCATAGCTATAGGTACCAGATGCAGACGAAGAGAGTAGCATTCAGTGGCAGAAGCATTGCATGATGGTGCATCTTGGCTGAGGGTCCACTAAGATGCAGACTAATCTCTGAAATCATGATGCCCACATGTGCTGTAGTGCTCCCAGTTATTTACACTAGGGAAGTTTTTTAACCCTGTTAAACCAGCCTGACAAGATTGACTTAGCCAAGAGTGCCTTCTACTCTGTGTGCCCCTGCCTGCTTTTATCATTATTTCTGTGCACGCAAGGACTCAGAACTGAGCTCTGTACTTTCTTTTATGAAATTAAAATAATTATTGCAGAGTTTCTGGATTAACAAATGACCCCAAGTTTTTCCTTTATCCTTTAAATAAGTAGAACACACACCACAACAATACATCAAAACTCGTATTGCCCTTGTGTGTGAGAATATACAGAAGGAACCATTATACCCAGTAGTTTAAATTGACTTTCTTATCTTCAGACTGCCAGGGGAAAAAAAAGCATTATTTATCCCCCCCCTTTTATACTGCAGCAATGATGAGCGCTTTGTTAAAGCATATTACATCAGCGTAATTCCATCTCCTTAAAGGCTGAAGTTGTGAGGAGAGGAGACTGACCAGGTGATTCTAGCCCACCGCCTTTTGCATATTTAAAATCTGAGTGTGAAGTGGCACAGTACAAGCAATGTATGTTCTGAAACTAGGAAAAATTAATTCTGATATTCCTATTGCTTAGGATTTTTAAAAAATATTTTTTAACATTTAAAAATATATAGAATCATTTAATAGTATTTTTAAAGGCAAAAAAGTGACTGCAGATTTTGTGCACTCATGCATGCATGAAAGTATGAGAATTGCATAAAATGTGTGTAGCAATGCATGTCATTGTAAGCTAAGAGTTACCTTTATGTGGCTGCAGGGAATAAGGGCATATTCACATATGACCATGACTTTTTTTAAGATCTGTATGTATCTGTATTGCCTGGGATACAGGCTTTTATAGACATTTTTATAAATGGTGTCTGAATTTTTTAAGCTGTATTAACTGCTATAGAATTTTAAAATTTTGTCTCAGAGAGAATAAAGTGACTTACTTTTGATATTAGTCACATTAAAGCTCTGCTGTAAAGCCCTCAGATAATAAGCGCATCATAAAACCATATCTGAAATAGTACAACTACCTTGACTGCTGTGGAATTATGCTAATTTGCTTTAACGAAGAATGCAGAGTCATTAGATTAAAAGAGGTTGTTTCAAATCATAATCTAATATTCTGGACAACTGGGTTGAGTCTGAGTGATACTTTCATTTGCATGACAGGGCACTGTCATTTTTCTTTAGGTTGGAAATGTGGGCATTTAACTTGCATATTGCTTCTGCATCTTAGTTACAAGGCAAAAAAAAAAGACCTTGGAGATACAGATTTCTAAAAGAATGTTACTAATAATAGGAAATGGGTGAAAACTCCTTTTGAATAACTGCCATACTCCCACTATTTCCTTCTTCACTCAGCTGGAATGAAATCAGTACAAAATTTAATTTCTAGAAATCTGTTCCCCAGGGACATGTGTTTTTAATGCAGCTGTGCAGAATTCTCTTAACCTTGTTTGGAACATCATTTCTCTCCTTTTCTTCCTTGCATATAGTAAGTACTTCATGTGGGCCTACAGATAGCAAGGGAGGGATCTTAGGCAGTAGGGCCACACTGCCTCCATTTCCAGTTACAGTGTGGAAGGAACCGAGTCTCCAGAAATAATCAGAAATGTAATGGTTTGTCCTGTTTGGTACTCAGGGGATGCTAACCCAGATAGTTAGACTATCTACTCAGTAGCAATAAATTCCCTCAGAACACCCACCAGCAGCTCTGCTGGCTGCAGGAGTCCAAAAGCTTGCAGAGCTCCTGACAATCAGCAGCCTCACAAGTAGTACAGGGATGGCAAGTTCTTTGTTTAAACAGTGGTATTTCCTTGTTACAGCTCTGGGATTTTGAATCTGTCTCTGCAGGAGCTACCACTTTCTGTACTGTTGCTTAACAAATAGTGCAATCAGCAAGACGATAACACCCCAACCATTGACTAATACACTGATGAAAATGAAGTTTCATGAAGCGTTAATCCAGGTGCCATTTTTTGCAAAAGATCACTGCAGGCTCTGCCACATAATCTGCAGGCTGATTCATAGCCTGGAATTTCAGACTCATACATGGTGTGATCCCGTAGGTTCCTATTCATGACTGCTCTACCTGTTGCATGTCTTTTGTAGGCTTAGTACTGCAAGAAAATGCTGATTGACACTGATGTTTTACTTAACTGCAGCAAATGAAATTGTTTTCACTCTATCAATAAATCGGCATCAGCCAAGAACTAAAAATGAGCTCTGTAAATGGGATTTAATCAATAAGCGAAATAGTGTCCATCACAATAGCATCCAAATGTCAAATACACATGTGAAGAATAGCAGCAGATCCAAAAGGTGTGATTTTTATTCTCTCTGTGCTTCTATTTGTTTATTTATACTAGCTGAGTTGTCCTCACTTGTTTGTAGCTAGGAGTGACATTGTTCCAACACGCCATTGCCTTCATTCCTGAGAGAAGCCTGGCATGAAGAAACACCTCACCTTTCCCCTAAATGTGCTGGGGTTACAGTTCAGCCTGGCTGGGGCAATGGGACACTCCCCACCAGCCTGCCACTCTTCCGACAGCCTCCTCACCATGCTAGAAGTGACCTTCCACCCTCGTGATAGTCTCTCAAGCCCACCTCTTTAATGGGTGCCCCAACCCAGAGATGAGCTTGCAGAGAGGAATGAGGCTGGCTGGAGGTGGTATAGGCTGGTAGAGCAGGCTCTCACAAGCTGCATGCTGTACTGCTGCAAAAAAACAGTGCAATAACTCTTCTCACCAAGGCTCAGACAGACACGATGTCTAGCAAAAGATAATTTATTATTTTTAGTGAATCAAATGTAAATGGCAAATAGGAAATTTGTGGGCACAGCTTTGGCTGGCCCCAAGCCAAAGAGAGATGTTGCTCTTTTTATGTTCATCCCATTCTTATCCTTGCAGTTCTTCATTTTCAAGCAGTCACATGTCCCTACTTCCTATCTGAGCAACAGGTGAGGGTATGGCAACACTATTTTTGTTCTAGAACTGGTTTTATTTTAGTAATGAAATAAATAAGAGAACGGTGCTTGTGCCAGTACTCTTGCCGACAGTGTTGTACTTTAGTAAGAAAAAAAATCTTTAGAAGTGACTAAGATGCTCAGTTTCCCAAGTGTAGCCATCCCCACTCTTTTAACGAGTAGCTGAATAAGGTGTGAGATCAAATGCATTCGATCTCTCAAAATACTCCCAGTAACATTATTGAAATTAAGTTTTTTTTAAAATTTCTAACTTCAGTCACTTCACATTGTGTTCTCCCTCAGACCTGACTGCATATCAAAGGAGGTGAAAACACTATGTGAAAATACTTCAGCAAGTGATCAAGTGCCATAGTTGTAATGGTTTGTTTGGTTTCAGAATCTGGTATTTCATTAGTGTTGAGGGACTCTTAGACGGCAACACAACAATCTTTCTTAAGACATCTTTCAAGGCCTTTCTCATAATCCAGTGATGCTTAGGGTGTTGGTAATATTTAAAACATCATTTGTCATCTCACTTCATAATGGAATGTAACATCCATTTAGTTCTCTGAATGCAAGTTATTTCAGAACAAAGGTTTCCAGACACCTATTCCTCTATATTTACAAAACAAAAAAAAACCCTAGCTGTTCATGACTAACATGCAATAGCATAAAAATCATCCAATTAGGAGTTCACAGGCAAAACTTCAGTGTTCTTTAATATCCAAATAGAATAAATAGAGCTGCATTGAATCAAATGAATCCTTTCATATCAAGTGTTTAAATTTTCATTAACTGGGAATCACTCTGAATCTACAAAGCCAAAGACCTGGCTCTAGTATAGATGCAACTCAAATGCAAATTGTTGTTCCCAGAGGAGTTTTGTTCTAAGCAGAAGTCTTGCAAGAACAAGCTAGTCCAGAGAGTCCCTCTGTTTCATGCAAAGGTTAGTGAGAGCAAACTGTGGTTTCAGTTTTAACATAATTTTTTTAAGACCAATCCTCAGATCTTAAGTCTAGCCTGCAGGTAAGCCAGACTATGACCAGTTAACCATAAAGAGCAGCACTTGTGTTTGAAAACAGACGGCACAATTTTATTTGGCTGAAATACATGTATCCAGCAGCTCATGATTTCATAGCAGTGAACAAAGCAGGGTTCTGTATGTCAGCTACCAAAATACAGTATCTGCCTAAGCAGAAAGGTTACAAATGTGAATTTTGTGGAATCTGGTGTAAGTTTTTTACTTTTTAAAAACAGGTACAGGAGCATAACGGATGTTGTGACTTGTAAGTTTGAATTGGGATTTTCCTAATAGCCATACTGTGAGCCTCAGGACAGCTCAATTGCAGATCAACTTGCCACTTATCTCAGAAAATGCATCCAAGTTCTTTCCAGAGTAGGCATTGCAGATTTTTTATTAAATCATTCTTTACATGGAAAACCAGATACATTTTGAGCATTAATGGAAGATCTGAAAAATAGACATATCATAAAACTATTCTGGGAAACTGATACACTCACTAAATGCTGCAGTTTTCTGGTACAGAACATTGTGTTATTTAGTTCTTCAGCTTTGATACAGTGGATGGGAACACTACAAGCACAAAGTATTACTGGTTGTGTGTGCATATGAGTAAATGGTATCTTGGTTTAGTCCTTACACAGAAAAAAAACAACCAAACAAATTTAGCAATGTATTTTATATGCACATGATGCAGCTATTGTAGAGAGGGTATTGTCAGTTCTCCTAGGTTCCTTTTATGTGAAAAGTTTTAATAAATATGAACTGTTACCCCTCCAGTTCCCACCTCTCCCTTCATCTCTGCCCCAGGACCAGCTTCACCACACAGGTAATTTTGGCCCTAATCTACCTGTTTTTCTGTAGTTGGGTCCTCTTGCACTGTAACCTCTGGTTCCTTACCTCTTTTCTCCTAAGGTGGACCCCACCTCTTTCACCTTTCTGCCAGCACGGCTTCCAGTACTGATTATGGGGCTACCATATGCCTGGGTTGAAGGCAGATGGCCCACCAATTCTTCATCAGCCAGGGACTAGCTGTCCTTTCAGTTATGTTCTTTCAGAACAATATTATTTTGCCTGACTCCTTTGCATTTCTTTAGAGCCAACATTTGTAAATTCTGTATTTACTGCTTCCTCTTTCCATTTTGATCCACAATTTCTCCTTGTAGGTCAGACAGTTTCTCCCTTCTCACAAATATTACCGTGTCTCATTAGTTCTCCCCCAAAAAAACCTTACCACACTCTGGGAGCTGGGTTGCCCCATCGTATTTTTGTCTTTCATAAATTATGGATTTCCTCTCATCTCTTCTTCATGTGCAAGATGCCTTCCAGCTCTGTTCCACTTTTCTTTCCAGCTATTACCTGCCCTGGAAGGAGTTCACAGTTGTTCCTCCTGAATCACACCTGTTAATGATTGAAATTCTCCATTAACTTCCTTCTGACAATTATCAAGTCCCTGAGTCCATCCTAAGCACCCTCAATCTTCCTCACAGTTTTGTGGTTGCTCATGTAGCTCCAACAATGTCTTAGCTGCACTGCTACCTCTAGGCACCCTCCTCCTTTTGAGCTGTTTCTGTTTCAGCAAGCCTCCCTCCATCTTAGTGTTGCCCCAAAAGAGAGGAGCAAAAGGCAGCCAGACAATTTTCGTGGGCAGATGATAGAAAAACTGCTAAGCACAAGTTCCACTGTGTGGATCAGCCCCTCAGACCTTCATCCCACTCATCTACAAATGTCATTTCCTTGTGCCTTGAATTTGGTGATGAGGTGGATGTGCTGTAAAAGGCAACTGTGTACTCAAGCTGAGGGATAGTTTTCATTGCATGGAGTTAACAAAACAGTAAGCAATAACTTCCAGATATTTAAGTACAGTCCTCAGTAACTGGCCTCACAGAGATCTGTATCAATATCTCTTCGGAGATTTTCAGCAAAGCAAACTGGAACAAAAAAATACTCCATTCATCTGCTTGGCAGTATCTGTTGGAAAGGCTGATTCATTCCCAGATTTCCATTCAGCTATAAAACCCCTGTACAAACTTCTTAAGCATAATTTTTAAATAGAAATGTTATTTATCTCTTGGGGTTCATTCAAAGTAACTAGACCTGCATAGTCTGTTGGAGAAGTTTCATGTCATCGAATGTTACTGAATTAGATGGCAAATATTTTCCCAAATTCAACATAAGGTGCAAAGGACAGTGCTAAGAAGACTGTTCATTACTAAAATGGCTACAGGCTAGTTTTAGTTTCAGTGTTAAAGCCCAAGAAAATAGAATCAAGGAATTGTTAGCGACGTGTTTATTCTCTTTTATTAGGAATTCATATTTTAATTAGGAATCCTTACTACTTCCAGCTCCACATACCCTGTTGGCTCTCCCATAGCATTTTAAAATGTAATATGTCTTGATGGAAGTACTCTCCTGTATAAAATTCTTCGTTTTACTCGTATCTTGAAGGAACTGCAGAGGAAAAAAGGTTATGTACCAAGCTGTGGCTTATAATTAGTTAATTCATATGCATCATGTGTAGGTAATCAAGTAATTTAAAATATATTCACTGATATGTAAGTGGAAGAAATCTCTCCTCCTGGTATTATCTCTTTATAGGAGAAATTAGTAAAAACACTACTAACATTAGGGTTGTTTAGTATTTCAAACTTCTGTGTTTTTTAGGTAAGTGAAGGAAACCTATAAATATTTAAGCCCTGAAACATTTTTCTACCTATCCTTTGTGTCTGGTAATGTGTTTTTTTCTTTGGCAAGTGGCACTGCTGGGAGGGACTTCTTGCAGACCTTGCCTGGCTGCTGCAGATCCTTTAGTGCCTGGGAAGCTTAATGCCTTGGGCTGGCTAGTGTTTGCAGTGCTTGAACATGGCCTGAGAGGTAGCAGCTGCCACATCAACCTTCCTGTGAAAAGATCTTGATTTGTAAAATTTTTCCACTCTTTATAGGTCTTCCCCTTTATGGTTGGACTCAATGATTCTGGGGGTCTTTTCCAACCTAGTTATTCTGTGACACCTGTGCCCATGTTACCTAAGGAGATCCATTTCACCATTATTTTGGTGCTTAAGCAAGAGGTGTGTTCTTCAAAAATTTGGTTCAACACGCTGTGTTTTTCCCTCCGAAGTAGTAATAATTTTCCACTGCAGTTCAAAAGCTCTCCAGCTTCGCTGTGACATCTTTCTGCATAGGCAGATGTGAGGGATCAGGGATATAACAGGGACATTGCTCAAGCACCCAGAATCCCTGACTGCCTGCTGAGAATCCTGATTAAACCAACACCACCAAAGCCCAAGCCTGAGATTCTTCCTGTTCAGTAATTCCAGAAGCAGATCAGCTGAGGGACCTTTGCACTAAAATAAAAAAAAACTGGGAATGCATGTCTGTGATTTAAAACCATTGATTTCTAACACTCTTCATTCCTGAGAGTGACTGTGGGTGGCATCATGCAATGCAGCAATACATGTAAAAGTGGTTAAACAGCTATGAAGAAGGGAATATTTTGAAATATTTGTCTGCAGTGTGAAGTTGCTGAATCACTAGCATAGTATGGTTGTACAAAACACAGATAAAGTCAAAACAGGCAGTTCTCAAGAAAGCTTTGGATGATAAGGTTTTGAAATACTATTTTTGCAAAAGAAAGCTGCAAATAAGGGCGTGAACAAGAAAGATGAGATGGGGTCATTTGGGGGTTTTTTTAAGTAAATCTCTTCTTTTGGGGAGGTTATAGCCTGGCATTATATGAATTTCTACCAGCTTTGCCCATTCTTCACTAGGCAAGTGTTTAACAAACAACTCTACAGAACCTACCTGCAAATATTCTTTGCCATCAACATTCAGTGTCTGTGTGAATTGGGAGCAAGTTTTCTTATGTATCTCATGTATTTTGCAAGGTCTGTTCCCTCCAAAGGAACAGTGTTGACAGAAACATGGCTCAACAAAGCCACTAGCAAAATAGCTCTGGGATCAACCAGAAAAGGTGGTTTATGCATAATTCCCTTGCTATCACTTTCCTTTTATCAGCCAGAGGAGTACTTTATCTGTCCAGTGCTGAGGACTCATTCTGCAGTAGGTGAAGATCTACAGG
Source organism: Coccyzus lansbergi (assembly GCA_033558105.1). Classification (NCBI taxonomy): domain Eukaryota; kingdom Metazoa; phylum Chordata; class Aves; order Cuculiformes; family Coccyzidae; genus Coccyzus; species Coccyzus lansbergi. Next base: position 365,791 of record JAUMJK010000705.1, read on the forward strand.
GCATTTTGCTCTGAAACTCAGCACAAGACACTAAATAATGGACTGGAGGGAAGAATGGGTATGGCAATGTAGCTCTTGTACTGCTGGTATGGTCAAGTACAATTTCCAAGAGCCTAGACCCAGCAGGAGCCACAGCTGGAGAGGTGGCCTCCTGTGTGCCACCTTCAGGTCACTGCTGAGCCCTCTCAATTGACATTTCACCTCTGCTATTTTCCTCTACGATAATGATCTTCCACGGCTCACAGCAATTACTCTCCCCATCCCACCTGTTTCTTTTGTGGCTGGTAGTTGCTAATCCTGCTTCAGAGGAGGGGGTGTAGCTCCCACCCAAGGCAATCCATGCCGTTCCAGTATTTCCTGGGGAGATAGTTTCGACATACTGCTTAGGAATGGGTCTGAACATATTCCTGACAGCATCATGTCCTCAGATACATAAGGTTCTTTACTGGGAATATGAAGTCTTCAAAGCCTCCACAGCAGCTCTTCTGGATCTGTCTGTATGGTTTCCAAAGCAAGTGTTGAAAGAGAATTGGAAAAAAAATTGAACCCCACTTAAGATTCACAGAAATTTCCCCTTCTGTAACCTGATCCACAGGTTCTAGCCTTGTTATTTGATCTATTTATTGCTAGGGCTGCTAACACTTTGTAAATAAATCGGTATTTCATTGAAAGCACTTTGCCCAAAAGCCTGCAAATTTTAGGTGCTTTTTCACTTTTAACATCCAGATCTTTTGCTTTAGTTGCTCCCAAGCCATCCTGAAGCTATAGAGTTATACAGCGTCCGTACTATACTAATGTTTGACTTCACAGTCTGTGTACGGTACAACTCAGCACCTCCTCCATTTGCAATAAGTAAATACACAAGTGTTACTTTGCCCTTGAAACCTATGCTCTATGGCAAAGTTTGAAGAGACTGAGAAGAGACTGAAACACAAAGTTTTCTTGGGTCACAGTCTCTCTTGTCAGCGGTGCATTAATCAGAAACCCACCCCTAGTTATCTGCAAAAGCATGGTGCAGGGAACTTTGGACCAGATGACACAGGGGCAGACTTGGCCTCCTGAGACGCATCCACCTCTCTCTGAGCAGTCAGCTGTGAAAACCTCATCTCTGAGAGCGGAAAATAAGGAGAAGCTTGTTAAATTTGGGTTGGCCAGAAGATGACTGCACTTGTCTCAGGAACATGGGAACATACCACCTGTAGAGCTGACTGTAGGTGTAGTACTCTCTTGCTGCATAATATTTGGGAAATTATCTCAACCTGCTTCAGCCTGCTGAAGAGCCAAAGACATCAGCACTTAAGGGAAATGCCCGACAATTGTTCTTATTCCAGTTGTTTGTGCTCACAACTTGCTTTCAGATGTAACACCATGTGAAAATCACCACTGCTATCACTTTCTTACAATGAGACATCTTCAGTGGAGTCTATACCCAAGCAGGAGAGACAAACAGCATGGCTGGACCTTCCCCCTCACCCACTTAGTCCATCTCTCTGGGAGCAGCTCCCCCAAACTGGTTAGGCAGGGTCTTAAATGCAGATAAGCTCCTTTTTCTGCCTAGGGGTCTCATAGGTGATAGCCACAGCTGAGAATCCAAGCAGCTCTGTGGAATAGCAGGTGGTTATTATTTCCAACTACAGCTGGGGAATCAGCAAGGCATCAAGAGGCTAACAGGATGTGGAAAGTGTCTGGCCACAAGCCCGAGAAGCTGGCAGGAGAAGATGAGTCTCCCTCCCCTGTGCATTCATCACTTCACCCTTCCTCACAGGGTGGGAGCAGACACTGTAAAGCAACTATGAGGGGTTTTTTATCTAGAGAAATACAAGCTAATGTTTGGCGATTAATAAGGCTTATGCAAAAGGCATTACCAGGTCTTGCAGATTGTCCTACAGCAGCAGGATTGTGTCTAGAAGCTGTAAGGAAGTCCATATGCCTTCTCTGCTTGTGCCAATAGCCTGTCCTACCAGGGAGTCATGGTCTGCTGCCATGGTGGTCTTAAATACAAAATCTGTGAGACAGATCTTTTGCCTCTCCTTTTCCAGCAAAAGGGAAGGGAAGAGCAAACCAGTAGATGGGAACACCGCACCTGAAAACACCCACAGCAATGATGGCACCATAGAGAGCTGAGCAGGCTCATGTGCTTTGGGTGGCATGCAGCATGGGCTGGCCACACATCGACCCCTGCAGGCTCGGCCTGAGCCCTCGACTCTAAGAAAAACCCCTCAGGAGCCCTGGCTCAGGGAACACACTCCTGCTTTTGGTAACACATCTGCTCGAGTACAGCCACAGCCCGTTGCTACCCCAACAAACAGTGTCACGTGTGTGTGCTGGCTAATCAGCTGGACGGAGCTGTGCCCCTGGCCACCTGTAAGTACATGGTGGTATGTATGGCAAGCAGAGAAAGCCTCTCCAACCTGACCAGACGTATTCACGTACCAGGTTTGGAAAGGGTCTCCCAGGTCGGGAGCAGACACTGATTCCCTGCCTCCAATTCCTTTCCAAGCTCAAAAGTTGTCCTCTCCTCCCTGGGGAGTGGCAGTGGCACCTTCTCAGTGCTGCACTTGTTTGCCAGCCTGTTTTGGCTGCCCTCTGCTTGTAATTGTTAACTGGCTTGGAGTGGGAAAGCTCTGGTTAGCACAAGTAGAGCTTTAACTCTGAAGCGTTCCTGAGAATGCAGAGCCTTTACCTGCAAGGTTAATTGTCACATGTTACCTTAGCTGTTTCTTTACCCAGTCTTCATGTTGAGGCTCCCTTTGCATTATTTTATTATGCTAGTTCAGATCTTTTTGTTGTCATATTGGTTCAAAGTTTTAGCTGTCATTTGAATGACTGCTGTCTAAAGGCGATGATTTATTTGGAAATTTATGTACTCCCATAAATTAAGGGTTCCCTCTCAGCTTTCAGCCAAGCACGCCTAGGCTTGCACACAGCCTTAGAACAATACAGAGAAAGGTTATCATGACTTACCTGCCACAAATTATCTATTAATAGCAACATTTATGTATGAGGTTTTTCTTTCCCTTCATGGCAAACTTTCCCTACGTCCCTCACTCAGCAGGTTTCCCTTCTTCTGTGCTTTGTTTTCCCTGTGGAGGACAGGGTGGGTAGAAGAGGGAAGACCTTTTCAGCACTGGTTCTCCTCCTGTGGCCCAATGCTGCCCTCCCCACAGGGTGTTTTCAGGGAGGGTGGGACAGCAAGCTGCTCACTGCCTGGTAAAACATTGACCTGGTTCTCCTCCTGTGGCCCCAGCACTGCCTTCCTCACAGGGTGTTTTCAGGGAGGGTGGGACAGCAAGCTGCTCACTGCCTGGTAAAACATTGACTGGTGCAGGCAGCCGTGGCAGCAGAGGCTCGAGGCTGCCCAGGGAGACAGGCAGTGGGAGCCCTTCAGCAGCCAGCACCCACAGCAACACACCAGCTTCTCCCCAGGTACCATTTTCCATTTCCATTTTCTAGCTTCAGGAGGCAGGAGGGTAATGGCGCTCTGTTATTAAGTTTGCCAATGATTCACCCCCTAGAAGTCAGAAGAGGAGCTAATGTTGCTGTTTTGCGGCTTACTTGCATCAACTGTAGTTGACTGCATGGTGTCATCTAAAGCATGGGTTGATTAACCCATGCTTGATTAGATAGTTGTTTTGATTTTGTTGTATCTTCAAAACAAACAAAATTAATGCATAGCTGTACTTGAAAACTTCATGGTTTTCTACTAAACTCAAAACTACTGGCTTCTGCTCATCTGCTGAGAGTAGGAAGAGGAGTCAAAGCTTCTAATGAAAATGTGTAATACAATTCTTGTAGCAGGAATATGGGTAGTGACTCATGCTGAAAAACACTTGCTGATTTTTGAATGAACATTGCAAAAATAGGCAAAGTGAGTAATTTTTTCAAGTTTTTTTCCCCATATTCTAAGCAGTAGGCAGAAAGAAAAATCAAGATTTAAGTTTCTAGTATGCATATGGCACTAAGAGGCAAAGCTCGGCAAAGCTGAATAAATTCAAATAATTGTTTTAAGTTTGCTGAGTGACCAAAAGTTTCTGCCACATGTGGAAGCTGACTCCTTCACATGGAAACCATCTTTCATGTTCGCTTTGCTGGTCTGGTTGTGTCTTTATATAAGTACATACGGTGCATACGGTGACTCCCCCAAAATGACCCTCTTCCATTCCACTTAACTGTCAAGTAATCCAGAAAGGAGACTTTTCACGGAGAGCTCAGTGTGGAGTTACTGTTGTGTAGATAATACTCACGATTTATTTACAGTATGTTTCATGTGCAAAACCAAATGCAAGAAAGAGATTTTTTTATTACGACTTGTTGCTTCTAGTTCATCAGTGTCAGACCCTAGCTGTTCTTGCTCCTTGTTTCAATCCTCCCTGATGTGACAGAGATATTCTTCACGTATTTGCTCCGTAAGCTTGCACATGACATGCTATTTATGCTCACTAAATTCTTAGTGATGTTAGGCAATACTATAGTGTATTAACACATTTACTTTATGAAACATATTGTAAGTGTGGTTTCAATTCTTAGCAGTACTAAAATTCCTAAGGCAAAGTGCAGGAAAAAATTACTAGGGAAAAAGCAACTAGTTTCCCACAAACATTTGCTGTAAAGGATTGAAGTATGATTCAAGAAAAAAATTGGTAAATGCTGCACCATAAGTTCAGTCTATCAGTGAATTCATAGACATAAAGCATGACTATGATTAAAGACTGTGATTTTCATGTGTGTCATAGCTGATGTGCGATTCCTGGCCTTTTCTTCCAGGAACAGTGGTTCCAGTATTCAACTATAAATTAGACTGATGCAGAAGTTTCTTTTGCAGTAATTAAAGAAAGAGGTCAAATCGTATCTCAGAGCTCACAGAGACTCTATTTTAAAAAAAATTTAAAAAACAGTGATGACAATGTTATCTTTCTGTTTTCATACAAAGATAGGGCTCTAGCTGGTGACTATAAAGGAGATTATGTGGCTTAAATTGATGGAATAGGATTGCTGACAAAATCTGTCCAGTCTCCAAATCACGTTTGCAATACAAAGGACTTTTGTCAGAGCAAAGTCAACCCCTTCCCATCTTTGAGTCAAGGAGAAACATCATCAGACAGAGGTCTCAGAGAAAGGGGCTCATAATTGTCTGTAAATTAGGAGCAACTTAATTTGTTTCAGTAAATAATAATATATTATTGCATGTTAAAATGAAGTGAGCAGGTTTCATTCCATAGGGCTGCCTTCCAGCACAGCTGTTTACCAAGTTTCAGTTGGTTAAACCTGTGTACATAATGCTGAAAGGAGTAAGGCTGCACAGAGATCACGAGGACAGCCTGGTCTGCAAAATGTGGGATTTTTGCATATACAAGGTGGAAAAGATGGAGAATAATGCTTTTTATATCACTTGTTACAAAGAAGCCTCTCTTCATCCTTAAAGGCACACCCTGTGATGCAGGCATCATTTCCACACCTATGCAAAAAAAAAAAAAAACATGGACCCTACAAAGATCTCATAATGACACTTTTCCAATTTATATTGGAACCAGAAATTACCATATTAAAAGGATTTATTAAAATGGGAATAATCTCCTCAGATACTTTGGAAAGGAATGATACTCTCAGTAGAGATGCTGAATATTTGGATGGCAAAAAGAAAAAAGAAAACATAGCCAAATAAAAAACTCTATGCAACCAGTATTACAGAAGAGTAACAGAGGCAAAGCAAAACTCTGCTTCTCCCTGGAAAGCATCAGGGTTTCCTGGGTTACCCCCATTTGCCAGACTCTGAGTGCTGAGCAGTGCTCTTGCAGAGGCAGAAGCAGCCTTGGTCGCGCTCTAAGCTGGCAGGGGATGGGCCTGTCACCAGCAGCATGTCATGAGGAGTGTCTAGGCTGTGTGCTCAGCAACCTCCTGCGCTCGAGTGCTTGTTCCAAAGGCTCTCATTTGTTTATTGTAGTTGTTTGTGTAGCAGCCATCACACCATGGGTGAGATGTTGCAATTGCTTTCCTTGATTCCTCATTACAAGGATGTTGACAATAAATGACTTGTATCAGACAGGTTACTTGAGGTCTGCTGTGCTGGACCTCTTTGTTTAAGAACTTACTGCGAGTGAGGACCTTCATAGTCATAATTTTTTTCCCATGGCACCGTGGCCACACAGCACCTAGGTAAGGCCATTGCAGATGCTTTGGGCTTGAGACCAAAGAGCATGTGATCTGCAGTCTCTGTCAGGAGTCTCTTTCCTTCTGTGTGAAGATGCAGCTCTCTGCTTTTCTCTCTCTGAGTACTGGAAAATCTTTTCTGTAGCTACCCACTTGTATAGACAACTGTGACCAGAATAGCTCCTTTGTGTTACTTTGGAAGCAATTTAAAAAATCATCATTTAATTAGCTTATTATCTTAAGGCAGAAGCGTGAGTTCTCCTGGGGGATTTTTGTCTTTTATAGGAGTAAGATTTTTCTGAGGGAAACTATTTACCTTTTCTGAGTCAGTTGGAGAAGTGTATTTTTGTGACAATAATCTGGTTTTCTTCTTTCTGTTGCAGTAAATGAAATGATCAGGTAAAATGCAAATCTTAAAGGACAGTGATTGGAGACAAGCAAACTTACTCTTGTGTATTCCCAGCTGAGCACAAGTATTGGAGATGCATTAAAACCTAACCTTTTCAGATTTGCTAAAATAAAATGAAACTATGAATTGCAGCTGAACGTGAAATACAATTTCTGTGAAATTAAGTAACTTGAATTATTTTAATTACCAAAATTATTTTGTGCTGGATGCATGCATATGCAATTCCCAATCATGTCAATGAGCAGTGAACGCTTAAAACTTGATTAAGCTTTCTCTTCTTTGCAATGTGTACTTTCAGTGAGATATATCTTTCTTTAATTTCTTGCTCACAGTAATAACTTTCAGAACTTTTGTTCTCGCCAGAAGTCAGATGTTGCTCAGACGATAGCACAGCAGATAGTTGATAATTAAACATATCTATCCAAATGAATGGCAGCCCTGCCCTCCCATCCTTAGTGCTGGGTCACAATGTTTCCCTTTTGTTCCAATATTTAACAACGGCTGCCAATAGCAAGCAGTATTTGGTTACATACTGGAAGGCAAAAGTAGAAAGAACAGTCAATAATTTTAGCAGAAATATTTTTGTAATGGCTGACTAAATGAAAGCTGATTTCTCATACTATCTTATCATGACCTGTGGATTTACTGATCATCTTCTCTGCATCTCCCAGGCCAAGACAGTGAAAAACCAAAGACACTGAGAAATGCTGCAGTGCCATTTAACATTCATATTTGGAAGGAAGCAAGTTTGAGAGGTTGCCATATTGCCTCTCTTGTATCTAAGGAGCATTTAGCTTAAAAAAGAAAATGCATTGTTCCCAACAGCACCTTTTGGTTGCTGAGTGAAGGAAGTCATGTTTTGCAGACCTCTACTGACCTCTCATTCTTTTTGAAGAGCTGGAAAGAACAGATATTATTCCAGTCCTTTCCACCTCCTGCAAAGATATTATCAGACACTGCATCAATGATGGATTTTTTTAATAGCCTCCAGAAAAAAAACCCCACGTCTTGGTTGGATCTTCTTTCCTCCAGGCAGTTTATGTAATTGCAACTTGAAAGTAGATCCAGATAGTATCCCTTAGACAGACTGTCAGCTGGGATCATGCTAGGCTTTATTGAATTGAATACTTTCACCTGAAAACCTAGGGATGCTTTGAAGGGAAAATTGCTATGTAAAAATTCTGTAATGCACAGAAATAGCTTTTTCTAATCTGGTTTATGGCACTTTTGTTAATGCTTCATCAAGTAATACTCGGGGCGGCCACTATGATGAAGGTCTTCCACTTGAACAGCTCCCAGAGATGCTCAAACTACATCTGTAGTTAGCTGTATGTGGGCAGACAACTTTATAAATAAAGCTGAAACTAAGGGCTTGACAGCAGAAAATTCATGGATAGGCAGCTGCAAGTTGAACTTAGTGGGATTACTCAGTCTATTGGTGTTAGTTGCTGGGATCAATAGCTAAAATTTTGATTCTGCAAGCCCTTCTCTACCTGGCATCATGTTCATTCCTGCTAACGTTATCCTTGGGAACTATACTGCCATTACATACTGCATACCAAAGAGGCATCAGCAGTGCTTAAAGTAAATGTTATAACTATAGGTGTGTACATAAATATTTTTATATAGGTGTATATAAACCCAGGTAGGGCTATACCTGCCTGGACCCTTACGCAGACATAATAACAAGGATGGCTCTGAATGAAGTTACAGGACCTCTACAAGTCTCTTCAGGCACCACATGAAAACATAGGAAGAATGCCTGGGATTACTGTGTGGAACGTTTGTTTGGCTTTGTGATGAGTACCATCAGCACAGATGGCAGGGAGTGGGTACTGTGGAGGTTACTGGAAGTTATATCACAACTTCATTTTCACTTAAAACTTCTTGTCAAGTCGTATTGAAGCATGAAGCTTAGCTCTGCATCAGCAGTCAGGTTGTAGTACCTTAGCAAGAGTGACATTGTTTGAAACTGTGCAATACCCTAAGAAGAGGGATAATAACAGTGGCTGCAAAAACAGTATTGTAGGCAGGAGCATGAGATATTCAAGCACATCCACCCAAATGAATAACACCAAGCCCATGGCTTTCTGTGGAAAGGGCGTGAAATGGGGATGGGCATGGAGGAGCCCTGCTGTCCTCTGCTGAGAGGAGGGCTGGAAGGCAGGTAAGGATCTCTGGGCAGCAGGTGTCTCAAGACAACCCTGTGCAAATATTCCAATGGAGAGAAGAAATATCACAGAAAAAATGGGGAGAGTAGTGAGTGAAGGGAGTGGGGGAGTCACAAGAACAGCCAATGTCCAGTCATCTGGACATCAGAGATGCTGCCTGACTCAGAGGCTTATCACACCCCATAGTAGAACAGAATCATCCAAGTGGAAATGCGAGATGACAGTGCTTCAGAGCAATAAAAAGGACCTAAACGAGCCTGCCTTACTGATTTGTCTCTTCATCCTTCTGTTTCTGAAAAACCTTATGCTTCAATGTCCTGTGATATCCTCTGCCCATCAAAATACCAGCTATACCACATCCAAGAGGGAAGGATTTCCAGAGACTTACAGGCAATACACTCCCTCCTTTTCACAGTCTGGAGATAAGGGGAATATTTTGACAGGCTGAGCAGGCTATAGTCCTGTTCCACAAAGCCCTAGTAGAGTTTCACACTGGAGTAAAGTCAACAAAGACCTTCCTGGTCCAATTTGTGTTGTGCAGTTTATCCAGTTGGGCTGAATGGAAGAATTTCTTTCTGATCAGCCAAGGTGAAATCTATCATTGTGATTCTGTACTGCTACCATATTTACAGACAGACCACATTGAAACTAAAGTCCAGTATGGCTATTCAATACAATGCTGTTCCATATGCTAGGTTATGGGGTTCTTTTTTTTTTCTCTCGGTAATAATCTATTTTCTGCTGCAGAATATTTTCATGTAAATGACTGTTTAGTTAATGTTGGTGTTGTATACAAATACTATGACTGTGGCTAGCAAGTAATGTACATATCGGTAACTGAGTGTTTTTCAAGGTGACTACTTTCTTCACAGATGTAAAGGACTTTTTTAGAAGAAGATGGTGTTTCATTTTAGTTACTTTAAAAAAGGGAAATTGACATGTGAACAGTCTTTCGCAAGCAGAAGCAGGATATGTAAAAAGCTTCCTTTTAAACTCTGTGACACATTTCCCCTGTAAAAGAGAGGGAGGGCATGGAAATAAAATCCGGTTAAGGCATTTCAGTTTATGCTCATTCAACACTGTAGGCTCAGCTCTGCTCTTCATTTACATTTATACAAGGAAGTTTCAATAAAGAAATTGTTGAATTACTTGGGAGTGACTTCAAGGAAGAATGAAAGCTCTTCTGTGTATTAACTGCAGTGGTGGAGAAGTTACTGAGACCTCTGGCTATATTTTGGGAGAGGCAGGTAGGGTCCATCCTAGCCAGCACATGAGTAGTTTTAAACACTTTGTATTAGTGTTAATGTAACAAGCTTTAAACTGTTTTGACTTGTTTAGATGCCTTGCAGAATTTGGACTCTAATTAAAAATTAGTTTTATGGAAAACTGAAGAACTGGGTTAAAAAGAAGTCAAGAAGGAATTGTCTTGAAAATATGCATGATAATAATTCTTAGTCAAATCTTATAATATCTGGTGGACACTAGCATAACTGCCAAAGTTATGGTTTCATGAGTTCTTCCCTTATGAAGGTGAGCAGCCCCCCTTAATTCCTGCCTGATGAAGGGAAGCAGCTCTCTGTTAGCACATCATAATGACATTTCACAGTACAGATTTCTGCAAGCCCTGGATATGTAGAGTTGTCCCACAACCTCACTAGACTGTGTTCAGAATCCATGACTCTGCAGCTTGGCAAGTTATTAACTGGCACTTAAGTTTATCATAGTACTGAACTTTGAGGCCTGATGGGTTGTTTTTTTTCTTGAATATATTGGAGATTTATGTGGATAAAAAAGATAGTTTTGAAGAAGTCAAATCTTGACAGTGTTTTAGGAACTCAGATTTTGACAGTGTTTTTGGAATAGAGTTGTGCTAACGTGCCAGGCTATGGAAGATAGGATCAGTGTCTTCTCTTTTGTTTTTCTACTTGTCCAATCCAGTTCTAGGGAGTTTGCTGTTTCGTTTTCAAAATTTAGGTTTTGAAACTCAAGTTGTCCAGAGTTGTAATTATGTAAATTACTTATAGTTAAGGTTATGTTTTTGCTAGTGAAGACCAAGTAATTAAATAAAGAGTTATTCCAGCTTGTAGGCTAGTTCCTGTGTTAAGACAGCAGGCACTTCTTTCTTAAGGGAAGTAGAGAACTGAAAATATCTCTAGTTTGTGACCTTCAGACTGTTAGCATGCAAGATATATGAGTTTGTGTAAGGGCAGGCATCTGCAAGGATCTGACAGACAGATTTGCAAGCAACCCATTTAGTGCAACTGTCCTCTTTAATCCAGGTGACCACCTTGCTTCTGGAAGACATTTAATGTTCAGTACTCCAATATCTTCAGGTAGAATCATAGAATCATAGAATCATAGAACAACCAGGTTGGAAGGGACCCATCGGATCTTCTAGTCCAACCATTCCTATCAAATTCCTAGAGTTTTGATATTGGAGATAACAGCAGTTCCCGAGGAGTGGTTGCACACAGTTCAGCAACCGATACCTGGCAATTCCAGATCTAACTTTCATCTGATCAAAAAACCCCAAAACAGACTATGTTTTTAATTAAGCAGTTTTATTAATGTTAAATACTTCTAGCCGTGCAGGTAACTTTTTGAGACCTCAGGGGAGCATATTACATTGGTGGTGTTTTTATGTGCAATAGATTTTCCAGTTTTCTCGTAAAAATATTTGGAAGTAGCAGTCTTTATTCATATAGCTAATTTATAGTGTGTATAAGTTCCTTGTCAATTCTGGCACTAACAGAAAGATAGGGTGAAATATTCAGGGGATTTTTAGAAAATTAATGTGGGTTGAGTAAAGAGGCTGGGAGGTTGGCTTTTTTTTAAGAAAATTATCACCAGAACAAATGTACCCATCTGGATCAAGTGGGCTTTCAAACAGGATTTATTTCTGATTCATGAGTGTGCTCTATTTCTCATTTATTCCTCTGACTGCTCATGTGAAAAAGAACAGACAGAAATACCAGAAAACCGTGACCCTTCCCCAGACTTAAAAGAAAGGAAAATGCACAGCAAAGGACAGGAGAGCTGCAGATCCATCCCCAATCCTAGCTGTTTGGAGGTTATGATCATAGTGATTTGACATCCAGATCCATGACCAGACAAGTTCTGACGGAGAGACAGCAGTCCTGTATTGCTGAGGGGGGACACAAGACAAATCATAACTGGGGTTGACTGGGCTAGTAGTGAAGGTGATGGGGGGAAGCATTCAATCCTTTGCAACTTCTCTGATCATTACATGGCAATTAAAATAACACCTACCATGTAAAAACCTGTGATCAGATAACAGGACACTCTGACTCATTAAATATACCCTTGCCAAAATTGTTTCTTGGGGTGTTCCAGTTTCTTGCTTAGGTCACAGTGTTAAATCATTACTTGCACTCAAAATCTGTGACCCAGCTACTCAGTGGTTGAATAGACCCATAAACACAGCTGTGCTGGCGGCTACATTTAGAAGGTTTTTCTTAGAGCATTTGGCTTGACTTTTAAAAATACCTTTATTCTTTTGCACAGCCTCTCATGTCTAAAGCATGACCCCCTTGAAATCTGATTGTGAAATACGACTTTCCTATTCACCTGCTACTAGTGGGACATTTTCTGTACAAGCTGAGTGTTATAGCACCATATTTCATCCATATGGATAAGTCATTTGATGCTCTCAGTGGTGGAGTGTGCCATGAGGTGTCTCTGTTTCCTCTGACTCTTTCCATGGGAAGGCTCCGTTTGCATCTGTTTATGTTTTTTTAACTACTTGCACTGCAAATGCCCATGTGAGGGGGGAAGGCACGGGGTGTGTATGTTAACATTAACACCTCCCTCAAAATGCTCCAGTGCTACATGGGAGTTTCTTTCCATTTATAAATGAAATAACCTTTTAGCTGTAGGTGTACATTTCACGTAACTACTCCACTTCCAGGCAACCAGAAGGAAAACAAGTTTTGCCTCACCTGAGTACAGAGTAGGTTTTTCTTGGCAGACTTCAGTAGAACCACACAAAGTGTTTGGAGGCGTGACACAAAACGTTTGTGGCTTGCACCTCAAATTTCCCAATTTAATTACCCTAAAGGACATTATTTTTGTTTAGAGTAACTTTTGCAACTAGAAGTTTTCACTTAAATTTACTAACTATGCTGTGTTGCTTAGGGGAAAATAAAAAGTCGGTAGCAGACAGTTTATGAATTTAAATTAATCTAAATTTATTGTTTATATCAGAAGCCCTGGTGCTCTGTTAACCCCTCCAGAGCAGTCTGGCTTATCCAAACACGTGTCCTGGGTCTTCTCTAACACTTACGATGACCGTCCTAGTCCTAAGGCATAATTACCATATTTAAAATGTTTTTTGTTAGCTCTCAGCTTCTGAAGTGTAGCAAAGGGGTGTGATGAAACAGTGTGTGCACATGGCCACAGCATGAAGTCACACAGGGTCACCTGTGGGTACAGGGATCACCTTGGAAGACTGTACTGCCTCTACCCAGGCAACCACGCCTGACACAGGCTAATCCATTTTGTCTGTCCCTTGAGCTGCATCCGGGCTTTGTTCCACGATAACTGGTTGAGTATGTCCAAAAAGGAACCCAAAATCAAACACTGATGCAGCATGGATGCTCAACAGACAGAGGATGACCTGAAGAAGAGCTGAGCTACCAAAAGGTGCAGATATACAGAGCTCATGGGTCAACCCTGAGCTACTCCGGGAATCAAAGTGGACAGAGGGTTTCACGGGCTGGAGCAATGAAAGGGACACATGCACCCTCCTCTGCTCTCTCACAGATCCAGTGGAGGTGCAGCACATGCCACGGTCCAGCCCTTCCCCCCACCCGGAATATCCTCCTCCTTCCTTTGTGGATATAAACGTGATTCTCCTTCAGAAGGGAGTATCTGCAACTGTTCCACAAGAGACAAGGGTGAAGTAGGGGTTATGTGCTTATATTATTGCTTGTTGAGATATATTTTTAAACAAAATACGGTTTCGATGGAGAGCATGCATGATTAGAACCAATAGTGTTCAGAAGCACTGACATTTTCAGTTAAACTTTCATGTCCAGGATGTAATATCTCGGCCAAACCAGGAGGAAAAACTGCTTTGAAGCAGCCAGGAGGGCAGAGAACCCACCTGAGTTGTTAGAATGCCAGCAGCAACCTGCACCCAGGCTACATCAGGTGGGGCTCTTGCATGCCTCTCCACCACCTTACTGCAACTTATTCATTTTCCACAAACCACATCTCCAGCTGCTAGTTCTTCTTTCTGGGGTAATAACTGACACCGGGTTTTGTAAACATAGTTCTCTCAGCTTGACAGGCACTTAGAGAAACTCCAGGTAGTGATAGGTTCCCTTTACTCCTATTATAAATTTTCTTTTCTTCCAAGCTGTTCCCTCTTTACTTTGATAAGGCCAGTCTAAATGTATAGCTATATTCATTCTGGCTGTGCAGTTGAGCAAACGTTGGCTTCCCTGTTCAGATGAGAAACAAGAATATTGTTTGATATTAAACAACACATTGTTTTGGTGATTTGCCCCTTTTGAGAGTAAGGACATGAGAAACAAAGCCCTATAATGAATGGGATAATAAATAAACTGGGTTTTCTCTTTGCCAAAAGAAATGCCCAGTTGTGTGCAGTATGTTTAGCTGTCAGGGCTTTCCACACCACCAGGCAGACAACTCTTGGGATTTTTCCCTTAAACATCCTTATTAAAGGGCATTGTTGACTCTTCAGATTTCTACCTGTCCTAAATGTTTCTTGCTTGTTTCACTAGAAGGTCAGATCTTTCTGAATTTATCTTCTGTGCTACTACTGCCTTAAAATTAACACTGTTATAAAAAGCAACTGAAAGATGGACAAAGATAACACTAAAAATAATTTCTCCTTCAAATCACTCCTTCTGTGCATTGTCCTCTTTCTAGAGAAGGAGAGAAGGAAGGAAAGCAGTTGTCTGCTTTCTGTTTCTGCTTTAGTAGAAGAGACAACTCTTCTACTAATGAACTGAAAACAGCAAAACTAACATCTAGGATTTTCCATACGTGTCCTCCTCCCATTTCATTAGTGCAAAAATCCATTTTTTTCTCTCTCTGCTGCAGGCTACATTTTAGATGTTTTCATTACTTCTTCTGTGATATTCCAGTAACTTTACATTTCCATCTGCAGTATATAGCTCTCTCTCTCTATATATATATATATACACACTTTCTAAGAAAGCTTAAATTTAGTGGTTTTGAAAACTGAATGATCATTTTAGGGTGTAAGTTAATTAAAAAGATGTTATATGCAGGATGAAATGAAAGTCCAGCATAGTCTCAGAAATTCAGTTTTTACTCAGGGTTAGAGTGTAAGCTTTTTGCATAATTTTGATAAGGTTTCTGCAAATTGGGCAATATAATAATTAAAGTTTGTGTTTGAAATATGGAACTTGGTTTTTATGTGTTGTCATTTTGAGACGGGTATTTTGAGACTCCTCAGGCCAGTACCTAGTCACTTATACCATCCTCAAAGAGTCTTGAGGATACTTAGTTCCTACTCGTCTCAGTGTGAATCAGACAAACAAGGACTGATGGATTAAACAGCATTACAACTGGTTGATCTATGAATAGCAGAACTAATTAAATTTGGTTTTATATAGTATCACCGTAGGAATGCAGAGCAATTCCAGCTCCATCCCATATTCCCAGCTCCTCCTCTCCTCCCGCCCTTTGCATTCCTGCCTTGCTCTCCGTTCCAAAACGTAGGTTGGAGTTCACGGGTACCCTCACCCACAGGTCATACAGCCCTGCTTGCCACTGCTTCTCAGGACAGGGGAAAAGCTCAGTTTTAGCTGCCTTTCCCTTAGTCACATACAAATATTAGCTCTCTGAGTTAGCCCTGGATTTCCTAAAGCTGTATGACCTCTGAGACTTCTCTGCATATACGTGCTTCTTGGCTGCAGCTGGCCAGGGGTAAATGGTGGGGGTAATAGGGCTGGCAGACACTGCACGATTTCGTATGTCTAGGTGGGGTGGGGCCATTTTTAGGAAACCAGGCTGAGAACAGTATACATTCAACAAAACCAGGAAGAGTGTGCAAATGCCAGGATGTACAAACAGGGAAATTAACGCCCAGGTGAAGACAAGGAGTCTATTTATTGCCTGTTTGCTCAGTTACAATGGCAAATGCTGTTTGTCTTCTGCGTTGAAATGCACTCCCCTCCCCTTCCAAATTTTCAGTGGTTTATATATGTGAGATTTGAGCGTTACAGCAGTTTTACTTCTGGAGCCCATGTGGCAAGCTGGAATGGCTTTAGCTGTTCAACCATGTGCTACTGCTGGACTTCGTTCACATCAATGTGATGACCTTTGGCCAGAGGAGGTTGGAGAGAGAGGCTGCTTGCTCTTGGTGAAACACAATCACAGTGTACCCAGGGAGGAACCTTTTGTAAAGTGCTCTTTAATCAGCTCTGGTCATCATTAGGGGTTGTAATGATTTAGGTTCCCTTGATAGTTTCGGTAAAAGAGCATCTGAAAGCACAAGGTCTGTCCTGCTGTTTCTCTGTGACTTACTAAGTCACCAGCTGAGGTCTCCAAGCAGCAGGTGTCTCAGTGTCGAGAAACGACGGTGAACGTGGCACCAGGCACACGACAGCTTACTGGAGCACAAGCCTGCTTCTGACAGCAGGCTGAAGAGGGACCTGTAGGTTAGTAACTGTATCCTGAATCAGTATTACGGTCATGATTTACATTTCCTATGGTATG
This sequence comes from Coccyzus lansbergi, assembly GCA_033558105.1. Classification (NCBI taxonomy): domain Eukaryota; kingdom Metazoa; phylum Chordata; class Aves; order Cuculiformes; family Coccyzidae; genus Coccyzus; species Coccyzus lansbergi. The sequence goes on from JAUMJK010000705.1 coordinate 382,252, forward strand.
TAGCAGGGATGTGAGCTGTGTCGGAGGGATACTGGTCAGTGAGGCACCTGTTTCAGCCACCTGGGCAGTAGTGGATACCCTAAAACATGGTGTAAATGTTCATAGAGGAGGTGGTGATGGAAAATCCTGGTTTCCAAGAAATGTGTCTGCCTGGTCACTAAATGCAAGAGATGATCTTGTGCCTTAGATGTAAAGGTTGTTTCTTTCATGATGTTAATAGGCAGCTGAGGATTTCTGTTATAAATGGGCAGTCATTGTGGAGACTTCTGTTCTTCAAGGTCACAAGTGTGCAGTGGAGGTAAACACAGTATGTGCAGCAACTGTCACACTGTACTCTGCAATCGCTCTTTTAATGCTATCTTTAATCCTCTAAAGTGATCAATAACAGACCAGGGGTAACCTTTTCACATGTATAAAATAGTCTTTTCAGGAATAAATTCATGAATGCTAAATATATTTTTTTTCCTGTCTGAAATGACAATAGTTCAGTGACTGCATAAGGAAATTACTTTTGCTTTGTTGACTTCATCAGTATACTTGGGAAATTATGTACATGGTAATTTTAATCTGCTTAGGTTTCTTTCTTAACAATAATTTTTCCCCAAAAGAATTGCAAGTTTCCAAAGAAAAGGAGTATAACTTTACTACCCTTAATCAGCCTTGTAGCACATCTTCAGAAAAAGAATTTTCTTCATTTTACAAAGGTCAGAGATCAAAACAAGAGAAACCTCACCACCTGGTGATTTTATTTGTATTTTATGGGGTGCCAGGAGTTTCGTACCATGAAACCTATGAGAAGTCAAATTAAATCCCTGGTGTAACACTGTTCATGTCAAACATGATAACGTGGCACCAAAAGTGAATTGACTTAGTTCAGATAAACACCAAAAAAATTTCAATCATTGCTTTACATACACCTCTAAATATAAACAAAGCAAAGAATTCCTTCTGCAGATAGAAAATTCAGACCTCAGGGATGATGTAGAAGACTAAGTATTTGGACAGGTGAAGGACAGGTGACTACTTGGTTGTTTGCACATTAATCTGTATACTAGACAACAATATATTACATGTACATATTCAGAACATATTCCCTTTCCATGCAGCTTCTGAGGCTAAACTCAAGGATTCGGTTATTGCCAGTTTGGAAATATTCTCTTGAAAATACAACCCTCCCCCCAGAGATAGGAAGCGTGAGGCTTAAGTGTGTCTTGAATGGGATATATCTCTCACTTAGACTTTGTGAGTGGCTCAAGAGTGGCAGATCTTAGGTCACTGCTGAAACATTTTCTTTCCTGAGAAAGGGAAAGAGCAATTTAACTAATGGATTTAATAATTACAATCATTCAGACCATTCTTCTCATTCCCGAACGTTTCAGTTAATATAGTCTTTGAAATCACACATGCTTCGCCTGTTTTATCTTGTCAGATAAAGAATCATAGAATAATAGAATGCCAGGTTGGAAGGGACCTCAACGATGTAAGTTATGTCAACAGTGCTCTGAGGTCTTTTGTAGAGAGAGAAGTGTTTTATAGCAGAAATGTAGTCCTGTAAAAAACCCACCTTCCTGTGATTACTGAGAGCTGCCCTTCAGCACATTTAGTTGGGTTGGCTCTGCCCTGCAAACTGTCCTGGAACAGCTCTGGCGGACAAGAGGATGATGCCCGTGAACCCAGCACCGGCCGTGGGCCCCAGCCCAGGTGCAGCCATGGAGGTGAAAGTGCCCTTTTACTATTTAAGTGTGTTTGGTTACGCTGAATGGTTTTACCACAGGGCTGCAAAGTTCATACTAAGAGCAGCTAATGTTACACTTGTGCTTCTGCACCATGCAAGTAGCTCAGCGTAGACATAGCTCTAGGGCTTGCCTGTGCTATAGGTAACAGGTTTTGTGAAACAAGAGGCCAAACCACCCTGTTTCCCCACTGCAGGAGCACATCTTAGGCTGGCAGCATTGCTTATATCAGCCCCAAAGCAGAGCAAACTGCAGTGGCTCTGGAGCAGCATGCCTGCAGCTGGTTTCTGATACAACATGGGTCACTGAGATGAAAGTTCATCTGAAGGCAGATTTGCAGCTCAAATCCTGCCCATCTGTAGTGAAGGTCAGTAGTAGAGAGGCAGAGACAGAGTGCAAACACTGGCAAAGGAGGAGCTGAAGCTCTGTGGTGAAGTTAGGTAAGACAAGAGCATGTAATGGCATGGGTGAATCTGTGCTAAGCCATGGAGAAAAAGTGTATTGTACCAAGGTAGGGTGACGAGCCAAGAGGTGTGACCCCTCTCCCAGCTTACAGCAGCACACAGTACCAACGGGTAACTCAGTCACAGCAGCTTTTCACCATGTACCATCCTATCCCAGGAACTCTGGCAGGATAGGACTGTTATAAAACTTAGTTTGCCTAACACAGACCTCTTTGGTAATGATGCCTTTTCTGTGGACAGCAGTTAAGACTCTGCTGGCATCACAAAATGCTGCATTTTCTAATTCTGACAATAAATCAGTGCTCTGAGACATGGAAGTTGTGAACATGTAATAAAATATAATGTAAGAGACACTGAAATTAATAGATGTGGTAAACCTCCCTGTAGCTCGTTCAGTTTCCTCTAGTCTAAAGTTTTCCTTCATATTACTGGGAGGTAGAAAAATAAATTCGTCTTCCTGAAGGAAACTGTGTCAGTTCCCTTATCTGATAACCTCTTCTTAAAATTTCCAAGTGATCCATATTGTCTTTATTTTCAAATACTTTATTCTTATTACTAGTTTAAGAAATAAAATAGAAAATCGGCTGCCCTAACTAAAGATGATGCATTGCATTACAAAGCCCTGTGATGGTCCCCTTTGCTGAAGACCCCAGAGGGAAACAGAGAGAATGTTATTTGCTAGGAACCTTTTAATGACGAAAATTGTATGGTGCATCATTGGTTTGTGTTGGCAGGAGGTGACCACTGTGTGCTTTCCAGTGACCTGTGGAGCTCACACTTCCATGCTGCACTTCCCTCCTTGATTTCTCCAGTCCCTTCAACTCTCAGTACCTGCAGAACTAAAATTCACTAGTTGCATCCTAACTTTAAAGACTGAAACTTTTTTATTTTACCCTTTGATCTCTCTGAATGCTTCGGTGACCTCCTTGGAGTGACAGAAAGACTCTCATCTACCCCTTGTGAAATCTCATTGGCTTCTCCAGAGCAAAAGCTGTGCTGTGAAAGTAAATCCAGCAGGCTTCAAAATAAATCTTTTCCCTGTTTCCCCATGAATTTGCTCAACACTGGTGATTCGACAAATGCTTTAAGCTAGTAATGCTGGCAGACGGTCCGGTTCCACCTTCTTCTTCCCTTCTGCCAACACAGGTGTTCAGGTACCTTGTGTGGCTGCATAGGGTGGCTGTGGGAAGGATGCAGTGGAACCTTAAACTGGCAGCACTAGCTCAACATGTTTGTGAGACGGTGGTATGAAACATGGGTCTTAGGCAGCTACATGAGGCTGTGGAGGGCTAAACCTTTTTCCCATCAAGTGTTTTATTTACCCAGCGATCATTGTATTAACCTCTCTTGTAGATACGTCTATCCAGAACCCACCTGGTATATATTCTAATGAAAAGCAAACATGTTCCAGAAATGTAATAGTTGTGGCTCTACAAAAAACTTTTGGGTTCTGATGGTTTCCCCTTTTATGTGCTAATTAAAATGGGTTTGTTCATTATCTGTCTTCTTACATTTTGGAATTTAAATCCTGCTTTCATGTTTAAATGAAGACCCAAAAATGGAAAAGGGGAAACTGAGTCTATCTCCCAGGGCGATCCTCTGTGCTGACTTTAATTGCAGAATGACAACTACAGTGTTTGCTAAAAACAAAACAAAAACTTTGTCTAGTGACCATTAAAGTTATTAGGGCAACTCTTGCTGCCCGTGAACCAGAGAAGCACAGGATTAAAAAACAAAAGGTGTCCTTGGCCAAATTTTCCCCAGGTGGGACTTCACCTTCAGAGCTGTGACTTTGTCCTCTCCATGCTGGGATGGGGGATGTAGCTGTGGCTGGCAGAGCAGAAGGGTGATCCACCTTTGCAAAGATGTTTACTGGGAATCCTCTGTGATATGGTAAGGCAAATGTCAAAGTATTGCCATAGGTTACGCATAGAAAGGGCTTTGTTGTTAGAGAGCTTGGAAAGCTGTTTTCTCCAGGTGTCTACCTGGATGCCTGAATACCTGTAAAAGTTTCTTGAGACTAATTATATGTGCATTTGTTGTACATTATTGATCCACAAAAAAACAAGAGTGTTGTGGTACAGACTGTATGTTCTCTGAAGGATCTCCCCATTTTTTTGCCCCCAGTAACTTATGAAAGTCAGGAAATGACAAATCATGCTGTATTAACTCACATTGTGTAAGAACAGGTGTAAAATAACATGTTATTCATTTAAATAAAGCAGTGTTGTCTCTTTAAACATTCAAATAGGCAATAAAATGGTTCTACAAACACGTGGGAACCTGTTCCACCAAAGACAAAGTGTTTTTTTAAAAAAAGAAGGAAAAGAAAGAATAGAGAAATAAAAGGTTACCTGTTACATTATGCGATCCTAATTTTTGTGGCTGTATTGTGGCTGAGGACTAGCTTATGTGTGAAAATACTGATAAACTGTAAAGGCTTTCTGAGATCGAGATGGGAGACCTTGCAAGTCACTCTTAAATTCATGTGTCCCCGTGGTGAAATATTTTACTTGGCATATTCCCTTCTCATTCCACTACAGTCTCTCAGTTTTTGAAGACCAAATACAACCACAAACGCCAACCCATAGCTCACTCCTTACTCTCCCTTCTCCTTCCACTTGCTCATGTGTCTGTGCTCTCACATGATGCCAAGCTGCCACACTGAAATACCACCTGAAAGCCAATTTCCTGCTATAATAAACAAAATACTCTCATACAGAGTGATCAGCCTCTGGGTCTCCCAAAGCTTTTGGGTCTGAACTTTGTGAAAATCTCAGAGAGCAGAACCAATGCTTTACTAGTCCTTCCCACCACTTGAAGAAGCCCAGTGCATGCAGACAACAGAGGCCAGATTGTATGACTGCTTATAGACGAAAGCCAGTCTCGGGGAATAACAACATCTCTTTGAAAGCCTTTTCTGTGCAGAGAGCAGGTTCCAATTTGGCATTAGCACATTTCAGCGAATCTCTTTTCTTCCTTCAAATGTCCAGCATTTTTCATCACCCCATTCAGAAGAATTATTTAGGAAAGACATTCCATGTGTAATCCATTACAGGAAAGAATAAAAGCAAATGGAAGGTCTATGGGGACCACAGACATGGGCTGGTCTGGATAGACTCTTCACCGTGGTCTTTCACATCTCTTAGATTTTGGACCCTCCTTAGAAGAAGAAGAAGCAACCAAATATTTACAGTGGTATTCTAACAGAAGGTGGCACTTCATTATTGTAGTCAGGCTGTACATTAGGAGAGAAAATGTGTTTATGTCTTTACCACCAGCACAGTGGATGCTGTATAAGGAAAGGAGCATGTGTGCATGCACAGAATCCACCCTACCTGCTGCTTGGATGGCTCTGCCCTTAACATTTTTCCGCCCTACCTTAGGTGTATCCCTATCATGACGCCAGAGTTGTCATCAATAGGCATATAAAAGAAGTCATATAATCATTATGAGCGTAATGTGCTTGAAGGCAAAGCGAAGCAGGTGCCTATCAACGAGGGAAATCTGGGGGACTTACTTGCAAAAGTCTGCTCAGATTTCTTCAGTTCCATATAAAAGCACAGCCTGCTGGACAAATTTATAGACTTTCAAATTCTGCCATTTGGGATGCTAATACTTCAGAATACCTTGCATCTGCTTGACTTTGCAGATGTTTATTGCTCTAAACAAGAATGGGAGCATAACATGGAAATTAACAAGCTGGAGCAAAAAGTGAAAGTATAAGATGGAAGTCAAGAGTTCAAACAGCCTCCCTACATAATCTTAATTGACATGGTACATTGAAAAGCCTTCTAAAAATTAGCACATTGACTCACTAGCACTGGTACTTTTTAAAATAGTTTGTGCATTCAAATTCATGGGTGATTGCAGCTGATACAACTCACTTTATGATGCCTATGGTTAAAAAAAATAGTTTGTTCTCCAACAGAAAAATGCAAAGTAAAGAATACTGACTTTAAAAAAACAGTTATTCTGGTGGTGGAGATTTTGGTGAGTTTATACCAGCTGAATGTTTTATACTCACTTCTCTATATAGGTCAGAGGGATTGAGGCATGGATCTGATTTTCACAGAATCTCCTGGATTTTATTTCCAGATTAGAGACTAACTCCTTTCATAGTCTTGGGCAAACCACTTAATTTCCATGTTGTAGTTTCCCTGCCTGCAGAGCTGTACTTGCTTCTCTGAACTTCTTGTAGAGAATGAGTTAACATTTGCAGAGAGGAATTCTGAAGATGAAAGAAAAACTGGTACAGTAGACTTGGGCTGTAAGCATTTTGGGACCAGGATCTGGACTGCAGGTGTGTTTGTACAGTGCCTAACACACCATGGCTACAGTATTGTGGATAACCAAGCGTAAAAGGCCAGAACAGAGTGATTGCAATCTTACTTTGGGTTTGCAGTATGAGTAGAAAGGCTATGCTTCCTGTTCACTGACAGAAACAACCACAATGATGCTTCTTTTGCCAGTCTTTGCCATCCTCCACATTTCCCTCTCCAACCTGGAGCCTTCCAATTTTAGAATTCCGCACCTGCTGTTTCCCCTAGTCCTCTTCTCTATTGACCTGTCTTTGCCTCTACATTACAAAGATATTTCTAAGTTTTATTTGCCCAGATTAAACTACTCAGAAGGCAAGAACAAATGATTATGTAGGACCATCTGATGCAAACTGACAGTGCTTCCTCTGCGGAACCCATCCCTATGCTTGGTTTGTCACTGAGAAGTTAAGACAATTCTTCCACACTACGATGCCCTGAGGTTGCTGCCTGTGTGCTGCTCGGCTGGAAATTTGGACCAAGCTTTAATTTTTTTGGGGGGGAAAAAAAAGAGAAAGAAGATAGGAATGGCTATGTTAGTGAAAAAAAAAAAAACAAAACACCTGGGAAAAGACCAAAAGCTGTAGCTGTTTTGCTTCTGCAATATGCTGTTTGCTTTTCACCTTCTCTGAGCAGTGTCCTTTCCCAGAAATTAGTCGTCCCCCAAGGCATGCCCTGCTCCCTCTTCTCCTGCTGGCTGGTTGCGCACACTGCTTGCTGACTGGGCAAATTCATCATGCAAAGAGTGTTTTGGTGCAGTTCCTCCTCTTGGCTGCTCGAGAAGGTGTGTTGTTTGCTTTGCCTAAGTGCTCCCGGGGCCTAATGCTCCGTTGTTATGTACAGACCATTTCTGCTGTCATGAATCATGTTTTACCACCCCTGTGCTTTTACTTTTACACCAGACTTTTTTTTTTCTTGTTTTCTTTCAAGCAAACACGTTGTGAGTTTCCGTCTTTGCTGCTGAAAATGCACAACCCAGTTAAGTGGCACAGGCTGAGTTGTTCCTACCATCTCACTACTAACAGTGAGAGATGTACTGGTCACTGAGATCAGTAAACCTACCTGTCACTCCAGGAGATGCAGGTCTTCTTTTTTGTTACAGCCAAAGATAAATTGATTCAGCACAGCCTGAAATAATTTTGCCAGACATGTATAGAGGAAAAAAAAGTATTTCACTGGAAAAAAACACATGCCATGAAGTAAAATATGCCCTTTTCTTATCTTATCTGTTGTGAGTAACTCAAGCTATTTGCTCAACGCCTTGTGCTAGGAGGGAGTTGTTTGTACATGTTTCACTCCCTTTTTTCCATGTTTTGAATTTTGAATGAAATCTTTCTCGTCAAATTCCTCCTCCCCTTGAAAAAGTATGGTTTCTCTTCCCTAAGCCTCCCTGAAGTTTGGACACAGCTCTCCCTCCAAAAATCCCTTCATTGCAGATGATTTTCTATTAATCTTCAAACCACTTTGGAGAGCTCTCTGCATCTGGCAATGCTAACATCCCTTCTCCCTCCTGTCCCACCCACTTAGCCTCAGCCTAAGAGCCCTTAACAAATGACTCCCAAGGAATTTAAATGGCTAACGCACGCTGGCCAATAAACAGATGCATAAACTGTATAACCAGGTTACTCAGCTCCTGCCATTAGGAAGAAAGGTTGATCAGGCAAAGGCGTGAGTCCTCTTAACCTGTCGCACTTCGATCACAGGACGGGAGAGGTAAGGGATATCTTGCTTGCCCTGTAGGGCTTTTTATCTGATTTTCCCTTATCAAGGAGTTGGGACTAAAAGTATGTCATTGTCAAGGCATCAGGTTTGGGGTTTGCCTTCCTTTAGAGGGTCCTAAAGGGTTGTTTGAAAAGGAAGGAACTACTTCTAAGCTTGAACTATGAGCTCGATATGAATATCTAGGAGAATTTTTGTAGCAAATAGAAAAGAGGATGTCAGAACAGTGAAAATTAAACCACCGACACTTTAGGCAGAAGAAAACAAATAAAATCATGTCTCAGAGATAACTTTTTGTCTTAAATTAACGAAGTGAAAGGTAGCCATTTACAACCACCTGGCGTCGTGTTTTCAATCGGTCTGTCTCTGCCATTATCTGCCTTTGCTGACTGGTATTTTGTTCCGCTTTTTCAAGACACTAACATAAAAATCAAGCTTTAAAAGTTGATTGTCACCTTTGGATACAGAATTTGAGGCTTGTAGATTGAAGGTGACCAGAGATGTTGAGCAAGCAGGGTATATATGCTAGTATTATTAACACAAATGAATCTCTATAACTCATACTGCATAGTGAAAATTTTATAGCATTTTAAGAAAATGAAGTTCTGACATTTTTCAATACATATTCTACTTAAGCTGCATATGAAATGTTTAAGACCTGTATGTGACATAGGACATACAATGTTAATTTGTTTACCTTCATTTATTTATTCATTTATTGCTTTATTGCGGTCAACGCTGATAACTATAGTGAATTTTGAACTTATATCTGGAGAAAAATCTAAAACCTATTTTAAAAAAAAGAAAAAGGAATGTAGTTTTTGTGAGTAAGCTTTGATTAAAACCAATGATAAAATTGTCCATTCACATGTGAATGAAATGCAGCTGTTGCAATTAACAGTGTCCTGTCCTGAGCTAGATGGCATTGAAGTTGTTCTTCAAAAAGCATGTGTAAAGTCCTCCTTCACCCTTTGCACACTCAAGCTTGCCATGGAAGACAGCCAGGGCTCAGAGTGTGCAAAGGATGCCGCAGCAAAATGTTACTGCCACCCCTTGCAGTGGTCTGTGGCCTGACAGGCTGTGCTGCAGGAAGGGCATAATTTTCAATTGTATTCTCGCAGCTGATCTCTGAAGGCCTTCCCACCCAACACAGTCCACGGTGCTGCATGTTGGTGTTAGCTGATGATGTTGCACCAAAGACCTTGCCAGTGTCTAAGAGAGTTGAAAGACCTTTTTAATTAAATTATCACAGTTAATCTAACAAACTTGCAAAACATGTCCTTTTTTCTCGGTAAGACAAAGCCACGTGACTATCAAGAGCTTGTTGTAATGTTGTTGGTTTGATTATTTTTCCATGGGTTTCTTATAGAGTTCTGCACTGTATAGCTGAGATTAGATAATGTACTGTCTAAAATTAAATAAAGTTAACCAAGAGGGAGCCAGTTTGGTACTCCTTTAAATAATTTCTATTCAATTCTGCATTTCAGCTCCATTCTTTGCTGAAGAAATTCTATTGAATCAAACATTGCTTGTCTTCTTTCTTCAGCTTTTAATTTAAAAAAAAATAATTGCAGTTGAGTTCAGTGGAAGGTGAATTTTGAATGACGCCTGTCTCAAATCACACCCATTTACTGAAGCACACAGAAATTTCATTTCCAAACCCTAGATATTTCCAACTGAACTGTAATTTCAGTCATTTTAAATTGTCTTAAATTAACCCAGCACAGGAATGGTGCCTCCTGAAAGAGTCCTTGCCTTGGTTAAACATTTTTTTTTATTTATAATATTAACCCTGGCCACAGTTACCGAGTCCTGGAAATCTCTTCCTTGTACTTGTAAACCTTGTTTCTCAATTTCAATTTGAGGTTCAAAGGTTTGTACAAACTTCTTAGATCAGAGGTCAGGTACAAATTGCTGCACTTTGCAGCTCCTTTCTGCCAATATGACAGAATTTCGCAGTGAAGTTGATTGCCTTCCATCCCCCTCTCCTCCACGCACAGGCAATGCTAGGCAGTTAAAAGCGTGATATGTACAAGTCAGCCATTGGTACCTCAGTTTAATAAATAACTAACTGGGTTTCAGTGGTACAAGGTGCATATTATAAAAGGGGTCAAGTGTCAGTGCACAAAGGGGAAAAAAAAAACCACCCAGCCACAGATTATGCCAAATGCTTTGAGTTTAATGTACTTTCAGCAGTGAACATTCACATCCCAACTGCAGTTTATTTTATGCTGATTTTCATTTCTGTGACCTGAGGGGGAGGGAACACGTTGATCCACTCTGAATTTTCCCTGAAATCTCTGCCTCCTGCTGAAAGCAGGGTTGCAGGTTGGCCCCTTCCCCCCCGCCCCCATTATTCACATGGTGAACACAAAGCTGAGAATGTTGCAATAAAGCAGCACATGAGATTAAGGTGAACTAAAAAAGTCTGAAGCTATTTTTATTGTTATAAAATTGAGTGAGTAGACTTTGTATGAACAAGCAGGGTGTGTTATGTTTCACACTGGGCTCTCCAGAAGAGTTAGTTGAAAAAGTTAGATCAGAAAGGCTGGAAAGGGAACTGTAGTTTATGAACTTTCCTAGATACGCTTCATTGCACTGAAGCATGGAACATGTTACTGTAATGTTTACATAGACAGCGAGTGTTCTGCATTATTTTGACAAAGAAACATCACAAGTACGTGCATGCATATCCCTACTCCAGAGTTCAGCAAAGCCTTCCACAGACATTTTCAGTGATCAGGTTAAACCCCTGTGTTCATAAACAAGATTTAACTTTGAAGAGGCAAGAAGTGAAATAGGTGAATATCTTATCTCTCCTGTGTAATAATTAACATATGAGTCTAGTTGTGGTTTTGTTTTTCAGTTGCAGAAGATAAATTTTCCTGTTTTCTTATGGCAAAACTTGTGAGCTCCCAGTCCACATTGAATGAAAGGCTTCTTCCTTTCCTAGAAAGAATGCTTTTTAAAGCAGGTATTTATCCATACTAGCATCTCTGCAGAGAACACTATTTAATTGCATTTGTGGTATACAGATGCCACAAAAAGTTTCCCATCAAGAACAGCTCATCCAGAATAGGGAAGACTTGTTACATACCAAGTGTCTACATTGTACATGTCACACATTTTTCTGTCTGACCATGGTAATACTAGACCGTTGACTGGAATGAAACATGGGAATTCAGGGAGAAGGGAAGTGTTATGTTGTTTCCTGATTTGCAAAGCTGATAAGGACAATTACACAACCCATCTCTCATCTTCTCAGCTTTCCTCAACATGTGGCTCCAGTATCTTGCATGATAATAACCAGCCTCAGCCAGCAACCTGTCCTATTGAAATATAGCTGAGAGTTATAGAATTATTTTGAATTGGACCGTGTAAAAGATAAGAGTTGGGGCAAACAGTACAAAACACAGATTACACAACTTGTTGGGACAAAGTTCTGAATGACTTGCAGCGAAGTGTATTATAAAATAAGGGAGGAGATTGGGTTTCATTTACCCAGACTTCCTTTAGAAGTGGTTTAAGCCAAGATGGCTGGTTTGGCACTGCAGTAGCATAAAAACATTCAAGAAACACACATTGCATTGACAGAATTCACATTGTGGGAAAAATAACAACCATGTTAGGTGTTGGTGGTGCCTTGGCACATCAATTATTACTTTTTCACCAGCTTTGCTTCATTCTTAACATGGGAAAACCATAGATGCATGAACAGAATTTTCACTTGTGATCATTCAAAAAGCAATCACAAGAAGCAGAAAGTTTTCTCACTTTATAATTTGAGATATCATCATTGATATCTCATTGAATTCTATTTTTGCAGTTTCTAGGCCAGAAGGTCAGGTTGTTGAGGGACCTCCATCCTGGGAATGTTCTCTGCTGGGCACTGATTGCACCATGAATAATGCAAGCAGAACCTTTGACCACCTTTGCAGGATCACATTTTAAATTAAATATGCCTTAGAAGGATGCAGAGAGTGTGGATAACAGAGCAGGTAGGAAGTTTGCACAATACAAGGTGACTTTATTTTTCAGGGAAATTGCAGTTTCAGCTCAGTTTTTTAAAATTGTAAATATAAGTGCTGTGAGGTAAGATTAATACGACCAAGGGAACTGGTATAATAAAGCTAAGAGTTAGATCTGCAGTTGTTATTGTTCTTAATGATAGTGTTCCACCTTCAAAACCTTGCCTGAAATTCTAGCCAGTGGACTGTACAAATTCATTGTTCAATTATCTGATTAGCATTCAAGTTTTAACCCGGGAAATTCCAGAATGTTGATTTACAGATTAATTTCATGTGGTTTCCTCCTAGAAAGAAGCAAGAAGTAGAAGAACAGCTTTACAGTAATTTTGTTACATTTTTTTAAGCCAATGCATTGCTTTTGATTGGTGCCTGGAGGTTAACTGGTTTCTGCAAGACTTTTAAGGCAGGATTCTGAGTAGTGTTCATCACTGTCTTAAGTACATCCCTATAGAAGCCATCAGAGTCCTAAAACTGATGTCAAGGATGCTGAGTACTGTTGGAAATAGCATGCTTAGGTTTTGGTTTCTTTATGTTCCTTCTTTGAAGAGAACACAATCAAAAGAAGCATCCAATAGGTTGTGGTACGTTTTAAATGGAACCAAAGATCTTTAGCATGCTTAGACCACTTAGTATGGACTTAGAGAAACTGAGAATTGTGCACAGGCCTCCTCTGCAGTACCTCCACCCTGAAAACTGCTTTTCGGGCCCGGAATATTAACTTGCCCCATACTAGTGAAACATGACTCATTGATCAGAATAAAATAAAAGCTAACCTTGGGCTTGAAGTATGAACTCTTCCACTCAAATCAGTGGCCAGACCTCAGATGCCAGGCCCTAGGTTAGGATGCTGAGTGTCACTGTTAGTAGAAGTGGGATTTTCAGCATCTAGTCTGGAGATACTTTACACTGTTTCTTTCTACATTTAAATATAGTGCTTCTAGTGGTTAGAGAATCACTGCTGTACATGTTCACGCCTGAACATACATAGGAAATTACATGGTCCAGGAAGTGCTGCTGCATATGCATCTCCTTGCATCTCATACATCACCTGAGCCAAAAGGTTTCTCCCTGGTCACCCTAGCTGGAGGTGGACAAGTTTGATTGTCTTTATTAAGGTACACACGTGACGTTGAGAATATGTAGGCGTTTAGTTGTGCTGGCTCCAGGATAACTTGCACAGCAGACAGACACGTCACTGTCGGTAACTAGTGCATGAAATTACTCTTCCAAGCTGCTCATCACAAGCTATCCAAACCTCTTGTCACCCAATGCTGAGGCCTGCTGACACAGGTCTCCACAGTTTTGCCAAAATGGTCCAGATTAAGGAATCCACCTTTTCAAAGAATTTATCATAGAATCATACACTCATAGAACAACCAGGTTGGAACAGACCCATTGGATCATCGAGTCCAACCATTCCTATCAAACACTAAACCATGTCCCTAAGGACCTCATCTACCTGTGCCTTAAACACCTCCAGGGAAGGTGAATCAACCACCTCCCTGGGCAGCCTATTCCAATGCCCAATGACCCTCTGTGTGAAAAACTTCCTCCTAATCTCTAATCCAAATCTCCCCTGGCGGAGCTTGAGGCTATTCCCTCTTGTCCTGTCCCCTGTCACTTGGGAGAAGAGGCCAGCTCCCTCCTCTCTACAACCTCCTTTCAGGTACTTGTAGAGAGTAATGAGGTCTCCTCTCAGCCTCCTCTTCTCCAGGCTAAACAACCCCAGCTCTCTCAGCCGCTCCTCATAAGGCCTGTTCTCCAGCCCCTTCACCAGCTTCGTCGCTCTTCTCTGGACTTGCTCCAGAGCCTCAACATCCTTCTTGTGGTGAGGGGCCCAGAACTGGACACAGTATTCAAGGAGCGGCCTCACCAGTGCCGCTAATTTAACCTAACTTGGGACAACTTCTTCACATAGTTCACCTGCAGGTAAAGCTAAAGCCTGACACTGTAGACATTCTCATGACCTGTTGGTCTTAAGCACGGCTTCTTTTGTTATAAGTCTACAGACATCATCCAACCCTATATCCTATCTATCCTGCACGTGAGACTTTCAGAAAGAGTCCCTAGCCAAAAAAACACATTCAAATGCTGTATTCAGTCTTGCACTAACCCACCATAAGATTCAACTTCATTTGCATCAACAGCGATAGCAGATAGAGAACCAAGATATGGTCCGACTCCTACTGAAACTTGTACCAAGGGCCAACCTTTGACACTTGAACTATAAATTCTTCTCCCAAGTGACAGGGGACAGGACGAGAGGGAATGGCCTCAAGCTCCGCCAGGGGAGATTTAGGCTGGAGATTAGGAGGAGGTTTTTCACAGAAAGGGTCATTGGGCATTGGAATAGGCTGCCCAGGGAGGTGGTTGATTCACCTTCCCTGGAGGTGTTTAAGGCACGGGTGGATAAGGTCTTGAGGGACTTGGTTTAGTGTTAGATAGGAATGGTTGGACTAGAAGATCCGATGGGTCCCTTCCAACCTGGTTGTTCTGTGATTCTGTGATTCTGTAAAATTAATTTGGAGTCAGGCAAAGTCTTTGCACAGATTTTTCACTGAAGATCAGACCCTTTTTTTCACCACACCTGCTGCCTGCCTGTCCTCTGCACTCTGCATGGAGAGAAGCCAAGGACACTGCTTCCAGCAGGATGTCTCCTAAGCTAATTGCAAACACAGAGCAAAGCCTTCTGCCAGGAAGCACATGAAACGGCAGAGAGTGTTTGCAGGCTCAATGGCTACATTAGGCACATTCATAAAAGAAGTGGGGCTTTCTGTTCCACCATCAGTTTGGGAAGGAAAGCCTTGCGTGCAGCTCCCAGCCATGGTTGTGGCTGCAGGACTGCTAGGCTGGGCCCGGCAGCTGGGCACAGCTCAGCTTAAGTAAACAGCCCCAAAGACACTGGCTTTGGTCAGCTCATTTATGCAAATATATCACAACAAAGGAGTGACAGTCTTGCCAAGAAAAAGAAAACTGATGTATAATGATACTGTAGTTATCTTTAAAGTGGGAGGTAACTTGAACGTTACACTTGAAGCAATGCTCAAGTCACTACCTTATTTCAAATTAACGTGGCCCCTGCATCTGTTCAGCCAATGAACCTTCAAACAGGCAAACTGGGGTTTTGGCTAGATCATTTCTGTGGGTATCTGCTGTTCATGATAAAGTCATACAGTTGTTAGTAGTAAGCTGCTGCCAGTTTTACATGCATTTTTTGTATCTAAGGTTGCCATGAGAAAAGAGTCAGCTTTTAAATATAAAGAGTTTTAATGGCAGCCATGCTTCAAGAGCTGATGTTCAACATCAGCAGCAGGATTATCATTTGTCCTTATTATTTCAACTATAAAACTAGGAAGGTCACATTTAAACCAGTGGTTGCAATTTCCCTTTGTCAACAGTGTGTATTTAGCTAAAATTTCAGTGACCAACCTTCCCTATGCAACAGCTGTGGCTTAAAATGCAAAACTGTGGCAATTTCTTGAAGCAAGCAGGCAGCCATGTGGTGTCCATGAGGATGCACCAGCTCTGCTCAGCAGGAGATTGTACAGTCCAGGCTTTGCAGCTAGGGCACAGGTGTCCCCATCCCCTCCTCCCTCCAGTTATCCCAGAGCCAGCAGGTCTCCCTGGGCTCTCCTGCTGCCTGCACAGTGCCAGTACTATGCCCCATCCTATGTCACGGCCGTGTCACCTGCAGAGGCCACTAAGTCTAGGTAACACAAAACACAAACACAAAGTAACCCATTTTATAGGAGCACGTGAGTGGAATGGACACGTGGCTGCTGCCACAAGGACACCAGCTGTGTCCCTGTGTTTGTAAACGCCTGTTTTACCACAGCAGGATCCACAGGGAAGCAGGTGGCTGCATAACTTTACAGGACACTGTCTAGTGCTGGAGAAGCCTAGGGATAACATGCTGTAATGGACTGTGGGCATTTCTTTCTTGCCAGCACCCCAAGCTGCCTTTGCCCTGGCAACAAGGGACATCAAGCATTTGACCCCACGTTGTCGTTAATCAAGGTGTGATATTTCTATTTAATAAAAGATCTGCCGTAGTTAATCAGTCTGCTTACAGTATGTTTTAGGTCAGTCACTGCCAACACAGTAAGCTTTCCATTTAATATTCTGAGCTGCTATGCAGAAAAAAGATAGTTTACAAAGAAGGCAATCCATGTATAGGGCAAGAACTATTTACAACTGCCCACTTGGCAACAGGGAAGGTGTTTCGTAAGCAAGGGGAAGTGAAATTTGAATAGATTCAGTGAAACATGTACATCTGAGAGTTTACCTGCATGAGGGAGAGTCCTTAAAGCAAAGACACAGAACTGAAGGGCTAACAAGCCTGGCTTCTACTGGGCTGGCAGTCATTAGCTTCTGTCTAATGTGGCTTTGAAAAATCAAGCAGGCATTACCTTATTCTGAAAAGAAGCCAGTCTTATTACATTGCTGATAATTAGTCATTCAAAACTCAGTTTTCTCCAAAGCACAACCTTTCTCATTAGGAATTAACATATCACTCTCTCTTTCTTTTATGAATCTTTGTCATCACGATCAGGTAGATGTATTGGGATCATCTTGTTAAGTCCACTAAGCCCACAGTATTAGCTCACACCCACACATGGTAGCAAGTTTTCACAACCAGTTTACTGTTGGCTAAAATAAAAACGCACAATAGGATAAAACATTTTAGAAACAGGTAATTTTGAAAACACTTTTCTTGATAGGGATTGATTTTTGACATTAGTAGGTTAGGTTGTGCTGGAGGCCCATTTTGTACAGCAGTAACAACAGGAGGAGGGAGGTCTTAGACCAGTCATAACTAAAACTTTTTTTTTTTCCTCATCAAGGTAGATGATATCTGAACTTGGCAAAGGTGTTGATTGTGTTATGTGGCAATGAATGTTAAGTGTGTATTTAGCTGCATCAAGTATAGGTTCTATAATTTTCTTAGGTAGTGTATACTTATGAAGTCTGGTTCAATGGGGCTGCACAGAAAAATATAAACATATCATGAATCTTGATTCCTAAGAAATCACATAGGGTTAAAATACATCTTAGGTTCACAAAGAATTTTTATTTTTCAACATATACAGCAGTGTTTTCAGCAAAAAATGTCTATTAGCACTTAGCAGCAGCTTCAAGTGCAACTTCCAATCCTAGAAATCATCCTGGCGCAATGCAAAGTGCTGGAGAACATGACAGTTCCTGGACAGCCACTGAATTACCAGCTGGTTTCTGGTAGGCAGGGGAGGCTTTGTTCCATCGCTACTCTCTCCATAGTTCTGGTGCCCATCTGTAGCTTTCTAAACTATAGCCCCAGCAACTGAGCCTTGCAGATAACAGAATACAGACACCCTTTTTTTTTGTAAGTTGACACAAAACTGATGGTAATGACTCATTTCTAAGCTTACCTAAACCTGAGATGATAAGCAATTCACTTGCCAACAGGTGGCCCATGTAAGGGTAGTGATTATTCCCCGGTAAAGTTTAATAAGTTTGCTTTCATTCGGGGAAAGGTGAAGTCACATTTCTAAGTCAAGGGAAAGAAGAAAATGTTTTTCTCTGCCTTAATTTTTTTAATTATGTGAAACAATTCCAAGGAGTAAAATGAAAATGTCTGACTGTGACACATTAAAAAGGGGGAACATTGAAATCTGAGAGAAAGGTGTCTCAACAACATTTTAAAGCAAGAAGCTATCAAAACTTGGCTTCAAACAAGACTTGGCTTCAAAGAAGTTGTGTTTTCTAAAGTGTTGCTTGGTCATCAGCATCACTGTTAGTGCCCTCCATCTTCTCTGCTTCCCTCTCTATTTTCCATATTGTTAAACGAAAGTGGCTCGGAAGTGTTTACATGTAACACCCATGGCCCAAACACATCTGCAGGATCAGGCTCTGTCACAGGCCAAGGATCAGAGGTCTGTTTTCCCAATCCCAAATGCATTTAGGAGGTGAACCGGGCACAGTGTGTTTGCCCTGGGTGGTGCAGAGGCACCTCTGGATACAGACCAGTACAATTCTGAATAGCTGCAGAGCTCCACTGAAAAAAAATCTGATGTGCTAAGGTCACTAGGATTTTAATGGGTTTTGTGGACCATATAAATAGGACTTTGATGCCTGAATTTTGCACTCACATTTCTGTGGACTTGGACCAGCTGTACTAGCGAAAGACTTGCCTGCATAGTAACCAATGCAGCGAAAAGGGCCAAATTGTTTTAAGGAAGGATAAGTATCAGAGCCATTGTGGGACAGAGAGAAACTTGTGTCCCACTGAATAACACAGCTATGTAGAATAAATAAATATGGCTGAAGCTGTGTCCTTTTTTTTTTGAAAATAAGCCTGACAGACCCAAATTGAGAGTATTTCTTACGGTTGTTTGCAGAGTTTCCTACAAGGGCTAGTGTTTTTTCTTTTTATAATTCCACCCACAAACTGGTCATGAATGTAAATCATGGCAAAAAGATTGGTGGATGATGCAAAGACTGATGGGGTTGTAAAAAACTACAGGCAGTTAATGGTGCAATACTTGGTTGACGGGATCTTCTCTAAAGCTTGTCAGATCATTCTTTGAATAGGAGAACAAGAATTGGTCTTCCAGTGCTGAAGTGGATTTGTTATTTCCTATTCAAATCTTATTGTGAAGGCTTAGAGCAGCAAGGGGTTGTTATCAAATGGGAACTATGCCTGGCACTTCTCATGCATTAGCCATCTTCCACTGTGAAGTATGGCACCTGACACTTGGGTTAAAAGAGCGTGATTCTGGTGGTAGCTAAATGCTTCTAATGAGCGTCTTCCTTCCTTTGCCCAGGACTTATCAAGCTGTGAATGAGTTTGTCACCATGACCGCTGAGGACTCCACTGCAAGGATGAATGATTCCTCCAATGTGACTACCACAAAAGTGCCTGAAGGCGTTGCCGGAGCACCCAATGAGGCAGCGCTGCTGGCCCTCATGGAGCGCACTGGATACAACATGATCCAGGAGAACGGCCAACGCAAGTATGGTGGCCCTCCACCTGGCTGGGAGGGCCTGCACCCTCCTCGTGGCTGTGAAGTCTTTGTAGGTAAAATCCCTCGCGATGTCTATGAAGACGAGCTTGTCCCTGTGTTCGAGTCAGTTGGCCGCATCTATGAAATGCGTCTGATGATGGACTTTGATGGGAAAAATCGCGGCTATGCATTTGTGATGTACACGCAGAAGCATGAGGCAAAGCGTGCTGTCAGGGAGCTGAACAACTATGAAATCCGACCTGGCAGGCTGCTGGGTGTATGCTGCAGCGTGGATAACTGTCGACTCTTCATTGGAGGCATTCCCAAGATGAAGAAAAGAGAGGAGATCCTGGAAGAGATTGCCAAGGTGACAGAAGGTGTGCTAGATGTCATTGTGTATGCCAGCGCTGCTGACAAGATGAAGAACAGAGGCTTTGCCTTCGTGGAGTATGAGAGTCATCGAGCAGCAGCAATGGCCAGGAGGAAACTCATGCCGGGAAGGATCCAGCTGTGGGGACATCAAATTGCTGTTGACTGGGCAGAACCAGAGATAGATGTGGATGAAGATGTCATGGAGACTGTTAAAATCCTCTATGTGAGGAACTTAATGATTGAGACCACAGAAGACACCATTAAAAAGGTCTTTGGGCAATTTAACCCTGGCTGTGTAGAGCGGGTGAAAAAAATACGTGATTATGCCTTTGTGCACTTTACAAACAGGGAAGATGCCATTCACGCCATGAACAACCTTAATGGTGTTGAACTGGAAGGCTCATGCCTGGAGGTTACTTTAGCCAAGCCTGTAGACAAGGAGCAATACACTCGCTACCAGAAAGCAGCAAAAGGAGGGGCTGCAGCAACGCCCGAAGTAACTCAACAGCCTAATTATGTTTACTCTTGTGATCCATACACACTAGCTTATTATGGATATCCATACAATGCCTTGATTGGGCCCAACAGAGATTACTTTGTGAAAGGTTAGTATGCACAATTAGGGGATGTGATGGGCAGGTTTGGTTTCAGGCAGGTGCAATCCCAGGTGGGCCTGAGCCAAAGGCCAACTGATGCTTCACACTTTTTTCTTAGACACTATTTTATAGGGGTTTTTTTCATATTTATGTTCAGTCTCATCTAAATTTACAACTATGCAGAGTGTATTTATCTATAAGTAATAGCTAATGTACAGGCTTGTATGAGGGAGGCATCAGAATAAGATGAGTTAAGAGAATAAGAGAGTTAAGAGAATAAGATAAGTTAAGAATAAGATAAGTTAAGAATAAGCTAATGGACCAAACTTGGGATGGGAAAGAGAAGGATCTGTTTTTTATGAGTGCTGTACTGAGAAAGTCCAACTAGTCCAGCTTCTGGTGCCTCTTTCAAAAATGCTGGATGCTAAGTATTAGAGATTGTGACAGAGTGCTCCCTTCACCTTCTCCTGGAGGTGTGGGTATGGTGACCTTGTCATCCAAAGGAAGGGATGCTAGTGAAAGCCTCAGCTGGGAGCTCTACAGGTGTCATTTGCCCTCTGCATTAAAATGACAGTAGTGCTGTGTTCTTACAAAATCATTTAAGAACTATGAGCAGAAGCAGTCACGTGTGTGCAAAGTAGTTCTTTTATTATGTATACTTTAATTAGTTATCGGTTACAGTCATTAAAAATTAACCAAAAATCAGTTATTCATAATAAAAAACCTGGCAGCTATAACTGGTATTATAATTACAATCATCATGTAGTTACATATATTACAGTTTCCTGAAATGTAATATGTATTTCCATATGTCAGTCTAGCATGAATGTGTTCTTAAAGCACCCATACAAGTCGAGAAATACTTCTAACTCTAGCTGATAAAGAATTTCCTCTACTTCCCAATTTCCAGACTCGTACTTGCAGTGAACTACAAAGGAGACAACTGACAGTCTAAATATTCAATCAGGCTATCACAGAGGGCATTAGTAACGTAGTATCTGGAGAACTGTTATAGTGTGTGTGTAGTTGCTAAGAAAAACGAAGGCAATATTTTGGAATGGAAGCAATACTGACATTACTAATAAAATATCAGAGAAAACAAAATACACTAGTAAAAATACAAGCAACAGCAGGACAAAGTTGATTAAAGGCCAGATACAACTTCAGGACATCTCTGCAGTCCAATCATGGCAGCTGAGAACCTGGGTCTCCTCTAGAGGACAGCTGAGAGTAAAAGCTGTTTTTTCCTGTATAGAAATCCTCCTGGGGGAGCCCTTCTTTCTCTGCTGAGTGCATTATACCGATAATACTGGGCACAAGAGTTGCATCACTATTAATAAGCAGTTAATGTATGGTCAGAAACATCAAGGCTACATTGTGTAGTCTTAATGGGTGCTTCTAAGGCCAAACTCTTCTGTTTTCCTAAGCAAGGTCACTGAGACTTACATCAAACCAACTTCAGCAGCCTCATTTCTAAGCACATGCCTTCCCATCTCAGCCTGGGCTATCGCTCGCCGTTATTTACCATCATCTTCTATGTTGTTATCATAAGCAGGCAGCATACGAGGCAGAGGGCGAGGTGCAGCTGGCAACAGAGCCCCAGGCCCCAGGGGCTCCTACCTGGGGGGATACTCCGCAGGCCGTGGCATCTACAGCAGGTACCATGAAGGCAAAGGAAAACAGCAGGAGAAAGGCTACGAGCTGGTACCCAACTTGGAGTTACCTACGGTCAACCCAGTGGCCATTAAGCCTGGTGCAGGTTAGTATGTGCAATGAAGGGAGGAAAGCAGAGGTGATGGTCAATCCCCATGTTAGGTGCACAGGCACCCCTCCAACCCACAGTTGTGGCAGTGGAGACAGCCCCAGGGCTGGGGCTCAACACTCCCCCATAACGGATGTCTACTGGTCCTGGCCAGGCTTTCTGCAAACAAGAGGGTTGCAGCAGGACAGGGGACATTAATGTCTGCTAGCAAATCAGACCAAAAAAAAGGGCTGAATCTGTGTCCAACCCATCTGTCCCCTTTGCACCTCCCTGGGAAGAAGTAGACTTTCCTCTCCACCTAGTCATGTATGCTAGAGCGCGGTTATTAAGAGCAATCTCCCTCTATTTTAATTTCTTCGCTGCTAATTTCCACCTGAGTGATTCCCACCCCAACTTTCCACCTAGGTCAGAGGTCTTCCCTTCTCAATTCATGTGTCTCCAGTGCAATGAGGCTGGGAAAGGACTTGAGGCTTTTCCATTACCGGGAAGTCCGTGTCTGAGGTGGGCTCCTCTGTCACTATCAGCAGTATGGGGAAGGAGTGATGCAGGGAGGCATCTCATGGGCACACAGCAGCATGCAGGAGAGCTCTCAGCAGTGCTGGGTTGCAGGAAGCCAGCCCAAGGGCTGGGGCAGGGATCACTCCTTTCTGCCACACCCTCAGCTGAATGTCCAGCCCTTGCCATTTCCAGCTGAACAGAATGAAGGCTAAAGCCCTGCAATTCCTCAAAATCTTGTTTGGAGAGTCCTTTATTTGGAAAAGCAGACTGAAGAAGAAAGTCCTTGCAAGTGATGGGGCCAAGACTTCTTGCAGAAGTCCTCAGGTCTTCTCCACGTTTCTCTCTCCAAGTAAATTTTTACTGCAGATCCTAAGTGGTGTTTAATAATAGAGCTGCAGCTGTTTCCCAAAACATGCTCCATACTATCCATGGAAACTACAGCTTGCATCTAATGAAGGCTGCAAAGAGTCCTTCAAAACAGCTGGATGAGACAGTGTGATTCAAAGTCTAGAGACAAATAAAGGCTGTTAAGATAAGAGCTGTTTCTAAAGGAAGATCAAGAGAAAACTACCCACTCATAATCAAAAAATATTACTGTTATGCATGTTTGTAAAGATACTTCAGGAATGCTAGGTATTACTAAAGGATGCTTGAAAAGTGGGCTTTGAAATGCATGCCTGTTAGTGGTATCTGTAATTCATTTGACTGCCAAACACAAGCCTGAAGTCTAAATGTTTTTATGCTTGATGCATGCAGAGATTTGTATTTCTGTATCAGGTCTTCCCATCTTGTATGGTTCCGGCACAGCCTCCGAGCACAGAACCATCTGGTCTATTTTCCCTAGCCAGATCAGATGATGTAGTAAGACTTACCATATGCAAGATATAACTCCGTTGGTAAAAAAGTATGACTCTGCCAAGTTTCCTATCATTTAGGACTGCCTTAAAACTCATTTCTTTGCAGATGGTTAGAAAACTCCTGAGAGGCGCTTGTTACTGCTTTTCTGCTGGAAGTTACTGCAGAATGGAATATGTGAGCTCTCTGCCTTTGCTTCAGTGAGAAATTATCCACATTATTTAAACCAATGATACAACTGATTTGAGTTGACTAGGTGGACTTGGTGTAGAAATAGAACTGGAAAAGCTCATGGATGGAGATCTGTGCTTGAGGAAACCGTGGTAGTCCACCAGCATTGGAAACACCTCTGCCTGAAAGACATCTGATCAGATCCCTTATTGCAGTCTCCAGTATCAAAATAAGAATACCGTTTGCTGGCACCTGTCCTTGCCACAGGCAGAATTGCACACCTCCATACTGCAAGGTTTCATCCCAGTAAAAGAAACCTGTGTGCACATTTGGATTAATTTCTGACTTACTAGCTGCACCTTCCATAGATGCCAGCATCACCTCAGTTCATCATTTATTAATTACTCTGTTTTCCTTGTGACTAACATGCTCACAAGCTTAATGCTGAAGAGTGCACTAAGAGGCAGTGATGGAAATCATAGCGTCATAGAATGGTTTAGATTGAAAGGGACCTTTAATAATCATCTAGTCCAAGCGCCCTGTCATGGGCAGGGACATCTTTCACTAGGTCAGGCTGCTTAAAGCCCCATCCAGCCTGAAAATGAACACTTCCAATGATAAGACATTCACAGCTTCTCTGAGCAATCTATTTCACTGTCTCATCACCCTCATCATATAGTCTGCCTTCCTTCTGTCTAATCTAAATCTACCCTCTTTCAGTTTAAAACTGCTACACCTTGTTCTACTGCTACAGGTCCTACTAGAAAATCTGTGCCCATCTTTCTTATAAGCCCTCTTTAAGTACTGAAAAACCACAATAATGTCACTCCAGAGTCTTATCTTCTCCAGGCTGAACAACGCCAACTACTTCAGCCTTTCTTCGTAGAGGAGGTATTCCATCCCTACGACCATATTTGTGGTTCTCCCCTGGACCCAGTCCGACAGATCCATACTTTTCCTGTGCTGAGGGCTCCAGAGCTGTATACAGTACTCCAGACGGGGCCTCACCACAGCGGAGTAGAGGTGCAGAATCACCTTCCTCAGTCAGCTGACCATGCTTCTTTTAATGCAGCTCAGGATGGCTTTCTGGGCTGTGAGCATACATTGACAGCTCATGGCCAAGTATTGTGCTTATTGGGAATGTTCAGCAGAGCACATTTTTTCCATAAGCAGTGCCACAAAGCTCCATTTTGGACCATGTACAAACTCATTGTATCCGAACACCATCATTGTGACCACAGCGTTTTCTCTTTGTCTGAAAGGCTATAACCCTAATTATTCTGGGTTGTCCAGTATTGGTATGAGGAGGGATTGTCTAAAGAGCAGTTTCTTTTTTCTGGTGTCAATAAATCAATTGATCCTGTAGCAGAGATAGGATTAAACATATTTAGCCAGATGAGTCCTGGGAAATGCATAATAGTACATGAGCTGATAGTTCACAGTGTTGGCCAAAGGACAGGACATGGACCAGACCAGTTGCTATCTGCAGCTTCTGCAGTACAAACAATGCTTTTCTTTCTTTCTGCCTACAGCAGTTACATGTCCCTTGGTCTCAACAAATGGAGCAAGGACACCACTGGGGCAGCATGTGCTCCCATCTATCCCTGTGCTCAGGCCACACTCTTGGCCAGGGGAAGGACAGTGGTGGTCATAAGGTGCTTTGCAAATCCAGGTCACAGCTTCCGATCCCCAGCAGAGCTCTTCCACTGGGCAACCATGCCAGGAACATGGGTGGGAAAAAGCTGTACAGATCCAGTAGCACCAAACCCATCACTGTGCAGCAGCCACATTGCACCTATCTGTGGAGAAGGTACAGGTGCCCCAGATAACCCACCGGAACATGAGGCTACCTGCCCCCATGAGGCAAGTGCAGGACTACTGTGGGAGAACTGACACATCCAGGAGGGAGAACTCTTTGAGATGAGGTCCTGGAAACCTACTCCCACTGTGCCTGATGTGTCTGGTCTCTTCTAGTGGCCATCCCTGCCATTGGTGCCCAGTACTCCATGTTTCAGGCCGCACCACCAGCCAAGATGATGGAAGATGGCAAAATACACACTGTTGAGCACATCATCAACCCTATAGCCGTCCAGCAGGACCCAGCTAGTGCAGCAGCTGCTGCAGCAGCTGCAGCTGCAGCTGTAATACCGGCTGTCTCAACGCCTCCCCCCTTCCAGGTAAGTTCAAAGCTTACGTCCTGCTACCTATACATCCTGCTTTCCTTATGTCCTACTCTGCATTCCCAGGGTGGGGGTAAAGCCTGACCTCTTGCACTGTTACCATTCAGGAGATGCTTTTGAGGCTGTTATGGTGACCCACAGCTCTGCAGTTTATCTGACAGGTCTTAGACATCTGCATTTTGGCCAGCTGCTCTTGCACTATGGGGGACCTAAATCTGGGAAGGAGGGAACAGACCCCCATGATGATGTAACTCTCATTCAACAAGGCATACACTGCCTACTCTCCCCTTATTGCCTCCTCTTCTAGGCAATTTTCAAGCCAGGGGACGGAAACAGGATATTACAGCATTTTAAGCACTTTTGTTGATCTTCTAATCTGATATTTTCCTCTCAGGCCCGCCCCATCACACCAGTGTACACCATGGCTCCCAATGTACAGCGGATCCCCGCCGCTGGGATTTATGGGACAAGTTATGTGCCATTTGCTGCACCTGCTGCAGCAACAGCAACGATAGCCACACTACAGAAGAATGCTGCAGCTGCTGCTGCCGCCGCCGCCGCTGCCTACGGGGGATACACTGGCTATATTCCCCCAGCATTCCCGGCCGCAACCATCCAGGTCCCCATCCACGACGTCTACCAGACATATTGAGACTATAGGCAGAGGAGGAAGGTGGAGAAACACACACTGAAGGAACACTTTACTATTTATGAAGAAAGAATCAGCTGCGAAAAAGTAAACAGTTGGGCTCAGTAAACTGATGCAGAAAGTGAAGCATGTCAGAAAAACATGTTTGAAATATTTTCTACGCTTGAAGTTTTCACTAACTTTTTTTAGGTTATTTTTAAAGTTTAACATGTCTGTATTCATACATTTCTAAAGGACCTCATTGCATCCAGCCCACTGCTGACATGCATTTATATGCATTCTAGTGGGGTTGCATAGGGTCTTTATTTTTTTTTTTTTAGCAGTTATATTTTCAATATATTTGTGGTATGAAGGTTATTTTTTAGTAACTTCTGCACTCCAGAGATGTCTATTTTGTAGTGCCTTTAATAATGTATCAACTATATATTAAAAAGCACACCTGAGCAGCTAGGGAAAGTTTTAGCAATATATTTTGAAGAATATATTCAATATTTAAAGAGTACGTACCATAGATTTTTTTTTAAGAAAAAGAAAACAACATGTATCTTATTTAAAAAAATTATACTGGAAAGTGCAATTTGAAAAATGTGCAAGACCTCTGCATTTTTTTGTGCTGGCATTAATATAATATACAATCTACTTGTTCTTATTTGAAACCAGAAGTAACTAATATTGCCTGCTTGGGAGAAAAAGAAAAAAAAAAAGAAAAGATTCCTCACACAAACCTCTTCATGGTGTGACCTGCAGGCTTGCATTAAGTAAAGGAAAAGCTCTGGGTTTTCCTTAACAACTGGATTTTCTATTTATTGAAGCTACTCATAGTCGGAGCACGTGCAGAAAGGAGTAGCCAATGTTTTGCACGAGGTGTCTTGACTTAGATCTTCATCCAGTATAAAGCCTAAGCTCTTTTTCAATGCCTTTTATTTTATTCTTTGAAGTATATGTTGTAGTGACTGAGAATGTATGCTGTTGTCAGTGAGAGCAGTTGCGCTCTTGCTGAGAGGATAAGAAGCATTACTTACTTATTGCTCCATCGTGTTCCGTGAGAAATTTCCAAGTCACTAGGGGTGGTAGTGGTACTGGAATTAATGAAACAGGGCTAGCCTGCCTCCCAGTCTCCTTTCCACACTTAATTCCCCTTTTCCACAACTGCGGTTTTACATGCACATCAGGGGTGGGAGCAATTAGACCTGATGATTTTAAGACATAGAGCTTGTAAATATCTTTTAATATACATTTTTAAAGTCATTTTATGTTGCAAATTTACATGGTATGTGGTTTGCCACAAAACAAAAACCTTTTATTGCGATGTTATAAAAATGTTTGTTTTATTAAGAAGTAAATATATTATTGCAGTGTTTTGTGGCCTGTTTAAAGGCTTTTGTTTAGTAGTGCAGTGAATGTAAAATATAGTAAAATGGTAAAGAAATATCTTGCCCATAGGATGAATTGCATCAGCCCTGCAAACATGCAAACAGTTTTGGTGAAATGAGGTGCAAAGCAGGGAGTGAGTAAACAATGTTCTTTTTGTGGTACAAATACATCTAAAAGGGTTGCACATAGAGCATACTTTGGTAACTGAACTACTTCCAGACCACATCCAGCTCAGTAAAGTGACCTTTAAATACATTTTTTCTCCTGCATCAAAATTGAGTGGTTGTTTTTTAGGTGCTCTTGCTCAGCCAACCCGACTTCTTCTTCGCTTTGTCAACCTATTAGCGAAAGCACTGGGAAGAGGTTAACCATTAGGTTGGACTCTGACCCTCTGTGTCTCTTCCTGGGAGACTTTTATTGCCTGTCCCGGCATTTCTAACAGCATACCCAGACCTTAACACTCAGCCCTCCTGCGAGGGAGTGATCTGGGCAAAACCTCAATGGGAAGACCCCAACAGGGAGGCATGCACTGCTTCTTCCAGCCAAGGATTTGCATGGCTCAAAACTAAATGCTGATGTGGGTCCATGGGCACTGCTCAACACCCCCAGGGCCAGGAAAAGGCAGGCTAGTGGCTTAGGACTCTGCTGTCCCCTTTTCAGACCCCTGCTAAGGTTGACCCGCAGAGGAGGGACTGAAGAGTGATGGCTCCTTTCCCAACCATCCTCCCCTCACCAGCAGGATGAGGGTCCTACAGCTTACAGGGGCAGCAAAGAGAGAAAGGAGCCAATAAGAGCAAACCCATAGGCATTCCAGGCCGCCAGTAGGTGCTGCCTATACTGGGGTAGGAGCAGGAGCAGGTAGAACCTGGGGACACAGGTAGGATGCAGGGACACAAGCAGCCAGGTTGTACTGAGCCTCCCATCCATGCCTGTCTTTTGTGCTTTCTTCTAAGCCATTTCATGTACACTACTACTGAGGTAAGCCTGATAACTTGAAATGTGAACATCTTTAGTTTAAGAACAAACTATTCAAAGATATATATATATTAAAAACAAACAAACAAAAAAAACTACCAACAAACTAGAAATAGTGTGCCTTATTCTGAAAAGAGCTGATGTTTTAGGTGCTTTATTGTATCTCTGTTCTCTGTACTGTCGGAAGCCTCTGAGTTTATTTAGTTCTTGCTCCATTTACGGTACACTTTTAGAATGTAGTGAATAAAGCATTCTTTGAAAGTGGAGACTGTTATTTCATTGCAACATCCCACCATCACTCCACTGAGTGGGTGGGTTTAGCCACTCTATCAAGGTTGTGCTCCCCTCTGATCTGGGGAGAGGGTGTTTGGGGCAGGAGGAGAGTAGGGTGCTGCAGCTGGCATCCCTACAGGCTCCTGCAAGGATGGGAGATGTACTATCCCATCACCTGCAGAGGACCATGCCCTTCCCAGCAGGCATACGAAGCATCTCTTTATATTTCCCGCATCTCCTCAATCAGACTAGATGTCTTTTCACACCCAGTTTAGAGTCAGTGCCTGGATGTGGATGGACTTGAAGCTGGTGTATCTTCATGGTTTCCATCCACCCAGCACATAAACCTCTCGTAGCTCTGTTGCATGTCCTTGTTGCACAGCAGAAGCACTGTGGACTGGCACTTCATTTTCTTCTCACCATGCTCCACTCTGCAAATGCACAGAAAGCTAAGTGTACTTATCAGCAGCATTTGCAGTCCTCCAGAGTCTCTAGCTGTTACCTTAATGTAAGCCCACTCAGAGAAAATTTGGTGCAAATACCAAGTCTGGGGAGAAGAGCAGTGTGAAGGAGCAGAGGTATAAACTAAGGCAGAGCAGAAACAAGGTGTTGGTCGCCAAGGCAAGGATCAGCACTAGTGAATAATCTGCAAGAGAAGGAAACCTGAATAAATGTTCTATAAGCTCCTTTGTCCCTTATAAGAAAGCAAAGGTGTCTATAACTTCCTACTTCTAGCCCCATTTCTCATCATTATGACAAAGCACTTCATGCCAATATGCCTTGGCTTTCCCAAAGGATACAAATGATGAGAGGTTTCACTAATCTGTTTTTTGTACAAGGAAATGGAAAAAAAATACATTTTTAATTTTTATTTTAGGATTTCGGATGGACAAAGAGTTACCTAATTTTGCCTGTTTTCCCTCTATAAACATTGCAGGTTTGGTTTAGGAATCTGTGTGTCCTGGCAATTATTTCTATTACTAAGTCAATCTATCTTGCTCAGGGAATGGATAATCAATATGATGCTAAAAGCAGCTTTCAAGGGAATACAGCAATATTAGGTCTTCACCTGTCAGACAACTCAAGTCATACATGAAGACTAATGTCTTCCTGCAATTCATTGCTGACCTTTTCACTCACTAGAGGTCCACCTATGTTCACTTGGATGAGAAAGAAACCATCAGCAAGCCACAGACCTTTACAGGTGTTCAGAGGAGAGGCATGCCCTTCAGGAAAAAAAAAAAAAAAGCAATAATTTCCAAATGATTTTCTACAGTGAAAGATGTTTCTGGCTTTTTCCTCTTTCCTTTTACCCAGGCTACCCAAGGTTAAAATGAATCTCTGCAGCTTTTTCTAAACAGATACTTTACAAGATTTTTTTTTTCCCCAGACTGCTGGTTTCTGACTTCAGTTTTGTAAGATTTTAATTAATGATTAACCCATCATAAGGTTGAAATATGCAAGTCATTCTCAGGATATTAACATAAACAATGCCAGAGACATGCAATTGTGCTTTCAAGATGACCTTCCTGCCTTGGGAATGTCAGGAGCTCTGCTGAGGCCTTGGGCACTGTGACAACTCAACACACTGCCAAGTCGATCCCATTCCCTCTCTAAACATCTTTCTTGATGATCTTGAAGACTGGATGTGCATTTTTCTGGCTAGTATAGCTAAAAATAGACTTTTTTTTTCAGGAAATATCGCCTGTTAACACAGGTGCGATACAGCTACGATGTAAACAGATCAACAAGAAATTCAATTGCATTAACACCACTCTGATATTGCCACATCTCACTTATATAAGCACAAAAACTCAAAGTGTATGCAAAATGTATTTTTTAAACATATGAAAAGGTATGTGCAGTGTCCCTTCTCCCTCTTTGTGTGTTGTGTTGCACTGCTCATGTCTCTGATCTGGTTGAGTCCTGAGCACATACTGAGCCCTCTGCCCCCCATATACCTGTCAGCCACAAAGCTGACCCATCGTGCTGACCTGTAAAATAAACAAAGTCCGGATCTACTCCATAACAGAAGAAATTACTGCTGCTGTGCATCTAAAAGCCAGCAAAGCTGGGGTTTGTGCTCCAGTGTGTCAATTAAATGCTGAATCACGCTACACTGAGCTTCAGACCAAGTCCTGCCTGGTAACAAAAGAATCAGAGGGGTGCTGCAGGAAGAAGATGCAAGTTAGGGAAAAAAAAATGCAGATCTGGGAAACCAAGTCCTTCCCTCCTGGCACAAAGGCAGGATGCACCATGCAGTTATGGTTGTTCAAGATGCCGATGAGCAAAGAGACTATGGAAATTTTAAAAAATTATGCACTGTAGAAGTACTTCCATGGAAAGTATTTCCTGTCAAGCTGTTGAATTAGATTTGATTTTTTTTTCCTTCAGCCAGAAGGCAAGGACTGGAGTTCACTGGTTTCCTAATCAAAGAAGACAGAAGCATTGTCTCACAACCTTCACTCAGACAAAACTGCAGTTCCTGCATGTGGGAGGTGAGCAGTCAAAGATCATGTCTTCATCTGAAAATTTTCTGGGCAATAATGCTCACATGAGCTCAGGCTCATCCCAGGTGCACCAAATGACCATGTCTTCCCAACATGGTGACAAGCATCTTCATCTAAACAGGCTGTGGTAGGCAATGCTCTGCCCATGGCAGATCCCAGGGCTTCGCCTCCATTGGCGTGGGACACACTGTAGTCTCCTTCCCTTGGGTATTTGCAGTGGTAAGATCACAAACTCTGCTTGGGATATGGGTTTGTGCTCACCCTGACTTTTCCTGCAGTTCTACGTGTAGCTGGGCTGTAGGGTGTTCACTACGCTGAAGCCACAGTGTATTTCATGGTCTGGTTGCCTGTGGTTGTAGTTATTCTTTGGGGCACAATATGCTTTTGTTCATTTTTTTAATTTTATTTTTTCCTCTTTCCAAACACACTCATGTAATTTTTGCCAGGTAAGCTGCACTTTGAGTCTGTCCTTTCTTGTTTTTGCAATGTAACGGAAGATCTGCATTAGCTCAGCCACTACCTGCGATCCATGTGCTGCTGGGAAGCAGGAAGCCACACGTAAGCCAGAAGATCTTACTGAAGCATGAAAAAGAACCCTGCAAACAGCCTACACAAGTCCCAGGAGTGACCCCAAGCTAACCAACACAGAGATGCACTTAAATCGGTCAGAGACAAACCAGCCTACACTTGGAGCCATTACTTTGGTCCAAAGCTTTGAAGCGATAACTACAAGGAGCAATTCTCACTCCTGCAACAAATGTGTAGGATACGGATCAGGGTGTCTTGCAGTCACTCAACAGGGCATCCAACGATAACAGATCACTTATTAAACTTGTTATGTATGCAGTGGCTATACACAGGACATCCTTACTTTCTCTAGTCTCTAACTGTCTCTCACAGGAGGGCTTTCTAGACACATGGATAAGCTAAGGATTCCCTCAAGACTTTGCTTTGATCCAGGCAGGCAGATTCCTTTGCTCACTAGGCTTTGTGCAGGATGCAGAGGAACACAATCCTAGTCAGTAGTTGCAACACTGGCAGCCAAGAAGCACCATGGAGGTATTTGTCACCCTGCAATCCTCTGAGCAGCAACAGAGCAGTTGCTGAGAGTGACGGAGTGCTCAGGAGGGCCCTGACAGACAAAACATTTGGAAACACGAACAGGTCAACACTGATCATGTCACCAAGGACATATCTAAGCACAAAAATGCCCAATCACCTTATTCTTAAGCATCATGTAAGCAGCAGTCCTAGCTTCCCTTCCACTGTCACCAGTTTTAAGTATTGTTTAAACTCTTCCAAAAGACAGACTGTATCCACACAATGGACAGCCTGAGAGGGCTGTGGAGCACTCCA
The DNA here is from genome assembly GCA_033558105.1 of Coccyzus lansbergi. Lineage (NCBI taxonomy): Eukaryota > Metazoa > Chordata > Aves > Cuculiformes > Coccyzidae > Coccyzus > Coccyzus lansbergi. Next base: position 415,069 of record JAUMJK010000705.1, read on the forward strand.
TGCTCCATACAGACACACCTCCTTCCTGTGGTGTCCTGGCAAAGCTGTTGTCCATTCCCTGACTCCAACGGTGTTGTGGCAGGCCCTGGAATACATCCAAAACACATCTCATGTTGCAGATGAGCCCCAAAAAGTATGATGTTATGTACAGCAGGCTTGGCATACATGTCAAAAAGAAAAGATGGGGAAGAGTGTTATGTCTGACTTGGACCTCACCTTGTGAGGTGTTTGATGATGTACTGGTGGAGATGTACCTGGAGAAATCACTGCAGACATTACCCAGACAGACTAAGAAACTGTGACGGTAGTGTGGCATCTGAGGTCCCAGCCTGTGGGAAAGCTGGTCAGACGACAGGTGCCAGCCTGTGGCAGGGAATAAACTGATTTTTGTCCTAATTTGGATGGACGTTTTTCCCACTGGAGGTCCCCTCACAAAGTTGTGCAGAGCAGATCTCCCCCACTGATGCAGCCGGCCATGATCAGGGTTTTTCCCCAGTACTATCTGATCAAAGTGAGCTGGGTAAGTCCCCCCTAACTTACCTATTGATTTTTTCTTTTTCTTCTGTTTTGTTTTTTTTTTTTTTTTTTTTTTGTGGATGTTGTCTTACTTACCCATTGATTGGGTAAGTTAGGCAACATCCACAAAAAAAAAAAAAAAAAAAAAAAAAACAGAAGAAAAAGAAAAAATCCATATCTGTCTTGTGTGCTTTTCTCTCTTGCACACTGAGAAGGGCAGTGGTACTAGTGCATTGGCTACACATCCCTCTTTATTCCTAACAGCTCTGAAGGGAGATGCACAGAGAGACTGATGTGGCTTCTGCTGATAAGTACCAAATTCACCTTTTAGCCAGCCTTCCCCAGAGTACACACAGAGGAAGAGACTGGGCTGGAAATGGAAACAAGAATTGATCCCCCCTCCCTGTGCCTGCTGTCACACAGATGGTGAGGACAGTAAGCAGAGCTGACCTTGGTGAGACCTCCCACTCCATCTCAATTGGGACTTTTTTATCAGGATCCTACAAAACCAAAATAAATGGAAGAAATAGTTCTGTCAGTCTGTTTGGGTCCAACAGCTGATTACACTTCTGCCAGGAGTTATACTGAATATGACATGCAGCAAAGAAAAACTGATTCTCTCCAAGAGACAGAAATAGCCAAAACCATAGGGAAAGTGACTGAAAATGAAATCATGGGTTTGTATTCAATTTTGAAGTAAAAGGGATGCTTTTTAAATAGTTCTCATGCTAGGCAGTCCTTTAACAGCAAGGTAGCTGGTAGCTTTCATTGCACCAGCAGGACTACAGACTTGGTTACCGTAGCTACCAAAGAAGCAATAACAAGTGCCCCTCAGCTTAGAAAAAAGGTTTCTTCTTCCCCATAGGTAATATTGGAGGTTCACTGAGAACTTGTCACTTGCTTTTCCCAAAATCAGACAGTGTCTACATTCTAATGAGTTATGTGTTTTTCCTGTTGTTTCACTCTTTACTCACACGAAGCAGAAGATTTCAGCAGAGCACAGACCTCAGGCTGGTTCCCACATAGGGTTGAATTTCACCCATGAATAAGTACTTCAGCTTAAGATTTACTGGCAATAAAGACTTCTGCTGAGTAAGGTATCAGCATACCTTCAGTATTCATAAGCATTGCAACAGCCTAGAAGCAGTGAATGGACACTCACCAGGTGTGAGGGTCAGATCCAGCTAGACCTCCAAAGTAGTGAAAAGCCAGAAGCTGCTTCAAGATCAATCAATTTGAGCTTGCTATTTAGAGGGAAATAAATCGTATAAACCTGCTATAATTTGTAGTTGGGAAGAAAATTCATGTCCTGTTTCACACTGTGCTGTCTTCAGAGTGCCAAATTTCTTCATACCTATCACCCCTTATTCACGAGGTAAATTCCCAAACACCAATCCCTGCCTGACAACCTCCTCCCTAGAGTTGGTCCATGGGTTTTCACCATTCTCAGCCACTTCACCTTTGTGTGAGTTCCCAGTCAGGCTCCAAGGGGTGCAAGAACCCCAAAACCACAGGGAACTGTTGTGGTTTGCATCAGAAGCTATGTGCTGCACAAGGGTCTCCTCCTGAGCTCACATAGCATTTATTAATTTCACCAAAGTGACTGAGAACTGGACCACATCCCTGCAGTGAGCATGGGGTTTTTTGAGACAGTCTCTGATTGTTTTGTCATAAGTGAATTTGTCCCACATTTTTGCTTTTGTATGAGTTCTCTTTAGGCTGTTCCTTCTGGGGTTGGGACTACAACACAACTGAGGTTTTAAAGGATTAGATTTAAGAATAATAAGCACTGTTTTAAATTTATTAAAAAAAAATCCACTCCCTGAGAAAGTAAACTTCCTTGTCTTTCTGTGGTGTCTTTGTGAGCGATAGGAGGGGAGGGAGAATACGGAAATGTACAGCACTTGGCACTGGGTACACCTCAAACTCGTTTTTCAACATTTTACAACCAGCTCTGGCCATGTGACCTACGTGGAAAGATAAACTGAGACATTTAATCTTTTTTTTTAAAAAAAAAAAACCCAAACACAAGGAAGTGAATTTTATGTAGTTGTGATCACTGCATTACGGTAAATGATTTGCCCACAAGGAAAAAATAAAAAAAGAGTGGTTTAACATAGAGACGGCTGGGACAGGGTAGCCGTTCATGACCCTTCTGTAGCTTGAAAACTCAGTGAGCTTTACTGTTTCTCCCAGGCTGTTGCATTTAAGGACATGTCAACTCACTGCAGATCAGGATTGCCCACCATTTGCTTCTGCAGCCAAAGGATGAATAGCAACTTTTCAAGAGCCAGCTGCTCTTTGAGTTAAAGCAGCAGCAATTGCCAACATGTAAGTTGATAGGAGGTTATTTAACATCATATCACTCTGGAAAGCAGCAAGCTTTACAATTTCTGCTTCACTTCTAAAATACCATCAGCTTTTGAAATGAAAACTGAGTGCCCAGTGAGCTGAGTGTTCCAGTGTCCTGGTATAGGGAAGGCACAGGGCCACTACCACCCTAGACCAGGAACACGGTCCAACCATTTTATAGACAGGGTAAGCCACCTCCCTGACGCAGAGAGGCAAGAGCGAACTTAGCACCTTCACCCCACCGGAGCATCTCCAGGGACCCCAGCTTGTCCCTAGGGAATGGCATGTTGCCCTGCCATGACAAGGCCAGCCCAGAAGTTTTTAGTGTACACCAAGTCATAAGCAGAGGAGCAATCCTGGTGAGGTGATGATTAGTCATCATTGAGAGCTAAGATTAGGACACAGGCTGGGAAAATGTTAACAAAATGGAAGATGTGCAAGAAACTTCACAGGCTGTGCCTATGAGTCGCCCCCAGTGTGGTCAGCCCTGCCCATGAGGGTACAGAGGGTACACACCACAATTTTCCTCTTAGCACTGAGAGTCACCCCACAAATGACTGACAGGTGCAATAACAGTTGTCAGAGTGCTGGTCACCAGAGGTTTTCTTCTCCAGCAGTAAGGGTAGCATGCCCACTGATTTCTGAGAACTGTGACTTTTTGCTTTTGGGGTTTTTTTCTGTTTAGCTGCACTCCCGCTTGCTAACACATACCAGTATTTTCTTTAGGGTAACGTTAGTCTGACTATTTAAACAGCTTTTTGCTACAGTCTACTCAATTCAGGACCCAAGGAAACCTTGGTCTAAGCAAGATAACAGCTAAATTTGAAAGTACTTCTGTAAAGGTACTGTTGCTGTCCTGTGGGATATGCCAGCTGTGCATTCACACAGGCTAAGCAGGGTTTCTTGTTTCAGGCACTACGAAAGCTTGACAGGCACATTTCCAGATCAGGTTGGCTCAGCTTTGAGCAGCCCAGAGCAAAAAGCAGGCAAGTCACACACTCCAAGCACCCATGGATTGGTTTAGTATTTGATAGGAATGGTTGGACTCAATGATCCGATGTCTCTTTTCCAACCTGGTGATTCTATGATTCTATGGATGAACACCACCACGAACATCTTCAGAGAACCACGACTGTGAGCTATGGTGCTGGTTCCCTCAGCCCCTGCCAGACAGGATGGGCTGAAGGGGAGGAGCAAGGACTGGTGTTTAACCAGACTCAGCTTCCTGACACAGTTTGTCACGTCCCCACGTGAACCATTGCACTGGCATAGGGAGAAGGCAGAGAGGAAGTCCATGCAGACCAAGGGAGCTACCCAGAAGCAGCCTAGCATCTGCTCCCATCTCAGCTTGCCTCCATCCTCGGAGTGATGACAAGGGCACAGTGGCAAGAGTGTGTGAAAAACACACAGCCAGCAGCGCTCTGAGCACAACTGGGCAATGTGGAAGTGCCACCTGCAGAACAGAAAACATCTTGTATATGAAATACAGCCATGTCACTTCTTACAACTACACTGTGACTTTTCCTGTGAGGTTGCTGACATGTGGCCCAAATATTTGCCACTATGAGCCATTTTTATTAACTGGTAGCCCAGTTTTCCTTCCATTTATTCTTGTAAGGTTTTTCCCAAAGGTAATTCTTGGGCCCAGAACAGCCCCACACTCCTTGCCAGCCGCCCAGCTGTTTCCCAAGGTGCCTGTTCCACCAGCCTTTGCTCATCTGCTCTCCCACCTCTCTCCTGATGTTTGTGTAGTGGCATTGCACATCTCCTCAAGGCTTGGGAAAGACTGCAGGGCCACAGCAAGCACCACCAGCAAGGAGAGGATTGAATACCAATAGCTCTTTCTCATGCCAGGGCAGCAAATAAAATTCTTCTGCCCCTTTCCCTTCCTCAGAAAGCTCCAGTACTTTCCCCAGTGCTGCCTTCTTGCCTTCCATTTGCCATCATCTCAGGATCCTACTGATGGCAGTGCTCCCACGGACACTGCAATCACCCTCTGAATCTTCAAGAGTCTTGACCACAGTTAGCTCGAGAAATGTGTTTTCAGGTTTGCAAATGTGGAAAGCTGCAGGGAGAGTTGACCTGACCATTGTGAACCACAGAGGTTACATTACTGAACCACAGAGGTTACATTACCTTTAAACACAGAACGGACAAATAAAACAAAGAAAGTTGAAAGGCGTACAAGTTTCCTGTGGCATTGCTCTTTTGTGTGTCAAATCCAGGTCTGATTTGACTAGTGTAACTCAGACTTCACTTGCACAGAGATATTTTCTTCTCATTTTACCATGAACATGGAAAATTCCTGCCAAGAAACATTTTAAAATTTTGCTTTGACAAAACTTAGAAACATCCTGAAATGCCTGTATAAAATGAGTGATTGCATATAATAAATATGCAAAACTCAATGACTTTGGATATTTCAAGACAAGTCTTTAATAAAAGACTACTAAAACATCCTGACACCACACACTGTGCTGTAGAAAAAAAAGATAAAATGCTTGACAGGAAGATATGTCAGAATAGGCTTCTGATAGTTCATTACAAACTTAAAAACATTATTGTAAATTATGCTTGACAAACTTTCCTAGAGCCCCTCTGTATTTTCCCACTGTTGATTCATCTTACTAGCAGACTGCTTAAAAAAAATTAATCGTTACCTGTCTATTTTTTAATTGGGTCTATCCATAAGTCAAAAAGGTTTAAATCCCATTGTGAAGAGTGGGGGTGTATGTACTCATTATCTGACAAAATTGTATCTATGTGCACTTCTAGAATGTTTTTCCTTGGAGTCTGACTTTATGATACTAGTGTGATAGGCAGGATGATTTCATAGGGTCCAACAGGTCTTAGAGGTTTCAGGTCTTCTTCTCATCAAGTTTTCCACCTCTGTTGTATTTGACATGAAAGCAGGACAAAAAGCCCAGCACATAAGCACACACCTCCCAGGTCAAAAGATGAAAGCTGCCCTTTTCATGAAACCAGAATAGGGAAGAAAAAAAGTGAAGGTAGAGTGGGTAAACCTGCAAGAGGTCAATAAGGGAAACAAAGGGCAGCTTTATGCAAGCAACTGTTTCACCCCAAAAATGGCAGGGCTGGTTAAGGCGCAGCTGCCAGCATTTTTAATATAGAAATTAAGTGTAATTAGGGCTTTGCTTGTACCAAAAAGATGATGGCAACTCAAAAGATAAGATTTAATAGTAGATGAGGCCTAGGAGGCTGGAGAAGAGAGAACAGACAAGGAACAAGTCTCTTCTCAGAAAGTAGAAGACTGCTAAGGAAAATTGAGGTGACTTTCTGCATCTTAATTTTCTGCTTTGATCAAACAGAACAGAAGCTTTTGATGACTGTTACAGAATCTATTGATCAAAAATGAGAGCCAGGTCCAAATAAGTTAATATCTGTAATTGAAGGGTAAATAACGAAGATTACAATTTTCTAGTAAGAAAGCAACTTTTGGACAACTAGTAACTGGCATAAGAAAGCACATTTTTTTCAGAAATATGAGGCTCAAACTGATGAAAGCTAGAAATAGATACATTTAAATAGACATAAAAGGATCAGTGTCGAGGATGAACTGATACAGGAACCAGAAAATGATAACACTGGGCAAACCATTATAAAATTCCTGCCAAAAAGCTGTTCGGAGAAATCCACTTGAGCTGCTTCCCCAGCAGGTCAAATATACACACATTGAGCAAGCAGTGCAGTGCTGGGTAGCTGTAGCATCAGCCCCTGTGCTGTAGTCCTGACCCCTCACTTCTGCTTCTGCAGGATGGGTCTTGCAAATTCAAGCTGCCAACACCTCCCATCTTCGTAGGAAGACTAACCCTGGCAGAGTGCTGGATGACAGCTTGCTAGCAGTCTGTCGCCAAAGAGACTGCTCACGTTAAATTGTGATTTTTGGTTGGACATTCTCACTATAAGGACCATTATGCAATGGCTGTTCTGGTCCAACACAGTATGGGGGGTGGGGGTGCCAGAAAAGATACAACTGTTCCTACTTTAAACTCTTTCATTTCTATACTTGTGCAGTCTAAATCACAAAGTAAGTTGAATTTACCTAACTTGCTTGCTGCTACAAGGAATTCTAAGATAAAAGAGAGTGTTTCAAAGAAGCCCAAGATGAATGGTGTAGAAGAAGCAGAGTGATGGTATTTATTTGCTTCCACACCATTCACAGCCTAACAGAGAGTTCATGAATTCCCCAGGAAGATATTTGCACCTTTTTAGCTGCTGCACAGTTAGACCTCATGTGCAGCTGAGCTGCACCTAATACAGGATCCATTTAGCTCAAGATTTAGTGTTCAGCATTGGTAGAAATAACTAGTCATGGAAGAAAATGAACAGGGCAAATTTATCTACTGTGCCAAAGCACTCTTCCAGGCTCTTCCAGCTTAGGGGATTTCTGAGGTGAATACGTTTCTGTTTATTTAGTAACTGTCAGGCATCTCTGTCAAGTGCGCGCTCTCTCTCTCTCTCTCGTTCTCTCTCTCAGACATCCTTTTTATTTTGCATAGGTACTTTGTGCACACCTCTTACTTCCTGGTACACAGTTGCTTCCATCTAAACAACATGGAACTTTCCTGGGCCTGAAATGTGGGAGAGCAATGTCTCACTGGGGAAAGGTGGGAAGCAGCATTCACCTTTGGAGGCAGCATGGTAGAAGATCAGTGTTTCACTCTGACAGGCTGACCTGTCCGGCAATAGCTGCTCCACAATTCTGAAGACGTAACCCTCATTCTGGTGCTTAAGTAAAAATATTTTTGAGACACTAAACTCCTTTGAGAGCAATGTGCCCTTGAAAATCTCCTCTTGTTCACTTTTCAAAATGTTAGTATTTGTTGCCATTGAATTTAAGGAAGGGGTTATAGATGATCTGCTCTAGGGTAGGGAGGTTCTGCAGAGGGATCTGAACAGGCTGCACCAATGGGCTAAGACCAACAGTACAGGGTTCAACACGACCAAGTGCCAAGTCCTGCACCTGGGACACAACAACTCCAGGCAGGACTACAACCTTGAGGAAGAGTGGCTTGAAAGCTGCCCAGTAGAGAAGGACCTGGGGGTGTTGGTTGACAGCTGGCTGAATATGAGTCAACAGTGTGCCCAGGTGGCCAAGGTGGTCAATGACATCTTGGCTTGTATCAGAAACAGCATGGCCAGCAGGACCAGGGAAGCGATTGTGCCCCTGCACTCAGCATTGATGAGGCCACACCTCGAATCTTGTGGTCAGTTTTGGGCTCCTCACTACAAAAGACACTGAGGTGCTGGAACGTGTCCAGAGAAGGACAACAAAGATGGTGAAGGGGCTGAAGAACAAATCTTATGAGGAGCAGCTGAAGGAACTGAAGTTCTTTAGCCCAGAAGAAGAAGGCTGAAGGGAGACCTGTCTACAACTACTTGAAAGGAGGTTGTAGGAAGGTAGGTGTGGAACTCTTCTCCCAAATGATAGGATGAGAGGAAATGGCCTCAAGTTGCACTAGGGGAGGTTCAGATTAGACATCAGGAAAAATTTCTTCACCAAAAGGGTTATTGGGAACTGGAACAGGCTGCCCAGGGAGGTGATTGAGTCACCATCCCTGGATGTATTTAAAAGATGAGTAGATTAAGTGCTCAGGAATATGGTTTGGTAGTGGACAAGGTACGGTTGGACTCGATGACCTCGAAGGTTTTTTTTCCAACCAAGCGATTCTGTGATTCTATGAAAGAGCTTTTTTCCACAAGGCAATTCAAGATTAGCATGTGGAGAAACAGCAGCCACACTCTGCCCGCGGGAATAACTAAAGCTTACAACATACTATTGCAGAAAGCAATTTATATTGGCAGGTAGATGGCAGCTTCAATGCCAGTGGTTGCTACATGTGTCCAGGCTACTCAGATTGTACCTGAACATCATACTCGTTAGGAATATAGCCTGACAGCTACCAGAAATGGAGTATGTAATGGACATACTGGGATGAGTACTGCTTATATATCCAGTATGTTCTGTGCAAAAGGGGAAACAAAGGCTAGGTTCAGCTGAGAATCTCATCTATCTGAGATCAAGTAGCAAGGACATGCTGCAAATGATTTTTGAATTGAGAAATTATGGAGTGAAGGAACTATTATGTCAGGCTTTGGAAAAACAGTTTCCAATGAGTAAGCAAAAACAGAAGACATGAGGACTGGATGTTCTGGGAAGAGAATGTATGTAAATGCAGTTTTTTTAAAACTAATTTTGAAAATTGCCTTTAGAACGTATTTGGACACCCATTTTTTTCTAAAGCTGCCCTACCTTCTACCACATGCTGCCTCGCAAGCTGCTTTAAATTACCTTTGGTCATTGCACTCATATTCTGTGCTAAAATGTAATCCAGGAAAGAGGTTGGTGACAGCTGAAATCAGCTTTTCCCCAGTACAACAGGACACAGATGTTGCAGTGTATGTTCTTCCTCTATATGTGTTTCATAGCCCTGGAGCTGCAGGGAGTAGAGGAGCCAGGGGGTTCAGGCCCTGGGCTGTCATCACAGCATCCTGGCAGAGCACACCCAGAGGTACTGGCCCCACAGACTGAGCTGGGGTACAGTACTGGGATGCAGACTGACATGTAGCCAATTCACTAGTGCAAGTACCTAAGTACCTACAAGGTGCATTGGAGGTGAAAAAAGTCATGTTGTTATTTATTTTCAATGACCTCTCATGAGCACTTCTTCCATTTCCTGTAATGGATTGCATCTTGCCTCATAATTCATATAGACATTAAGTGTATTTTAATGACCAGTTTTAAACTCATAAGCTACATTTTCCAGGTAGCATGGTGGCTTTGCTGCAGCTACCTCACTGATGCTCCTGGCAGGAAAGGCAAGGCTGCAAATACTAGTCTATAGGGACCCTGGAGCATAAAGAAGAGGTAAGGCTCGTGTGCATCTCTGAGCTGACTACCTCTGCAGGTAGTTGACTTCTCTGCTACAGCTGCTCTGGAGTGCTTTCTAAACTTCAGCAAGTCTCTAGCACATCACCACAACCAGCTATCCTGCAAGACCCCAGAAAAGCAGTAATGTCATTACCTTTGTCATGCTGTCCCCAGTGATAAAACACACTGGAACCACTTCAGCAAAGACAAACTGAAGGGGACAGCATGCAGAAAGAACAGGGGCATCTTCTTCTGCGTATCCTCTCCCCAGACATGTTCCCAACAGCTCACATAAAGCATAACTCTGCAGGATTTGGCATTAACTCAGGTCTACCTGCCCTGCTGGCCTCAGCCAGCGTGACTTCCAGGAAGAGCAACAGAGACAGTCCCATGAATTTCAGTGCAAGTGTACAAATGGTTGGACTAGAAGATCTGATGGGTCCCTTCCAACCTGGTTGTTCTGTGATTCTATGAAATGCTAACCAGATGGAGGAAGCAGGGCAAGCCCGGGTTTCTAGAAAGACAATCAGGTGCCAACACTACCCAGCTCCCTCAAACAGCAACAGGTTGATTTGAGGCACTGGATCCCCATTTGTACACAGGCGGAACTTTGGAAAGAAAATCCAACCTTCACAAACATCCACTTTCATGAACGAGTTTTATACAGAGGCTAAAGCAAACACCAAGTGCTAGCTGATACACTTTTAAACACCAAAACACTGTTGTCTTATTCTCAAGCTTCACTCTAGATTTCATCAGTCTGGAGATGTTCCTAGCAAAGGCTATGTTCCTAGCGAAGGTTTAGAGGGAAAACAAAAGCAAGAGCATTGTTTCCAACCTCCTAAGACAGGGGAAGATGCCCGTGCAACACAGTTCAGGATCAGGTTCATGTCTGATGAAGCTGTTTCTACTAGATGATTGTGCTCCAGTAAAATTAAAGGTTCCTAACACATTTCTGAGATGTCATGCAAAAAGTGAATGGAAGTGAACTACAGTGGCAAAATAGTCTTTCTTTATGATGAAACCTCAGAAAAGCAATTAATTTAATCAGCAGACTTCAATACCACCTCTCATAACCCGAGATGTCCCAGAAGGTTAAGATATAGAGGCCAAGATATATTTGTGACCTTTACCACTAGGAAAATTTACAAACAGCAATTAGTAGAATTGAAGGCTGAAAAAAATAATCCAGATAGAAAACATGTAATAAATCATTGGCATTTAACTTAGAGAAGCTGAAGCAGAAAAGCCACGTCAGAAGCTAGTCTGTGCTACAGCCACTGACTACAGCAAAAGGAATTAACACCGAACTTCGCACAGGAGGAGGTTTGCAAAACATCACAAGTTGTTATATACTGAGGCCATAAAAGTGAACTCACTTATTTCACATGGGATCTAGAGCTGTTGGACAGTATTTAAGGGAGCAAGAGCAAACTACAAGTGACTGTACAGATCCCTGATAAGATACTTTTTCACTCAGTTTTGCAGTGAACCTTGGAACTTTTAGCTCAGTACCAGAATGAAACCCTTTTCTCTCAATAGCATGCAATTAGGTGAATTACTTAGTATAGATAAAGGTACTCTTTGAAGAGATATTACTTACAGTGAGACAATATAATCCATAGGAGTGATAAAAAGACGAGAGGCTCACATACCAGGTAAAGAGCAACACAATTCTAAAAAAGTTGTTTTTTGCTGGGCACACCCTCCTCCTTGCAGCTCTTCCTGGATTAAATTCTGTACTCTCTTTTCCTCCAGATTTAATCCATTTTAAGAGAAATATTTATCTCAATAATACGAATTGTCTGTTTATTTATTAAGCAGTAACACCTCGGCGCACCTTAAGGGTCAGCATGTGAGAACTGCAGAGCTGTAGGTAAGATCAACACACCTTTTGAGCACCTCCAAAGCAGTGGTACTGCTCTCTGAAATTTTAGGTCCCGTGGCATTCCTGCAAGCTGCCTTTCTTTTGAATTCACCACTTGTAAATTTTCAGATATTCTGTATGGACAGGAATTTCTGAAATCAGTAATTGTCTCATATGTCTTCACTACAGACAGAACATGATATATTTTATTAATTTAAGCCAATACTCATACAAGCCTGGGTAATAATTACCCTCTTATTCTGGCTAGGGTTTGTGTTTGTTGTTTTTTTCTTAAAGAAAATGCGTGCTATGAAAGAGCAATGTAATAGTCACAGCTGGAGAATGATGGAGATGAGCAATAACTTCTGTTTTGCTTCTGCACAAAGTTGGAGTCCTACTGTATCACCATTCAAGTAAATACACACAAACTGATGACAGAGTCTGGTAATGTCTGCAACCATTCTGCCTGTGCGGGAACGTTGCCTCCTCCCCTCTGCCATGTGCAGAGAGAGTTTCGGGTGTGAGTCTCTCTGGAAGGGAGAGGGAAGGAGAAGGAGCTACCTGCCCAACTGGACTCAAGAGGACCACCTCCAAGCAATAGAAGCAGGTGCAATGGAAACAGTGCCTTGGGGGCAGATCAGAGTATGGACAAGGACCAGGTTGCAATTTAAGTGCTGTGGGTCACTTGAACTGGACAACCTCCAGCACAACCTCCAGTACAGCTTCATTGCATCTGTTACCTCATATGACTTGCACAGTCTCTACACCCTAAGAATCCTCCAGAGGATTGCAATCTGATGTGACAGTGGAAGTTTGAGTCGGCATTTTGAGAAGAACTACCATCTTAAGGAACACATGCAGGCTTGGATTACACAGTGAACCTGTCAGAACACTGTTTCTTGTGCCTTGGCAGGAAATGTTACAAATTGCATTTACCAATGTGTCCCCTCCTTTTGAAGTGGAAGCCATCTATGGAATTGCCTTGACGATTTCAACTTCCTCAGTCTAGCTGGCTGTAAAGCCTCAGACATAGACAGCACCTCTTTCACACCAATGTTGTGCATTTGCAGTGAGCAGGGCGTGAGATCAGTTGTAAAGTAATAGTGAGATCAAATGATGCCTCTTTCTTCCTTGTCAGGGATGTTGTCCTGTCTAATCGACATCTGTGGCTCCCTCGAAGAAACACTTTTGTTTCTTATAGTGAGTATGGCCATAATCTAGGGCATAACAGGATTTTTTCTACTCTCAGAAAAGGAATATAAGAACTAGAAGAGTAAAAAGGGCTGAAGAACTCGGAAGTAGTTCAAGGAGAAGCAAGATGAATGAAAGAAAACCATTTGCACAAAGCCTCTCCTTTTCCAAGCTACTTGGAAAAAAACCTAAATAGCCACATCTCTGCTGATCTGGCCAAGGGCTCAGGTTCCTCCTGCCACAGTGCCCAATGACTTTAACAGGTTTTTTTCTCTTGGTCACAGCTGTCATGACCAGATGTAGGACTAGTCTCAACTGCTCATGAAACCTTCAATGTGCGGTACTTTGAGGACTCAAATCCACCAGTTCAGTTTGTAAGACTATTACAGTATAAATCAAATCATAGCTTCTGAGGAAGCTGCGAAATGGCCTTTCAGAACAGCAGTCTGCACTTGGGATACATAGGATACAACCCTTCATCTACTTAGACCTTAATAAGAGGTTATCAGGAGCCACCATGCTAACAGGGCACCAAGTCTACAGCACTTGTTGCATCTCAGAGAAAACAGAACATTTAGGGTTTGGGGCATACTGTTTTTTCAATCATTAACAAAATTGCCTACAAGCACTGCCTTGAAACACCCCAGTAACTAGAACAACAGCACTTGTATGACCCCTAGAGGTCTCAGGATTTAGGTGAGCTTTTTTTGCAAGGTGCTGACTCATAGCAGGCACACTTGGGCTATGGAATGCTTCTCAACACCCTTCACCTCTCCTCCCCTCCACTGGGTGCAGGGCCTCCAGGTTGGTTTGCTGATGATGTCTCAAGAACCAAGGGTGGCAGTGTAATGCTCCCAGTGCCACAAAATTTAGTGGCTTGAAGATTGAGAATTCCTGCAGCTCAAGGGTGCTATACCAAATAAACCATTGTCCAGCCCACTCCATTTTGAACCGTGCTGTTGAGAAATGCTCTTTATTGTAGTTTGAACAACCTCTGCAGGTTAGTGAATATGGCATTCAAAAGCAGATCTAAGCAACACATCTGCAGGTGACTCAGTTCCCAGCAACTCCGAACATCATATATAAAATCCTAGTCGATTTGTAGTGATATGAATAAAAACAATGGCATATAAAAGTCTGTTTCAAGTTCTTTTGCAACAGAGGTGAAAATTTATTGTGAGTAGCTGTGCAAATGTCATAAGGCATAGAACCTGGTAGAGATAAATGATCAGAATGGCAGAGGAAGAAAACAGCAATACTTGCTCTTCACAAAAATCTGTTATTCTAGGTGAGTTACCTAGCAGGTAATAATAAATCACTTTTTAAATAAATGTTTTCAGGAACTAGAATGAAAAACTGTCTTTAAAAGTGTAGCTTCCATTTTTAATCTTGATTTGTACCTTGTGGTTATTCACCATATTGCCATCTACTCTGAAGCAGGAGTGTCCAAGGCGCAGCAGTGCAAGAACTGTGTTTGGAACTAAACACAGACCACATCCTTGACAGTGTTACACTCCCCAATCAGCTGACACCCTTCCCTCAATGGTCATATTTGGATTATCCTTTGCAAAGTTCCCCCTGGATTGCCTTCCGAAACACAATGGTTACAACTATATTGGGAGATGCCGCAGACGTGGCATGGCCAGTCAAAGCACAGGACCCCACATCCCCAAGAGCAGGCATGACTTAGTTTAGCGCTAACCTGCTGCAAGGTCATTCCTTGAACTCTAGGTAACCAGAAGCCAGGCTGTGCTGCCAGCGAGACTCACCTGTTTTGTTGTACACAGACAGATCAGAACACCTTGTGTTCCTGACAGGTCCCAAGAGTTAAAATACAGCTTGCAAGACCCAAAGGAGTACTAGCACAATAAATGCTTTGATAACTGTACTGCCCTTGTTGTCCATCCAAGCGGCTGAATTGGACAATTTTTGTTTGAGTTCCAGTCTCACAAATACCCACATGTAGCTACATGGAAGGATGGGTTAGACCAGCACAGCTTAATGGAACATTTACAGATTGTATCCCCTTTGTGTTGCAGAAAGTCCTTTGCTACCGTTTGCCCCTTCTACACAGCTGGACTTGTCTTTAACAAAGAAGGAATATTTCTCCTTTTTAGTGAACTTCAGAAACAGTAAAAAAAAGAAGTTGAGCTTGGTCTCCTTTAACTGAGCTCTAGGTTACTCACTCTGCCTGCAAGTATAAAAAGTCAGTTGAACTCCAGAGGCCTTTGGTGCTATATCCCATCACTGATGAAAAGATGTTAAGAATGAAAACAAGAGTCAACATATTTTCTTCATCAAGTTACCGAAGTTTGTAAGAGGAAAAGATGGATTCTTCTGAGTTTTATAAACAGAATGAAAGGAACTCCCTCTAACTCCAGACTCCATTTGTGATCACCTAAACAATCACATTACACATCTTCCTTTTCTTAAATTTGGATAGAGCTGCACAATCAAGAGCTTTTGTCACACTCCCACACCTCTTGAAAAAAAACTTGGACACTTCCCATACTTCTGGAAGCATCAGAGAACCAAGCTAAGCTAAGCAGAAGATGAAACATGGAGATAGCTTACTATGTAACATCTAAATTAGTGAAATATGGGGAAAGTTCTCTGTTTCAGAATTTCTTTTACTGTCCAGAATCACCCTTTTGGGTTTAGCCTAAATCCTCAGGCTACAATTTCTACAAACAGAAACCTGTTTCTGGGGTAGCTAAGGACATCTTCTACCTTCCTGCACTGTTGGAAAGTCAAGACCCCAACATCCCATCACACTTCATCCTCAGGTCTATAATCCTGTTAGTGGAAGAGAGTACAGTGAAGGCATCAAAGGAGATAAAATGAGGAGAAATACAAACTAACACTGCAATGACTCAATACAATAGGGGAGGGGTGATTTCTCTGTCAAAATATGGCACAACAAAAAATATCTGTCAGTTTATTCCTCAGAAGCTTCTGTAGCACACAGATCTCAAGTAGTGTTTTTACAGCATCATTGTCCTCAGTAAATATAGTCACCCCTCTGTCTTCATGTTAAACCTGAAGAGTTACTCAGGCAAGTGCACAACTAGTTGCTTTTCTGTTACTGTTATCAGTCATTCATCATCTCTGGATTTAATCTTCCTCAAAGATTACTGGATCTAATCATGAAACACAAAGGAAAGAGCAAGAGATCAGAACAGACAGAATTAGATTATACATTCCTGTCTCCACTCTGCACTAGATTTGTCATACATTGTTCTGACTGCTAACACTTGTTTTTTTCTTACTGAAAGAGTTAAATACAGAGATATGCAAACTGGTCATAAGACCTTGGAGGGACACTTAAACTACAGTTTAGTTAAAACAGTTTAGTTAAAAACTCCTGAGCAAGGATGAAAACAGCTAGTGCCCCTATGGCTGCAGTAGCATGGACATGGGATCTGTCTTGTCACCAGGTGAATCATGTTGCATTTTTACCTTGGAACACTATCATGTCTAAAGATGTGAATGAGGATTCTAGCATATGTCTTCACAATAGCAACTCAGGTCCCAACTTTGACCAATTTCCATCATCTGCCACTCATTCCTTGTTGGATCTGACTCTTATGAACTAAAACCAGAAAGCATTTGTTGCAAGATTAAGATTTACCACATGTAAAGGAAGAGAACACTTGAGAAAGTCTGGTGAACCAAAGGAAAAGTTAACAGAAAATAATAAAAAATAAAATGTAATAGTTAATATATTCAAATAGCTGGGAATAACTTGTAAGGAAGGGAATTAATTCTTGAGTACTATCACACCTTCATATGAAACATGCTAAGGAAGTGTTTTCAGCAGACTCATTCAAGCATGCAGCATACTGAGAAGAACTAGAATGATAAAAAGGCCCATGATCCAGCTACAACTACAAAGCTTCCCTTACAAATGAGGAGCCCACAACATATGGATACATGGTGCAGTTTGCTTTGAACAGAATGGCATGGAAATAATCTGAATTTAAGGCTCAATTTTTATTAAGATAAATTTATTAAGATAAATACTGAGTCAGACCAAAAGTCTACCTAAGCCTGGAAACTGTCACAAGTGAATGTGACCAATATGACAAAGAGAACAGAAGAACATACAGTCAACCCTCAAATATCGCTCCATCTTTCATCACTTCATGATTGTATTTAGCATTTTTCTTCCATGTTTTTTCCCAACTCATGAAGTCCGTATAATCTCTCAGCATTCACAAATAATTTTGCAATGATTTCCTCAGCCTTCTCACACACTGAACAGACTCCTGCACTGTCATACCCTATATATATAATTTGTCCTGTGCCTGTTTTTTAAGAGACAGTAAACAGTAACTGTCTCCTTTCTTTATGCCACCCAGTTGCCTTGGACAAACACTTGCTCATCTTGTTCATGCTGAGGACTCATGTTCTGAATATCTTACCCTTTTCTCCAAATATTTTGCTTCCTAATCTTTTTGAGACAATATTACTTTCCACAATAAAGAATAAATCAGTTTTGTCAAACAAGCAGTGTAAGTGCCAATTTGTGAACTCCATGGCAAATGGGTACAACCATTTTTCTGCACAGTGAAAATGAACAGCTTGTCTAAAGGAGCTATTCAAAGTTTCCTGGTTGACTGGGATGTGATAATATACAGGGAACACACTTGAGACTTTTTCCACATACTGAGTTCATTCTTGGCTAGTCACCCAGTTTAGCTTTACATTAGAACCTGGACTTTAAGGCTTGCATTATGCATGAGAATCCAGATAAGCTTACAGCATTAAGTATTCCACACAAAAGAAAAAACGCCATTAGCAATTCAATGTATCATTTACATTATCTTAATAATAATTACCATTCCCTTTCTTCTAATAAATTCAAGCATAACAGCTGCATCCCTTTGCCATTTTGATTCCTCGTTCTTAAGTTACAGCTTCACGGGTATGATCTTATTAACTGCAATGATTAAAAAACCCTAGTTTTATCACATGAACTTTTGACTGAGATCTATTACAGTGGCATTCTGCCTCTCCCATTGCATCTAGAATAATGTGGTTTCAAAGTTCAGCTGCTTTGTAAAAGCCATTTATGTGCTGTGGGCATGCCTGGGGTACTACCTTCTCATTTTACTGTGTGAGATATTTTCCAGAGCTCTGTTAAATCTGAGAGGGTTAACAAATTAAACACAGAGGAGGGGTTCTTGGTGGTGTCAGAGGCAAACACATTCATATACATATGTATACTAAGGTGTTGAACAAGGAGTATTTATTATTACACTGCTTTGTCAAGCTTGTATGGTCACGCTTTTGTGCTAAGCAATGTGCAGAGCAACCTCAGCATTCCTGTAAACAGGTTAAAATTTAAGTATTAAAGAGGATTTAAGAGTGGATAAGGTGTACCGGGGGTGAACACTTCTGGAGGTCAATAAAATGGTCAGACACAAAAGTTGCAGCCTCTTATTTTAGCAAAGAGTACTTAAAAGGCCCATCTTGCACAAAAGCCCAGAGGAATGAGATACCCAAGAACGACAGGAGAAGTCTGTATTACAGTCTATTATTAGGCTCAAGAGAAAGAATGGAAGAGAAGCCCTCTGACTTGGTGAGGAAGAAGCCCCAAGAATCTGGAGCCATGGTGACAACAAGATAATATTCAGCAGCAGGAAATGACACAGGAAGATCAGGGTAAACATCATATGGCTCAGTAGTGTTAGAAATGAATGGCATAACAGACAGATATGTAGAACCCAAATAAAATTATAGGAACAGCGATCAGAAAGAGACATAACAAAAAGCTAAGTTACAAAGACTAGCTAAAAAACAAGAGGATAAAAAGACAATGCCATGAAGGGATGAAGTTTCCAAGAGCTGTACTGTCGCCATATCAGAAATACTTTTGGGAGGGGGGCTGGGGAGAAAAGGCTGGTCAAGTTACAAGGTACAAAGATGCAACCGTGTAAATACAGCCTTCCTGCTAGGCTGCCTGTTCCGTTCCTGCTCCACCCAATTCAGCCTGAAGCCTTAGCCACCCTCCACCAAGATGGAGCAGAGTGCTTACCCAGACACCCCATCAGGGCTGCACTCCCTAACTAAAAGGCAAGGACAGTGACTAACAAAGACCTCGACTGAGCAGGTGACTGCTGTCACTGCCGACAGAATCAAATTGTTTATTGTTACAGAAAGCAAGACAAAGATCGCAAAAGCACCCCTGACCCAGAGAGCTCCACCAAAACAAGCTAACCCCATGTATTCAGGTATACAAAAGGAATGAGTTCATCTTCAGTTAAGCTGCTTTCCCAATGATCAGCACACTCATAAAAAACACCATGACAAAGAAAATCCACATGAAAAATCTGTCCATCACTTTTGCGACTTTTTTCCACTCAATTCCTTTGGCCCGGTTTGCTTTATGGTCTCGAACACAATTAGCAATATACTCAATATTTTTAATCAGCATTTTGTAACAGGAACAACAATTAACAGTCTCCCTAACATTTTCACCATGAACTCCATAGCTTTCATTCAAATTTCCATTGAGTTTCTCCTTGAGATCACAGTTGTCATTCCTCTTAGAAAGGTGACTCCTTCCCTCTTTGTGCCTCCTCTGATACTCATAATCCCCCTCTAATTTGTGTTCTTCTTCCTTTTGTCTTTTTGGACTTGTGCAATTTTCACCCACATCATAAACAAAAAAGATTTTTGACATGTAGTCCAAAATAATCACCCTTGCCCATTGTGGAACAGGCTTTGCTTCTGATCCACAGTGATGGAGATTCATTATTATGATTGTCAGTGCTGTGGAAGCTGTGATCATGGTCATAGTTGCTATGTAATATTTTCCTGGAACACAAAATAAAGATATAGTAAAGATTCTACCCTAATAAAAATATTCAGTGTAGAAATAACATAGTGCTAACTGTAAGCACAAATGAAACCAGTTTTTAATGAACCTGATTTTCTGCACTTCGATCACACTTAATTTACCATTTTGCAAAGATTAAAACCATTCAGGTAAAACCTCATATTCATTACTGCCATGACTTTATCAGACAATGAAGTGGCAATTGTATTAGCATGGTAAATATTCACAAGCCCAAACCTCTGATTTTTTTGAAATGCATCCAGTGCAGTATAGTGGTAGTCCTCTAGAAATCCCACCAGGGCAGGCAAGTAGCCTCCTTCCTCGAGGAGAGGATCATATAGGGGCAGGAGGGTCCTGCCAGAAGGCAGACAGGACAGTACTGAACACCATCCTTCTTGGTACATTCCTGAACTCTCAGACATAGATTAAAATTCAGCATAACGGATTGCCAGGCATTACAATTCAATATAACAACTGGCAGACACTAAGTCAACCCTGAGTGTCCCAGTCAGGCAATCCAACTATGCAGAGTTGACAGAAACATATCTTGAAACAGTTTGACCTTGTGTGTAAAGCTCTTGCTTACACTTTGTACGTTGGTTATAAAAGAATTTTCCATTACTAGCTTTATTACAATGTAATAAAATTATTCTAAACATCTGATTATATTTAATAAATACAAATAAATAGCTAATATAATTTAAAATAAACACAAAATAACTCTGAAGCAATTCAGCATACTGTACAAATTCCATGCACTTTTAAAGTATTTCACTATATTATAAAAAAGCAACATTTATATTCCCAGCAGCTGCAGATTGCAAATGGTCTTCCTGACATGAAGCCCTGCTATAAGCCATGCTTCAAGGTGAAGTGTGTAAAGCTTACCTATCAAAGGTACATTTTCAGAGGGAGGCATGATCTCAGCAACCATCAGCTGGAACACAGTAAGAGCAAGAAGAACAGTAATACCCAGAGACACTTTTTCCCCAGAGTCAGCCGGGAGATAGAATCCTAATGGGGCCAGGAAAGAGATCAAAATGCAAGGCAGCAACAGGTTAAATATGTAGAATGAAGACTTCCTTTTCAAAATCAGTGTGAAGGTCACATCTGGATAAGGCTCAGAGCAGCAACCATAAGTGATGACATTCTTAACTGCTGGCATACCATGAATCTCCCATTCCACATCTTCTACAAAGTCAGAGAGGTCACCACTATCAAGAGAATTGATGATGTCTACCTGATTACCATTATAGGTCCAAGACCCAAATGTAAGGTTACACTGCTGGCTGTCAAAAGGAAAATAAGATACATCCACTACACACGAGCTCTTTGTGATAGCAGGTGCATCCCAAGTGATTTTTCCATCATATCTCAGCACAACATTAGTATTCACTGGTTCTGAAAAGTCATCATCAGCCCTAGAAGACAGAAAAGGGACAGACAAGATCAACAGGGAGCAACTTAATGTGTGGGCTAGGGAAGGGCGGAGGGGGAAGGCTAACTTCACATTATTGAAAGTATGCTTCTGAAATAATTTTATACTCAATTTTATTAGGAACTTACCGTCAACTATTATTTCACAGGTACCAGTGTCCATTAAAGTTAAACGTTAGCATTGCTAAATTATATTTGTTGTCCATAGATGCTTCAACATTGATCTCAAACAGGATGCAGTGGGAAGGGAATTCATTTAAAGATGAAAATAATCTGCTGGTCACTACTGATCTAGGAGAGCAGACAAGGAGTGCAGCTTTGTGTACCACCTTTTTGTGGACACACAACCTTCCAGGGCTCTTCAGCAGAAAGCACTTCATACTGCCAGGGTATTCAGTTCCCAATGCAGAGAAATTCGGAACAGTTTGCTGTGTAGCATAATCAATTGTCAAATCCTGTCTATGCCTTTATTGCAAAATATTTACATGATCAACAAGAAATGTTCAGGCAACAAAAAAACCCCTTGCTAAGTTGGTGAAAGTTCAGACTCTGCAGGTCAAATCCTCCACCAACCCCTCCCTCCCTCAAAAATATTCAACTTATTTTCTCCAGCCACTCACTTGTTGTATAGGACAATATCTGGTCTCCAAACCAAATTGCTTGGAATCCTGATAGAATCCAATCCATCATATTTATCTTTGTCCCATTTCAGGTACGCATCATACCAACTTTGTCGAATCCATAAGTAAGTTGACAAAATCTGGTTCCTTTCATCCTGCATAAAGGTGTAGAAATATTTCTAGATGAAGGTGATAAAATCACATCTTGGATACAGATAGTATTTGTTGTATAGCTTTAAAGTAGTACCCAAAGCAAGCTGGAATGCTGACAGGCCACAAGATTACTTCTCAGACAGGTACATACTTCCATACACATACCGGGAGCTTACATATTTGGACTTTCTTCTGTTCAAACCTTATACCCATGTACTCTCACTAGCTTTAATTATAGTTGTCTAAGATTCCCAGTACCTTAAGAATTTCCTTTTGCAAGCTTCAGAATACCAAACAGCTAACAGATTCAGTCTAACGTATTCCCCCTTGTCCTATCACTACATGCCCTTGTAAAAAGTCCCTTCCTAGCTTTCTCGTAACCCCCTTCAGGTACTGGAAGGTCGCTGTAAGGTCTCAGAGTCTGCTCTTCTCCAGGCAGAAAAACCCCAGCTCTCTTAGTCTTTCCTCACAGGGGAATGATCTGGATCTCTGATCATCTTCATGGCCCTCCTCTGGACCCATTCCAACAGTTCCATATCCTTCTTAAGTTGGGGATTCCAGGAAGTCCTGTTCTCTTTTAGACACATTTTCTTTTGCCTTAAAAATACATCCAGCTGAACCAAATTTATTAAAAAAAAAAAACAAAAAAAAAAAAAACAACTTCCTGGAGGCAAAACAAGGGAACTGATTGAGAAATTGATTACATCTTAGAAAAAGCAGGTTTTTTCCTACCTAAAGGTCAACAAAAATTGCTTGAAGGATGTGGTGCCAAAGCCTCACTACAAAAGGAGTCAATTCCACAGTCCTAAGTTTGCAGACTTATAATGGAAGTCTTAGTGCTGTAATCAGATAAGACTCTGTGAAGAACCAGAGAACATGACCCTCTTGAGGAAGCATTACTGAAATTGTCACAGCAAAATGCAAGCTGCTTTTCCTACTCCAAGCAAAAGGTTTATAGCTGGTATATTCTAGCACAACTTTAGAAATACAGACCTGTACTGTTACTCACCATGTCTTTGATTTGTGACAATGTGATCTGAAGTGTGACATTCAGCACTTTATCTGTGTCTTCCACTGGTCTTAGAGCATTTGAGTAGTCTTCAAATAGTTCATTAAACAGCATATGAGCATATTTTCCTTTGGCTGATTCTACAGCTAGATAAGATAGATTTGTTCAGTACCTCAGATTAAACATTGAGCAGTATAAAAAGATATCCTCTTTGTACAGCTTTAAGCAGTATTTGTTAGAACTATTTATCTATCATTCATATACTGTAAAATACCACTTAGTGCAGAAACAGACGTCTCTCTGATGAAGCTATTCAAATAAGACCAGCATTTACCCATAATGAGTAGCTAACTCTGGCTTTTCACACCCATTAAAAAAAAAACCAAAACAAAACTCTGCATCCAGAGATTCCTGTCTGTTTTGAAGGTAAATATAATTACCTTTATATTATTGATGTCTTTCACGGGCACAGAGATTATTGACTTACAGTCATGAGCTAAAATTAGAAGCAAAGTCTGAAGTCAAAACTGCTTGCAGGTTAACACCTTCTGGTATCGTCCTAAATGTTGCACCAAGATTCATGCTACTTTCAGAATTTACTCTTTTTTTTTTTAATTACCACCTGGAAAAAAATTCTGAACTTCTTTCCTTCACAAATTGGCTATTGCATAACATGTGAATACATCCTTGCCCCAACAGAATTTCCAAATCACGTACTTGGAGATTCTTCATGCTACACTAAGGATAATTTACTGAAACTTCAGTTTTAAAATAACACTTTTGCTGTTCCACTGTTTTGTGCATCACAGTTTCTGTATTACCTTTAAATAGATTCACAAAATTCTGCAAGCAAAAAGCAAGGACAGTAAGACTCACATCACCTGCGCAAATGCTGGCTGGCACTTCATAGGAAGAAATTGCTTTGGAGTACATCATTCTAGCGACTCACAATGACTTGCTGGACTAATAAGAGTTCAAAGCAAACCTTCCTTTTCAAAAAGAAATCCTATCAAATCAAAGCTTCACAAAGAGCATTTAAGTTCTGGCTGTACATCAACATTTATTTTGTCTATGCATCAGTGAGACAAAGCACAACAAAGCAGATGAAAGACTTGTGGAGCTCAGTCATTTAAGACACATCAGGACATCAGCTCCTATCTGAGTAAAAAAAATCTCAATGCAACATATAACATCAAGTGGTATTCTCACCTTGAAGCATCACTGCTGTAAACAGCAACCAGAGAGAGATGGAAAAAGAGAGCAGGTTATTTCTCTTCATTTCTGGACCTTAAATAGAAGTGTTCACTCAAATGCACAAAAACATTTATCACCAGCCAAAACTAACAACAACAACAACAAAAAAGGTGCACAGCAACATAAAGATGCTGAGGCATTGATGAGCTGCTAGAAGGATCTCAGTCCTCCCTCAAGACAGAGTCCTAAATTAATTGATGGTCTTTGTGCCTGCAACCGTCTGGGGCTCTGACGAACCCTCCTTCTCTCAGTAACCTGAGAGCTGCCTGCTCTGAATCTGATGCTGAGAGAGAAGACACGGATGGGATATCAGTAGGAAAACTCTATTCCGTGCATTTTTCACTACAAATGTAAGATTTTGACAAATTTATGAAGAATTCTTTCAAATTTCATTGGTGGGCCAAGTTTTACTATACCTACGTTCAGCAACAGCTTGCTCAGAAACAGTTCTGTGGAACCTATGGACCCTCACGAAAAAAGTGATCTGCCTCAGTGCTTTAATTCCTCTAGTCGCACTGTACATCAGACATCCAAACCCTGTTACACAGCAAAAAAGACCCACAACCTACCTACTCCCATGCTGACAAAACTATGTTTTCACCTACCAAAGTGATGCCAAAGGGATGCATCTACACCAAAGTCAGGTAACACAAGCAACATTCGCAGTAGGCTGATATTGCTGTGCAAACGAGAACTTCCACTGGTGCAGACAGCTCAGCACAGTAAATCAGGAGCAAAATTGGACTCATGCACTTAGCCGAAAGACTTACAGGAAAGAAATATGGATGTGAAACAATACCACACTTGGCCTTCATCTACTCACAATGGTCAGAAATTCATTAGCTGATCTCTTCATAATTTCTATGTAGGAGCATTCCTGGCACTTACTCCCTAATGTTTATGCTTTTGTGGGGTCTATAAATCAACATTTATAGCCAGGTTTAATAGGTAAGCAATAGTCAAAGCACATGTAAAGAGATCCATTTCTGACACTTCATTTACTGAATTGTCAAAGAGGAAAAAGGTAGAAAAACAGTTAAGAAGTTAAAAAAGTCAGAGCAGTCATAGGCAGTATGCAATAACCTACTTTTTCTGTGGGAAGAATGTATATGCTGTCAGAGACAACAAAAGTCAGAAACATGAAAGGTTTTTGGATGCAGTCAGATCAGTGCATTCTCAGGGGATACCTTTAGTCTACAGTACACTACCAAGATGTCAGCAACCAGCTGCTGATTCACTTTTCTTACTGTAGTTACAAGAGTGTAAGTACAAGTAATTACACTGCTTGAGAGTGCTGCTATAGACACTACTGGAACCAAGGCTAAGGCTGCTTTGTCACAGGCTTGAGACGACCTTGTGACCTGTTATACCAAAAAGACATATCTGCCAAGTAGCACAGACTGATGTACTTTAATATATGTGATCTTGTACAAATTGAAGAACCCTGCATCTTTATTGTAATCACATCTTCTTGAAGGGAAACTTGAAGGTTCTCAAAAGACAAAAGCAAGAAGCACTCTTACGCATGTTTACTCAATTTATTCTTATACATAATGTTATTCACTATGTATTCATGTATAATGTTATTCATTATAAACTTGCAAAGGGATAGATCTATCATAGTTACTTTCTATCATATTTCCAGACATCAGATATATCCAATAGTTGCCACATACAGGCAAACATGAACATGCATATACAAGAACAGGCTTGTTATGTTTGAGAGGCTGCACTGACTACACAGTGCTTGTAAAAATGAAACTAAAATACAGCCAAAAACCTTCTCAATATTAAAGACATAAGAGCTTTAACAACTGTAGTATGCTGGACCATTTGGTTTCTTCACATTTGTTCACACAAAATCTGATCTGCAATTTTAATCGAAGTGTCCTTAACACGGAAATTTTGCATGAAGAGCAAGTGTTAACATGAATTGGTTTTCATTGATCTGAGAGATTCACCTATAAACCCATAGGTCCTCAGAATATAGGTTTCAATTGTGGCAGAATGTATGGCAATACTACTCCCAGAACAAACATCCCATTTAACATCTGAGTGGAGCTGAACTTTATAGTTGGGCAGTTCTCTGTTTTATGGTAAGAAATTTTGCTACAAAGTCAGGAATTTATATAAATTATTAAGCAGCTCAGAGATAATTTAAGAAAAGTCACGGCTGTCTGGAAGTTAGAATCAAGCCATCAGCCTCTCCCAGAACAAGACTCCAAATTCAGTTTCCAGATATATTCAAATTTATCTTGCTAGAATACATTTGCCAGCAGATGGCCCTGTTAGCCAGCCTACTGATCTACCTAGAAACTCAAGACGGTTTTTGTTTATCACACAAAAATCACATCACATTTTAATCTACTTCAATTATTTTCACTGATTATTTGCCTTACATTTGATATAAGGCAAGCAGAGACAAGTTGTTCTCTTAAAGAAAAAAGATAAGCAGAAGGAAGAATACCGCTTAGCAGCTGAGTCTAGCTCTCAGGTCTACCAACCACAGATGAGACCATGATAGGTTTTCAGGGCAAGGAAATATATATCACTGCCAACAACTGTACAATATGAAACCATATTTAGAGTGTGGGCTGCTTCTGCTGAAGCAGAGAGTGCTTAAGCCCATAGCACAATATCCAACCGTGCTTCCACATACTTTGTTCAACATTTGACTTGGTGACAATGTGTATGGGCTATTAACAGAGCAGAACATTTTGTTCCTGCTTACGTTCACTGTGATGAGCATGTACCATTCACTGGTGCACTGGGTTTGTACCACACGTGGCTTTTTATGGTTCTAGAGAAACACACGTGCTATTATCAAGACAACATCAAAAAATATGAATTCACTGTACTGCCACGCAAGGAGGTTTGACTTTACATAGACACACTGAAATGGAAATGACACAGGAGGGATTTCGTTCATATCAAAACTTTCAACTTCAGATACTTATCTTAGTCAAACTATAGGCAAAGCAGGAAAGAGGTGTAAAAACATCTATTTAAAATTTTGCACTTTCAATTAAACAAATCTTTCCTCTCCTGTCTAAAATAATAATATCTCCTGAGGCTGAGGGTTTGACATGTACATTTTCTGGGGAAAAAAATAAATAATGGCTTCTTATCCTTTTTTGCATGGATACCAGTAAGAGTTTTTAAGCCTCCAACTGGAAAAGCTACATTATCACAGGTTTCAAGGCTGTCTGTGCCATTTATAATCCATCCCTTCATCAGAGAACAATAAAGAAGAACAGATTGGTTCCTAAGCACAGTTTGTAAGGAGTGTCTCACAGTCTGCTTCTACTTGCCTTCCTGCCAATTTTTCTCCCCAAAAGCTGTTGCATTCACATTCTTCACAGCATTTGCTACAGTATATTATCTTGTGATAGGGTCAAGCAGCACACTAACCCATCGGAATCAGACTTCTCTCCTTAGGCTAACTGAAGCCTTAGCAGTATGGGTAACAACAGTTCTTCTTGCCAGCAGAAAAGCCTCTCTGTGCTTGCTCTGAAGAAGGAGAATACAACATTTCATTTAGATGCAGCGTGTTTCTCTCTGCCTCATTTTTTCTCACCCACCTACTGCCTCCTCCTTTCTTCTCTCAAAAAAATCCCCTACCACCCCAAACCAGCATACTCATTCATATTTTCTTCCACCCTGTTGTACACATGGAAGACAGGAAATACATTAGGAAGCATTCACAATGTCAGGCTGTGAGATAACGTAGATTATTAGCCACATTTTCCAGAGATGGGAAATCCTAATTTGCATGTTACAGTTGTGTTTCCGAACACAAATTTTATTTAGGTCCATTTACTTAGGCAGCTCTACTGACCACCTGCCAGCACCTGAAGTGGAGAAACTAGATCTAAAATACATTACATTCATCCTTTTCCATCAGGTTGCAAGCTAATTAGTATTTGTCCATCCTTGAGAAGCATTCAGTACCTGGCAGGGTTAAGAACAAAATTATTTTGTAAATTTAGCTATCATAAAGCCATTTCATATACAGATCACTCTTTCTCATTGGGATCATTTCCAGCTTTGTACCATGCCTTTGAATGGCTGATAACAGGATCTATGCTTTACACAAAAAAAACCCTCTGAGTCTAGACACTCTCCAGAACACACATTTGCTCTGACAGGCAACCTGATGCTCTGAACAAATTAAAAAAATAGTTCTACCCTGCTGCAAAGGTGCAGACAGACTCAAGCATCTTCCTCTTTGTGATCACTTCTGAGCTGTGGAAGACAGTACACTACCTCAGCTATTGGAAGCAAAGGGAAGCCTCCCAGCTGCCCCTGCAGGCCGAAGACAACTCTAGGTTCCCCAGGAAGCAATTTCTTCAGTTTGCATACACATCACCAAAAAAAGGAGATTAAACACGTATCAGAAAAAAAAAAGAGCGAGAGAGATCAAACCTATATAAAAAACCTCCCTAGATTAAACCCATATCAGAAACTGCAAGACTGAAGGGCAACAGTTTAGACACTAACTGAAAACCAAAGTTTCACTCTCTCCAGAATTCAAAGGGTGGTGGGAACATCCCTTTAAAAACTCTACCAATACTCATCAGGGTCACAAGAGTATCTGCATGGAGAGCATACAATCCTCTAAAAATGCATTTTCCTGATAAGCTTACATCCACTTTGCAACACAGAATACTGTACACCTAAACTTCTGTGTTCTTATCAGTTCCTTAGATTTTAACAGTTCCTTACAAAGAGCTAAGACTAATGCTGTGCACTAATACAGTGCAGTTGGCTGAAAAGGCAGGATGCCAAAAGATAATGAAGACAAGAAAAAAAAGTCAACCATGATGTATCAACCTAAACTTTAACTGTGTTTAAGGAATTCACAGAATTCAAATTGAAAGATGGCTGCTAAAACAATATTCACACATGCTACTTCAGTGTTGTATGCAGTTTCATTTACGTTGTAATACAACTCTCAATGAAATAATACTCTAAGCAAACAATTACATTGCAAAATTTGTCATTATCTACTTGTTTCTGCTCTGTCTTATCATACATCCATCTACCCAGGTGATTTCTCCATGTTCCTGGAATTTAGAGGAAGAAAAAAATACCCTTGAAAACCCACTCCAAGAGCAAGTTTTTTTCTAAACCAAATAAACTAGATTCCAAGCTTACAAATACTGCAGAGCTGCCCACTTTAAAAATATCAAAGTAGCTATGTGGGGGAGGACACAACTCTAAATTATCGCAATGCATTTATGCCTGAACAAACCTCCCAGTTGGATAAGACAAGCAACAACTACTCAGCTCTGAGGGAAACAACTTCTGATAAATCATACTTTTAGCTACTAAAATATCTTATTGTACATGGGTACTGGCATCCATGAGAACACCCTAGCACAAGCACAGCTACATTATGCTATAGACTAGGCAAAACAAAAAAATTCCTCTTGAGCAAAACATGGTAGTAAACCTGCAGTTTTATTCAAACTCTGCAACTACACTCACTCTGGCACAACACAATCATTTAGATTGTGGAGACAAAGCACCACTGTCTCACCTGAAGATAGTATCCCTTGTCGAATCTCTAGGGAGTGTGACTGTTGAGGGAGGTTATATTCATACCACGGTTTTTCATCTGCAAAATTCTAAGCTATTGTCCAATACCAAGAGATTGGTTCCTTCTTTTCAACCCACAAATGCATTGCAATGAAGGTTAAGTATGTGCAAGGGAAAAAAGAGTTCAAGTGTTAACACTGGGTAATATCACCAAGAAACATTTATTTCACTAAGTGGGCTGAAAAAAAACTGAATTTGCCCATAAAGACAAAGGATTTACCCTCTTGAAATGTTAGCCTACAACACTGATCCGAATTTTACGGGATTAATAACCTAATTTTCAGGTTCTGTGGAATGTACTGTAAGGTATAGAAGCTGTTAAGGACAAAAAAAATGGTGCTGGAACATCAAAATGCTACTATGACCACATATTATGCCCGGTTGGTTTGTGTGCTTTGGAAAGCATTTGTTGTTTGCCTGCCAACAACGGGTAGAGGTTTGTGAGGTAGCTTTGCCAATTGCTCAGCTCCCTATAGCTTAAGGAAGAGCATTTTATTCTGAAACCGAACCAAGATGTTGGGGAAAAGGCAAACGGGATTAGTGCACAGCTTATAGTTGCAGGAGAGCTATGAGGAGATGTACTATCCTACAATCATGCTGCAGTTACAGCTTTTGGGAAATGTTTACAGAAGTACAAAAGCCAATTCCTCAAGCAAGTATAAGAACATCACTAGAAGCTGGAACTATTTAAGCAAGAAATTCTATATTGGCTTTACTTCTGTGCTTTAGCAAAGCAGTGTATCACATTGTCATTTCAGGGAGCCACTCTTAATCCAATGGTATTAACAACTGAGGTGTGGCCAGGGTTGGACTGTGAAGGATATTTTTTTTTTTCATGGTGGGAAGATATGCCTAAAGAAAAAAAGGATGGGATTGGTGGGACATGTGGTTCTCTTTCCCTTTTGCCAGCAGTTCAAGGCAAAAAGTAGGAAATAAGATGCTGGTATGGCTAAGCAACATGTTGCAGTGATCAGGCAGCCAGACTCAGAGA
Organism: Coccyzus lansbergi; assembly: GCA_033558105.1. Lineage (NCBI taxonomy): Eukaryota > Metazoa > Chordata > Aves > Cuculiformes > Coccyzidae > Coccyzus > Coccyzus lansbergi. The sequence goes on from JAUMJK010000705.1 coordinate 445,796, forward strand.
ATGAGATGACAACACATTAGGACACCTCATTGGAAGAGATGGTTAAATGAGTCTTCTTTACCTATCTTGACTGAAAAACATTGCTTTTCCTTTGATATCTTAAAATAAATATACTTGCAATGCCTACACCACTTCCAACTTTGCAACATTAGCAATTACAAACCTCCTGAGGAGTTATGACTTAAGAGTATGAAATTAATTGAAAGCCAGAGCAGGGTAAACAAAGTGCTGGTATATAGCACCCAGCATAAAAAAAGTTGCTGCAGAATGTCAGCTTCCTTGCGATGGAGTAGAATAATCAAGTCCCTTCAATGTACAAGTAAATATCACAACTGATGTATATATGTATATTGAAATGAATAGAAAGAGGAAGTGAAGGTGACAAAAAAGCCCCAAAAGGCATCAGTGGGATTCCTCAGTCCTTAAGGTGTTCTTTATATAGTTTCTTCCCATCCGGGTGCTGGTTGTGAACAAGAGACAGAAGTATGGGATATGCAATTGCTTGCCTTCACAGATTGTCCCAAAAAGTCTCCTCAACACTTTTTATAGTGTGAATAATTCTCTGTGGGACCACTGAAAAGAAAACTCTAAGAGGTTTAAAGGCATTTGTCTATGTATTTAGTTACCCAATTAATTTTTAGTACATATGGAAAGAAGCCATATCTTGCAAGTTTCATCTATTTCAGGAACATGAACTAAGATACATTTTCAGCAATAAAAATTTTAGCTATTTAAGGGCAAACACTTTATATTTGATTAATTAGTGCTGTCATAATTAATGGGTAACATTATTTCTGTCATTCCAAGGAATATATGTTTGATACAAGCATCACAATCAGAACAGAATCAAATACATACCAACTAGGTATACAAAGAAAGTTTTGGGGTTTTTTTTTAATAAAGTTGCAACTAATCACTTCTCCTTCGTTCTTGAAAAAGAGTATAATTACTGAAATTCAACAATTATAAATTGCAGAAATTGTGAGATTTCAAGCTTCCACATGAATAATGATTCACTGGTATCTCCACATAATTCAGTGAATTCCCACAGCAGACAGAGATCAGTAGCACAAAAGTAATTTAGCTCTTTCTGGAGTCAGTATGCTTAGCCTTTCACCCTTAACATAATAAAAATGTGTGAAAGCACTAATTAACATTGTAAGAAAGAATTGTAAGTTGAAATAATTCCCTATTGTGCTTCTTAAAGTAAATACCCTTCTTGTATCCCCTTCTGCTTCTATTCAGAGCCTCTAAAACAGTTACATGGGAAAATCTTGCAAATATTAACTTGTTAGAGATAACCAGTTTAGGATTCTGAGTTGATGAGATGTGAAACTCCTAACATTGAGGAGAAAAAGGGTCTCATTTACTTACCAGCTGTCTCAATTTATCTGCCATGTAAAAGGAGACCTGTACCTCCAAAAATTAATTACAGATCAAGCACTGCATTTATAACCCTGTTATCTAAAAACATGCTAGCCTATCAAAATAGGACTTTTTAAAAAAATCTAATTACCTCTATGATGTCTGTTCCTTAAAAAACAAATTTCTCCTCAATGCTGGGATCAGAACTCAGGTTGATAATTATGGTTTATTATTCATCATCTCTCCATCTCTCAGAATTTATTTTCACTTAGAGGACTACAATACCAAAATCTCTGGCTACAGCTACAGAATGTAGGTAGGAATAAGAACAAAGGTAATTCTCTCTTCTGCCTCATGTATCAGAGACAAGACAGACATCCATTTTCCCAGTATCACAAGGCAACCGTCATGGCATTTATTTGCCAAATACCAGATTTCCTAGAACAGACTTACCTCTAAGCTTTAAAAACAGCACATATATTAAAGATGCTGCCCATAGTACAGCCATTCTTGTCTTACTAGAACACCCATTTACACTCTAAAAATATTTACAAGGATTTCCTCTCTCTCTACTGGGGAAGAACAATTTATTGCTGAAATCCATCCATCAAGCTGGTGTTGAACTATGTTCATTTTGATATGTCCCAGGTCTAATGCTGGTGCATCTACTTCGATCTATTTGTGTGAAGGGGAGATCCCTTAATTACTGTCCAGCAAACTTAATTTGGGAAAAAAATAATTAATTGCAAATTAAAACATTAGGATACTAGGAAACAAAAGAATGAACTGGCAGCCCACTACTTCTTCCTACAAAGGTCACTACTGCAGTTCCCTGTGCCCCCACTACCAAACCCATGCCACATACAGCAAAAACAGAGACCTTTCACAGAAAGGCAACAGACAATACTAGAAGCTGCCATGCCTAAGTACAGCACAAGCCAGCAAGCAGACATATCCTGTAGGTAGGGAACAGCAAAAATTCATGAAACCTTAAAAGAGTACAAAGTAGTTCCTTATTCAGGTACATTCCAAGTGTCTGCTCAGCCTAATCAGCAGCAGCAGTTGGTGGGCATCTCAGGATAAGCTCCTGGGCAGGTGCTATGTTTACCTCACCTTCGCTTTATTTATGCTTAGATGTCATGCACGACCTCAGAAATTTCTTTAAAAAACAACCATTTCTACTGAGCAAACCCATGCAATGAAAAAGGCAGGCAATGAAAAAGGCAGCTTTTAGCTGAACTGCAATTAAAACACAGATCACAGATACGGTCATAACCACAGAAGTCTCTGCGCTGTAGCGAACACAATGCCACTCTCCTGGTAAAGAGTGGAGGATCGCTGTTGCCGTACATACAGTGCTAATTTCTACTCAGTAAAGATGTCAGAAATCATTGTTAATTATCCACATGGAGATCAAGTCAGCATTAAATTTCAACTAGCTCCCACACCTCTATACCACCTACTTTTGTGTAACAATAATCATTGTCCAGGTCTGGAACAGTGATAGTGATAAGGATGATGATCTAAAGGCTTCCTTCACAGTTCTCAGTCTCTGACTCACCAACTCCCTTTCCAGTCCAGCTATATGGTGAAAAATATATTCCACCTCAGGCTATTATATCAAAATACTAGAAATGCAATAATTATAAAATTAGAAATTTAGAAGTACTTAGGCCATTGTACTTTATGATTATCCTTGAAAACTCTCCAATTTCTAAAAGTTACAATTTAGGCAAAAGAAGAGGAGGCTAAATTAAAGAAGTATCACGTCCTAAGGAAATCATTAGCAGTTAAGTGAACCGTGTGCTATTTTTGTTATTTAAAATACTGATTAGGTTAATTATGCTCAGAGGGAATTGGGTCTAGAGGATTAAATGAAATATTTTCAGAGGCAGCATTTGCTGAACAGAAAAGCTGTTGTCCTCCATTTAAACAGTACAAGATATCACTTTGAACATCTTCTGAATATTAATGCTTTAAAAAGCACATCCCTTGGTGTCTGTTATTGGGCTAATAATGTAGCTCATAGTTCCCTTTTGACCGTAGCAACGCATGTTAATGTTAAAAAGTGTACAGCTATGCCAAAAGACGTAACAGATTAACTGCTTCCTGTTTTACAATGATTACCTTGAAGTCTCAAGATTTTCTTTCTAAACTTCAGTCTGCTTGGCTGTCAGAGCCAAGACTACAATTTCTCCTGAGTGCGATAATATCACTAGAAGGCAGAAGGTGTTTTTTAAAAACTAAATCTTTATTAGCTCATATTATAGAAAATAAAACAATCTGTAGACTTGCTCTGTCAAGAGACACAAAGTCCATACACAGTAGGTCTGACATTCCCCCACCCTCAACACTATAGACAGCATAAGCAGCCACTGTGAGTCAACTTTAGAGACCACTCCAGTGCGAGGTAGAAAATTCATTTCAGATATTAATATTAAATTAACACCAAAGGCTAGAAACTCTGCAGAAAGAAGGTAATTCGTTAGCTTCTATTTTCCCATAGGTCTCCATAGCTGTGATCTCTCTAGGATCATACAGGGCCACCTTGCCAAGCGAGTGATGTCTTCTTCAGGATACCCACAGCGCGCAGCAGTGACAGCAGTCCCCAGCCAGAAGGAATGCACACCATACTGCTCCGGGCACAGCCCCAGGAGCTGCAGGGCATGTCGGAGAACAGTCAGGAACTCCCTCTTCGTTACAGTCCTGTTATCTGAGTGCAGGAAGAGTGGCCCTTCCATCTGTGAACGAGCCGTCACATAGCTCCAGAGGGCCAGAACAGGGCACACCCATGGCTCTCCAGACAGACCAAGGCTGATGACATGTCTCTCCTGGCCCACAGGAGAGTTACGCAGATGGAACACCGCTCTCCTCTCCGTCAGCTGGAGGTCACTCAGGTACAGCAGCTCAGGCTGCAATACATGACGGTGCTTTGCCACCATCTCTCCTATTCTAAGTGCTGCGAAGAAAGCTACAGTAAATAATGCACGAAACAGTAAGCACTCATAATAAGTTATGCATACAGACTCCAGAACTCCTAAGAGAGACCGCAACACCTCAATTGTTATGGGCAAGTATATATCCCTCAGGATGCCCGCTTGACGTTTCAATCCAATCACCATGCAATGCGTTATAGGATCTGCCAATGGATCAGGGTTACCAGTCAATTTTGATAGATAAGACAGTGCTGCCACATACATCAGCGTCTTTGACGATGAATAGAGAGATTCCACAGCCAAAAATCCTCTAACTTGCTCCCCTGGGATTGGCCAGGCTGCAGGCATTCCCATGCTTCCCCTAAAGAGGATGAATTTCTTCAGTCCTTCAAAATAGACTTGCCAAAGCCTACTATCACCTGAGCATTCCAACAACGACAAAGTCTTCAGAGGCCAAGGTCCCAAAGAGTGTTTCTTATGGCAACCGAGCTCCCTTCCTACAAGAGAGGATCCACATTAGCACACCCCAACAACAGGCACAGGCATGCCACTCAGAGCAATATAGAGTTCATCAGCACAACACCCCCCAGACGATGCCCCACTCATTCATTTGAGTAAGCACAGCTACACCCAGAGCTGCTGAAGAGCTGAGATTTCTCAGATGAGAAAAAAGCAATGTACCACAGAATCATAGAATCATTAGGTTGGAAAGGACCCACTGGATCATCAAATCCAACTCTTCATCATCAATCACTAAACCATGACCCTCAACACCTCATCCACCCATCCTTTAAACACCACCAGGAAAGGTGACTCAACCACCTCCCTGGGCAGCCTGTTCCAGTGATTCCATAGAATCACGAGGTTGGAAAAGACCTCTTAGATCATGAAGTCCAACCATTTCAGGTACGGGTATCGCTCTGAGAACGAGTAAGTTACTAACAAGAGAAGACAAGCAAAAAAGCAAGTTTGAAATAAGCCTTGCTAGTGTAACTTACATGGATTGTGACTGCAAAGGGCACAAGGCACACTCCTGCCCAGCCCAGGAAAGCGAACTCCCTCGAAGCCTCTTTCCAAAAGCTACAGTCTCACCCAAGAACTCCAGCAAAACAAGTAAATGGCTTTAAATTGGACAGGTGAAGAGTTGGGCTAGACAGGAGGGGAGACCTCATTGCTCTCTACAACTACCTGAAAGGAAGTTGTGGAGAGGAGGGTGCTGGTCTCTTCTCCCAAGTGACAGGGGACAGGACAAGAGGGAATGGCCTCAAGCTCTGCTAGGGGAGGGTCAGGCTGGACATTAGGGAAAAAATTTCACGGAAAGTGATTTCTATGGAATCACTGGAACAGGCTGCCCAGGGAGGCGGTTGAGTCAGTTTCCCTGGAGGTCTTTAAGGGACGGGTGGACGAGGTGCTGAGGTGCATGGTTTAGTGATTGATAGGAATGGTTGGGCTCGAGGATCTGATGGGCCTTTTCTAACTTGGTGGTTCTATGATTCTATGAAATTCTCCACGAAGCGAGCGGCGAGGCATAGGTTTCCCAGGGAAGCTGTGGCTGCCCCGTCCCTGGAGGTGCCGGAGGGCAGGCTAGATGGGGCCTGAGGGGTCCCGGCGTGGTCCTCACGGTCCCTCCCAACCCGAACCATGGTCCCCACTCACCAGGCGCTGCTCCCCGGCCGCTGCCAGCGAGCTGCCGCTGCAGCCACTCCATCCCCGGCTCCCGGGCCAGCAGCGCCACCATCTCGCGGAAGGGGGAGGCAGGAGCCCCTGCGCCTCGCGGCATGGCCAGACTGGGCACTAACGCCGAGGCGGCCGCTCCCTTGGCCGGCCTGGAGCCGCCCGCCGCCGCCATTGGGCCGCCCCCCGGCCCCGCGCTCCCATTGGCCGCTAGCCCCGCCGCAGGGTAAAGGAATAAGCGTCCACCCAATTAACCGGATTTTTTGAAAGTTAGACAGACTGTCCCTCTGATCGCACGGGTTTTTATGCCTTTGTTGTTTTCAAACAGTGTTTTTCCAGACACCGATACACTCTTCGTTCGTTTGGGAATGATAACATCGTCTGATCTGTGCTGAACAAAGGTGTCATAGAATCATAGACTCATAGAACAACCAGGTTGGAAGAGAACCATCGGATCATCGAATCCAACTATTCCTATCAAACACTAAACCATGTCCCTAAGGACCTCATCTACTCATCTACCCGCGCCTTAAACACCTCCAGGGAAGGTGAATCAATCACCTCCCTGGGCAGCCTGTTCCAATGCCCAATGACCCTCTGTGTGAAAACCTTCCTCCTGATGTCCAGCCTAAATCTCCCCTGGTGGAGCTTGAGGCCATTCCCTCTTGTCCTGTCCCCTGTCCCTTGGGAGAAGAGCCCAGCTCCTTCTTCTCTACAACCTCCTTTCAGGTAGTTGTAGAGAGCAATGAGGTCTCCTCTCAGCCTCCTCTTCTCTAGGCTAAACACCCCCAGCTCTCTCAGACGCTCCTCATAGGGCCTGTTCTCCAGACCCTTCACCAGCTTTGTTGCTCTTCTCTGGACTCACTCCAGAGCCTCAACATCCTGCTTGTGGTGAGGGGCCCACAACTGAACACAGGATTCAAGGAGCGGCCTCACCAGTGCTGAGTACAGAGGGAGAAGAACCTCCCTGGCCCTTCTGGTCACACCATTTCTGATACAAGCCAGGATGCCATTGGCCTTCTTGGCCACCTGGGCACACTGCTGGCTCATGTTCAACCAGCTGTCGACCAACACCCCCTGGTCCCTCTCCTCCTGGCAGTTTTCCAGTCAGACTTCTCCCGGACTTCTCCCAGTGTCATCACCTCTCAGGCGTTTTCTCTCTGTCTCAAACCTGAGGTCAGAGAGTCAAGCTCCAAATTAGCAAGAGATCTGACTGTTGTGAAGTTCATAATAACATTATTATTATGATAACATTTAGGTGCTGAGGGGTATGGTTTAGTGACTGATGGGAATGGTTGGACTCAATGATCCAGGGGCCTTTCCAACTTAGTGATTCTATAATTCTACAATTCTGTGATTAAAATTAGCCCTTGGAAATTAATACAATCCGCATAAGATTTCTGGAAGAACATGTACATACACATAGAATCACTAGGTTGGAAAGGATCCACTGGATCATTGAATCCAACCATTAAAATTGGTAGAAGACAATAATACACATACACACACACACATATACACACGCACATGGTAAATATATTCTGTATCCAGCTCCTGTCTCGCTGCAGAGGATTGATGGAGCTCACGCCCTCCTGTTGCCCAGGCCTGACAAAGGGTGCTTGCTTTCTAAAACTCCAAAACAAGTCTCAGAGAGCTTCCTGGGTGCAAAGAGCCTGTTTAGCAAGGGCAGCGTGAGGAGCTGTGTGTGAAACTGACTTCTGCCAACACCCCAAAAGGGATTTGCTGATAAGTATATTTACTGATAAGAAGTGCCCGTGTTGCCTACCTGTTGTTCCCCTGGGCTCTCCAAGATGTGGTTTCCAACAAGCTTCCTATAGAGAAAGGGGAGCTGGCTCCACTGGGAATTACTCATCAGCCATACTTCACTGTTAATTACAGATAACGCACTGAAGTGTTTTGCGTGTGGTTTAACGAGATGAACACCCTTCCATGGCAGCTATCCCTGCTGATCCCAAGACAAAACAAATCCAGCAGGCTGTGCAGCAGGCAGCGTGAGCTTTGGCTATGAGCTTTCCCATGCGCTGCTTTGGGTGCCCTCACAGAACCCGCTGGCCCTGGGGAGGGAATGGCCCTGTCACCTGCCCACTGCACCCAGAGACATGGCCTGTCTCGCTACAAGGGACCCAGGACCTTCCCCCAAAAGCTAACTGCGTGGGTTTGAGACAGTGTTCCCAGTCAAACGTGACAACACAGGGCACTGGTATGCAAAAATGCCAATGCTTATACTTATACCTATAGTAACCAAGGCCATCCTCGACATGGTGAAAAGGGGACGCACCTCCAAAGAGGGGCAGACAGGACAGGTGACCCTAAACTGACCAACAGAGTATTCCATCCCATATCCATCATACTTAGCATAAAACTGAGAGAACAAGAGGGTCTCATCCCTCTTCTGCAACGGTCGATGTCCAGCGAGGACCTCAGATGTCTGATCGCTCCCGATCCCAGATTTCTGTGTTGTCGAATCCAGTTACTGAGCTCAGCTCCCTCCCAGCCATGGACCTATTCCTTCGTGCCTGCTCTACAGCATTTGTGGGGACTTACAGTCACTACGACAGGCTGAGGGAGCTGGGATTGCTTCAGCCTGGAGAAGAGAAGGCTCCAAGGAGACCTTAGAGTAATGTTCCGGTACCTGAAGGGGCTACAGGAAAGCTGGGGAGGGACTGCCAAAAAGGCTTATGGTGATAGGACTAGGGACAACGGGTATAAACTGGAGAGGAGCAGATTTAGGCTAGACATGAGGAGGAATTATTTCACTATGACAGTGGTCGACACTGACATTTCACTATGACACTGACACAGGTTGCCCAGGGAAGCTGTGGATTTCCCTTCATGGAGGGTGGGTGGGAGTCAAAGGGGGTGGAGATGAGTCAAGGAGGGTGGAGATGCTTTGCTGACTTTATTTCACAATAAAAGAGATATTTTAAACTCTGAGAATTTTAGTTTACAGAGTGTGTTTATAACACTTCCTAACCAAACTATTTTATGATGATTCTATGATAGTCACCGAGCAGAAGAGTGGGCTGCAATCTCATATATTTGTATATATTTTATTACTTTCTAATTATTTTCATTATCATCATTGCTACTATTACTATCACTTCATTAACACTGTAGTTTTACTTTGCAACCCCCAAGCGGTTTTCCTCCCATTTGCCTTTCATCATAGGGTTGGGGTGGAGGAGGGAAGGGAGTCGCATAGCACTTCTGTTGCGAACTGCACGTTTTTTATCTGCCGAAAGAAGCCGTGTGAGGGCTAAACCGTGACCGCAGCCTAGGTTTGAAGCCGGGGAGAAGGAGCACGACCAGGACCAAGGGGGTCGCAGGGTGGAAGAAGCGCACCCGCGGGCATCTGCCCAGCCGGCTCCTCCCTTCGCCCAGCACAAGGAAGGCGATAAGGGGCCGTTTAGCTCCCGTTTGGCAGGTGATCCTCGCCTGGGGCGGGGCGGGGCCGCCCTCGATCGCCACATGTCCCCGCGGTGGGGTTAGAGGGGAGCCGCGGGGCTCGTTCCGTGGGCGATGGAGATGGCGAGCAGTGCGGGTCCGTCGCCCTTCTGGGAGCTGCTGGCGCTGCTGCAGCGGGAGCCCGGGCTGGGGTGGCTGCTGGCGGGGAGCGCTGCATCGCGGGGACCCAGCGGAGGGGGCGCTGGAGAGGGCGAAGGAGCTGGTGAGTGCGGCTTAGAGGGGTCGGTTGAGGAGGCAGGTTCTTCCGTGGGGTCCGGAGCACCTCCCGGACCAGTACAGGCTGAGAGAGTTGGGCTTGTTCAGCCGGGAGAAGAGAAAGCCCCAAGGAGACCTTAGAGCGACCTTCCAGTACCTGAAGGGGCTGCAAGAAAGCTACAGAGGGACTATTCCCTCTATTCTCTAACTCTATTGTCTAGAAAGCTGCCAGGAGGAGAGGGACCTTGGGGTGTTTGTTGACAGCGACTGAACATGAGCCAGCAGTGTGCCCAGGTGGCCAGGAAGGCCAATGGCATCCTGGCTTGTATCAGAAACGGTGTGACCAGAAGGGCCAGGGAGGTTATTCTCCCTCTGTACTCAGCACTGGTGAGGCCGCTCCTTGAATCCTGTGTTCAGTTCTGGGCCCCTCACCACAAGAAGGATGTTGAGGCTCTGGAGTGAGTCCAGAGAAGAGCAACAAAGCTGGTGAAGGGTCTGGAGAACAGGCCCTATGAGGAACGGCTGAAAGAGCTGGGGGTGTTTAGCCTGGAGAAGAGGAGGCTGAGTGGAGACCTCATTGCTCTCTGTAACTACCTGAAAGGGGGTTGTAGAGAGGAGGGAGCTGGGCTCTTCTCCCAAGGGACAGGGGACAGGACAAGAGGGAATGGCCTCAAGCTCCGCCAGGGGAGATTTAAGCTAGACATTAGGAGGAAGTTTTTCACAGAAAGAGTAATTGGGCATTGGAACAGGCTGCCCAGGGAGGTGATTGATTCACCTTCCCTGGAGGTGTTTAAGGCACAGGTGGACGAGGTCCTTAGGGACATGGTTTAGTGTTTGATAGGAATGGTTGGACGCGATGATCTGGTGAGTCTCTTCCAACCTAGTGAGTCTATGATTCTATGATTCATAAATAGTCTTGTGGTTGCAAGATGAGGGGGAACGGGTATGAACTGGAGAGGGGCAAAGTTAGACTACACATAACAAGAATTCCTTCATGATGAGAGTGGTGAGGCACTGGCACAAGTTGCCCAGGGAAACTGTGGATGCCCCATCCCTGGAGGTGTCCAAGGCCAGGTTGGATGGGTCCTTGGACAGCCTGTTGTGGTGGGAGGTGCCCCTGCCCATGGTGGGGGGGTAGAACTAGATGGTGTTCAAGGTCTCTTCCAACCTAAACTATTCTGTGATCTGACCTCTGTGCTGGAAGACCTCTGGGAGCTGTATGCACCACTGAGTCTCTTGCTGCATGTGTGTTGTGTAGCTCTGTTACTTATCTGGGGTCGCAGAAGCATTTCTGTAGTGTGGTTTGGTCTATCACCAGGCTTGAGGTGTTTCTTTAAACAGAAAAGTAACTGGGTTTTTAATGTTTATTGAGAATCTAATTCTTTTCCTATGCTTTTAACTGTTGAAGGCTGTGCAGGTGAGAGTTGCGAGAACGCAAAGGGCAGGCTTTTTTTCAGGGAAGTTTGAAGAAAAACTGAAGAATGTTGAAAGGGAGAAAAATTCTCTATGCTGCCTGTGCAACTACCTTCTTTGCTATTGCTAATGTGGATTTCTTTCAACAGGTAAACTCAGCCAAGTTCCTGAGAAGCATCCTTTGGGCCCTTGGCCTTTTAAGGCTTTTCTCTTACTGGAGGACTCAGGAGATAACCACTTATGGCAAGTCTACCATGAGGGCCTGAAGAATTTCCTCGCTTTTAGAGAAGGCATGGTTCTGTCTGCAGTCTGGCCAATTCCAGTGCATCAAGTGAGAGCGTTCTTGGTCTTTCTGGAGTCTAAGGGTCTGCCTCCCACAAAAATAATAATGTATATGGAAGGACTGTCTTTCATCTCCAGAATGATAAATCACACTGATCCTCTTCAAGATCCTGTTATCTGTCACATAATATCCAGGTTAAAACGTAGAGCTCACTCTTCAAATGATAAATACTCACCTGTAACTATTGAAGTGTTAAGATCTCTCCTGGGGACTCTGGAATCTGTGTGTAGCTCTCCTTATGAGTGTGTATTGTTCCGTGCCTTATTTACTGTAGCTTTTTTTGCTGCACTGCGTATAGAAGAGATGGTGACAATTCACCAAAAAGTAGCTCAGCCAGAGCTCCTGTACTTGAGTGACCTCCAGCTGACAGAGGGGAGTGTGATTCTCTGTTTGCATACGTCTCATATGGGCCAGGAGAGGTATTTGATCCAGCTGAGATTATCTAAAGAGATATGGGTATGTCCTGTTGAAGCTCTCCGTATCTATGTGGCAGCAAGGCCTCAGGGTGAGGGTCCTCTCTTTGTGCACTTGGACAGTATGCCTGTGACAAAAAGGGAGTTCCTAACTGTCTTCCGCTGTGGTCTTGCGCTTGCTGGGTTTCCTCCAAAGCGGTATGGTGTGCATTCCTTCTGGCTGGGGACTGTTGTAACAGCAGTGTCTCATGGATATTCTGATGAAGCTATTAACAGAATAGCAAGGTGTTGATGAAGATCTTGAAGATATAGTTCCACCTGTTTGTTGGGCTTCCAGAGCAAGGGATAATTACAGAAATGTACTTTATGTAGAATAAAGTTTCAGTGCTCTGTAGAGTACAGAGAAGGCAAGTAACTAGTACAAGGTGGGGGTGGTTTTGAGAATGGAGTGTCATGGTTTTAAAACTGCTATGACTTGTGGGTGAGTGTACATGCTGTTCAGCATGTTTGGTCCAATTGTATTTTGAACTCATTTGACCTTACATTAAACTGCATTTTCTTGAAAGAACTTGTCTAGTCATTCTGTTTATGATCTGGTCAAAGGCCATTCATCACAGTCACGACAAGATAACACACAAGCATGCATCCTTTTTACTGTCCAGTGTAATGAGAATTGAAACTAGCTGATGGTCAGTGATTGGGGGCTGTAAGTGTGGAGGGAATTCAGCTTCTAACTGAATGTGACACCAGCAGGGAAGTTGATCCTGTTGTTCAATTTGAAGTTCCATAGGAGCTACATCCAACCTCAGCTTTTCCTACTGCAGACTGTCTCCTTACCTATAGAAGCCTTCCCCCATGGTTCTTAGGATCCTTTGCTAATCCCTCTTCCATGGATATGTCAAACTAGATACTGACCAAAAGTAGCCTGTAATTGAAGTGGTTCTAACACATCAAAGATGATCCTGCTCAGTTCAAAGGACCCTTTATAGCAGAGAACATGAGAGAGAGCTAATGAAAATAACCCTCATTCTGTAATAGGAGCACTTGATAATGACTCTTAATACAGATTAAATAAATTGTATCTGAAGCAGCATCATAAGAAGATTGTGTCACCTTTCATAAAGAGAGTATTTAAAGTAATGGCATACCCTATAGTGCCATTAGATCAGTGTGTTCAGGAATTACCTAGGTGACAACTAGGTATACAGAGAACAGCCAACATTATACTATACTCTTCAATACCCAGTCAAGTTTCAGAGAGGATCTTTAGTTACAGGAAGGTTTTGCTCTGCTCTTCATGCAGCATGTGCAGCAAAGGCAGAGCTATGACAATATACAACAATCTGTTAACTCCCTGGCATCCAGTTGGTAGCTCCCCTTTTACAGCTTTACTACTTCGCCTGCTGCAGAGGCCCAAGTGTTTATGGGCATGACTGTTCAGCCTTATGCTGTGTGATCACACGTGAAATCCTGGACTGCTCTTTCATCCCAAAACTCAGGGGCTGGCATGTGGCAGTGGCAGATTGGAGGAAACTGGCTGGAGGATCTATTTTACTGTCCTTCGTGCTACCAGAAAAGTGTTGATGTACGCCACAGAAGCACAGCAGGCTGTAGTAACGAAGATAGCACGGGAAACAGCAACCTGGAGGCTGTCCTCGGGTGTGCAGCTGAAAGTTCATTCTATTCCTACCCACCACGTCTCTGTTAAAACCCAAGTGTGGATGCACTATGCCGAGCAGTTGTCCCACAGAGGCTCCTAATCAGCTCTGTATGCAGTTCCAAATGGCAATGGCTACTTTTCTCCCAACAGGGAAAAGAGCTCCCAAATAAATGCTTAAGACTGTGCTGCACCTGCAGGTTCCTAAGTGTTTTCTCAGCAGCATTACCAGCTTATGGTAAGCCCTTTCTCATTCATTGCTGTTGATTCCCTCTTTCTGACATTTCCCTCAGGTAGAACACTTCACTTGACCAAAACTGAAGCATCTATAGATGTAGATAAATGTAGATTAGAAATAATCAGATTAACTCTACTGTGTAGATCTACAAAAAGCTGTTCTGACCCAAATGAAGTCAAGTAAGAAAATGGCCTGTGTTTCTCCTCCTAAAACGTTTTGTTCAAATTGCGTTCTAAAAACCACCGCTGTGAAGTGGCCTTCCTGGGTCACTCACTGTCTTTCAACAGTGCAACCACCCATAGTTTTAATTGCTGCATATCCCAAGGCTAAGTTACTGCAGCAACTCCCAGATAACAAAGCTAGGTAAGGGAAATCAATTTAACTTATGATGGTGTTAAAACCTTCAAGGAGCTTTTCCTGCTGGGTTGCTAAGCACTGTACACATCACAGGGGTGAAGCTTTGATTCAGTGTTAAAAAACTGAATTTGTTGGACATAATACTGAAATGCAACCACTTCCTTGTGAAGGGGAGGCAAACTTAACACTTTTTTCCTCTAGCAACATGACCAGATAGGCAGATGCAGATACTTGACTGATAGATATTTGGTTTCTCATCCCAGGCTCTGTCTGTAGTGGAGGGAGGCAAAATCATATACAAACATGATTCTCATAAAGTCAAGGTAAACTAATATAAAGACTTTGAGGTAGCACACAAACTTCTTACGAATATCAAGCCTTAGACACCACATCCTACAAGTTTGGAGTATACCCTGTGCACAGTGTCTGAGGGAAATTTAACAATAAGGTGACTTCCACAGGCAGGAGCAACAGAGGCAGCGGAGTTTGTGGATCTCCAGCAACCTACTCAAGCATCTTGTTCCTATTACAGTTCCTGTTACTTCCAACTCTGAATATATGGGTATAACTATCATTCTGCCACTGAGGTCATATTAGCATCAGGGCATTTTCTGTTGGCTTTTTTTCCTTTTTATTTTTATTTTTTAAATATATATATATACACTTTATTCAATGGATATTTAAGTTTTAACTCTCAGCTGATTCCTAGTCTTTTCATGCCTGGACAGGAGATGATTGCCAAAGGCTACTTCTTTCACAAGCATTTCTGGCCACGTAGTTCACAAAGTGTGTTCTGCAAGGACCCAGATTGCACCCTTTCGGTATACTTTGACAGCTTCACAAAAGCCCATCTACTGCAAACCAAAAAGCTAAAAGATGTTTAGGAGATACATCCACAGTGTCCCGAGAGCTGCTCTGCACAGGGTCGTGCTCACAAGTAGCAGTGTGAGCTGTTTAGGATACAATAGCTTGTAAGCCAGTGCTATACTACTGCTTCAAGGGTGCTCAGCCCTCAGAGCCATCACTTTCTGCAAGATTTTGCTAACTGCAGACACCTGGAGGGAACTAGGGGTGAGACTGAGTGACAGCGCATAGCACTTCGGACCCTGCTGCAGCCAGGCAGATCACCTGCTCTTTTTGTGGTCTGGAAAGAACTGGTGGGCTCAGTCCACTGTAGACCAGGATCCACTGCTGCGTCCGTATATTCATTCATGCATTTGTTCATCTGTGCATCTGCCCAAGAGGCATGGGTAGGAGATGCCACTTGGAGGTTAAGAGCTGTCAGACCCAGCTGGGCTTGCAAGACTCAAGGGTTGGCTTTCACGGACCACAGGCATTGTCCCCACCATGGTCCCCAGTGCTAGAACTTAGATCTGCTTCTCAGGTAAACAGTATAAATGAAAAAAGGACCAGATTTAGGCAGCTTGCCAAAAACTGTGTGTGCTTTTACTGGGCCCATTTTAGCAAAGTTTAAAAGAGGCAGAATGAGTTTTTCCCAGATCTTGATATTTAAACTTGCCCTAGCTTGGCAAGCCTCCATTTTGGTGGCGGAGAAATGCTAATGAGCCAGGCACAAGCAGTGAATCGTGAGCAGTGGGTAGCTGCTGCGAGGAGGAGGCAAAAACATTTAACTGCTTGTCCGATCAGGCATTACAGATGCAGGGCTCCCACGTTCCTATGTCGGGGCTGTGACCTACCATGGGCAAACCGCAGATCAAAGGGTTCAGAGAGGACAAAACCAGCCAACTGCTCCTCCTCATGAAGCACCACCAAATTATCCCTTCAGATTACAGAATGCAAGGTCACTTTGGCTAAGGAATGGTATGATTTTTGGGGCCACAGAAGGTCTAGACCACCCTAGGCCTGACCTAGATGAGGTGCTGAGGGGCATGGTTTAGTATTTGATAGGGATGGTTTGACTCAATGATCCTGGGGGTCTTTTCCAACCTGGTGATTCTATGATTCTATGAACACAGGCATTTCACAAAAATCTGCACCCTATGTCCTGATCTTTGCCGTGCACCTGGTGAAACAACCCAGTAAGCTGCCCTGAATTTAAACCGATGTGCTAAATATCACCTCCTGACCTGTTGCTATATGGCTTGAAGTTTCATCTGGGGCTTTTCTTCGTACTGAACGCAGCCTTTTTGGCAGGTGTTTCCGGTGCAGAAAGAAAACAGGCCTCTGTGGTTAAGCCATGTAGTTTACTTCAGCTTGCTCGTCAATCAGCACTGAGTGCAAGAGGCTCCCCTACTTTATCTGAGCCCCTGCAAAAAAAAAAAAAAACAGAACTAGTATAGTATTTCAACACCCAACACTAACCGTGGTAGGTACTGTTACCCAAAGAATGTAACTTAGAAATATATAAATTAATAAATAAATTGGTTTTCTATGACCATAGCTGAAAAAGCTGGGCTAGGACAGCAGTGTGGTGGATGCTGCCAATAACTCCCATGCCCAGGAGAAGCTTCCCAGCCTCCTGCAGCCTCTTGCACGCATTCTTATCACTGGATGTGCTCATCCCGACCTGAATAGAACTGTGACTACCCTCCTCGTTTCCAGCAGGGAAAAAAACATAAAATAAAGAGATCTGGAAGCTCCTGATGTAAAAATTAATTTCAGCAAAATTAAGCTGAAAAATCCTATGATGGAATATGTGGGTAATACTCCCACAGTCAGAGCACAGCCAAGACCAAGGCAAGTGCAGGAAGCAAAGAAGGGCTCCCTGGGCCAAAGATGTGCAGGCATGGCTACCACTACACCTCCAACCACACAATAAGCATTGGACCAAATTCAGTTTTTTAGTTCTTCCACAAAAAGTCTTAACTTGGTCCTTCAGAAGCAAGCAATAATCTTTTTTCTTCTTTTTCTGTTTGTGGCTACAAAACCCAGAAGAAGTGGTTTGGGTGTCTGCTACTTTTAATTGGGGTGTTGGCACCTAAGTTAAAGATACCACCTTGAACACTCCAGCTCCTGTTTCTGCCACTGGTCCCTTCACCTTGTGTTTTCCAGGGCTGACCTGGTGTGCTGCCTTTGAGTCAGCCTATGATGACCAAGACTGTGGGGAAGCTTGCGGGCACACAATTTGAAGCTGTAAGTTTTCTCAGCCACTTGATTTTCCTACTATGTATGTTAAGAAGCAGCTTTGTTTTGACAGAATATCTTCATCACACCTCTCCTCACCCACCATCCAGAAACAGGGTGTTCCTCTGTCTAAGAACATAGGCACATGAAGAAATTAATTGATGGTGTGAATTTACAGCATGTCATTTATTCCATGCTAACTATCCATGCATACACACTCCTACTCAGCAAAACACAAGGTAAAAAGCTGTTAATGACTTCACACTTCATCAAAGAGCTGGAGTGTTCACCTAGTGGTATTTTAGCCCAGCAGCTTACTCCACTGTGAGCTTTGCTTTACTTCTGACCTAATCCAGTCAAGGAATGTGTCTCTGTTTCAGCCAAGTAGCTCCTGGGCAAAGATAAAGCTTTCATGTCTCCTTTAATCAAATGATCTGTCCCTGTTTTGGGGTGTCATATTTATATTCTGCAGTATAGGACAGAGAAGAAGTAGAAGAAAATCCTAATTTTTTTCCTAGTCAGGCTGTCGTTGAACCACATCTGTTATCTCCTGTTAAGTGGGAGATAAAAGGACCCAGTGGCCAAATACCTGTTAGTTCAGGACACAGGTTTTCACAGAGTTATCTAGTGTTTATATTTATTTGATGGTGTTTCTTCTCATGGTAGGTAGGAGACAGCATTTAAAGATCAGAAGATTTGGAGTTGTGAACTTGCAGTTGATAAGCCTTTCTGAGTCAAAAACTTCCCAGTCTACTGTTTTTTGAAACAGCAATTTATTTGTGACCTTG
Source organism: Coccyzus lansbergi (assembly GCA_033558105.1). Classification (NCBI taxonomy): domain Eukaryota; kingdom Metazoa; phylum Chordata; class Aves; order Cuculiformes; family Coccyzidae; genus Coccyzus; species Coccyzus lansbergi. Next base: position 463,745 of record JAUMJK010000705.1, read on the forward strand.
AGCCCAATGGCATCTCACCAGCTTCCCAGTGGCACTTATTTGTGAGTGAAGGTGGCAAATGCTGGGAATGCTGATGACAAATTTATCAGTGCAATATTTTTTTGCACTGAAATCTCCATCCAAGGAATACTCCAGGTGAAGGCTTACCTAAGGAGTAGTGAATGTTAAAGGGAGAAAATACTGTTTGCTGTATGAGGATATGCTGCATCACCTCCCAGAAGGGCTGGAGACCATGCAAAACGAGGTGTCTAGGAGTCATAGGCTGTCATTAATTGCCTCTTGATCTAGTTAATGAAGATGCCAAAGTAAATATCATTTGTAACTGTGTACTGGACATACTTTATAATTAAAAGCATTTGCAAATCATAGTGACAGCACAGTGCAGTGATCCACAGATGCATCCAATAAGGAAAAGGGAGGTCCGTCTGATACCAAAGGAAGGACTATGCATCTGAGAGCTTCTCCCTCTTCTTCCATTACACAATTCTGATAAAACACAGGAGTGTGCCCTAATCTTACCAAACATTTTAGTTAACAAACATTGTCTGGCATACACCAGGAGCAAACACCTCCTTATTTCACTCATCTCCTTGAAGTTTCTTATATGTGTGGACCTCAGAGAACAAGACCTGGTCCCTTCTGCATGCACCTCCTTTTTCACCTCCAGGAAGAAGATAAAGAGAGTGGGTGGGAGAGCTCAGCTTATACCTGAATGCACTAAGGACTATGGGTACAACACCCACTGAAGCAGCTTCAGCTTTCTTCCCCTAGAAACTCAAGTAAAATTACCTAGTGCTTAGGAGGTGGAAGGAATAGTATTTCATCATGATAATTCAGGTGGCATAGACTTCTGTAGGGAGACCACATCAAAAAGTGAAACTGCAGTCTCATGCGGTTGTTTGCAGAGTGGATGAGTCAGAGTCCTCTTCCCATGCTGCAGCTCGCTAAACCTGCATTGAGTTTAATAATTTCCATTCCCTTCAGAAGAGAGGGCCATATTCATGCCGGATAGTCGCCCAAACACTCTCCACCATGTAGTGAAAAATTTTAAGGTCTTAGCCTTACTATATAATTGATGAACAATACTTCATTTGAATTGTTAGATTTAACACACATCTGCCTTGGTAGAAAGTGTCACGGCTAAAAATCCAAGAACATGCTAGTTTCACTGTTAACACAGTGTCAAAATGAACTCTGGATTCCCCTCTGGATTTAATTCCCACTGTAAAGTTGTCAGACACTGGTTTATGAGTGAGGATGGCAAAAAAGTGAGGGCTCTAGCCATTACGTTAGCAGACCTTGTGCTCACGCTGCACACCCCTGACACCCCGTCGGTGTCCATCCCTGTCTCAATAAATCCTAAGTCTTGACACCAAGTCATCTTAGCTGACTTTATACCCTGTCCAATGGTAAGCCTCTAAAGTGGTTGTGATACTAAATGCTTCACACCTACAGTGTAGTATAAGTTTGCCTTGATCTTGATGCAGAAGTTGAATTTCAAACCCTTAGGCCTATAAGCTTACCTTTGTCTCTAATTTCTCTGATTCTACATCAAATATAGATGATCCTACCTTTATGCTGCTTTGTTGCCCAAAGTCATTCCTGACAGTTTCTGTTTCTGCCTCTGGTGTGACAGGTGGGGAAAAACACCTTTAAAGTGCAATTGCCTTCAGAAATACAAACAGTAGTTGTGACAAGTGCCTCCATCCCTCTTAATGGCATTGTAATATAAAATAAGATTTAAATGCAAGTAGAAATCTGCTTGGTTATAACTCCACTAACAGCCGCATCTTGATCATGTGCATCGTTTAGCTTAATATGCCATTTGGTTGGATAGACTTTTCTCCAGGGGTCAGGTTAATCACAGAAATGAGGTGATCACTGTAGTCCCTTTAAGGCACACGTCACTGGGAAAGATAGCTTCACCTATTCTGCTGTGATGTACAGACACTGCAGTGCTGATGGCTGCAGCAGGACTCACCAGACCAGTATCAGGAAGGGCACACAGAAGGGTCCCAGAAGCTAACTGTGCTCACTGTGGTTTGTGCATGGTGTCTGTAGACAACAGCAGAATGTATCTCCCCATCTTCCAATGTCACAGAATAGGCACCTAAGGCAGAATGACTTGTCCAGGATCCTTTTACAGCTGAGAGAGAGAAATGAGTTTTTCTGGGGCACAGTCAGCCTTCCAATGTCTGGAATAGAACAAAGGAATTGTATGTCAGAATTACCTATTTATCTCTGCTACACTCCTGGGCTTGTTTTCTAGGAGAGTGTGTGGGAGGCAGAAGCAGATGCCTGCCCACACCATTGCACATCTGCAACTGGCTGGCACCGATACAGCCTATGAGCAAGCTCTTGCAGGGTGAGGAGAAAAGAATACGGCCTACAGACATGATACCTACAGCTGCTGACTACTAATCTTTTGTATCTGTTCGGTTCTGTGAATGCTCCTTTCCTGACAATTCTTCTGAAGGGCCATACAGATCGGCATATGGATCTGAAACACTTTGAAATGCCAGCTGTGGGGTCAGCAGCTCTGCTCTAAGCTATGCTCACAGTAGTTATATTGTTCCACAAGCAAACCCTGCCAAAACCCACCAGTGTGTAGAGCTCATACCCTAAAAGGATCATGCATCATCGTAAGTCAAGTGGTATCTCAAGCATCTACAGGACTTTGCAGCAGAGTTCCAGTCCCACAGCATGTTATCTGAAGGCTTTCTGTGTCACTTCATCTTAGGTACATGGTGATTTTTAACTACAGTCACTCACCTGACAAATAAGACTGTTGGTGCAAACAGCTGCAAGCTTAGCAGGCTACTTCCAGGTGGTCTGTGAGCAAACCTGGACAGGATCAGTGCCATAGCTTGAGTCCCAGAAAAGTGAAAAGTTCCTAAATCAGATGCAAAACTTGTTTAGGATGAGGCTATAGCTTGGAAACCTTTGCTTTAGCAACCCAGACTCACCAAGCTTTGGATTTCCCTACCAGTTTTGTGATGTTTGTAGTATGTATGCAGGCATCAAGCACGGCTGAAAGCATCAACCCTATGTTCCATTGTCACAAACACTATTGCACCCTGGCTGCTACCACTTGGTGTCACTGAGTGTCACAGATCCAGTGCCTCTGTGCACCCTGTGGCAGTCAGATGCTCAGTTCTGTTTCCACAGCCCCCTGGCCCCAGCACACTCTGCTAGCTTCTGATGTCAGACTTCATCCTGTAGGCACAGGACCATCCTTCTGATCCTGAGCTGGGCCATGCTGGCCAGGTGGGAGCCTGCCTGTCCCCCATGCCACAGTCCCACAAGCTGGCACACATGCCCTGAGCCCTGGGTAATGTTTGGGAGAAAAGCAAGGAACAGGGGAGGCAAGTGTGGGGCCATGCACAGGTGTCACGACCTACTGCAGTGCAGGTACAAAGCAAATTGGCTTTCTTAATGGAGTGTATCAGGCTTCGGCTCTAACTCTGCCTGAGAGTGCTTTCCTGCATGGCAGAGGCTGAAAGAATCATAAAATCATAAAGGTTGGAAAAGACCTTTAAGATCATCAAGTCCAACCATCAGCCCAATATTATTATGCCTACTAAACCATGTCCTGAAGTGCTACATCTACATGTTTTTTGAAAACCTCCAGGAATGGTCACTCCACTGCTTCCTTGGGCAGCCTGTTCCAGTGCATCATCACTCTTTCAGTAAAGGAAAACTTATAGGAGAGCTCTTTGATTTGACCAGTGCCAGTCATTCCTCATTGATCAATGAATTCATAGTTTGGGGTGTCACATTTGTTATTCTGCCCAAAGAATCAGAGGACATTGTCCAAATACTATTTTCTGCTGCAAACCACATCAAGCAAACAGCTTTTGGAAACAGGAGCATGGAACTCAGGAAAAGCTCCCTTCAGACATATTACCTCTTCTCCAGCTTCTTCAGTTCTCAGTAACCTTTTTTCAGCCTCAGCTATTTCCTTTCACTATACTTTAGCTCCTACCATTCTGCTTACCACAGCTCACCCCTCTCTCCTCCTTCACCCTCCTACCTTCTTTCAAGACCTTCTTGAGAGCAAACCACATCCTTATGTTCCTCCCATTGTTAGATCCTCCACCACTGATGCAGTTACAGCTCTTCATTACCTTTTGATTAAGTGGTCTAGCACAGCTCTGAATGTAAACTGATCTTCAGATGTTCCCATCTGCAGGTGTGAAGACCACCCCAGTAGGCTGTTTCACAGATATTTAAACTAAGTTCCTTTTAACTACACCATATAAATGGTGTAAATTATTCCTTGCTATAGTGGGAGCTCTCCATGAATTTGAAATTCAGTGTAGGCTTGTGGTCCTGTGAAAACAGTCCACTAAAAAAACTGTTGGGCACTCAGAGAAGGAAAAGGAAAGAGAGAAAAAGAAAAAGAGGGAAAGAGGAAGAGAATGAAGGGTAGATGATTCTTGTTTTTGGCATTTACTGTAGGTTTAACATTGTCCCTGTTAATGCTAAATTGATTGGATTATTCAGCGATTGACTAAGAACTTAACTAACTGAAGCACAGGAATGTGACTGAATTCTCATTGTGCTGCTGGAAGTGTTAACACATGCAAAGAGCATGGAGCAGTGATTACAAAATCCAAATGGTGTCAGCAGCTTCAGGCTGCATCATCTCTATCCTCTGCCTGGCCAATATTTTTTCTTGTAACCCTCAACTCTCTTTGAACTCTAGAAATGTTAGGATTTATATTTGTCTTCGGGGAGTTGCCTTGCTATGTCCAGCTGTCAATTAAGCATTTTTAATATTAAGTCTTTACTATGAGAACGTCCCTATTGCACATATTGAGATCAATCCAGCCTAGAGTCCTGTCACTACAGGGAAGGCAAGATCGTGCTCCAGAAAGAGAGGAAGGGGTAAACACGGAGGGACCTTCCTTCTGCTTTGCTCTCCCTGAACTCAGTATAACTCCCTCAGAGAAAATTTGATTTCTTAACATGTCACTAATGTCTCAGATTTCAGCTTAGCCCATACCTATGTTCTGTACAATTAAAAAGGATGTTATGTGATCTGTACAATTAAAAAGGGTGTTATGTGAAACAGTAAAATAATTAACGCATCATTATATAGCTCGATCTTGCTCTTTCTGTCCCTTGTGCTTGCCTACTCCCTATTTCTGCAGTGAAATGAAATGCTGAAAGAGCCCTAATCCTGTAAAGTTGTGTTGCAAATCCATTCAGAGAAAATTATGCAGGTCAAATCCATCAACAGAAACATTTCTCAGAAGGGAAGCTAGGACTTTTCAAAATCAGAAGTACCCACCAGCACCAGGATCTTTCATGACTGATCCAAAAGTACTTTACAAAAAGGTCATGGCCATCTCCCCATTCACGTGCAGGGCCATTCACCAACCAGCCAAGGAAAGCAAGTTCGGGGAAGGTGAATCCATTTGGGCCAGGCTGATCCTGACTATAACTCCTGTTTTGAGCTGGTTGCACCAGCAGTCAGTTTGGAGTTGTATATCTAAAAGTTTCTTGTGAAGGTTTACACAGACTTTTTCCAGAACCTGGTTAAATATAAAATCTCCCCACTGAGCTGACCTGGCTTTGGCCAAGCTTTAGATGATGGGAGATGGATTAAACAGCAGTGTTCATTGTCTAAAACAATGCCCTAATTATGAGCCAAGGCTGTAGCTCTGGTTTAGCTGGTCAATAACTGTATGACGGGTGAGATATCAGCACCAATTCAATGTGCTACATTATTATTTAAAATGTATGCATATATTTTCATGTCCAAGATCAATTAGAAGCCCTAAGCTGGTCTCATATGAAATCTTGTGACCTTTAATGCTTACTTGGACACATGCAGCATTACATGTTCTGTCATTCACAGCAGGATGATGCTGCATATCTAGTATAATAGATACATGCAAGTGTTTAGTCAAAGTAATAGCCAGAAAGTCACTTATCATTTTAAAAGAAATGAGTTTTCTGAGAAAGAGAAAATTTAGCAGTTACTTATGTGTTACCAGAGATTTAGCATGTGACGCGTGTAAGTTTCACTCCAGTTGCTTCTATGAAATTAATTTATCTGACAAGTTGAGGTCTTAGGTCTCTTCCTTCACCCTGGGGCTGGGTGCCCGCCTTTCTCTACTGTGGCTCTGCCTGTGGTTTGCAGACACACTCAATCACGTTCAGGGCAGTCAGCACTTGCAAGGGATCTTTCTTTTCAAAGCAAGGCCTGCTCCCTTGAAAATCTCCCTTTTTGTGATACCTGAACAGCAATGGAGCCTTTTGGGAAGGCGGCAGGACATGGGGATAGATGTCTGGGTGTCAGCACAAGATACTGAATCAACTAATGACCTCTGAGGGCACAGCCAGGAGCTGCTTGAGTGCCCACAGTAGCCTGTGTCTGCCAGAGGCTTCTTGGAAATGCTGCAGACTAAGCACCTCACACCACGCAGAGGCATCATTTGTCGTTTCCTTCCTCTTTTCCAAAGACAGAAGCAGTCACCCCCATACACAGGCCTGTGCCCTTCTACTCCACCCCTGCATGAATCATACCCGTGGCTGCCCAAGGTGAGAGGAGTGATGACAGAAATCCACCCAGCCAGCACTACGTGGGGTGGTTGTAAAAGACCTGAGATGGGCATGTCGCTCATTCCCTTCTTCATAACCAGAAAGGCAGCAACAGCTAATATTTAGCTTGACAATAAATAGTTCAGGGCTCTTGCAGCTGTTGCCTGCGAAGCTGGAGGTTGGTTTTGAGTGCTCAGGAAGGGATGTGACTCAGGTTTTGGCTTGGTGCTTTGAGACCTTCCTCCCTGAAATGCAGGGGCTGGAGCCCAGCGGAGCTGAGATGTCTCCTCCAGTCCCTGCAACTGGCGATGCCTGCGGAAATCAGGCCTGGGTAATACAGAGAAACGCTAACTTCAGAAATGGTGTACGAAATAAATCTGTTACTGCAAGTGACAGAAGCCTAATGGAGCCAGAGTCATCTCTGTTTGCAGAGTAAGGCAACTGCCTGTGATGCCTGGTATGGGGGAAGCCCCGAGGAGCATCACTTCTGTCCTGCTTAACGCTCATCTCCCTCAGGCTGCATGGGCTGGTCTGCCTGGTGGTGATGCTCTCCTGCTGCCTCCTGAGCTACACGGACCACACTGGCACAAAGCAGCTGCCGGGTCACACCGTGATGGAATGAGAGCTCCAGAGCAGTGGAGAAGCACTGTAGCTATAGTTAAACAGTTATGGAATATAAACATCTAGATGTTTCTCCCTGAGTCTTGTTTCTAACAGTGGGCTGCTCAGGGCACAATGTGAATGGTGTGCAGGTCAGCCAGGTCATCTACACGATGATGACTAGTCGGGATTTTCTGCACTTACACTGTGAAGGGAATCTCCAAGACATAAAATACTTTTCCTCACATCCAGAGACAATAGTTCATTAATGTCATTCTTAACAAGGGAGTTTGGCTAACCCCATTGTGCTCAGATCTGCCTTTTTTCAGAGGCTGAACTGACTTCTAATTAAGTCAAAGCAGTTAACTTGCTCACAAAGGCAAAAGCAGACAAGCCGTTATTATGTTCTGAAATGAAGCTTTTTATTCTTTGTATATTAACCTGAGCCCTATATAGCAGAGGGATTAGGAGAAAGTGCTAAAAGACATGAATTGCCCCATTTGTTTGAAATTATTCTAATGGCTGTACTCACTCAAATGCAGCAGTAATACAGGAAAGGCTGACAGTTCAGAGTTCCAACATTTTTTTTCTTCACATCTGATTTCTGTGGTTATTTATTTCCTTGTGGTGCCGTGTATAAAGAGATTGCTTTAAATGTGTTTTCTTTATCAATACAAGCATTAGTTAGTATGTGTTCAGACGCCTTAGCAATCTCAGAGTACCCGTAAAAATCACACAAATATTTGCAAACTGTTAATTGTAAATATCAGAAAAAAACATCATCAACTGTATCTAACAAGATTGAATAACTTCTCATGTGAAAAGTTGAGGGGGGAATATCTGAAACATATTTTTATCATTTATTCTTAGAAAATATTGATACTCTATACTACAGACCAAGCAAGTTTAAAAGGGCCAGGAAATCTGTATTTAAAATAATGTAATGTATTCATCACATTTTGCAAGTTGATTTTTTTCTGCTAAAAGAATAATTTCTAATTCAATTCACAATTGCATATCTATTCAACTTTTTATCCAACTTGTAGAATTCATTTAATTAGTGAGACAAAATGACTTTTTCTGTCAAAATAAAAAAATGGGAAGTGAGAGAGTGATGAAGATAACAGTGCTATTGCTGTTCTCGTTTTAAGTTCCAGGTATTTATATTTTTCTTTTTTTTTTCAACTTTTAACCCTTTTTAACAGCAAGAGAAAGTAAAATTAGCAACAGAGTAATAAACAGAAAGGGATTAGTTTGAGAAGATAGAAAGGGAACATTTGGGCAAGGTCTCTTCCCTTAAATGAACAGCTCATCTTAACTGAGGCGAGGCTGCATATTTCTTCGATCGCCCCAAGCCTGCTGTTTTTAAGACCAAAAAGGCTGAAACTTAATGTGTGCCCAGCTGTCATTTGAATGTATTTTGAATATCAGAACCAGATTTTTAGCACTGAGCCATACCCAGGGACCCTGTTGCCCAAGTATCACGGTGAGGTTTCACGAGAGACTTCAGCTGTCCATTGCCTTTCATGCTGTGTGCAGCAGGGCTGTGGTTGTACAGACCTCATCCCACTAAGGCATTTGGTTAAATCTTCTGCTATGTCCAGATTTCACACTCTGCTTTTAGTTGCCACACCTTTTGAGCAGTTCTATAGCTCAGGAAAAGCTGCATAATTAGACACTATAACAATGTGCTTCACAGTTTGTTCCCAATGAAAAGTGCCTTTTGGCTCTGAGAGTCTGAAAATAACCAGGCTGTGAAAAGTGGAACCATTCTTTTTTTTTTTCACATAGCAGCAAGCCAAAATCCCTGTTACTTTATCCTCTCTCCAATTTGATATAAAAAAAAATCAGCTAGTTTTTGGTGGTTTCATGCTGGCTCTAGGATGCACAATCAAGGGTATGTCGAGCCACCTCTAAACTCCCTGTGTATTCAGTATCATTAGCTCAGTCACAGAATCATAGAATCACCAGGTTGGAAGAGACTGACCAGATCATCGAGTCCAACCATTGCAATGAGCAGGGCCACTTGTGTTTCCAGGTGGAAACACAAGAAAAGACTGAAAAAAAATTCCTTTCCCAAATTTATCTCTAGGCAGCCCAAAGCACCATTTTTCCATGCAGCAATTAACTGTTCATCTTAGGGAAGCCTACGTACTCTGCTTCCCCCAAATGCAAGCAAACCTTGAATTCTTCATTTTATAAAACACCATGACAAGCCTTGTGAAGCAAATACAGATGTGATGGGTTTTTCAGTTATGGTATACTTCTGGAACACACCTTCATCTGGCTTTGTGTGATACAACAACTCTTTGGAGCTTTCTGGTCCCTGAATCTGGCATCCTGCAGCAGATACCACAACACAGCATCCCAGCCTGGCAGTTACTGCTCTTCACCTCATAAAAACAGCAGCATGAACTGTTGTAAACAAAGTTTAACCCACAGAAGAAAAAGATCATTCAATGGAATGTGCAGGCAAAAATTTGTCTCAAAAAATGTTGAAACCAGGTATTAAATACGTTAGTGGAGTGGAGACCATAGCAAAAATGCAACAGAGCGGAAGATTCACAATATGACATTTTGCATGTGCTCTTTAATGTTCAAACAGTAACAATGGCTACTTTAAAATTAAGGTTACAAAAATCAAAGTTTTCAGTGAAGAGGCATTGCAAGAGTCAAGATGGAGAAACACATTTCTTCTAAAAGCCAGAAAGTTTACAACTGACTACAAATACCTAGCCATTTGCATAATTCTGTGTAAGTATTGTGGCATTCAGGTTCTTTGGCAAACATGTCAGATTTAGTGTTTCAGGGGCCAAAGCATTTACAATCAACACCTGAACAGAAAGAAAAGTAGAAAAGAGAAGAGTACAGGAAAGACAGGCAGTAACAGAAGCCCTTGTCTTGTGTGCTCAAGTACTGAAGCTTGTAAAGATTTAAAGCTGATACAAAAACCTTACATGAGAGCAGTACATTTTTACATCCAGAAACCTCCTTTACAATCAGATCCATGAGTGGTAAATATTCACCAGACTGGGAGCTGGCAGGATGATCACAATTTTATTTATCCTGTGCACCTTAAATAAGGTGTCTGCAATGCAAATACTTGTTGACGTATATCACAGGCGGGATCATCCCTGGGATTCATCAGAGGGGAATGATTTAATGTGGATTTCTTTTAATAGAGAGGTTCAGAGGTAGAACAGAGTATGGAGGAGAGCAGCCAAACAGTTCTTCAGGGTCAGACTTTAGATAAGATCTGAGCTATAGCTTATTTGGTTAGTAGGGTAACTCCTGAAGTCCCACCTTGACTTTGAATCAGGGAAGCCAGTGCATCTATTCCTGTTGAAACACAAGAGCCTGGGTTCAGTCAAAACAGATACAGGTCATTCTCTTGGGATCCATATGGAGACAGAATCATCCTACTGTTCTACGTGCCATCTTTTATGGCAGCATGCTATAAGCCCCTCAAAAGACAGTTTGGAGTTAGCTGAAGGACAAAGAAAAGGAGAAAAAAAACCTTGTTGCACTAAGAAATTCCCTAGGGGATTTCCTCTATGGGCAGCAGAAACCTTGGGATGAGACAGATCTGCAAGATGTGAAAGATGGTGCAGGGCAGGGGGATCAGATAACCTGAGAAGAAGCGGAAAACCACAACTCATAAGGAATGTACAGCATTGCATGTTGACCCCACTCCATCTTCTAGCAGAGTTCTCTTACATATGTGGTGTTTCCACCTCCTTAGCCTGTCTTTCTATGCAGGATGGTAACTTGGCCCAATGTCACTGTATGAGTAGGTACATCAGGATTTGACTCTCAGATTTGCCAGGCTCCCCAGGACACAAAGAATCTTTCAGCCTTACTTTGATACAACCCAGGCAGCTATACTTAGAATGCAAACTGAAAAAAAAAAAGTTATCTAGCCATTCTAAATATGCACATTTGACATTGACATGTGTTTAATTTTTTACTATAGTAGGTGATTGTCTTCACTAAAACCATTTTTTTCAAAGAGAAGTTTACTAAAAATATGTGAGAATTTTAGTGATCATGAAAAAAATACCTTTCATCCCTAGAGGCTGAAATCCTTTGATCTTTTGCCTTCAGAATTACAGCAGGGACAACAGAGGTGATGACAGGACAGATTTGCCTCTGTCACCCCAACCATATGTCTAAACCAGCCCTGACAGCAAGCCAGACCTTCTGGGGTTGTAACCAGGTGAAGACTGAAAACAATCAGGCTAGATTCCTCCTGGTTTGTCACTGACCACATTGCTGAGGAACAAGACTAAGATAAGAAAATAAATCTCATAAAGCCACAGGACAGCTGTCAAATGTCGCTAAGTTTGGTTACTCCTATGCTGGATATACTGGATTTGATTACCATTAGACAGAGACTCGGGCATGTCTAAGAAGTGCTAGGCTTGCCTACAGGCCATTTATTATATGGTCAAGACAACTCACTTCTATGGTTAGCTAAAAGAAGAATTTAAAAACTATGAAAACAAATTGTCAGGATTTTACAACAATGTATATGAGAGACTTTTAAATAGAATATACAGTGGTCATATTTAATACACTAAATTCACATGGACAGTCATGTCAAGACATGAGGGTTTATCCAGGCAGAAGTTTGTCATTAAATAAATGCAGACAAACAAACCACTGAGGGACATCAACAGAAACAACAAAAAAATCAGCAGAGTTGTTATCTGCAGATCTCCAGGCTAGGCCCGCTCCAGTCTAGGCTAGTGAGGTCCAAACACAGACTTGTGAATAAGGGCATGTACTTGCACCTTTATCTTTTCCAGATAGTGCCCATGTGTGCTGAAGGGAAGCAGATGAGATAGAGCACACATCTGTCTCACCAGCAGCACCTGCACTGTGGTCCTGCCAGGAGTCTCCTTTGCTTCACCTCCCATTCTCTCTGCTTCAGTATCTTAGTGAGAAGACGTAAAGAACGAATGCAGGCAAAACCACTGCTGACAGTCCTCAGAAGATCTTACATTCATTAATGGAGAAGAGCTTCCGCCTGTTCTGCCTTTTGGCTTGATTGACTGCTGTCCGCACGGCATATTCAAACACCTGCTGCACCCCCCGGTTGCTGAGGGCAGAGCACTCCAAGTAGCCTTTGGCTCGCACGTCCTGGGCTAGCCGCTTCCCGTCTATTGGGCTGATGCAGGAGGAGCGGTAGGGCCCCATGTCACGCTGGTCAGTCTGAGTAGCCACTACCAAAACAGGGATGCGTGGCAAATGGCTGCGGATTTCACTGATCCATTTGTTTCTCAGGTTCAGAAAGGAGTTATGGTTTGCTACCGAGTAGCACATTAATACCACATCTGCCTGTTGGTAGGAGAGGGGGCGAATGCCTTTGAAGGCATCGCTGCCCGATGTGTCCCAAAGACCTAGGCTAATCTGTACACCATCCATGAAGACATCCACTCCAGTGTTTTCATATACAGTGGGTCTGTAGTCATCTGGAAAAGTCTCGGAGGTGAAACGTACCAGAAGAGATGTTTTCCCCACTGCTGAGTCTCCCACCAGGACACACTTGATTGAATCCAGCATTTTATTAACCTCCAAGGCCAAAAGCACCGTGTCCATGTAACACGAGTGGGGTGGAGAGATACAGTGGTCTCAGAGGCTTTCTAGATAACTTCCATTTGGTGAGAAACCATCCAAGTCTCTTTACTTCTCATGACTTGATTCTGTCACTTGTGTCTAAAATCCCCTTTTCTCCCACGCGGCTCTGTGGTGCTGTTGGTTTTAATTCTTCAATGAGTCAAAAGATGTTTCTGGAAGAGTAAAAATAAAATGTAACATTTATAACCCACAAAGAACAAACCGTTCTTCACCAAGATAAAGATGCCTGGGCATGGCTCTGGACAGCCATGGGGTACCCCACATCGAGGATGCTGAACCTTGCCACTCCCTCCCAGCTGGCTGTGTGTGCAACAGTCATTCATGTAAATAACCTGTTTACTGCTCAACAGGGGATAATAGTCTTATCACCCCTGCCATTCTCCACTGACACCAAATCTTTTTTCCACCTAGTTGTCTAAAAGAACTAATGAAAGCAATTTAACTTTGGTGTGACTACTACTACTAACCTGCTATTAATGGGACATTTCCTGCCTCTGATTTTCACCAAGATTGACACAATCCTGAGTCCCTTTTACTATCAGTTCAGAGACCCTTGAAAATGTATCCATGCTCTCTAGAGGTAGTAGAGACAAAAAAACCCCAAACCTTTGCTAACTTATTTGACTACTTAAGTGATTCTGTAATGAACAGGAACACAGAAGCACTTTTGACAATGAGGAAGGAGAGACTTCAGATAATAATGTCAAGCAATATGAACTTTAAACAGTTTTCAGAAGAAATGAGGGATTTAGAGAGGCAAAAAAGCCCCAAAAGTTAAAATTTTTTCTTACAACTATTTTTCAACAAGAAAGAAGCACAAACCAAAGAAAGCCACACCACTAGTGCTTGACTAAGTCAAACAATTTCATTTGAAGGGGATGTAGCTGCCCTGACATTTGCTGTTTTAAAACTGAATTGAGCGTACCTCTTCAGAGTATGTAATTGCTTTTGAGCTCCTGCCAGCATTCAGTCAAATTTTCCTATTTTGAAAGCATTTGCCTCTTCCCCACTAGCTGTGAGCAAGATTCACTGCTCACACAGGGCAACACACAAGGTGCTAAGAAAATAACTAACTGCAAACCTGAAGGCAAATTAGTTCTGCTCAAAAAAAGTAATTTTAAAAAAAAGGTATCACTGCATAATTTCAGACTGTCCCGCATATGTTACACAAATAATGTATTTCTGTCTCCTTCATATATGAAAAGAGAAGTCACAGCTTAAGGTTATTTGCACAGAAATGAATGATGGCCACAAAAAGCATATACTCTATGTTACCGTAACACTCTCCAGTTTCCCTACCATCGTTTCCACCCCCACCCTCCTCCCCTCATCCACATTTCTATTACACTCAAAGCTTTGGCTTACTACACAAAGGGAATTAAAAAAAACCAAGGGAAATGAAAAGAAAAGTGCTGGACAAGCTTAGAGAAAACATTTTACATGGATGGACAACTACTGCTGGCAACTCCCCTGCTTTCATTTTGTGGTGAGGCAGCGCCCTACCTCCTCTCATCCTGCCAGTACACCTGCATATCTTCCACCCAATGCACCAGCCAAATACAGATGTGTCAGTGACTTGACCAGCACACGTTGTCTTGTACAGGCAGCACCAAGCCTGCGCGACAGTCCTCGTACGTATTTGAGTTACCGGTATCTAGAGGAGTCATTGCAACAGGCAGTACTTCCTCGTCTGCCACTGTGACCGTGATCTTGCCATCACAGCTCACTTCTAGGAAGTGGGATAGATGCTGAAGCCACTTCACAGCATTCCTGGCTGCCAGGAAACAAGCTGCTCTGTGAATTTAAGTTTCACTGGAAATTTGCTTCATTTGGAATGAAATCTTTAAAGATTCAGTAGGTCTGACTCCATTGTTTTGCCTTCTCTGTTCCCAAACAAGCTCTCAAGGGAATTAAACAAGACACTTATAAAATTCCTCTATGAAAAAAATGAAAAGTATATGTAGGATACAGTGTCCAATTACTCAAATGCATCATCATCTTTCCTTCAGGGTATTCTACTTCAAAATTTTGTCAGCAGTACAGTTTGAAAACAGCCCAATTCACCACAAGCCAGTAGCGTATGATTCAGACAAAGCACTGTGCTCCCAGGGGAAAGCTAGCACGTACCAACTCTTCTTTTCAGAACAAACATTTCTTTGGTGTAAGTAGTCCTTAATGCTTTTGCGTTCACTATTTTGTGTCTATTTGAATAATCAGGAAAATAAGGACATCCAAAGCATGACTTTTGCTATTTCAAGAATGCCAGAAGAGAGGAATACAGGTTAAAGAATTGTTCTGGTACTCAGTTTGTTCATTACCAGGTCTGATTATGTTGGCCATTTTGAGAGAAAGTACATAAATAATTAAAGGCTGAAAAAGATACTAAGGACTAGTGAATGTGGCTAGTCAATGCACACAAGAACAAAAGCTGAAATATTCCACCATAACACTACAGAATTATTTTCAAAGCAAATTATATTGTTCTACAATCCATTGATGGATAAAAATGAGGAGTACATAACAAGGTCCATATTCTGGTCCTATGGACAAATTGTCATCAGTGGTCCTGATCTTGCTTTTTGCTCACAGCCATTTAGAATCATAGAATCATAGAATCACCAGGTTGGAAGAGACCCACTGGATCATTGAGTCCAACCATTCCCACCAATCCCTAAACCATGGCCCTCAGTGCATCATCCACCGGCACCTTAAACACCTCCAGGGAAGATGAATCAACCACCTCCCTGGGCAGTCTGTTCCAGTGCCTAGTGACCCTTTCAGTGAAGATTTTTTTCCTTATGTCAAGCCTGAACCTCTCCTGGCGGGGCCTGAGGCCATTCCCTCTTGTCCTGTCCCCTGTCACTTGGGAGAAGAGCCCAGTTCCCTCCTCTTCACAACCTCCCTTCAGGTAGTTGTAGAGAGCAACAAGGTCTCCCCTCAGCCTCCTCTTCTCCAGGCTAAACAACCCCAGCTCTCTCAGTCGCTCCTCGTAAGACTTGTTCTCCAGTCCCTTCACCAGCTTTGTTTTCAGTGTCCGCTTGCCTGTGCAGATAATTGGGACTACACGTTTACATACTGAAGATCTACTTTTAACGATGCACATAGCCTGTCCTTGACGCAGCTTCAGGGTAAGAGTAGTATTAGCGTATCAAAATATTTATGCAAATTCACCTCAATTAGTGGAAAACTCTTTAGATTAAATGCCAACAGAAAACAATGTCCCTTAGAGAACAGGCCAGCACTGGGCACTTCTACACCTGAGAGTTGTGTAAATATTTGCAAAAGCTTTGATTCCTTTCTCTGATATTCTATATTATGATCTTGGTCCAACAGTACAGCATGCCACACCCATTACAAGTCTGTAAAAAATCTTCTGATCACAGATGGTTGAGTCTTAACTGCTGACATGTTGGGGGTTTTTTCCAATAATTTGATTTTCCAAATTTTTTTAGCTTTATCAAGTCCATTTTGGATCTGGAATTTAAGACATAAGCCTGCATCTTCTTTTACAGTACTTTGGTTTGTGCTTTCATCACTTGTAACAACAGAAGATTTACTTAAAATAATAAGGTGAGAGCTTTTATAAAATTATGAAGTATAAGAATATATATTTCTAATTCTGATGTAATCTAATACTGAACAATAACTTTTAATATAATTTTAGATTAACTTCAAAGACAAATTTTGCACTGTTTTAGATAGAACACTACGTGAGAACTCTATCACATAATCTGTGTAACAACTGCAACATTTATTTCCTTTGCTTTTCTGGTTTTGCTCCCTCTGCCTGGAACACAGAGCCTTGCCACTGGCCTGTGGTTCTAGAGCCCTTGGACTTCACTGATGACATGAGCACAAGAAGCCAGACAACAGCTGATCTCTGGGCACTGCCTGCCCTATACATCAGTGATATCATGCAAGTAAATGATTCACATTTGATCATAGCTGAATATGATATGGAGAAGGTGAGTGGTGTTAATCAGTAACATGATGGGATGGAAAGAGGGAATGGCAGCACCAAGATTTTTGCAGGTGGAAGACTCATGAATACACATCCCATGAAAAGCTAACCAAATAAATGTTGAAATAATTCTATCAACAAAGGAAAGCAGGATTGCTTTTATCAGAAGGGGTAAGTTTATCAATTGAATAAAATAGGGCTTTCATTTATGCCATTTATCTACTGTAAGATGATTGTGAGCATGGCTCACTATGACTAAACATCTGCAGGTGATGGACAGTATCTTATGATAAGGGAAAATAAAGAGAGCCAGGAACTCTTAATTTCAAAATATGTCTTAGATATTGATAGCGCACCCTCAAGCAGGCTGGGATTTGGAAGGAATTAGCTCATACATATAAAAACTATGCAGGCAAGACAACAGGCTTTTTAGATCAGGCAGTCACAAGATGCTTCAGAGAGTTAAAGCAATTAACATACTGTTATAGCCATTATCTGGTACCTACCACAATTACATCTCAGTGCAGTTCCTGTCAATATCAAGATAAGAGTAGGCTATTTTTTTCAATTTGAGCACTGACAGACCTCATGTTGGGAGGAAATAAAAATATTTATTCTTGTTCAAAACCACTGGAGAGACTTCCGCTTGACTATGTGATGCTTGAATGAACATCTGTCTTTGCCTGCCCACATTGCTCCTCCAAGTCCCACCTCACAATGCAGAGGTGGGGTCTGCAAAATAGTGTCTATGGTTCTTCTTCTCTGTCATGTTGATGGTAATCAATGCTCCTTCTAAATGCGCTGCAGACACATAAAATTCTCCTTGCATCTCTTAGAGGCTCTTGAGGACAGGAAGGAGACGTGGAGACTACTCTTTGAACCAGAACAGCATGCAGATTTACACCTTCACTGCTGTAGGTGCCATAGGCACTGCAGGGCACTGACAGAGCCTGAGAACAACTCCTCTGAGCAGGACAGGGTGAAAGAGGAAGGCTGGCAGGAAACCAAGACAGGGCTGAGAAGATGTTGCTGGTTAAGGGTAGCACCCAGAAGATGCATCAGGGAGTCTGTTGGCCCCCATAGCGGAGACACTGCAACCATTGTTGATCCAGTTAGGATGCTCAGCTAGATCACTAGGTTGCCAAGGTCATGCTAACTTGTCTTCGGCTCAGTGGGTGAGTTGTACTTGCTGCATTCAGACACAAAACTCCAGACTGCTGCGCAGGCCTTTGCTGCTCCAGCATCAGGCTACTGAAAACTAATACATCAGCTGCAGTCCACCTGGAGACTACAGATAGTCTGCAAGCAAATGGCCCCATGCTGCCAAGTTTTCTGTCACACATTCATTAAGCTGATGGTCTGACATTTACATTAGTAGCCCTCTGGTTTGTAAACTCATTTAAAGATGATTTTGTTCTGTAGTATTAAGTGGTCCTGGTCTTGTCAGTCTAGGAAACAGCCTTCCTCAACCTCAGGTAGTGACAGTGTTTCAATACGTAGTGGAATTCAGTGGTGGTACTGCTGCCACAAAGGAGAACAGGCTCACAGTCCCTTCCATTGCACAGTGCAAATCTGCATTCAATACATTCACTTTCCAAACAGGCTACCCACAAGGACCATCTTTATTCTCTGGCCCACGAGCAAGATGACAGGTTATTTCACTGCCAGAATGCTCCAGCTCTCTGAAATACTTATGATACTGATGGATTAATTGCCAGCCTGTCTCTCCATGTGTTTTTATATTTTAAAGAACTGAGAGGATGCCTAGAATCTTGGAAGAGAGCTTTTCTATAGAAATTTTAACCTTAAGTACAAGCATTCCTGCAATGGATTCCTAAAGTTAGAAGAGCAAGCAACGTACAATGAACCCTTATTTTCAAACCCAGGATGTCTCATCATTTCAAAACCAAACTTCCCTTGGAATTAAAAAAACCTGATTACATAACAACTTAGGTTTTTGTCTTCCACTCCATTCTTCAAAACACTTAAATCCTGTTCCTGTTTTCAAATTTAAGTGTTTAAAGATAATACAAAACTAGATTTATTTTTATATCTAATTTATGAAATGTTAAGAAAATGGACAACCAGTTTCTTAGGAGCCTTTCTAAAAAAGTCATTTCTGGATCAAGATGACATCTGAAGATTTAAACATCGCATTCTTTCTTTGGCAGTTTCAACAACTGAAATGGAAGACAAGTAATTATGATCAAATATTCAGTCATCTTGCCAGCTTTATTATTAGCAAGTGAACTCAAGTCAACAGATTTAAATAACATTCCCTCATACTGAGTCTAGGGAATCTTGCCATAAAATAATGACAAATACAGACCAATGTGGTTTAGAAGATGAAATTAGACATTAAGTCCTAGTAAAAAGATGACAGCTTTCCATAGAAGAAAATGTACATATTTACACACATGCTTACAGTCTGTATATAAAGCTGTATAATGAGATGCCTTCAATTAAAAATTGCTAGTTCATTTTTTTAGTAATAGTATCTATAAAGAATATATATATATGTGCAACAGACAATGACGTAGTAAACATCTAATCAACTTACTAGTCACTGAGAAAAGCCATTTAACTCTAATTTTAATTACCCAATTAGACAAAAGAAATATTTACTATATCTTCAAGAACTCTTTAGCTGTGACTAATCACACCTTGATTCATCTACTGACAAATAAAACATTAGCACGTTATTAGAGCTACTCTAAAAATTAACAAAAACTATAAGATTTTCATGTATTGATGTGAGATCCTAAACTCATCAGAAGTTAATGAGACCTGAGAGTGCTAAGTACCTGCTTCAAAATTCAAGCCATGAGCCTGAAGCCATTTTTTTTCTACGTATTTACAGCATGATACTGTAAATTACGGACTATGCGGTATTCGTGGCACTAAGGATAATTTTTAAGTGACCCATTTCAGTATAAATGTTCCATCCTATCCAAATTAAAAACTGGGGAAACTGAGTGTAGGAAAGTGACCCCTTCACAGAGGACTAGCTCATGTACCATTCTCAGACTGATTCAATATTCTCCAAGGGCAGAAGAAATGGAGGAGCGTGTCATGGCTGAAGCATGGCATGTGTTCTTGTGCTTAAAGGGTGTTTCCCTTCTGCAAGATACTGGGTATGTCACCTTTTTATCCCATCTTTCCCTGTGATAATTTTCCTTCCCTTCTCTTAGACAAAAAAAAAATATTCTTGAGTGTCACCACAGATACAGCCATTCATGGAGCAGCTGGGGTGTAAATGTCACACGTGTGCATATTTGAGCACAGTTCATCAACTATCTGTCCGTCTGTGTTCCCTCATAGTCTCTGGTTTTGTACACATACAGATACATATATATAGATATATGTATATGTATGTGTCTGTGTATGTGTATTCACCACTGACACAGAACTACTTTTGAGTCCAGATGGGGATACAGAGAGCTGGCAGATGAACATGGTTTAAGTGCTACATGCTGACTATAGCACTAGCACACAAACTTACGCTAAGTCATTCCGTCTATAAGAATGGATTCCCAGTTAAAAAGCAGATTTCCACCCAAGTCTAACTGCATTGTAGCCAAACTGCAGAACTGATATTAGAAAATTCATAATATTTCAATAACTGACTTCAATGAGACTACTCAGTGTGTGGAATTATTCACATGTGGAAATGATTGCAGCTTTGGGCCCTAAACCATTTCAAATTATTCATGTCACATCCTCTTTTAACACTGTTCATCATTCTTCAAGTTTGAGACTAATCAAAAAGGCTCATACAACATTTTTTTTACAGGTTTAACTCTTCAGAATCTCCTTGAATCTTTTTAGCTGGCAAAATGTGAAGTCCGCTCTCACAACCTCCAACAATGATCGTGTTCTCTTTCCAGAAAGCCTGGCTCTTTCTCTGTTTCCTTTTGAGCATCTGCAGATACAGGCTTAATCATCATGAAGTATCTATTTCCCTTTCATAGAATCATAGGATCATAGAATCATAGAATCACCAGGTTGGAAGAGACCCATTGGATCATCGAGTCCAACCATTCCTATCAAACACTAAACCATGTCCCTCAGGACCTCATCTACACATGCCTTAAACACCTCCAGGGGAAGGTGAGTCAACCACCTCCATGGGCAGCCTATTCCAATGCCCAAACTACAACTAACAACATATACAACTAATATGTTAGCTTTGAGTAAGAATTTGTAATTTCCTGCAGAATTATGCATTTTTGGCTAGTCTGGAAGTATGGGAGTGTATATGCATATATATACATGCAAAAATACTGAAAATAAGTCAGTGTCTATTTCAAAACATAACTTTTATAATAATAAAACTATAGAAACGTGTACAAAAAATGTGACATCCACATATGTGGATTGTATGTCCACATACATATAGACCTGCACATATACATACACTGACATTCATTTGCAAGACTTTGCTATAGATTTGCTACACAAAACAGGTGTGTATTCACTGTAAGATATCTTACTATTATTTGAAAATTTGCAGAAATATTTTGCATCAAAGGATGGATGCATTATTAAAACAGCTATGGTCTTTGAATTACTTTATTTCTACATGTGCACATGGATTTGCACACACATAAGCAGAAATCACTGCTGGACTTGCACTAAAATAAATTACAGTCACATTGTAAATAATTACATTGCAAGCATGCAGACATTAAATTTTCTAGCTCCATCTTTACAATATGTTACAATTATTTGTTTTTAAGGACACACAAGTATTTGTATTAAATCCCATAGATCTACAACTTGGTAAAATATTAAAATTAACAAGCTGGCAACTCCACATACACACTTGCATTTACTGGCAAAAGGACTTCCTAACTTTTAGAGCCTATCTTAAGCCCACTGCAGTGGAGGGGGCTGACTGCAGGGTGTTATGCATCTACCCTGGAGCTGGACTATGCTCCTCTGCTCCTGTCCCACGTTTGCACAGTACCTGATCTTCTTGACTGGATCCCTTAACCACAAACAAGTAATCAATATTAACAGTGTAACTAATATCTGAATCATGTTGGTGCGGTAACATCCTCCCCAGTGTTAAAAAAACTTTAAAAAATTGTCCTACCCTTTCTCCCTTGCCTTCCACAGATCCCGTGCAAGATCTCAAAGGTTGCTTTCAAAGGTCTATTCAGGTGTAACTTTGCTATGGTTTTATAAAATGCATACACAAAATAAGGAGACTCTCAAGCTCAGGTCTTCTCCCCATAACCTTAACAGGGTGAGGAGAAGGAGGTTCTCCATGCCCACTAGGCTATCTATTTGCATAAGTTTGATTTCAGTGGGAGGTAAAGGTGGAATGGAAAAATATTAGTTAGAAAAGAATTATCCAATGTGTGATGGAAGACTTTTTTGGCATATTTTGTGATAAAAATAAAATGTGTTGAATGCATAGGTGTTTTGAGCAGTATAATGCTTTGGTTGATCAAACAATTCAGAGTAATGACTTTAGCTAAATCATTGGGTTTTTTTTTAATTTGGGAAGAAAGCATATTAATTGCATGTCACTGTTCAGTTTTACCGTGATGAATGTCAAATTACTTGAGTTGATAAGCAAAGCTAGTAAAGTAAGCAACTATAATTTGGTTGGTTAATTATTTTATAATGCTGACAAACTGGCTGACAATTTTAGCTGTTCACCTTAGAATGTCCAGTAACAAGAAGCCTTTTCTTATCTCTGTACATACTACACTGTTTAAAATTATAGACTAGATTTTAGACAGAGGGAAACTGCCATCTCTTTAAATTCACTCTTAAATTTTGTGTGTGCACATATATACATCAAAATTATGAAAACCTGGAAAGCCACCTTTGAAATAATTTCAATCACTTTGGAAGTAGAAAGTGTAATACAAAACAAGCAATCATCGCAACTTTTCCTGCATTTGTTCATTTAAGGTCACTAACCTTTTGATTTGTTTTACAAACTAAAAAAGGAGTTGCTTTCCACAGTCTACCCCACAACTTAGTATTTAGGCACTGTATCCAGTACAAGGATAAAACAAGAGTTAATATATATTTATAGGAAGATATTTTTTTTCTTATTGTGTAACATCCTTAGAATTCTTTAATTGTAGTAAATTAAATTAACTGCAATAAATGGGCATGCCTGCTTGCCTACATCAAATTGCCTAGGTCCTATGCATTGCTATGATTAAAGTCCAATTTCAAAAGAACATGCTGTCAAGATTTCTTTTTTTTCTGGAATTAGCACAAGTTATACCAGGTAGTTCAGATTTTACATTGATTTATATCTTATATCAAACATCTGCCAAAGCAGAATATATATTTCAGGGTCTGTTTTCCTTTTCCTTTCTTTTCTGCTATAACCTTAAGCTCTTGTCACCTTTATATAAAACATAAAATCCTGCAGAGAGCACTGGGTCATATGGAATAAGTTAACAGGAGAAAAGCATCTACTCTTTACCACAAAAATATATAAAACATTCTTGTGCATTCTTCAGTTCAGTATTTTAAGAAGCCATTTCAGATACTTAAAGCTGACATCTATTTGGCTTTCAGTTGGCTTAAAGATCATGCAGATCCCCACACTACTGTAAATTTTAATGCAGTGTTTCTGTTTTTCAATGGGAAGCATAGAAAGTTTTCCTTGATTTTCTTGATTTTTACATATTTTGCATTAAAATTATCACACATGTGAAAAGAGAGCTATTTTAAGACAGCAATGTTTGAATATTATGAGAACATTTCCCATGCTTTATTTTTGGGTCTCGGTGGACTTGATTGAAAGTCAGAGATATTTTACTCATCAGCTTTTCACTCAGAATTAAAACTCCACTGAAAGATACATGAATTTTAAAACCTGCATTTAAACTAAAGGAAACAAAAGAGGGATTTTTAAGACATATGTTTTATAATGAGAATGTTTTTTATAATGTTTTGTAATGAGAAAAACACAAGCATACACGTGATGACAGGAAGTTAATAGATAATTCAATATGTCATTAACTCAATAACTTAACCACCTTTTAAGCACAGCGGCTTAATGAAAAAAAGGAAAGGTGAAAACTGTGTCCACTTGCATGCCAAGCAACAAAAGGAAAGAATGGTCTTCTTGCTAGAGTGAGAGGTTTAATATTCTTTCCATGGCTGCGTGCACAGGAGATGACCAAACCAGATCCTTAATTTTGTAGGGGTCTTGGCCTCATGCTTTTCTATTAAGAGAGCCAGTCTTCTCTAGTTTGATATAAACCAGGATAACCTTCAAAAACAACTCCCTGTCACACATAAAGAAAAGAGCCAACACCAGATGACACAAGCACCTCAAACCGGGCACGTGTCAGTTATTGAGAATGGTACTTCACAGTCACACTTGTTTGTGACAAGCAGCGTTGTACATGATATGTTACCACAGCCCTTGGTGCTGGCTTCTGCCAGGATTTTTCCAGCACATGCTGGGTCTTTTGTGTGCAACAGGTAATCACGGCCTCCCATTGGGGAAAACCCTAAACCAGAGCAGAATCCACGTGTGGTTTCTAGTGGGTTCATTTCATCAGGTGAAGACAAGCAGAGTCCAGCCCCACCCTCATCCCTCAGGAATTTACATTTCTCCTTGGCTTCTGTAACCAAAGACTGTGATTCCCTGTGCAGAAGAAATACGTTACAAACATAGAGACAAGCAGTTGTGCAAGGTGGGAAAGATCAAAGAATCTGCAACAAATGCAGGGCACAGCCATAAGAAGGGTTAGACACAAGCAAATACTCCTGAGGCTGCTCTGCAAGGAACACGCACATGAAGTAAGCATTCAGAGCATGTTCCCAGCTACCTTCCAGCTGCCGTGCCAGCAGTGACAGCCAGCCTCCAGCACAGCCTCCAGCAGAACATGGCCTACTGGGAATATCGTTCCTTGCTACTTTGGCAGCTGCTTATCTTAGATCCAATATACCAAAGGTTTGCACCCATGACTTCCATGCTCACTGTTGCATTACAGAGGTTTTGCTGGCTCCGAGTGTCTCTCATTCCACTGTAGACTGATGCTTTTGGTGGGTTAGGAAGGTTTTCCAGTTCTTCACTGATATAAGAATTTAAGCACAACTAAATTCCGCTAAGCACATAAGAAACTGTATTTGGTTTTGTAGAGAAGAGCTAATAGAAGGCTACAACCTGTAAATTTTGTTGTTAAATCATTTTACTGTATTTGAGTGATCCTGTTCAGTATTTAAAAGCTATAATGCTTTAATAGTGGCCCTAAGAGAGCTGCAGCCAATGTCCTTTCTTAATTACTATGCTGGGGTTATCCCAAGATGTTTTTCAGCTGTAATCTGTGCTCATAGCATGGAAACATTTGAAAACTGCTGATTTAATAAAACCACACACTGCTGGCCAAAGTGAGAACCTAATTTGGAAATGATGTTAAGCTGTGTAGCATGGTGCCTGAAACATCACGTTTAGACTTTGAAAAAAGCAAGTTTCATAGCTACTTCTTTTCTTGCTTTTCAAACCATAATCAAAAATAATACAGAAAAAATCTGCAGTTTCTCATTGCATGGCCAATGCCAAAGCAAATTAATCACTTAAACAGTGCATTCAGTAATAGTCATCTGTTTCTTAATGAAAACTGTAGAATCACAGCACCAGTATTTGATAAATAAAATAGAGGTGTTTACTTTCAAGAGAAGACATAATTTTAATTTTAAATCCTTTTCATTTAAAGCTCCTAATGCAGCTGCTGCTATGCATCTAGAGCTGAATAACAAAAGCAAGAGGAGAAACAGAATTTCATCTTGGTGCTTGGGTGTCTTGGCTGGGTATTAGAACGTGTCACCAAGAAAAGCTCCTCAGAAGCTTCCCCTGCCCTTCCAGACAGGCCTGCAAGACTGCCACCACAATTTCTGCTTGTTTCCTGTGTGCTCTCTGTATCATAGAATCATCAGATTGGAAGAGACCCACCGGATCATTGAGTCCAACCATTCCTATCAAACACTAAACCATGACCCTCAGCACCTTGTCCACCCATCCCTTAAATACCTCCAGGGAAGGTGAATCAACCATCTCCCTGGGCAGCCTGTTCTAGTGCCCAATGAGGGGAGAGAGGCTGAGCGGGAGATCCTATCGGTCTCCACAGCTATCTGAAAGGAGGTTGTAGCAAGGTGGGTGTTGGTCTCTTCTCCCAACTTACACATGACAGGACATAACGAAATGGCCTCAAGTTGCACCAGAGGAGGTTTAGATTGGATATTAGAAAAAAATTCTTTACTGAAAGAGTGATGAAGCATTGGCTCAGGCTGCCCAGGGAAGTGGTGGAGTCACCATCCCTGGAGATGTAGGTGTGGTGCTTCAGAACATGGATTAGTAGGCATGTTGGTATTGTGTTGATGGTTGGACTTCATGATTTTAGAGAACTTTTCCAACTTTAACAATGAACATGACACACCCGGCACAGAAAACAGAGGTCATGGGGATGAGATAATAACAATGAGTTACTGCTGTAGCCACGTACACAGCAAACAAAGCTCTTGCATCTCAGAAAGCAGCAGAGGCACTGATAGACCCTGCAGGGCCAGGCTGCCATGAGAACCAAAGCCAGCAACAGACATACTAGCAAATTAAAAATACTTGGAATCTCACTTCAGTCCTAAAAACCTGAATTTCACCTTACTCAAATCCTCATAATAAAACCTTCATCTAAATTTCCTTAGGAACACTTAAGATGAAGCAGAACAGTTTTATTGTATCCATGACGTACATCACAAATGAGGAAGAAAGACATCCTTTGAAGTGTTGCATGTTTACACATGCATATCTCTCCTGGGTTCATAGTTCATAAAACAGCAAAGCGGATCAGAATTGGACCCACCGCTTTTAGAGTAATTTAGATTTTTCTCTGTTTTCTTATATCAGTTAACGTGGAAAATACTTGTATTGCACAGTCTAGCACACCCCTTTTTGTACTTTTATACAAAGCCTTTTAGGTTGAAGTGGAAACAAACTGGAGCAAACGCAAACTCAGAAGATACACGACCTGGGGCAGGATTAGACCACTCTTTAACAGGATATCACAATACTGAATACTTAACAGATAGTATTAAAGGTAAAACCAGCTAAATTAATCTATTTCACAAACTTTCTAATAAGAGTAAAATCAGCTACGTTAATCTATTTCACAAACTTACTAATCAGAGTAAAACTAAGAATACTGAATTTGATATAGAATAACAATCCACATGAAGATATTTCGATAAAAAATAAAATGTAAAAAACTCACCAGACACAGGAAGCTGAAAGTGGTTGTTGGAAATAAACATTGCGGAAGTCAGCTATTCTAGACAAGACCGGGGAAGCAAAAAAGAAGAGTGGTGTTCTATGTTCTTGGCTTTTCAGATGGAATTCTTTTTTAGCAGATTATAACAATATATCACTGAGAGAGAAAAAACAACCATCAGGAGGTAACCAGAGAACACTGCCCATAGAGGCCAAATTAGTCCTGGCAACCGGGTCTAGCTCATCCGGAGGCAGCAGTGGCAGCAGACCCAGAGGTAGTGCGATGAGAAACAGCAGAGTAGTTTAGGGTAAGTCAGCTTCCTGGTGAGAGCTCCTCAGCTCTGCCTGTGTGGGTTTTATTGTGGGTTGGTATATGAGTGTATGTGTCTTTCTCTCTTTGGTGACTATGGGAGCAGATGTGAAAACCTTGAAGATGGGGGAGGGGAGGGCCAAACTCTCAAGACTACAGGAAGCTTTCTCTTCGCACTGCTACTCCTGCAGCCGCCTCCTCTCTGACACAGCGGCTAACGGCATAACACAGCCCACCAGCTCTTATACGTGTCAGAGGAAAAGGAGCAGATCAGTTGCAGATCACCAGTACCACAACTGATTGTCACTCCAGTAGCATGAGTGAGACTTGGGATATTTTTATGCAAGCTAGAAGATGACCCTGCCTTTAAAAAAAAAAAGTTTATATGTTTAATTGACCTTGTGCAAAACTGAAGGCAGGCACTTTTGGGCTGATTCAAACTTGGGTTTGTCTTAATTCAGTTAGGATTCCCCAGAAGCACTAGCTAGGATTGACCAGTATGGTTTTATGAGTATACACATCCTCTCTTCCATCAGCTCAAAGAAGCTGAAAAGGAGGGACCACAGGCATGGAGACTCCTGCCCATCCCAGCACAAACAACTTGAGCTAGCTGGGCTCTCAACAATTTCAACTTCCCTACCATAACACTGAAAGCAATCCTCTGATAATAGTTTTGGGATTTCAAGTGCCAGGTCTCTATGGTCTATACTCCAGGAGCTGTGAGCACTAGAATTGTCCACCCTGGATATCAGGCCATCAGACGGCAGAGAGGGTATTCCCATCCAATACTCCTGAAGCAGCCCAAGAGACCTAGCACAGGAGAGCTGCCCCAGAGATGAACATGAGGGGCCTCGGATCATCTGCACAATGGGCTACCTGCTCCTCAATCAGAGGCATAAGCAGTGGGTTCCCCAGAAGCCTTGAAATCAGCCCTGGAGGCAGAGAAATGGAATCCAAGTCCTATTGAGAAAATATTTTTAGCTCAGTGAAACTATTCCGGACCATCTGGAGTCCAGATGAAACTATTCCAGACCATTTTGAGCTCAGTTGAAGTGCATTTACACCAATGTACACAGCATGGGGAATAAGAAGGAAGAGCCGGAAGCTGTAGTAGGGTAAGGAGGCTACCATGTCATTGCCATCATGGAAACATGGTGGGATGACTCATATAACTGGAGTGCAGCTACAGACAGGATAGGAAGGGTAGGAGAGGAGGCAGGGTAGCCCTCTTTATAAGGGAGGACTTGGACATTATTGAGGTGGATTGTGGTGATGAGGAGATTGAGTGTCTGTGGGTTAAAAACAGAGGAGCCCATAAGAAGCTAGATTTTGTGATGGGAGTCTGTTACAGGCCACCCAGCCAAGGAGAAGCAGCTGATAATCTCTTCTATAAACAGCTGAGGTTAATCTCCAAAACAATGCCTCTTATTCTTATGGGAGACTTCAATCTCCCTGATAGCTGCTGGAAGTACAATATAGCAGAAAGGAAGCAGTCTAGGAGGTTCCTGGAGTGCGTGGAAGACAACTTCCTCACGCAACTGGTGAATGAATCAACAAGGGAAGTTGCCCTCCTGGACCTGCTGTTTGTGAACAGAGAAGGCCTTGTGGGGGATGTGGCAGTAGGAGGACACCTAGGACTAAGCAATCATGAGATGATAGGGTTTTCTTTTCCAGGTGAAGTGAAGAGGGTCGTTAGCAGGACAGTAGCATTAAATTTCCAGAGGGCAGACTTTGAGCTCCTCAGAAAGCTGGTTGGCAAAGTCTCCTAGGAGACAGTACTTAAGGGCAAGGGAGCCCATGAGGGATGGGAGCTCTTCAAAAAGGAAATTCTAGCAGCTCAGGAGAAAGCCATCCCCGTGTTCCGGAAAAAAAGCTGACAGAGACAAAAACCAGCTTGGTTGAACAGAGAGATCTTGAGTGATATCAAGAAGAAGAGGAATGTTTACAGGCTCTGGAAGAGGAGACAGGCCTCTTGTGTGGATTACAGGAGGGAAGCAAGATTATGTAGAGAAAAACTTAGAAGGGCTAAGGCTCAACTAGAAATCAGATTGGCAATGACTGTGAAAGATAACAAAAAAATCTTTCTATAAATATATAAATAATAAAAGGAGAACTAAGGAGACCATACTGTCCCTTTTGGACACAGAGGGAACAACAGTGACAGGGGATGAGGAGAAGGCTGAGGTACTTAGTGCCTTCTTTGCCTCAGTCTTTAATTGTAAAGAAAGTTGTTCCCTCTGTGTACAAACCCAGGAGCAAGAGGAACAAAACGAGGCTCCCATAGTCCAAGAGGAGGTGGTCAGAGCCTTGCTTGCACAACTGGACACCCACAAGTCTATAGGGCCAGACAGGATTCACTGTAGGGTATTGAGGGAGTTGGTGGATGTATTGGCCAAACCCCTTTCCATCACCTTCCAACAGTCCTGGAAGACTGGGGAGGTACCACTGGACTGGAGGCTGCCTGATGTTGTGCCCATCTACAAGAAGGGTCGTAGGGAGGATCTGGGAAACTACAGGCCAGTCAGTCTGACCTCAGTGCCAGGGAAAGTCATGGAACAGGTGATCTTGAGTGCTATCATGAAGCGCATGCAAGAGAAATGGGTGATCAGACCCAGTCAATACAGGTTTACAAAAGGTAGGTCTTGCCAAACTAACCTGATTGCCTTCTATGACAAAGTGACTCAGCTGCTGGATGAGGGAAAGGCTGTGGATGTGGTCTTCCTGGACTTCAGTAAAGCCTTTCACAAAGTTTCTCACAGCATTCTGCTATGGAAACTGTCAGCCTCTGGCCTGGACAGGCGCACGCTCTCCTGGGTAGAAAACTGGTTGGCTGGCTGGGCCCAGAGAGTGGTGGTAAATGGTGTTAAATCCAGCTGGAGGCCAGTGACAAGTCGGGTTCCTCAGGGCTTAGTGCTGGGTCCAGCCCTGTTCAATGTCTTCATCAATGACCTGGATGAAGGCATTGAGTGTACCCTTAGCAAGTTTGCAGATGACACTAAGCTGGGTGGAAGTGTCAATCTGCTGGAGGGTAGGGAGGCTCTGCAAAGGGATCTGAACAGGCTGGACTGCTGGGCTGAGTCCAGTGACATGAAGTTTAACAAGGCCAAATGCCTGGTCCTCCACTTGGGGCACAACAACCCTATGCAGAGCTACAGACTAGAAAAGGTCTGTCTAGAAAGCTGCCAGGAGGAAAAGGACCTGGGGGTGTTGGCTGACAGCCAACTGAACATGAGCCAGCAGTGTGCCCAGGTGGCCAAGAAGGCCAATGGCATCCTGGCTTGTATCAGAAACAATGTGACCAGCAGGTCCAAGGAGGTTATTCTTCCTCTATTCTGGGCCCCTCACTACACGAAGGATGCTGAGGCTCTGGAGCGAGTCCAGAGAAGAACAGCAAAGCTGGTGAAGGGGCTGGAGAACAGGCCTTATGAGGAACGGCTGAGAGAGCTGGGGTTGTTTAGCCTGGAGAAGAGGAGGCTGAGAGGAGACCTCATTACTCTCTACAACTACCTGAAAGGAGGTTGTAGAGAGGAGGGTGCTGGCCTCTTCTCCCAAGTGACAGGGAACAGGACAAGAGGGAATGGCCTCAAGCTCCACCAGGGGAGGTTTAGACTGGACATTAGGAAAAATTTTTTCATAGAAAGTGTAATTGGGCACTGGCAGAGGCTGCCCAGGGAGGTGGTTGATTCACCTTCCCTGGAGGTGTTTAAGGCACGGGTGGATGAGTTGCTGAGGGGCATGGTTTAGTGTTTGATAGGAATGGTTGGACTCGATGATCCAGTTGGTCTCTTCCAACCTGGTTATTCTATGATTCTATGATTGTATGATTCTATTTCTAGTCACAAAGTAGAAGGAACAAGCTGCCTGATCCAGATCTAAAGCCGTGTGTTTTGTGTTCTTTGCAGGATGGGAACTCTGAAGAAGCTAAAATGTTTTCCACATTAACATAATGGCAGTTCAATGCATTCCAAAATAAAGCCATACCACTTCCAAGAATTATTTAAACACAACAGAATAAATTAAAAGATAAAGCAAAAGGGAAACAAAAAGATAATTCATGTGTAGATGAAAGGCAGTTCATGCCAAAAATATAAATAGCTGCTGAAGTAATATAACCTCTGTAAACACACTCTAAAACTGCTGATACAGAGATTGTAGAACAGTGCAGCACAGTTAGGCTGGGGAATCAAGTTGTTCCTATCCCTATGAAATGAAATTAATTCAGCTAATTAACAACAAGGTTGAAGGTAAGGAATAGCAGAAGGCATATTTTGAATACTATCTTCTTAAAAGCTTCAATCTTCCATTTAAATTGAGGTAAGGCTTTGGATAACGGACTTCAGCACATTCTCAGTTTGTGTGAGAACAAGTGTCACTTCATTTTCAAATTAAACACCTATTCTTCTGTTTTCAAGCAGGTTTGGTTTTCCCAGTACCAGTACATGCAACCAGGCAATAAGTTTCCATTGCAGTTGTGATAATCAGACACCCTGACATTCTGAACTGTTTCCACCAGAACACTGAGGCTTGTCAGGAGTAGAGAAATAAATACCGTTTGCAAATTACATTGATATAAATGTCTTTGGTGGTCATCACCCATTTTAGGTCTGCTACAGATAGCAGCTGCTTAAATATGCAACTATTCTTTTCTGATTTGTGCTGCAGACTAATCCAGATGTGAGGCCACCTGGCTAAGCAGTTTGCATTTTGGATAAAGAGTGCATCCATCTGTAAAATACTTCATAAACAACTATTCGATCAAATGAGTTCAGTAAAAAACTAAGACTGCAGAATAAGAAACATGTCATAACAATTCTTGATTTCAACCCATTTCCCTCCACTGCGCTTGCTGGAGCATCTTGACCCGATAACCTCCTAACAATAGTTGAATGTCAAATTCATTTTTGCTTCTTCTGTTCTTTTTGGGTTTTTTTGAATAAAAATTTGAAACCTTTCTTAGGGATGCACATGCTTCAAGCACTTGCTCTTGCACTTCACTTCCTAGCGACCTGATTCCACAAAGAGACCCTCAGCTCCACGCTCTCTGCACAACACATAGGCCATTACAAAGTTAGGTGTAATATTGCAGCCTAGCATGTTTCACTTGATCTGTCCTTTTTTTTTGTCTTTCTTATTTCATTTTTTCTGCTCCTTTTCAATTTTTCATGCTGTGCAATGAAGGAGAACATCTGGCTGTGAGAGAATATTGTTAATACATTCAAAAATATGTTGCTTCTCTTTTTTTTAAACTCAGTATGAGTCATTATCTGGGACTTTCAGAAACAAAGACTATGTTGTGGAAAATATTTATGGGGTTGGAGTGGAGGGTTGCAAATCATTTCAGCACTGAAAAGTAAGTTGACAGCAAAAAATAGTCTTAAACCTCAAGTAACTAAGGGTTTTGACCAATTATGTAAAAGAGCATTATCCAGGGTTTTGATGTGTAAAGACATGGGCCAGTTTACAAAGAAAGGTCACATTTGTCTCTTAAACCACTAATTTCTGTCACACTTATCATAGAATCATAGAATTGCTTGGCTGGAAAAGACCTTTGAGGTCATCGAGTCCAACTGTACCTGTCCACTGCTAAACCATATCCCTGAGCACTTCATCTACTCATCTTTTAAACATTTCCAGGGATGGTGACTCAACCACCTCTCTGGGCAGCCTGTTCCAGCATCTGATAGACCTTTAGGTGAAGAAATTTTTTCTGATGTCTAATGTGAACCTCCCCTAGCGCACTGTGAGGTCATTTCCTCTCATCCTATTACCTATCACTTGGAGAAACCAGCAGGTTGCTGATGTCAGGAAGGGGTTTGGGATCCAGGAAGGAAGCTATTCCTGTCCCCTCTGCCTGATTTCCTTTTTGTTCTCAGATTTGCTCAGCTCTGATTTTCATCTATCTGAAACAATATGGTACTTGCAAGTCTCAAGAAGTAAATCATGGCACTCTTGATACCCACTGTATTTAGCCCTACAAGCATTCCTCCTGTCCTAGATGATGATTATATCCTATGAAATAAAGTTAATTGTTGCTTATGTCTAGGCACTGCACCAGAGGTATAAACAACACACAAGTGTGTTTATTTAGTTTAAAAAGAGCCTAATTTGTTGTTGTTGTTGTTTTTAACATTTGCAAAAGGAGAAAGGAAAAATGTGGTCAGTCAAGATGGCAGCTGTGTGTTGGGAAAACAGGGATGTGGCTATTGCTTTCCCTCAGGTTCCTGGGCAGTATAGAGGAAATCAGGTAGGTTGCCCAGGCCCATTTCAGCCTGGGGGGTGAAAACATTCCCTTCCAAGGAATAGATAAGTCAGAGAAAAGGAAGCTTCCTCACAGCATGGCAGAGAGCATTGCTGAATTCTCTGAAGTAGACTAAGCACAGCAACTTCTGCAGTATTACTCAGAGAACTAAATCTGAAAGGGGAAATGAAAATGGCAGTCTCAAAAACAGTTCCTATGTGGATTTTGGTAAAAATCTCACATTATTAACTACTTTGCCTTGATGAGTTTAGGCACAGGTTCCTCAGCAAGCCAACGATCCTCCATTTTCATATTACAGTAGCACAAACTGAAGCATGTGGTGATAAAACAGAATCAAAAATCTAATGTTAGGCATTGCTGACATGTCCTGGGGGAAGATTAGAGGTCGTCAGAGGGTAAGGTAAGCATCCTGGCATACTGAGGCTGGAGCATGCCTGATGGAGAAGCCTAAATGCCTTAGCATGCCTGAAATGCCACAGCCTCCCTTTGGACCCTCCTGCCTCTCTCCTGAGTCAGAGAGCAAGTTACAAAGCTCAACCCTCAACTCATGCCAGTGGAGCCAACACAGCTCTAGCACAGAGGGAGATGTGGTGTGCTGATAGCGAGGAGCCAGGGTCACAGCTGCAGGTCCCCACTGCTGTGGGCATGAGCTCCACGCCAACTAGAAACTACTCCTGGCCACCTCTTCTGGCTGCCAACACTGACAGAGCCATGTGAGGGACATTAGGAGACACATGGGAGGTGTGAGTCAGTCACAGCCCAAACACCACTAGCACACCTTGCAGGGAGAGTTGGCCAAGGATTGCCCCCAGCTGCCCTGCGAAAAGCAGATCTGTCCCCCATGTAATGTGGAAATGGAGCTGCCTGCAGTGACAGGCTTATCCTCTTCCTCAGGTGGCCACAGCGTAGCCCTTCAGCTTGCCCCACTCTATCTGATTTGGCCCCAGGCCATGCAGTTTCTGGGTGCAAATAGTGCTGAGATGAGCACAAAGCACTGAGAGATTCAGACCTGGGCATGCCTGAGCAGCACAGACCTCTTGGGCCCAAAATGGATCTCTCTGAGCTGTGCAAATGATAATCAAATTTGGGTTTGGTGCCTACATTTGGGTGTGGGTATCTACATTTTCAAGACTGATATAGCTCTGTTCCATACATTAAACCCATACACTTGTGCAGCCAAAGCACACAGAAATTCCTCCACGCTGAAACTGCAGATTTCTGCAGTCTTAACCACAGAACTACTTCTTACTATGCTTACATCCTTTCCCACATTGTATGGGTTACTGATTAGCTGTTTCTCTGGGATATTCCTCTTGAGATTGGTTTGCCAGCAATGTATGTTGTGTGACAGAACAAACTGACACCCCCTTTTATTTTTTTTCTTGGTACCTGATAAGTAGAAACCGGTGTGCTAACTTCCTACCACATTTCCTCCCATGACACCAGTGCAGAATGGGCAGTCAGGACGATGTATGGGAAGTGTTTTCCTCCTGGGCAACACGAAAACCTCCTTCCCCTTTCTTGAAAGGGAGGCATGTTTAGGAACTGCTCTGAGGGTTACTTAATTCCCCCACATCTCTTGTTCTCAGACAGTCTAGTGTAAAAGCAGTCACACTAAAGAATAAATTCTTTTTCCCAAAAATCAGGTACTAACTCCCAAAACACCCATCCTCTCTAGTCAGGGAACAAAACGTCTTCCATGTTTGCCTGCTGTTGTAATTTTTTTGCTGGGGCCGTTAGGAGATATTTGCAGCCCTAGGGAATATGGAGTGGCTGCACACCCCAAAGCTGGCAGGGATTGCGGAGGAGCAGCTGACCAGGCAGGCTTTCCGCAGCAGGGAGGTGATGGCCAGGACTGTGGAGCATGCAGAGAAGAGCCCAGGCAGGGGTTGGAAGGCCTGACAAGCCCTGCTTGGCATCTCTGGGGTCTGAAGGGCAGCCCTCTCCAGCCTGCAGACGCTTCCACATGCTTAGCATGCAAGTTCACATCTGTTTCTCTAAACTGTCTCACTTTTGCAATATTCCCTCTCCCTAGGGACATCCATACTTCCTTACCTCATCTGGATTTAATGCAAAAATAGTCCAAAGTAGCTTCTCTAAAACTGTGGTGGAGGCTCCAGTGGTTTTGTCTGTGAAACTGCAGACAGCTTGAGGCTTCCAGGGTAGGACAAGGGGGCATGGTGTTAAATTGGAAGGGGGAAGAATTAGACTAGACATTAGGAAGAAATTCTTCATGATGAGGGTGGTGAGATACTGACACAGGTTGCCCAGGGAAGCTGTTGGTGCCTCAAGGCAAGGTTGGATGAGCGGGGTGCAGGCTGTTCTCCCCTGGAACCTGCCTGAGCCCAGCAGGGTGCAGGCTCCAGTCCCCCTCCTCCCCAGGGTCTGCTCCTGCCATCATCCTCTCCCCTTACATACCTTCTCACTCCACAGTGCTGCCCTGTCTCCCTTTTTCTGCAATCTTAGTCTTGTTAGGAAAGGAAAAGACAGCAATACCCAGGCCTCTTGCCCCAGCAAAGTCAGAAGCTATAGGGAAAATCATCAAGACGAAGGCAGTAGCTGCTTTTATTTTGAATGTGCCTTTCACCGCTTCCTCCTGTTTTGAAGAAGGAGAATGGCACAGTCATACTGTGCAGACTCAGGCTTCCCACTTCACTGGCCAGCTTCTGCTTTATAGTCCATGAATGCAGAGGTGTTTCAGCAGAAGGCAGCTCAGAACAGGAGCTTGACATGGGTGCCCTGAATTGTTCCCTCTCAAGGGGAAGCCCCACTGCTAGCCAGGGTGCATGGTCCCTGCAGGGACGCTCTGTTCTCTTTGTACTACATCCCAATAGCCACGTTACATTACAGTCTCGATAAGTGCTGAAAAGCTGAAGCTCTCAGTCACCCATGGCTTGTTTATATGGCACTGCAAGACAGTAAAAGGGAATAATCTGGAAAGACAAGGACACACAGGTGAGGAAGACTACTTTTACCTTCACTTGGAGGTGGGAATCCAAGGCAATGCCTTGTGCATTAGCAGACAAAGAGCAAACTCCATTATGCAGTGCTCTTACAGCCCAGTTTGATAAGACTGTCATTCCTCCATTTATAGACCACATTGTGTAGGCAGAGGATTTCTATTGCTTGCTCTTCTGTCCAGTGCATACAACCAGCCATGGAACCGTAATTGTTTCTCAAGCTAACAAAAATAATAATGACCCATATATTGTTGCTTACCAAGCTTGGAAAAAAGAGTAATCCTCATAACAGCACTGCCACACCGAAATGCCATACTGCCCAAGAAAGTCACCGCGATCACATCCTAATCACACAGAGGAAATGCAGCAGCTTTTAATATTTTCACTATTGTTTTAGCACTCCTCAAGTCATGTAAGATGTCTACTGAGCCTTCTGAAAAAAACTTTCCCTAACCAAAAGGAGTACGCAAATCTAGTTTTAGACTAAACACCACGATAGAGATTTTTCAAATCCTGAAGTGGCAGGGATTGCCTAGATGTCCTTCATGGAACAGATGCCAAAAGACCCATTTATTCAACAAAAAGCTGCCAAAACTGCAGGTCCACCTCACTTCCTAAGTCTGCAACACAGTTTTTGTCTCAGTCAAGAGACAGATCTGTAGCTTTCTTAAAACATGAAAGCTACATAAATACAGCTTAAAAAACCCCCAATCCTGAAGACAGTACAAAACAAGTTGCTCACAGGATGTTGAGCCTAACCTACTACATTTAATTCAGCAAGACCACTAAATGGTGCAACCCAGTGACAGTCTGCTTTGAGATCCTGGTTTGGATACACCAGTGCTGCTTTGCTGGAGCTGAAAGAGATAGGCTGCTCCAGCAATAATGCCCCATCAATGCATGGTACTTTACTATATGATCCTGCACTGCCCTCCCACCACACACCAGCTTTCCCTTTCAGCTTTTGCAGGTCCTTTCTGTCGTTTGCCATCTTCTCAACTCACTGGTATGCCCCTGCTCCATGCCACCATCCATCCTTCACTGTGAAGACCCTCATACTATAACAGGCCTTTCTGCTTCATCACAGCAGTCTCTTGGTGCTGGGTCTGGATCCAGTAGCCATCCTTCCCCACAGCCCTTTCTGGGCCTGGGCCTGCACCTGGCAACATGCTTCCTTCATTGTGGTCTCTCTAGTTCTTCCCCCAAGATTCTTACAGTTTACAGGGTTATCTCTGTGCCCTGCAGATTCCTTCACCGTCTCCCCAATACTCTTTTCATTGAGATCATAGAATCATAGAATAGTTTGGGTTGGAAGGGACCTAATTTAATATCATCTAGTTCCAACTGCCCTGCCATGGGCAGGGACACTTCCCACTAGCTCAGACTGTCCACGGCCCCATCCAACCTGGCCTTGAACACCTCCAGGGATGGGGCAGCTTCACCTTTCTTGGGCAACCTGTGCCAGTGCCTCAACACTCTCATGGTGAAGAAATTATTCTTATATCAAACCTAAATCTGCTCCCCTTCAGTTTATATCCATCCCCCCTCGTCCTGTCACCAAAAGACTATTTATGAATAATCCCTCCCCAGCTTTCTTGTAGCCCCTTCAGGTACTGGAAAGGTTGCTACAAGATCTCCTTGGAGCCTTCCCTTCTCCAGAAGAACAAGCCCAACCCTCTCAGCCTGTCTTCATATGGGAGAGAAAGCCTGCACTCCTGATTCAGTGTCACAAGGGCTTTCCAGCACTCAGGGACACAGAGCAGATCAGCCCAGGAGGGGGTAAAGAACCTCTGAAGCTCCTAACGGGGATTCAGGACAAACACCTTGTTTACAGGAAAGGCTCTCTGAGCTAATCCTCAAAAGACAGCATGTCCCAGTTCCATGCCATGTAAAAACTACGCAAGCTATAGGAAAGAGAAATTTATCTCCTGACCTATCCCACAGAATTAATGACACCAAATAACAAGAAGCTCAATCAGGCCCTGCCACACAGAAAATTAAGCAACATCAAGAGGGTCCTTCCCACAAGGGTTTTCAAGAAGACTCTGCCACCAGCAATACCCACAATGGCAGAGGGCTTCACCAAATAGAACACATTTTTATCAGTCTCTGAACAGACCAATTTGTCCAAGCATCTAGACAATCGACCTACAAAAACCAACACAGGGTAGCTAAAGGAGAAACCCCAAAGTTCCCAGCTTCAAATTTGAGTGTAAAAATGAACTTGTCTTGCCCATCTTTAGCACAAAGCACCAAATACAATTTGAAAACAAGCTCTACTCCACCCACCTATAAAAAAGAAAAAAGTAGTCACCAAAACAATACTCTGAATACAGTATTCTCCCTCTGAGGAAGAAATTAACAGCACGTGATGTGTAATAACATCCTTTGGTGCATGTCATAGAGAAAAACAGCAGCTCTGGTAAGGGCACAGTAAAAGCCCTGCCAGCATCAGTTTATGCCATTGGCAAGTGCACCACCTATTGTTGAGCTGCCGGATACATTGCACCAACAGACACAGTATTTAACGGTAGTTTAATGATCTGGGCTGAAAGTTTGTTTGCCTCAAGCAATATTTTTATTTTACCACACTTCAGTTTTCAGCCTTAAAGTTCAAATAATTTCCATAATTAAGGAGAAACTAAAATATTCCACTTCTCATATTTAAATAGAGAGAATGACTCTAGAGTGCCGTGGAGGAGCAAACTCACAAATCCAAGCAGAGAGGAGCTCCGAGCTAGACCAGCACACGGAGGGAACAAGGGTGTGAAATGAAACAGAAGCTGATGAATCGGGATAGACTGCTTTAGCAAGGGTAGGAGTCAAGCTAGGTCTCCACATTAAACTGCTTTAAACTGCTGTCCTGCCTCCAGAGAGCAGGTAAGTCTAGTAGCAATACCTCCAATATAAAACATGATCATTTAAGAAACTAGTCCCCAAGCTAGACCTTGAGCCACACTGCCAACAGCAGGGAGTCCTCTAAGAAGCACACAGCCAACCAGACATTCACCAATTCTCTGGTCTAGTAATTGTGGCTCAGAATAAGCCACGTCAGATCTAAGCCAGCAACTGCCAAGCTTTCCCAAAACCCGTTTTCCCTGCTCTCTTGAACAGCTTATCAGTTAGAGCCTAACCGATAAGCTGTGCAATTGCACAAACCTGGTTTGCTTCTGCAGTCTGTCCAAGCTGCAAGGCAACAAAGTGATAGGAATGACTCTGCAGGGGTCAACTCGGATCAAAACCCATCATCCTCAACCTGAATTAATAAAATAGGCTATACTGTAGTCAGTACTTTGCTCTCAGATATCTTTCCGCTCTTCCAGGAACACGACACAGGAGCAACCACACTTATTGATCTGCACAGAACAGGCCTCGGAAAAGCCAGGTTTCCTAGCTCTGAAGCCACAATACAGCAATTGTGCTTCCTCAGGATCCAACCTGTCACTGCCTCTGACCTACGGACTCTTACTAAAAGAAGAACACTTCCCTCCCACAAACTCTCACCTTTACACTGGTCATACACCTCCCTCCTCTTGACGTGCACCACTGCCCTCACTCTCCCGCAAAATAAGCAAGGCCTGAACAGCACCTCTGCAGGTAGGTTCTGGCCGAGAAAAACCTGAAACCATGACCCTTATTTTTCAATAATGTGAGCATTCAGTTCCCACTCGCAACACTTAAAATCAGGCTACAAATCTGTTCCTTTTTATGCCTGCAGATGGTTGCCTCATCTCCCTGCAGATGGTATCCTGAAGTCAAGGCAAGTGGCTTTCTAACAGAACTTCAAGACTACTGTTTAACAAAATTTGATACAAGCTGAAATGTTGTCTTCCAAGGAAAGACAGAAGGCTGTACTTGTGACAAAAATTGTTTATTAAACTAGATTTTGCAAATTCCTTTTCACATTAGAAATTCTAAATGCAAATTATAAAACTGTATTTCAGTAAAAAATGAAATTTATAGTTAACAGCAAAATTACAACTTTATACAAATAAAAAAAATCAATTTTTATTTTAAATTAAAAATATACATCAATATCTTCCAAGGTACTGGTCCTAGCAGCTTTTACAACTGGTAGCTGCAATACTAGGTCTTTCCACATCCATGCTCACATGCATTCATTTCAGTTAGAACAGCTTACAAACAGTTGGGGTTTTGTGTGGTTTTTTTTTAAGATGACATGATTCTTGGGAATTGTAGTAGGTCAACGAGCTGCCCTGTGTTACAATGTGCATACTCTGTCTTCAGCTCTGCAGAGAGGACAAAGTTATTTTTGGAAATACAAACTGCATTTGAAGACATAAGCAACAGAAACAAAGTCTATGCATAATTCCTCATACTATATGTATAATCTCTCTTTGCCATTATCGACAATGAAATTATTCCTTGTATACCCACCATATTTTGTGGCCAAATTAAATAAATTAGGCTACATTTCACCTTCTCAAGCAAAACCTTCTGGAACAATATTCTGCTGCACATGTAAAGATCTTCCCTGACACTGTACATAATCGCAACAGTGACGTTCCGGGCGTCCTATGTTCTAGTCTATGACTAGAGTGCCTGGACACTATTTAAATGGGGATTCCCAAATCACAATGGTTTCCAACAACCACAAACAAATTTCCTTCAACAGGCCTACAGAAACATTAAGTTTAAATAAAATTGCACCACATACTGTTAAAAGCAAAAGCCAAAGTAATTAAAAATATTACGAAGGTATCTTGGAATATTTTTTAAAAACTTGGTTTTGCCCAACTGCTTTCACAATCAACTCAAATATATTTTTAAACATTTACATTACTTTGGTGAACCATTTTCTTCATTGCACCTCTGGGTCTTTTTTTTTTCCTTTACTGTAAGACTACTCAATGCTAGCACAAGCATTATAATTTGTAAAATTAGAATATTATTTCCCTAAATTACAACTTGAGATGTTAAAATGTTTTGTAAAAAAGAAACCAAAAGTCACGTATTAAAGGCTACCAGTCACCACAATCACATGCTGAAAAATAGAATAAAAAGCAATACACAAAACAGGTATTTTAAGAGTTGCATGTTATTTCAGAGTGCTGGTGGTAATACTCTAGATGCTACTTTACTTGAAAGTTTAATATGATACAGACTTTACACCAAAACTTGGGATTCTCATTGATGTAATTGCAAAAGATGACAGAAAATCTGGAGGTTCTGAAATATAACCTAGTTTAAAATACAATTTTTGAAACAATTATAGTTGATATGATTAATTCCACTCTACATTATAAAAACAGTTAAAGAAATACAAGATTTGGGTTTTTTCTGGTCAGTTTGGCAAGTAGCTGAAGGCATGGATATCCTCACTAATCAAAGTCTGTCTTTCTCTCTGCGCACTGATACTTGGCTGCAGTCTACATTCAGCTCAGCACAGCTTCTAAGCACTTGAATAAGTTCATTATGGAAGAAAAAGGCTGTGCTCATCGGATTTTCTCCACATTGGAACTGCAATGCCTTACGCAGAGATGCTGAGGGCTCTAACGTCAATAAAGGCAAGACAGGTTTTGCCCATGTCACAATTTTAAACCATCATCTTCCATCAAAATTCAGCCTGTAATCAACAATTTAAGACTATGCAAATGATCACCCTCATCCCGTTCCCAAAAGAATAATGGGGAGGGAGGGAGAGAGAGAGAGGTAAGGAGGGAGGTAAGTACTCCAAATTGCTCTTAAACTATGCATTCCTCTGCTGACTTTGACAGACTGGAGAAAAAATACTGTCCTAGTAAGAGACAGAACTGAGGTTTTATGCTGAACAATTTTTATGCATTTATCCAAATAGGTCTAAGACATTAAAAAATAATATAGAAGGACACTGAATCTCAGTGGGAACAGCTTATTTTCTGAAGAGTCCTAGACCTTTTCCAAAGGCTGTTTGAGTGCTGTTTATTCTTTAATCTCGTTTGCCCCCTTGATCTTGCTTTTTCAGATTTCAGTGGCAATTTCTGAAAGAGGCTCAGGAAGTGGTGACTTCAAGAACACTCTGGAGGATATCAGTTAGAGCATTTTCTGGGGAAGAGATTCAAGCAGAATTGTTGTCCCTTTGCTAGGCCAGAAGAAGGCAAAAAGCTCTGTTTCTCATCTCCAGGGTAAACTTGTCAACAACTAGATTATGGTGAACAGATGGGCAAGACAGCAACTTTTCCTGCTTGTCTTCTGAGCTGAAATCTAAGCTGCCTTTGTCCACGTCAGGAATGGTGTGAGTATGCTGAATGAATCAGGGTCCCAACCAAGACAATCAGAAGTGTTGCCAGTGCTGTGTTTACAAGCACATTATTGTGGGGCCTGGGCACCCAGCAGCTCAACAGTGGGATCTTTGCTGGGCAACTCAGCCACCTGGGCCGACCAACAGGGACTATGTTCTATAGAGCTGCCCCGCCATTTGTTATAAATAACAGCACTACAAAAAACCTCTTCAGGAGCAGAAGGAAGTTCCTTGGTTCAAAAGAAAGATCTTAGCTCCACTGAGGCAATTCTAGCATCTGCAACCATGGAGAGCTGATAGTCTGCACTGCCTTCTCAAGTCCAAATGCCTAAATGACATCAAAGTCCATATTAAGCACTATCAGAGAGGATGGAGCATGGGCTTCACCACACAGAAACAGCTTTGCAAGTACCATTTGATGCTGTATTTCACTCACTTGTTACCAAAGTAGCCCAGAGAGGAAAAAGAAAAAAAAAAACCCAGAAGGGACACAATTCTGATAACTAAGTACCCACAAAAAAATATAAAACTTTTATGATGGTCTATTATTCAAGTAGACTCCCTTTGGTTAAATATTATTCAAGCTATTCTTCCACTGGAAATCATCATGAAAAGATTATTGTATCTGTTGAAGTATGACAAACTCATTTTTAAGTCTACCATACTGCATATATAATACAAAATACGGATATTCAGGAAATATCATGTCTCAGTTTGTCAGCAACATACAGAAACATTTTCAAGTTATATCTATTTCTGTGCACAGCTTTCTTACAGACATTCCTTGCTTACTGCTACCCATGCACACAAATAGCAGAACTTGCACACACATGGATTCATACACAAATTCTATGTGCATGTAGTTCAAAGCCTTACAACAAAAATTCATATACCTTTCAAGAGGCAGAGATGTAAATAAAAGCAGTAATGCATGCTAGAAAATAATTCTGTTAAAAACCTGTCCTGACTGCTTACTAGAAACATTTGCCAAAATACAGATGTTCATATTCAATTAGGGGACGTTGTTGCTTTGGGCTTTTCTACACATATATTTCTGGATGCTGATGCAACAGCAACAGAATAACTTTTACACTCCTGGACTTTCCCGTTAGGTGATTACTACAATAGTATTAACATTCACTTTGATGTTAAAAATACATTTAAAATGTCACAAACCATTATATTTTCTACAAAGAAATCACCAAACTTAATACACACAGAACAAAGACACGTCACTATTAGACACCAGCAAAGTGAAACAGTATTGAATTTGTGCCATTTAAGAAGCCATAGAGTAAAAACAATTTTAATCCAGTAGACGCTGAAAGAAGTAAGGGCATTTCCTGCAAAATTACACTATTAGTTACGTGTAAGTAGAGATTAAACTACAGTAGTGTGTTTTTCCCTTTAACTAAAGCCCCAGTAAGTCTGCAAAATTACCAAACACTCAGCTGGTCTTAATGCACAGTCCTTTATATGCAATATGCATCAATACTGGGTGAGGTTTGAAAATGGAAAAAGGTCAATAGAACTGGTTAACTCATCACCAAATAACCACTAAAAAGACTACATCAGATATTTGAAGAAACCTGGAAATACTTAGCACTGAGCAGTAATTGGATTTGAAATATCACTAGTTGCTGAGTTCCCACCTCCCTGTGCTCTTCTGAAGGGTTTAGCACAAAGTTCTGAATCACAAAAGTAACTTTGCACAAGGTACTATGTTTTAAAAGGACAGAACTCACAGCAAATAAAATGTGAGAGAGTCAAAAGACATAGACTGTGTATTCTAAGAAGACAGTTACATATAAAATTCCTTAATTCCCCCTTAAAACATTATATATTGCTCAGTAGAATTCTCCATCTGCATTTCTGAAACTCCAAACCTTATGTCTTTTTGCAGGCTTAAAAAACGATTCATTCCATGTAAAAAAATTCTGGAGGCATACTGACAAAACCACTTGCTATAAATTGAGAACATTTCTAATAAAATATCATCCTTTAAAACACATTACAAAATACTGTTGTAGTTCAAAAAATTTATCTGTACTGTGACACCTCAGTTTCTATATTTCTCTTCTTTTCTTAACAGCCCTTCAATTCAGCATGACTTTCAGGCAGCCTGGTTTTATTTCTGTGAACCTGTGAAATGAGAAAAGATGAAGCTTCAACATAAAAGCTACGTGCAATACCACCTCCCTTCAACCCTCACCAAACAT
Organism: Coccyzus lansbergi; assembly: GCA_033558105.1. Lineage (NCBI taxonomy): Eukaryota > Metazoa > Chordata > Aves > Cuculiformes > Coccyzidae > Coccyzus > Coccyzus lansbergi. The sequence continues at coordinate 508,739 of JAUMJK010000705.1, forward strand.
GGAATGCGATAAGGTTCTCGGTCAAGTATAAGTGCATGCAAGGATCAGGAAGTCAGCATCGTGTCCTCTGGATGTGATGGTGAAGGAGGATTTTGCAAGGTCTGGAGAGGTGAAGAGCTGGAAATGGCAAGAACTAAGGGGAAGATGATCTTTTAAAAAGAATTCTTGGTTATGTTAATTCTGCTCCTCTTTTCCTGCTCCCCTTTCATTCCCTCTTCTTTCAAAACACATTTTCTCCCTTTTCTTCTGTAAAAACTAAGAAAGAAATTAAAAGTATTTGCTATTTCTGAGTCCCACGTTCACACACTACTGTAAAGAAAAAGCAGCAAACATGAGGATGCCAACCCAGATTTGCTAAACTGCTGTCTCACATAAGAAATAGAGAGCTAAAACAGGTATTCGAGACCAAAAAAACAGATTAACAACTTTCCACAGTAAAGCTAGCAACCTTGAATGGAAATACATAAATAAACTACGTTAGATAAGTTCAATTCATAGTATTTTCATCTAACTCAGAGAAAGGGATTTAACATTTTATAGGTGCTCCATGTAACATCATTTTGTATGACACAATTGCATGGGATTTATGAAACAGCAGATTTAGGTTAATCTGAAACAGCACACCTGCCTTAATCTGTTTAATAGTTTAACAGTATTATAAAGCTAACTTCTATTTTCAGTTAGTCAAATGCGGGTTAACAAAAAAATATATCAGTAACAAAAATCTAAACTCACCTGAAGTTGTGGTTTGTGAGGTATCTGATAGCTGCTGGTCTGATGCGAGCAACTCCTCCCTGACTATGGCTTCCTCTTCCCGTGATAACACAGAGATATGGTTTACCACCAGTCTGCTGGTACTCTGTAACAGCAGGGATTCTAACGGTTAAAACTTTTTCTCAGCAGAGACTGGGCATTCAGTGTAACCTTTCCCTCCATTCTTCTAAAAACTCTCACTAGTGATTTAGAACTTTGCTGTCCCATGCTGTTCCTGCACCTTCTACAAAAACATAGCCATTTTTACAATCTTCTGAAATAGATATTCTGAAAATATATAGCTAAGTTTTTTAAATCTAGATTGCCTGCCATATACATGTTGTGATCGTTGCAAAATCCTTCTAATTTCATAGCAATTTCATTTTTTCTATCATCTGATCTTCACTTGGAATTCATATCTTGTGATGTAAATTAAAATAGTAAAATTGATAGAGGTGAGTGTAATTCAGTTAACTTTTAAGTGACATTCTATTGTTTCACATTTTAACTTAAATTAATGTGAATAAAGAAACAGCATTTTATTGGGTAAAGAAAGGAAGAAAGAAAATATAAATCCACACAATTTTTTGACATTTAAGTCACACTTATCTGGACTAATTTCTGTTGTGTTGGAGCACAACAGATCAACACATCTCATAAGCTTTATTACGGCATCTAGCCCTGATCACTAAAGAAACTGGTCTTCTCTTAGAGATCACAGCAACCTAAATTGGTAAGAGTTTTAGAAAGAGGAAAAAATATAAATTCCATTGTATTCTCTAAGCAAGTCAAGATTTGCCAATTTGAGTTGATCAGTTCATAGTACATTTTTCCTCAACTATCCTCTCTTTCTTCTCACTGAACTTTACCTGCATTTTACATTAGTTTACTGTTAATTCTGTCGGTAATAGGTGCCCAGTATTGATCCCTTTCCCATTTATGCACCCTGAAACTAACGTGTTTTTTTAGGATTTAGGTGAATGGACTGAACAGAGAGTCAATACCATTACTCCAAGACTCCTGATGTAAGTGCGGCTCAAGAAATTAAGCTAAAAAAAGCATTAGGTTACAGCTTAAAGTACACAAATGTCATCTTAGGAATAGCACAACATGTCGCAATCTGATATTCTCCAATGTATACTGAAAGAAAAGGATTATCTAAGGACCCACTGAACACTTTTGTTTCTACAGGATGAAGTACCCATTTAAAAAAATAAGGTCTGTGCAGTCATACGTTGCATAAGAAATATTTCTTAAAAAAGCGCTTCCAACGTGCTTAAATTTATAGGGCAAACTAGTAATGCAGAAAACGTATTAAATCAAGAACACACATTAACTACTTGAACACTCCTTGGAGGGTTTTTTTGAGAAAAAAACAAGCCCTCCAGCAAAACTGCACAAAATGACAATTATGGAAGCAGCACCGCTCTGATCTCAGGAGATCCTGCTAAAAAATTGCTGTCGAAGTTGCTGAAAGATAGCTCAAATCACAATCACACACTCTGATGTCAAAGTTGAAGACAATATAATCATTGTCGTTAGAATTCCAACATAATGATTTTTCTTTAAAGATAAAAAAAGCAGCATAGTTCTGAAAAAGCAATGCAAAGATGACACAAATGTTTGCATTACCATGTCCATTAAAAAATGCCAGGAATGACAGATCAAGTCTTCAACAAAACAATGAAAGTGAAGGACAGAACAGAAGAAAAAGGAAGACTTACAAGGGAGGCGGCAGTGGTGCAAAACAGAGTTAAAAGAATCACTGCCACGTTTTACATGTTATTAAATTACATTCACTCCCTCTGGTATTGTCATATATCATGATTTCTTAGCAAAATGAGAATAATTTTTATAAAGCAGGACTTACTAGCTTATTCCTACCTTCACTTTTTTCCTGCAGCACCCTGGATAACTGATTCACAGCTTCATCCACATGGAGACCGTGCAGATCCAGTACATTCATAGGTAGCAAGGAAGTATTTACTTTCTCAAAGATTTGCACAGCAGCAGCATGGTTGGCTTCCTTCATCTTCTGCTCATGAAGGCGACCCTGTATTTGTAAGCACAGCAACTATTACATGTTTAGACACAATCAAAGCTCCACACTGGCTGTTGGGTTCAGAAAGACAGTCCTGGCAGGGTGCTTTGAGCTCACAGTTTGAAGCAGTAACATTTATAATCACAACAGAACTTCTGGAAGACGCTCTGTGAGACCTACTTACAAAGAGATTTCATGAAACACATTATTAAGAAACTACTCAAAGTTGGCACAAAGAAGAAATTATAACACGAGCCTTACAAGAAAGAAAAAGAGCCAGAAAAGGTACAAAACTTTATGTCTAAGAAGTTACACTCCATGTTGATTTCCAGAGAAACCACTCAACAGCCCTGGAAAAACCTGCTGAATGTTGTAGTTGAGGTTAATCCTTCTCAAATCGTTCCCTAAAAATCCCATAAGCCAAGGGCAAACTATTTTTTTTTTTAAAAGTAGCTACCTATTGTCTCTCCTAACATTATTGACAGATCTTTTATGACTGACAAGATCACTACAGTTCCTATGGGAATCAGGCACAAGGAACAGTACAGGATTATTCACATCACACAGCGAACAAGTACCAACTATTACCCATCAACCTCAGAGCAATAGTATCTGAGAGACTGAAGCAACAAATTATGTCTTCAAAGATCTGTACGCACAGTCTCGAAAGAAATGGAAGACTTAACGGGGACTGACAAGGGCTCAAGAGAACAGAAATGACAGTCTGTCTTACACTTTCTTAAAATGGATCGTCTGAAATGTATTAGTGTCAGACCAAAGAAACCAGACCCATAACTCTCAGTTGCAGAGGATTCCCCAGATAGGCTAAGGCAACCAAGCATGAAGTATTTTGCATTAATAAACATACCTTAGTTTGCCTTTTTATTACCTAAAATAAAATATATGATAAAATTCTAGATTGTACTTGTCATTACAGCTAGGAACAAGCACTCATAATTATATTTCTAATTAAAATCATGCAGACCTTTGTTTCGAATCTCTCCGAACCCCAAGAATACATAAACCCAGAACATAAAGAGATTATAATGAAAACCAATAATCAGTATTTTCCACATTCATAATAACAATCTAAATGTTTATAGTGAGAGCTTTTGTAAGACAAGCAAATTCAAGTCATTCATTATTAGATTTTTGTTCTGTCATAATGCAATTCATAATTTAGAATTAAATGCTTCTATAAGGAGAATTATTGCCAAACTTTTATATGCTATCAGGAAAAAGCTACAGTTTTTGAGGATAACTGTAACAGAATTTTTAACGGTGGTCTAAATGAAGTGTGAACAGAAGGGTGTCATGTGAAGGCACCAAGAAACCAACATACAGGAATGGTTAAAAGGACACTTGATAATTGTAATCAAGAATATTATCAACAGTAATTAAAATGATATACTGAGAAGTGGGCTTGAACCAAGACCAGAAAGTATGTGCTCCAAGGCCAGAGCACAAAAAGAGTGACCACCAACAGACCTACACTCTAGCACCAGATAGATGGCAAAAAGCATGGCAAACCACACCACGCTTATCCCAACACCAGACAGACTGTAGCCATAAAGACAGTCAGACTGCAGAAGTAAAGCCAGCAGGCAATATTCTTGCCCAAGATTTATGGAGGATGAAGCAAGCAAGATTCTGAGGCAAAACATCACAACTTAATATCTGTCTGACTCCTAAAAAGTACAAGACTTCTAAAACCAGTTCACCACCAGTTAAGAGGCACCCAAGAAGGAAGATTTTTAAAACTTATGTTTGTTGCAATCTATGTCATATATGAGTGAACCTGGCTAGGCCATACAGAGACAAGTCTCAGCACTTACAAGTATGTGGAAGTGAAAGTGAGACCTATGAGAAAACAAGCATTTGGGACTAAAGTACTAAATATCATCTTTCATGAGGTCTTGTGCTGAATTTGGTTACATTAGCCTCCTGTATTAGTATCACTAGCAGTGAAAGGGAGCTTATTCGTAAGGCAACTCTGAATGTAATACACAGGAAACTGTAATTGAACAGATTTATCAACTCCAGTAGGCACAATGTTTTCCTTATCACTTCCAATTAAGTATTTAAGTACCTCTCTAAATTCAAGCAAAAAGCACGATGTTTAGGTTTACCTGATGTGCATAAAATGCTGCCACAGGCTTCATACCCATGCGATGGGCCTCCACAGCCTTTTTCAAACATTCCTGTCTCTTTTGCTGGTGACAAAAAGCTTCTGCTCTTAAATCTTCATATTGTGGATACTCAACTTCTTGAAATACTTCACTCAAAGGATCATCCTCTTCCTTACCTTTTTTTGCCTGTAGGAATTTGCAACATTGAAACTAAGTATGCACTATAGCATGTTTTCATTAACATAGCTTTGGATATGCTTGCAACTACTATTAAAACAAAAAATAAGAATACCTTCTTCTCCCGGTTCTTTGCAGCACTGTAGGAAGAAACAATTTTATTTTGCTGAGTGTTTTCTTGAGCTATAACTGTTTTTACAGGATCTGCCTCCAGAACACAGTTCAGAAACTGTTCAGTTTGCTCTAAAGAGTAGCTGTAAAGGATAATTAAAAGTTGTGACTTAATAAATAAATTAATAGCTGCTATATTTATTAAAATGCATATTAGAAATTTTGACGTTTTTACATAAATGGATGATAAAGAAAATAAAGCACTGGAGTGGAATTTTTCCACCTTATTACAAAAAGGCTTGCAGACTCACTGTACAGCATTTCTGGCATCTACACATACTCCCCTTGGTTGAGGGAATTTATATTGAAAGTACAATTAAATACTAAAGTAATTTGCATCCTACCTTAATCAAACAGACATTAATTGAGAAGTAAACATTGCTTTTTTGGGTTGGATAAGTTACTTTATCTTAAATCTTCACTGGTCAGGGTTAGATAGTACAAACTAATTTAAAAGGAATTTGATAGGAATAGTTGGACTAGAAGATCCGATGGGTCCCTTCCAACCTGGTTGTTCTATGATTCTATGATTCTATGAAAACTAACTCAGTTTTCTGGAACTATTATGCAGGAAAATCACCTTATTTCCAGTCAAGCTTTGTATTAAATTTAATGAAATGAAAATGGGACATCAGTTGCCACCAGATTTCTAATAAGCCCTCTTCTTTTTATTTTTTGCTGTTCAGTAAGCAGATAAGAGGAGACTGATCAACAGTAAAGACAGATTTTGTGAAAGGCAACTACGAGGAGCATTTAGAATATGAAAAACAAGAGATTGCAAAATGTATGAGCTATAGAGATGGTTGCAGGACCTATTCTGAACGTCTTACTAGGAAAGGTATTCGTAGCAACCTGGAAAAGCAGAAAGACTGACCAGTAGGCATGCAAACCGATATGTAGAGACAGACATTCAATTGCCCGAGGACAAAAAAGGAAGTTTTCTTGAAAAAATATTCCAGTTCTCAGAAACTTGGATTCAAGGAGGTAGCCACATAGCCCAGAAATACAAATGCAGAAAAGAGAAAGAGAACATCAGCAGGAAGAGATAAGAGAGATGGCTCATCCCTTGTGAGCTGCTTTAGCAACCATGAATGTAACAGCTAACAGCAGATGATGGTAGTTTTCCTCTTGGGCAGATGCCATTTTCTGTGAACCCATTACTACCATCCCCACTGATTTTTCCCACTTGATTTAAACTTCATCTCTAGAACAAGTATGCTGTTCCACTGACAGTCAGAGGTCAATAGCCAGAGACATTCTTCTCCCAATAAGAGAAACTGTCTACTCCCCAAAAAAGGAACAAGTCTACGCATACAGTTTTTGTGAACTTTTCGCTTTTAAGACCTGCTAGTTTTGCCTTTATTTAGATCCACAAAAAGCATGCTAGTTTGGGGAAAAGCCGTTCATTAGCAGTACCTTAACTCTTAAATAGACAGTAACTGTGCACTACAGAGTGTTATACAGTACCATTTTAACAAAGAACTTCGAAGGACTCTTACTTGTTGTCTTTGAAGATATCCATTAAGAAATTTTGATTAATGGTTGGAAACATCTCAAAAAGTTGCTTCTCCTTTAGTTTAGCAGCACAGTCTTTTCTAGCCATAGAAGGAACACGGTTCTACCCAGAACACAAAGGAAAAAATATTACAAGTTCTTGATTAGAACAAAATACAGCAACAGTGGAGCCAATCCAAATTTACTGTTATTTGTTAAGATTTCAAAAAATATCTATCCAGTGGGTATGCACCCACAGCGATGGCAACATGCCAATATCAGCCCACCACACTGATTTGATGAGAATAAAGTAGGGACAGGTGAGTTGTATTATACACCACTGCAGTATCCTGCAGTCATTTGAAGTGACTCAGCTGGATCTCTCTCATAACTTGGACAAAGCTGAAGGAGGATTTCTTAGAAGAAAACAAAGTTTTGGAATGCATTTCCTGCTAGTCTATCTAGTCCAATGTTAAGCCTGTGAAGTTCATCTCCCTGCACTGTACTGAGGTGCTGGGACTTAAACAATTTATTATTCTAAAGGGTAAACAGTTTTGGTTTGGTGTATCTGAAGTTGTACTGTAATATGTATTATATTTGTGAAGTCACACTGAGAAGATAACATAATTCTAGCCCAGAATAAAGTGGATTGATGATTCAAACACTCAGATTAAAAAAAGGGGGGGGGAGGGGAAAGTGGTCAAAACAAAGCCAAACTCCATGAATCCAAACTGAAAATAAAGCTGCAGACATCACAGTTGTTATCAGCGAAACACACACATGCAGTTCAAAGAAAGAATCCACAAGCTATTCTTTCAAAGCATTGGCTACTTCACCCAACTTTCTATAACAGCAAAACCAGAGACCTTCTGGTTTAGGAGTCACAACAGACAATTAGAAATGAAAACGCCTGTTCTCAACAGCTGCCGGGCAGCAGAGGGCAGTATCGTGCCCGTGCCCACTGGACAGGGAATGGGAATTAGTTAAATACTTTCCAAAAATTACTATTTTCTGACAAGTAAGTACAGAAACCTGTTTGAAACTAATTACAAGTACTTCTTTTCACATGTCATCTGTTAGGAATGGTGTGAGTTCTCCTTGCAAAAAATATTAAAACCAACTCATTCTGCTCCTGAACAAACAAGACACAGAGCCATGTTACTTTTTTGATGTTGCCTTCCCAATAAAAAGTGTGGGTAATCACACTGATAACCTCTCTTTGGTTTTAGGTGATCAATCAAAAAAAAAACCCACAACCAAACATAAATACTAACCTGCACAGTGAGATATCCCATCATCTGTTTGTGAAATAATTAGAATATATTTTAAAATGAGATTTATATTTTTAGAAAAGAAATATCTACCACACGCAAGCTCCTGTATCACAGTAATCAACAATACTAATTGGCATGCAATTGTCTCATGAGTACAGGCTGTAATCAGCAGCATAAAGATAAGTCACCAGGTAAGACACATTCTGCTGAATTAGTAGTAACAAATTAAAACCACATAAAAAACTGATGCCACACATACCACGTCCTGCTTCTCCTGCATAGCTATTTCTTCAGAAATTATTTGTCTGAGAGAAACTTTCTGAATCTGAGCATTCCAGTGATCCATAAAAGGAAAAACATCCGATGTTGGATTTTTAGTCTGTATGTCATTAGTTGATCCTGAAATCCAGCTCATGTTTTTCTTCTGTATTTTACTGTCTGCATTCTGAGGTAACAGCATTTCTGAGTCATCTGTATCTGTCTGCTGAATGACAGTGGCACCTTCAAAAGCAATAAAAACGAGGCGGCAAATAAAACAATTAAGTTATTCATACAAGCAAAGCCAAAATAATTAAGATAAGCTTTTCAGCCTAAATGGTTTGGGCTTTGTTAAAAAAATATTATTAATGCTAAAACAGAAAACAACATTGTTTTCACCATTCTCCCTTCTAATTTCCTAAGAATATCTGATCATCTTTATCTGTTTTGTAAAACAAAAGCAAAACCATCAGACTGCTTCACCAAGTTTTCAAGTGTCAGGACCTACCTTAAAGCTATCAACTGCCTTGCATGCACATTCAGTGAGGAGGTTTGTTTTCATAAAAGAATTATTAACTCGTGTTTTCATGTATACTTGGCCTTTCCTGTATAGCTTAAGGACAGATGCTTAAAAATCCGGTTTTACAGTTCTAGGAGTTAATTCTAACAGCACTGCCTGGTCATTCAAGTGAAGATTTTGCACCCACACTGCAACCAAGTCTTCACCTAGGTCCCATGTAAGAGTAGTGGAGCTGTGCTATAGAGGGACATTTCTGGGAGCTGAATAAAAACTAAACTGCCAGAGATTTTAACACTTTCTGAGCCAGGATATACATCCTCCTGCTATAATCAATTCCTCTGACAAGGCCAACAACTTCCTGACCTCCTTCCCTCACCTGTAGAAATCTTATTCTGCTAGCAATTCTCTGTCTGTATCTTTTCTTACCACAGACATTACAAAAATCCAAGAGAACAGATGTCTGATCCAGCCAAAACTTCTTTTTATCTACCCTACAAAACAACAGGCTTTTTGCTTGCATTTACCTGGGACTAGAGATTCTGCTTAACTTTTTTTGCCCCCCAACACCTCCATAAGCAAATGGTAAAAGGAACCAAGGACAGTAAATAAAAGCTTAGCTTAATAAAAGAATCCATCATTTTTCAATACACAAAACATTTACCACCTTCCTGAGGTTTCAAAGAATTAAATATTTTTATAATGAGAATTAAGTATTTCTACAATTAAAAGAAATACAAAACATACCTTCTGCAAACAACTTTGATGATTCATCTCTCCTCCGACGCTGCTAAATAAAAATAGTAAAACCATTAATGTTATAATTAAGCTACAAATTTTGCAGTGAAACTTCACTGTTAGCTGCTAAGTAAACCAACTTCAAAAATAATGTCTTACAATGTTTCTCAAAGATTGGATATTTTAAGAGAAATACATTTAAGAAAAATAATTATGAAGCTAAGTTCAAAAGATAGAACTATCTTCCCTAATACATATCAAACTAGAGGAATATTAAAAAAACTTGAAGGAATAAGGTAAATAAATGAAAACTTCGAGGAATAAGGTTTCATAACCTTAATTAAAAAAACAAACAAAGATCTTGCCAAAAGGCATTCCAAGTTTCATATGGCTATGAAGGAAGGGAGGTTAGAGAATTCAATTCATGTACATGGAGATGCTATTTGTACATAATTATTCACAAAACAACTCTTCTTACATGTCAAAAGCCTGTAATGACTTTTGAGTGGTGGAATTTTTGATCAATCCTTGTAGGGAACCAGTGCATTATAATCCTTCTTTTTTTAAAGAATCTTGGTTTCATGATGAGGCACTCACGACATGCAGTTTCTTCCTTAATCTGTCTTTCAACAGCTTCAATGATTATGACATATTCCACATATTTTACAAACTACTATTGCATTTTATCACTCTTCTCATAAAGACACTTATGTCTTACACAGTTACCAGCACATAAGGAGGTAAATGGTCTGACAAAGCAAGCATACCATACATATCATTAGCAAGAAATCTACTAACCAGAATAGATTCTTTCCATTTTTCATGAATCACTCTTGCCAAATTCAGATCAATATGAACCACACAATCCTCAATAGTTAGTGAACCTTATGGAAGAAAAAAAAAACATTCATTAAAGCATTCTATATAAATTCATCTAAGCAACAGAAGAACAGTAGCCTAGACTTATTACTTTGAATTCTAGAGATTCTGCATAAATTGCTATTCCTGGGGAAAAAAAATCAGAACTGCCTAGTTAAAAAAAACAACAAACCATTCCATGCAGAAATCATTATCTAATGTTCAAAAACTCAGAAAGGGTTGGAAAAAGCAAGTTAATGTTAATTGAATCTTGTTGAAGCATGACTACCTGAAAAACTACATTTTTCCTCCCTTCTTTTCCATTTTTCTAGCAGAATGTTCTTTTAGAAAGCCACTGTTAATTTACTACCACACTCCCACTTGCGAAACTGCAATTCCTCCTATTTTATACACAACATCCTCTCCACTGCCCAACAACAGTCATATCCTTCCTTTCAAACACACAAACTCAGAGAAGCCAAGTCCAAGTATCTCCTCTAATTCTAAAGGAAACAGCAGGAATTATCGCTAATGATATATCTTTTCCCTAAAAGATTTTTCTGATAGTGTTTCTCACCCTTTCCAAAATACAAGTGCAAGAAGTACACATGTATTAAATAAAAAGGCAGGGTGTAATTCAGGCACATTAAAACACCTTTCTGCTATCAAAAGCAAACTAAAAACCCTGGGGTTTTGGAGGTGGTAGACATGGAAGGCAAAGAGGCCCAGCTGCCAAACCCACCAATAAAACAGGTAATCAGGGTTTTGCATCAAGTGATCTTCAGAAGAGAAAAAAAGAAAAAAAAAAAAAAGAAAAAAAAAAAGACGATAAACAAGCAAGCTATATATTCACTGTTTTCTTCTCTTACTTCTTCTATCAGTCTAACTTTTGTGATACATGTTCAAGCTGCTTATGGTTTCCCTCAGCACAGCCTCTCAGTAGACTGGTCTGTGTTCATCTTTTATGTTCAGCTGCCCTTTATCTTCTCACTAAGCCATTCATCTCCTTCCTCAATTTAACTGATGCCTAAAGCTTTCTTTTTCCTCTCTTTTTTCATAACCAGTCATAATTTACATCTTCCTCATCACCTTAATATCCCTTCAGAATATGAATACAAGCTCAAAGACTTGCTGCTCAAAATGCAGTAAGTCAAGACATTTTCTTATACTTTCACAGTATGCGCACATAGAAAGAGACAAAGGCAGAAGGTAGCACTACCACATTTATATTTTTTTGCCATGCTTAGTTCCATTCCATTTTTGGATTAACAAAGCAAGCAGTATCACAAGGAAGAGGGTAAATATGCTCCCTAAAAATAAAGCATGAAGGGAAAAAGAGAACAGTAAAGGGAAGAAAGGTTTTCTTACACAAACTGAGTTTTGTTCATAGAAATATGGATATAACTATCCTCATACCTGCATCAATGCCGACAGGCCCAAATATTTCTTTCAACTGGAGAGCCAATTCAGGAGGTAATGTTAGTTCAAGGCAATCTATATCGAAGGCTGCACGTGATGCTGGTATAGGGCTTTGTATCTTGCCTTTAGTTTCATCCCAGCTTGGAGTTTCAACTTCTTCTTTACCACATCTCTCTCTGGAACTTCCCTGGGTTTCTTCATCTGTCTCCAGTTCTTTATCGTTCCTAGAACCCACCAGAGGTGCATGATCCATTTCCTGTAACGAAGCAGTCACTGTGGAATTCTCTGCATTGCTTTCTGAAGGGTTACAATCATTTCCATTATTTAATTCAAATTTCAAACTGGTAAAAGTTGTGTCAGGACCATGAGGCAAAGTAGTGGGTATACCTAAACCTGCATCAAGTTGTAAAACTGACGGCTTATTTATAGTTTCTTCAGCAGGATGCTCAGACTCCATCTTCTCCCTTCCCAAAATGGATGGTTCACTGATACCTAGTGCTGAGCTGCCTGCATCAGTTCTAGGGCCTGCATCTCCAGAATTTTTCAGTTCTGCCGAATCACTCAGTGAGGTAGCAGTCGACAAGTCAAATACATCAGCATCTGTCACAGCAGCCTTGGTAGCTCTGCTTTCTGCAATGCCAAGTGATGAGGTTTTGTCTTCTGAAGGCTCAGAGATATCACCAGCACCAATCACTTGCAGCATTTTTTCAGAGTCTCTGAGATTCTCAGCACAATTTGTACTTGCCTTGAAATCAAGGTCTGCAACAACTGGCTCAGCTTCTCTCACTTGCGAGCATCCAGTATCAACATCTTCATATAACTTTTCATCAGAGTCTAGCAGCAGACCTATTGCCCAGTCTATATCTTTGTTACATCTTTCATACAGATCTTTCAGAGCTTCAACTGAAACAGACTCAAAGAGCTTACATAGAATATTTAGCTTTTCAGACTCATCAATATTATTGATAAGTTCACTTTCTTCCACAAATGTACTTTTATCATACCTAACTCGATAGGGTATTTCTTCCTGCGAATCCGAGGCATTATCAATATCTTTGGGTTTGAAGCCATCCAGTCTCCCATCCAATACTTTGGCAGTCTCAGGAAGGAGCATTTTCTTTTCTAAACTCCACAGGAGAGCAAAGTCCTGTGATTCAGTCTGTGAATAGCTGCTTTTTTGTCCGCATGAGCATGTGTCACGCTTTTCTTCTACTGTGTTAAACAAAGACAAGTGTTCCTCTTCTTTGGGATGGGGCAACTTGTTTGTAAATGTGAGGGCTAATTTGTGAAGTTTCCTCATTTCATTACTTTGCTGGGTTTTCCTCTCAACTACTGTATCAGTAGCTACTGTTTCAGGTTGGTGCACATGCAAACTCTCCGTATCTGGTTGCTCTGCAGTGTTCTCATCTGTCCCACTAAGCATGTCTATGGTCTCAAGAGCTTTTCTATTAATGTCATCTTCAGTATTTCTGCCTTCATCTGACTGATTTAGACTTGCCTTTCTCATCCTCCTTGACCTTTGTTGTCTCTGCTCTAAAGAGCCTGAGACAGGCCAATGTCCTATCATTTGCAGTTCTGGTGTGGCTTTATCTGAACTAACAGAGGAACAGCTAGAGGCTGGCTTTTCTTCCTTGTGTACTTCTCCAGCAGTATAGGTTACAGGCAGGCCTGCTTGCTCTTTACTCAACTCAGGATGCTGCTCACTGGGAGTTTTACCTTCTGTACCACTCCTTAGAGAAGATTTTTCCAGTCTTCTGGCTCTTTTGACTCTCTGTCCCATTGTCTGTTCTACAGGCCAGTCACCCAGAAAGTTAAGTAGTTCAGGTTTTCCCGATGTGTCAAAAGCTGAACTGTTTGGTTCCACTATGTCAATACTTTGAGCTGATTTTGGTTCCATTCCTATTTCACAAGACTGTTCAACTTCAGTTTGAGCTTTGACAATATTATCACTGTGTTCTTCAACTCCTCCTGTAAGTAAGCACACAGTCTCTTCAGTTGTGATCATATCAAGCTCATCCATTTCTATTTGAGTATTTTTTCCTATGTTTTCTCCCTCCTTCTTCTCCAAGGGCAGTTCTTTTTCTACACAATCTGGTAAATAAACATCCAAGTCACCTTCAACAGTGTTGTTCTCAGAACTGTGTGCCATTGAGTTATTTTCCATTTCTTTTTCCTCTTTCTGAACATGTTCAGCCTGACAGTTACTTTCTGATGTTAGAGAAGTACTGGGAAAAGTTTTATCATCTTCAGCATTAGCTGAAGATGATTGTTCAGGCTCCATATCAGAAGCAAAAAGATTTTCTTCCCTTATATCGGAATGTGCCACTTCCTTTCTGAAAGACAAAACACAATGAAAGATAAACCCATTTGAAACCTTTAAGCACCTGTCCAGCTCTCCAGTGAGAGGAAAAAATTTTAAGGTGACTTAGCCCTAACTTAAACACTCTTTAGAAAAAAGGAGCTAAGCAAACTGAAATTTTCCTTAGTAAGTATCCCCTTCTTACTTGAGTATGGGGCTAAGAATACTTTTCTCAAGAGTCTATTATCCCCCATTCCCAGCATTCAGTTATGTACTAAAGCACTATACTGCCAGACATTTCCTCCTTCAGATCAGAAAACTTGGTAAATATGCTTTTATTTAATGACTGTCCTCTCTCCTGATGGCTCAATGCTAAAGTCTAGAAGTTAACTAAGAGAGGATGTGCCATTTTTCAGTCAACTACATTCCATTCTTTACCAGTGCCTACTTCATTTCAAATACATTAAGCATGCAAACACCAAAAGAAATAAAACTACAATAAAATCTGATTTCCTACACATATATAGCATTATTTAGATTAGCTACTCCAAAATAGTATAGAAACATAGACAAGTCTAAATTAAATATACTCAAGAGCAAGTAGATAACTCATTACTACTGCATGAAGAATCTATCTTCTACCACAAAGACATCTTTGAATACCAACACACAGACTCAAGAATAGTAATTTGCTCATATTTGGGACTACATTCTTCGGAAAAGCATCCTACAGAACTTAAGGGTTTTTTTATATCTACAACATACATCCAACAACACATTTCTAAGGTAAGAGAAAGTTAAACAAGATTGGCTTACTGAAAAGTAACACACAGCAATACTGGGAGGTTTTCAAAAACCATCAGAAAGTTGACTAAAACCCTTGACTGCTCATTTCTAGAAATCCTGACATTCTTAAAAAATAAGAAAACTATATAATGTACTTCTTTTTATTATTTAACTATTTTTTAAAATGTGTTCACTGTTCAACAGCATTATCCAGGTTTGTGTTTATGAAGTTTGAATTTTTAGCCTTTTGAGACCACAAAGATAGTGAAAAAATCTAACCTGTGGTTTTCTTCCTGACAATTATCTTCGTTCCAGACAACAGCTTCTGATTTGTCTGGGACTGAAGAATTCAATATTGAACTAATGGTAAGGAAGGGCTCATATCGTTCCAACATTCTTTTGATCTTTTCTTTAGAAACACCATGAATGTTTCGCCTATTAAAAAAAAAGGGGAAAAACATTTCAGATTTGTATATTATAATGACAGAAAAGCATAATTTAGTAACAGTTTAATGATAATATGTTTACAACAAGGCTAACCAAAGAATTCAGGGGGCCAGAGCAAAAGCCATGAAACAGGAACTCTTTCTGTATTAGGGCACTAGGGCATTCCAAACAGACAATCTCAAGACAAATCACAGCTGCTACCTTTCCACTCCACCTGGTGGCCCTGTTCTGCAGTGGAATGTTTGGCTTAAGACTGAAATCTAAATTTACACCAATAATGCATCTTCTTCCAAGTAAATATCAGACATACACCATATCAGATCCTGACAGTGATGTGGGATATCAAACTGAGTATGGACAATTTCTGAATTCAGTATTATTTCTCTGATTTTGCTAAATAAGAACTCCTCGAGCCTTGAAGAAACCTATTCACCCATTACTTTCGATATCCTTTGACTAGGAATTTTCACTGACACTGTTAAATATCAACTAGCAATGTGTTCTGCAGCAGTTCTACGCAGAACAAGTGAATCCTGCCAAGGATAGCAAAACAAAAATTGAAGGTAGAGGAAAGTTCTATTTTAGGAAAGAAAATAATCTTCCTTATCTCATTTGAAAAGTGGCCAACTTTAAACTAAGCATGTAAATTCAGATGACAGCAGATATTATGAAATTATAAAGTAATTTATGTTGAAAGGGACCTCTGGAGGTCACACAGTCCAGCCTCCTACCCAGTGGAGGTACAGCCAGATAAGGTTGCACAGAGTTTCTCCTGTCAAATTCTGAACACCCCTAATGAGTGAAAGCCTACCTCTTTCCATGCCTGACCACCCTTTCAAAGTTTGGGTTTTTTTTTTTTTCTTTTATGTAATCAAAATTTCCCATGTTCCAACTTGTTTATTGTCATTTTGTCCTATCATCTCACAATCCTCAGAAGAAATCTTTTTAGTCTTCTCTATAACCTCCCAAAAGATAGCTGAAGACAACAATATGATCATAGAATCATAGAACAACCAGGTTGGAAGAGACCCATCGGATCATCGAGTCCAACCATTCCTATCAAACACTAAACCAAGTCCCTCAGGACCTCATCCACCCGTGCCTTAAACACCTCCAGGGAAGGTGAATCAACCACCTCCCTGGGCAGCCTATTCCAATGCCCAGTGCCCAATGATCCTTCCTTAATGTTCTCTTCTTAAGGCTGAAGAAACTACTCTTACTCAATGCAGTATCACCTGCAAATCTGCTGAGTGCACTCTGTCCCAGCATTCAAGTAATAAAAAGGACATTAAATAGTAGTGGCTTTAGTATTCATCCTAGAGAGATGTCAGCTCCCCTTGGACCTGGAACCACTGATCACACCCTTTGGATCTAGCATGTAGCCAGTTTTCTGGCTACCTTATTATTAATTTACATAGGGTGTACATCGTGCCTAACTTGGCTCCAAGTAAGGGCTTTATGATAGCGTAGAAGGTCCTGCTAAAGCAGAGGTAAACAAGAATGGTGATGCACAGGAGTTTGTCCCTCTCAGGCCAGGAAGAGTTGATCACTGAAAATTCAGTGACAGTAAAAACATTTCAAGCAAGGTAACAGACCAGTCTGACGCAAAACCAGCCCTAGCCCAACATCATTTTTGCAACCTAAGGATCCCAAAGAAGCAGTCACTGTACCTTAAATACAAAAGAATTGCAATCACAACAGCTATTACTAATAGTCATGTATGTCATTAGAATAAAGTGACAAGAAAAAAAACTCACAATGCATATAAAATCCTACAAAAGATAATATCGTAAGAAAAAAAATACTAAGAAGCTACTTATTATTGCAAAAATCTTGACTGATATCTTGCTACTTCACCCACCACTGTATTAAAAAAACACAGTACATAGATCATATAAGTTATATAATTTTACATGAAATTTTCATTCACATTCTTACCTTTCAAGTTCTTTTGGTTTAGACTTCCACCAAGTGTCTGGTTCTCGGAACACAACTTTATATTTGAACTGTTGAGCCTGAACAAAACAGATACAAAACAGACCAAGTCACATCACCTATTTCTTATTTCTGTGAAAAAACACATGTATAGACTGCTTCTTTAAAGATCATCTGTATTTTTCAAAACCAAGTAAACACTTGGAATCACATATTTTTGTTCAGCGTTTTCACTTTTGATTATATAGAGATTTTTAAAATTAAGTATATGCATCTCTTACTGTAAAATTAAATGCGTACCACAATCACTAACAACATCAAAAATCAGTATTTTATATCATCCCTTTAATCTTTGTACAACCCCTGAGCCAGGACTGCAGACCATCGTTTTCCAGGTACCTATAGCATGCATATGTCTACACAGCCTCTCCAACTCAAAGAACAGCTCACTGTTCACATTCACACCTGACCAGATGAGAGCCAGTCCCAAAACAAGGAATTCAGTTATGTTAACAGAACTATTATGGGCAGCCTTCCTACCACATGTGAAACTTCAGCATGCTGCAAGTATGTGGTCCCTATATGGTCTAGTCACATCATGACAAAGGAGGAACCTGAAGTCTAATCAGGAGAAACACTGAGTGCTGTGCCATTTCTCCCTGTTCCTGCTCTCAGAAAAAAATCTTAGCAACTTATCTAATCCTGCATTTCCTGGAAGAACTTTTGTTGTGCTTTTACTTCAGAATACAGCAAAATCAAGGACTTAATTTGTGAAAGAATTGTTACAATTCTTACTGAATGCAAGCATAATGAAATAAAAATTTTATTAATAAAATTTGTGTCAAGTCCCACCATTCACTAATCCATTACCACATGAAGTACATGTCCACTCTCTGCTAAAAAGCAGAGTGCTAAAGTGCTAACGTTCTGATGTGTTTCTATATCACAGTAAGAGAAATCCCACATCTACTTTATGACCTTTCTTCCAATACATTATTTCCCTTAATCAGATGCAATTTTATAAACTAATGCGGTGCTGCAAGCATAAAAAAAAAGAGAGTATTAAAAATACTGGCCAAAATGATGAGTGATCCACAGCAAAATGAAAGCTGAATAAAAGTGCTAATGCCCATTTAGAAATCATTAAGCAAAAGGGAGAGAAGCTCCAGAAAACTAGAGTATGAGAAATCTATAACAGAGTTCACCAAGTTACTTAAATCATTATGCATAAATTTGCAAGTTAAATGTAGATTGCAGCTAGTACTAAATAAAAGCTGGTCACTTTTGGTTACTGAAGAAAAGCACTACACGACTAACATAAAATAGTGCAGACGCATTATTTTGATCACACCATTTCAATAAAAACTATTAAGTAAATCTACATAACTTCAAGCAAACTAGCAATCAGCTGGTATCCACTTCTATGTCATATTTAGGATGAAACTAAGAATAAGTTCTCACCTTTCATGGAACATCAAACATCATTCTTATTAATTAGTACTGATTGTATTTTTAAGGTAGCTATAAAGAGGAAGATAATTCAGTTTCCTCAACAATATTTATTGTTGTTCCCAGTGCAAAGCACACGGCTTTGTCATGTGGAAACTAGACTTGGTCAATACTCAGACATGCACAGATTATGACACACGGCAATATGATTCCATATAACCTTTTTTTTTTTTTTTCTTAATTTTACTCCAGACTCCCTTGTGGAACAACAGCTAGACTGAGAAAGAAAATCTCATTTTAAAACATATGTTGTTGTCATGCTGGTCAATAATCCCTTTTCACATTGACCAAATGGTAATACTAACCAAAGTTACATAAGGCTTCATCTCCCATGCTTGTATATTTGTGTTGTCTATTATTATAGGAGTGATTCTCATTTCAAATGCTTCTTTGGCTGAAAGACACGTGTGCAAAAGAATGTCATATAGTTAATTTTGTTATAAAGGAGTATAACATTTATACTAATTCTCTAAATTTGCAATATTTTTAAGTAGATAATTGATAACGATTAGCCACTGTGTAAAGAACTCTTGCCACAGCTTGATCTGTTGCAAGGCTCTTTTTTATTTTAGAAATCCCCCCTTCACAAGTAAAGCTACTGAGATATGGCATTATTCTTTTGAATTAACGTATGTATGATAATCAAGGAATGAAAATGCAGATGTAAAATGCACCAAGATGACTAATCAATCAGTAAATTAATCTAAAAAAAACTACATTATCACCTTAAGGTGGACTTCTTTGTTGCATACAAAATTCTTGGCTTTCTAACAGTCTTAAGATTAGCCCACTCTGTAAAACTGTATAAAATATGAAAAATCAAAAGAATTATTGTAATTTAAATACACAGTAATTAAATGTTTAGAATCACTAGCTTTGAGAAACACCACCACGTTTTTGTAGCTATGTTAGAATGTGTCAGAACAATCAAAGTTATATTTGAATCATATATTTCTTATTACTCCATTTGTCCCCTGATTAACAATTTCACAGTAGAAAAGTGTTCATGGTTTAAACTTAGCAAATAAGATCTTAAAAAGAGTTGTTCTGTGGTGAGCTTAGAGGGAGCCACTATCAAAAAATAAATTGATAATGGGAAAAAAATTATCCTGTCTTGCTCTTACTATTTTGTTTTAAATTTGCCAAAAATTTCATGCTGAAGAGGAAAAAAACAATCAAGAGGAAGAAAATATCTGTGTGTCATTTGTATCAACATTACTTATTGCATATGCATACATAATGGCTCATCTCAGAAGAGATATTTCTGGGACATGGTACAGATTGTTACTCCAGAAATGGGACACAACCCAAAATACACACCATGACGAAATCTGAAAACAATACAATGTTTTGACAAAGACACTGGTGTTTTTAATTCCAAAACACACAAAGGATGGATGGTTTCTGAATTTGTGCTCATATTCTTTTTCCAGACACATATTAAAAAATATTTCTATGATGCTTGTCCTGTGACACAGGCATTACAAGGCAGGCAGCTTTTTAAACACCACTCAAGCATTGAACTGTAAACAGGTAAGCTAATCCCTTATTTATTTCTCACCTCGTTTCCTGTTCCAGTCATGCGCTTCCCCTAAGCAATCAGGATCAAAATGGTACTGTCCATGCTTATAAAAGTAATCATCAGTACTAAGAATGATTCCACCTGGGTTATCCTCAAGCAAAGTCCTGTGAAAGATCAAGAAGGTAAATAGCTTTCCCTTCTTCTCCTCCCCAGCCTTGATAACTGCTATCATATATATACGTCTTTAGTCTCTTGCACAAACCATAATTATTTGGAATGGAAGCAGCAAATCTGGGGCAAGGGAGAGATGAAATCCCCACCAGACAAAGATTATCTGTAAAAAATTCTACTCTTTTCTGAGGGCAAAAAGTAGACAGAGGTTCTCTACAACTCTCATTTCAAAACAAGGGAGGTATTTTTCCATCAACAACTAGTGGAATACTTTCACACTGATAAATAAAAACAGAGTCTTAATTCCACCAACTATTAAGGTGCCAGTCAAAGGAGTCTAAGATCAATCTAGGCTTTTATAGAGTTAGCAAAGAAATCAAGAATTCAACCCAAGATCCACACATACTGCTTACACAAAAGAAGCCCAATATTGGAAGGGGAATTTCAGCCTATAAGGAGCGGGCATATTTCCATCCATGTTACGGGAAGGAAATACATTAAATGAAAAGGGACTGGAGGAACACAGTAGACCTAATAATACTGCAACGAACCTCTGCTGTCAAACTCCTTTGGCCATTAACAGAAGTTAAAGGTAACCTCAGCTCTCTGAAATTACTATTGCACATCATGCTGCACATACCACATAGCTGGCAATTAGGGTATCAGCATAACTATTTATGAATGTCAGAAAATTGACTCTGCCTGCAATAAATCCTGTACATAATAAAGCAATTGCTTTTACAAACTTAAAATATGTATGTTCTACCTTGCCAAATATGATTTTCCCGATCCTGGAACACCTCTGAGAAGAACAAGCACTTGACCTGTAAAGTGCGTCTTTTTTCTCATCATGTGACAAACAGGTGGCTGCTGTGCTTCCGAGAGGTTCAATTTTGAGTTTCTATCTTGATTTCTCCGTATTTTCAGAGAAGAGTTTCTATCCCAGGCATCTGGGAATGGAGAGGGGGAAAGAAGTCCTTTTTTCAAAGTCCTGCAGTCTGAAACAGGTCTCCACTGCCCTGGATTGACAGCCACAGGAGGAACAAAGCTGTGACTTCCGCTGGACGGATAAAACACGGGAGCCATGAGATTCCAGCACTGCCGAGGTCGACATGTTGGTGTAGAGCAATTCAAGTTTTTCAGCTGAGTTTGCTGAAAATCTGCAGGTTTTGGTGTTTCTAAACTGGATGTTTCAAGAGAGACGTATGCCTCTGGAAGAGAAGTGCTCTGCTGGCTGTTAAAGGCAGTTACTACCTCTTCTTGCTGTTCCAGGCACCTTGAATTAGCATTTCCAGTTACAGCTGCTCGTAGCTCCAGAGGTATTTGGGAGGACTCATCAGAAGCAGCAGCCACACTTCCTTGATTCAAAACAGCATCTTGTGTCTGATCAGAATTCCCACATGATATTTCTCCATTTGATTGTTTATACGGTTCTGAAGCTACATGGTATTGACCATGCATTTCTGACAAATCAGAATCTTCCAGTATCTGTACAAAAGCATCTGATGAAGCTGGTAAATTTGTCTGGAGACCCACCTGACTCTCTGGTGGCTGAAAACAGCTGGAGTTTTCTAAAAACTCACTACTTGTCTCTGTTTGCTGTGGAAAAAATAGGACATTGCAACCTGAATCAGATTTTTCCCACTCAGGAAATTCATTAAAGTCATCATGTTCCACAGAGTGCATAGGTACTATTTGGTCATTTGCAGAATTAAGCAATTCATCACTCCAGCTGTATTTCTGAATGGCATTTTCTATTAAGGAATCTATGTCTTCAGTCAATTGTACATCAGGTGACAGGATCTCTTCTTTTTCTTCTTCAGAATTCTTTTGTTCTGCAGTACTTTCCCCCATTCTTTCATTTGCAACAGATCTTTGCTGATAAACAAGACCTACTGATGACGTTACTGTATCAAAACCCAGGTGTTTTGAAGATGCTACCCCTTTGGCATGGGTGGACAGCTCTAGCAGATAATCCATAGCTTTTTCTACTGTTGAATGAGGTAAGGAGAAAAAAGCATGGTCAAACAAACAAACACAAGCTGATGTTAATACCACTTTTTCACTTAAAGGAGTATTTATCACAACTGAAGAGATAACCAAGACAGTTTATCAATTCATATTTTAAAAACACCTTCTGCAACTCCAATGATCTGGTTCTCATTAGAGGTAATGGCAGAACATAATATAGACACATTGCAAAACAATAACCTAATATGCACAAAAAATTAAGAAAATAGTGTATAAAAATTAAGTTTAATTCGGAAAAAAAATCAGAACTGGGTGTTTAAATGGATACTTATTTCTAACCTATCTCATACAGACAAAATAGCGTAAAAAAAAACACTACAAAGGACTAAAGAGATAAAAGTATGCAACATATGTTCATTATGGCTAGGCTTGGTTGAAAATGTCATACCTAATATAGCCTCAGAAATCCAGTAACTGCTTTAATTCTTTGTAAAGCTGCTAAATGGAGTATAAACTCTGTGATCAACATGAACAAAATGAAAACCTGGCACAAGTATCATCTGAGCCCTAAAGCTAACCTTCTGTTTTCCTGAAAGACAGCATAGCAGAAGTCTAAGCTCACTGAAGTGCAACTCATTCTGCACACGTTTAATAAAATCTTCCTCGTCCTTCCACCTTCTCTACTATATGACAGCAACTTATTACTCATATGAAAGTATGCTATTCTTTCAGATTCTAAACTATTTTTAACAGTAAAACAGAATAATGAACTATGTTTACTGAATTTCCCAATAAAATATAAAAACAAATAATAAAATAATAATTAAAATAATTTTTTTATGAGGGCAAATAAAAAGCATGAACAGGTAATTCCGCCAACTTCAATTTGAGAAGGAACAACAATCACAGCAAGAAGTATGACAGCGCTATTAAGTTATAAACTCTGTACAGTCTAGGTAAGGTAAAAAACAGCAATAAATGTAGTCCTTTCCATGGCTACCTAGCTTTCATACATATTAAAAAATGCCAAATTACATCATCTTTGCAAATAGTCTTAGCAAAATATCTCAGGTAATCACATCTGATCAATACACACTGATTAAAACACTCCACAATTACTTATTCTCCTGTCAAATAACTTCTCAGATGTTGTCATCCAGCATCTCATCCATTACTTTTATTATAAGTGAATTTTTTACAAATATCTATATCTATCTATATATACATATATATATACACATACACACACACATATATATGTAAGAATTTTACAACCACTAAACCATGGGAAGGACAGACATAGAAATAGCCTGCCAGGGAAGCAGGTATGTCACTTGGCAGAGTACAGGGGGAGAAACACAGACCAAGCGAGGCTGCAGATAATTCAACATGACAAACAGAATTTATCCTGCAAAAGCTAATCCTCAGTGGAGATGGCAAGATGACAGTTCAAAACAAAGTAAAACTATAGCTCAATTCAAGTATTTAAGGAAAAGCAAATGCTGCCAGGACCACATAATGTATACCATTGTCTCAAAACACTGTGATCTAGAACAGAAAATACCCCTCCTGCAGAATGGTTTATGTGCCTAGCAGCTATGGCACAAAAACTAATTGGAAAAAACATTCTCACAACTCTACCACTGCCTGCTCTGTGTCACAGAACAAGCCTCTTAAACTGGACCTCCATTTATGGAGCACACTGCTACTGCAAATTACCAGACTCAGGGAAGCACTGTCTAAACTGGAGATTCTTGCACAAAAGAGCTATAAAATTTCAAAATATTATGACTCACTTACTCATTAAAAGTTAAACTCACAAATAGGTTTGCAACACCCACACTGACTTTTCTAGAGTCGCTCGAGTTAAGAGTTGTCTGTGTATGGAACAAAACTGTAACACCAACTGTACTTTATTTACCTTTAAAATCACATTCAGATAGCACCATATAAACCACACTAGGATCTAGGGCAGAAAACATCTCTGACATGCTGTTGAAGAGCTCTTCCCTATTGACACTATGCGCTGCTTGTAACACCAAGTGTCTTGGGTCCCCCCAGGATACAGCAACAGTGGTTCTGTCAAAACTGCCATTCTTCCGAGAAGGACTCCCACCAGTTTTCCTTCTCCGTGGCATTTTGTTCTTTAAAAACCAGCTTGCTTTTCGTTTTAGCTTATTCACATGAGGCTGACAGCATCAAGCCCAGAAACCATAAAAAAGTCTCGTAACTGGGATAACACGTAACAGCAATAGCAGACCTGGAAAAAAAAAGAGAAATTTTAATATAATACACAATCACACTTCCATGTCTCCTATTCAGATGGCTGAAAAAAAAGAAACCAAACAACCATAAACATCCAGGGAAGCATTTTCTAGAAAGCTGCCTTTCCTCTTCTCAAATGCCTTAGAGCTAAATAGCAGCCTTATTTTCCAAATAACAAGATAATGAATGTACGTTTGGAAGACAGAAAAAAAAAATTGAATTTAAAAGAAATACCCAGAAAAGCAAAGGAAGCAATGCAAGACAGCTAGTTCACACATACTGCTCTGCTAGCACCTACTGATGGCCAAATACCATTAGGGAATGCTTGTATTCTCTTTAAATTCAGAAATTTTACTCCTCTTACAAAAGGACTGGAAAACATAACATACATCTCCACATTTTCCAGAAGTCCTTCACGCCTTCCCCTCCCCCTAGTTCTTTTAAGAGTGAAGAGTCAGGGTTCTTCAATGCTCAAACACTTGCACAGTCTGCCCAGAGAGGCTGCAGAATCTCAACCAAGCAGGTTCTCAAAATCTGCCCTGGGTAACCTACTTGAGGTGATCCTGCATGAGCATGTGAGTTGAACCAAATGATATCCAGACTTGCCTTCCAATCTCAGCCTGTATGGCTTGGGGTTTTTTTTAATTGTTGAAGAAAAATTTACAGCTTCATAAGCCATGAAGCAAGAAAAGTCTTTTGTGCACCCCATGCTACTTCTGGTAGCCTTGAATACATCTAGTTAAAACATTATGGCACCTATATTAACTGCAATCACTGCATTTATCTTGTATAGAAAAGTGAATTGAAGTACAAGCACAGAATATGGTGTGGTCTCACTTTTTTCTTTATATAAAATAGCACCAAAGCTCTGTTGCCTTCTAGTGATGCTCATAATAGACTGACTTAGGCTTCTCACAGATAATTACTCAGAACACATGCAAACCTTCCTAAGGCTGCAAATCTTACATTATTTATCGCAAAGAATCATTACTTAGTGACTAGATAAATAAATGGTAGCACTTCCAAGTTCACATAATCCTTCCCTTCATGGATCACTGGCACACAACTGGTGATGCCAAGACCAGTGACAGATTCAGACAGCACTTCTCCATTATTCTCTGGCAATCTGCCCTTGAATACCTCCAGGAACGGAGCGGCCAGTGCATCCCTTGGCAGCCTGGCCTCCTCACCCTCCAAGTGAAGAGCTTCTAATAATGTCTGGTCTAAATCTACCCCCTTCCAATTTAAAGCCATTCCCCCTCGTCCATATCACTCCACGTCCTTGCAAAATTTTTCACAGAAAGGGTAATTGGGCACTGGAACAGGCTGCCCAGGGAGGTGTTTAAGGCACCTTCCCTAGAGGTGTTTAAGGCACGGGTGGACGAGGTGCTAAGGGGCATGGTTTAGTGTTTGATAGGAATGGTTGGACTCAATGATCCGGTGGGTCTCTTCCAACCTGGTTATTCTATAATTCTGTGAATCTCTCCAGCAACCAAGAGAAGTATTACTTAGAAAAGGGTGGACTGTCACATTCTGAGTCATAGAAATTTATGTAAAAAAAAAAAAAAAAACAGACAACTCCTGGATCCCAAGAGTTTCTACCATACGTATACAGATCTTAGACAGACAAACCAGATGAATGTCTGAAACAATGAAGAGGTCAAGGAATTCTGAAATGCATGACAAGGAAAACAATACAAAGGAAAAGGAAGAGGTAGACTTCCAGAAGTAAGAGTAATGCTAGTCAGCCAGACCGAGCTGGGACGCTTGCAGCTGGTTTTTTCATTGCACTTCCTTTGGTTCACCTCTCTGATTAATCATCCTTACAACATCCTTTACTGTCATGAAAAGTATTTAAGCAAAACAATTAAAAAAAAGTTGTAGCGAGTCAAGTTTCTTAAACTTGTATTTCTAACTGATTCATCCTCCATCTAGTAAAACAGGTTGAGAACACAGACAGACATTCCATAGGCACAGATATTCTATAGGCAGAGATCAGCATCCACTACAAGCAAGCCAGTCACTACAGAAACAGGCAGGCACTGATGTAACCAATCTTTTTTTTTCCCCCTGTTTGATAGAACAATGAAGTGGAGAGAAGTGGCTCACCTGGCACTAACTGCAAGAGGATGGGCCAAGATCTCAAGCCTCAACCCCAGCATCTTACCAACACCATTCAACTTCGCCTTCCAGTGAAAGCAAGACCATTTCATAAACTAGTTCTAAGAACATGCTTATAATTCCCTAGGGGAAAGAATGATACATGACTAGTGTTTCCAATACATAAAATTTCTGTCAGCTATACAGAAGAAAAATATTCAAGTTTTTTTTTCCCCCCTCCCTTTCAATTTTTTTACATTCTCATACCTAAATTGATAAACTAAACTGAGGAAACATTACAGTCTTAGGAAAAATTATAAGAAAATTCTTCCATAAATCAGAGTGAATTTAAATCATTGTACTTACTGCAAAGAAATTCCCTTGCAAATGTGTTTCAAAAGGTTCCGTTTTATTTTCATTACTACAATCATTCATAGAAGGAATTAATCCAAAATGACAGGAGTATAATAGTCATCCTAGTCAGAGCCCTCACATTAAGGGGGAAAAAATGTGAAAACTAAACAAAACCCTCCCAGCTCAAACACAGGTAAATTGTAACTTTACTTTAACTTAATTGTAAGTTATCCTCTGAAAAACTCAAAGTGTACTTTTTTATGACACAAACTAATGAATTTAAAACATTCAGACCGTCCAAACAAAAATTCTGAAATAAAATCTATTATTTCTAAAAGAACTAAGATTTCATTTATGTTAGGACATAACTGCTAACACAAATTTATTCATTTACAAGCCACCACATGGCAAAGTACTGTTATATCAGCAAACTTGTAAAGAATTTGCCTAAAACTTTGAAGAAATTAGAAATAATAATTCAGGCTACAAACGCATTTTCTAAAATTAAAGCTAAAATGCATGAGTTTTGTTTACATTGAGACTATATTAAATTTGTCCAGCCTAAACGTTTGTTTTCCATACCAACAGATCTGACAGTTCTAAAATTTCTGGGGAAACAGTTTAAGTCTCAGGCCTGAAACATGCATTATTTCATTTTCAGTGTAATAGGAAAATGTATGTGCAGTTGCAGAGTAAAGATCTGATGAACACCTGGCACATCTCATGTCTTTGATACTTGGATGTCTTCTTAGAAACCAGATTTAGTAGCTTGCATTTTCAAGATCTGTCAAAACTCTGGAGTAGAGTAGACTGGCTGCAAGACCTATTACACATATAAACTCAGGTACACGAATAGAAGGAAACAAGTACTACTCTAGCAGAGACGGAACACACATAATAAAGGAAGATATGTAGAGTTAGACAGTTGATACCAAAGTATTCACAAAGCTTTTTAAATCACAGAACGGTACAGGCTGGAAGGGACCTTTGGCGATCATCTAGTTCAGCCACCCTGTTAAAAGGAGTACACCTACAGCAGGTTGCACAGGAACGCATCCAAGCAGGTTTTGAGTAGCTCCAGAGATTCCACAGCCTCTCTGGGCAGCCTGTTCTGGTCACCGTCAAAGTAAAGAAGATGAATA
The DNA here is from genome assembly GCA_033558105.1 of Coccyzus lansbergi. Taxonomy (NCBI): domain Eukaryota; kingdom Metazoa; phylum Chordata; class Aves; order Cuculiformes; family Coccyzidae; genus Coccyzus; species Coccyzus lansbergi. Next base: position 537,069 of record JAUMJK010000705.1, read on the forward strand.
GAAATGCTCTTCAGTCTCACTGAAGTTGAGGTAGACAATATCCACTGCTCTTCCCTCATCTACCCAGCCAGTCATGAATAACATCATAGAAGTCTACCAGATTGGTCAAGCACAATCTCCCCTTGGTGAACTCATGTTGACCACTCTAAATAACCTTCATTTTTACTAGATGTTTGGAAATGACACCCAGGATGAGTTGTTCCATTACCTTTCTGGGGACAGAGATGAGGCTAATTGGCCTATACCTTCCTGGGTCCTCCTTCTTGCTGTTTTGACACACTGAAGCAATATTAACTTTTCCCCAGTGCTCAGGCACCTCTCCTGTTCTCTATGATGTTTTGAAAATGATTGAGAGAGGTTTAGCAATAATATCTCCCAGCTCCCTCAGCACTCATGGGTGTACCCAATCAGGACATGCAGGCCTTCTGCCTCCTTTGCTTGATTTCTTAGTTCTAGAATGCACCAAACTTGAGACAGGAAGAAGAAGTGCTTGAATACTGCCCAGCTGTTTTGGACCCCACTAACTTCTACGGCCCTATCCCACCGGATTCCTCTAAGTAAGTCAAATCACAGATATTGCACTGGGAAACAAATCAGCAGTGAATATATTTTTTCAAAGTCATTACAAGAATTTATTTTTTAAGCAAACTGGCCAGAAAAATACTCTGACCACTATTCAAGGTTTACTTAAAGCACTCAACAGCACTGGACATTTCTGTTTTAACTGTAATCAAGTTCAGGTGACAAGTTATCAATATTACTTCTTTTCCTTTTTTAGGGACAAAAGAAGTCTGCAGCCTTGACACGATGTAACATTCAGTCAATATGACCAAAGCTGCCCGATTTGCATGCACTTTTAAATGTCTCTTATCAATTCAGTTAACTTCATACATATAAAACATTGGTTTGGGGGTTGGTTTTTTTTTTGTTTTGGTTTGCTCTTGGCATTGGCTTTTGAGGTTCTAAACCAATTTTTTAATTTCAAAATACATAAAACATTTATCCTGTAATGTTCATTTTAATCTTCTGGCTTTAAAAAAACCACACACACATGCACACTGACATGCTGGGGCTGAAAAAAAAACCTGTATTTTTAATTCAAATAAAATAGTAACGACCAAGAACTTACATTTTCAGCTTCACTGAGTTGCCCTGCAGTAGGTCCCTTCTCATCTTTCCAAAACCACCACTGATGGCACGTTTAATAAAGATGTGCTGTTAAAAAATATAACGCACACTTCTGTCAGGATACCATACTTTCAAACGTACCAATTAGACATCAGCAAAAAGCGGACATTCCCTCGTTACAAAGGAATGTTCAGAACAGAAATTAAAATGGATAGTTTGCTCAGGTACCATGCAACTCAAAGCAAAGTTTTAACACTGAGCAATACACAATATTGGTTTTAGTAGATTAAACACAACTAACACTTTACTAACAAAGTACTAAATATTCCAGGTTGAGCTCAAACGTAAATTTTCCTAAGGGTAAGAATACACCTACTTGATTTCAGTTACTGATTTCTCATCTTAAAAAAATAACTTACATCAGGTAAAGAAACAACATAATGGCAGCAGAATTAGAGGGGAATAAAAAGTAAGTTTCCTCACTTGTCATTCCACTTGGTTCTTCACCACAATCCTTAACCATCTTGAAAAGGTTTACACATCCATAACCGGTAAAGAAAAGATTTGTTCCATCATGTGGGGAATTAGGCAAAGAAAACCTGGTATATCAAAATCAGAATATATTACTTACAGATATACCACTAATTTGCAATGCTCTACCAATGCTAAAAATAAATAAAAAAAAAGGAATGTACTTCTGTTCATCAAATAGGCTGCAAACTCCTAATCCACTGTGCACACATCGAAGATGTCTGATCTACTCAAGGCCCAACTTAATTCCAGTACAAATATTAGCCTAGAGCTCACTCTCCTAACAACAGTCTTGTGCTTTCAATCAAATTATAATTAATTTTAAGAAAACAAACAAAAGAAAACTCACTCAAACCTACAAGCATACATACATAAATCAGGTAAAGAATTCTGTCATACAAATATCCTGTCACACTCCAGTCCAGGCTGAGGACTCAACTACCTTGTAACAATTTGCACAAGAGATAGAGAAACTTGTCCCCCATTTTGTATCTAACCTCACTCAACTGCTCTAAAGCACTAAGAATTGTCATAAGAACATACACAGCACATCACATAAGCAAGAACTTGATGAGGAGGATCCAAATTGACAAAGTAAAGGACAGGCTGCAGATGGAAAATGCTATTCACCCCACTCTGAAACATGTGACTTCACAAAAATCACACCAAGAAAGGCTGAACTTAACAGAACATTTCAAGTCTGAATACAAACTCTGCCTAGAACAGAACAAAAAGGCTGAAGCATACCTGATAACAGAATAATGCTACGTTATTTCCACTAATCAGGTATCTGCTTTCTGAATCAGACTCTACTAACACATGCATTAAAATACAAATATTACTTCCTCATCTGTTCACGTGTGCTTTAAAGTCTCATGAACAAAGCAAAACAAATACATATTTAAATACAAGCATAAGAGAAATAAAGCAGCCAAGGAAATCAAACCAAGACACACAGTTTTATTTAACAGTTGTACAAATACAACAAGAAGCTTTTTTTATTGGACAACAGTCAAGTCCCTTCTCTAAAAAAAACACAAGGTAAAAAAGTTAAGAAGAAGAAAAGGAATTGCCTTCCAGTAGATTTTTCTCAATAAGCATTAAGAGCAGCAAAGGAAACTGTTAGGTAATCTTTTGTGTTCTTCCATTTCTGCCTGCAGTCAGCAACAGGCTAAATGTTTTGTTATTTAATGTGAAAATCTATACCCAGCTAGAAATAGCGTTTTTAAAAACACTTCTAGTATCTTTTCCATACTTTCCCTTCTCCCACTCAGTGTTATTCATACTGGGTGTTCCAAGGGCCTTGGGTATTTCAACAGTTTTAACTAAGGCCCTCTTCGTCACCACAGAATTCTGTCAAAGTGCAAGACAATGACACGTCTCAAACCACTTGGTTTATGCAATCTGCTCTTCTAGGTTTTTTTACCATTTGTGTGATTTTTAAGCCTTACGTATGGCCTGGACCAAGAACAGATTCTTCTGAGGCAGCAGCAGAAAAAATATCTCGGTTTGAGTTAAAAAAACAAGCAAACAAACCATCTTGTCCATCAAGTACACACACAGTTCAAGAGTACAAAACCAGCACAAACTCATCCTTCAGAAGCAAATAAAACTTTCAGGAAGAGCAGAACCCTGTTCTCTAGGAAAAACTCAAAGGGTCTTCTCCACATGCCATGTCACAAGAAGAAGTTAACATGCAGTAGCAGTTAGCAGGTGTTTGCAGGTCACAGAAGCTATGGAATTCCACGGTTCACGGTTTCTCTTTAAGCCAGGAAGCTGCACTTCCTAGAGGCCCTCCATACACGTGAGGATTAGCTCCTAGAAAGGTGTGCTCTCAAAGACAGGCCTATCTCCTACTGGATGCAAATGATTCCAGCATTGAGGCAGGAGGAAGAAAGGTACCAGTAACCACATTTTCCAGCAGCAAGTCTGCTTGGTAAGAACTAATTTTGTGCTCGCCTTCCTTTTTCTGTGTGCTTAAGGTCAAACCTTGGAACGTGGCAAAAAAAAAGCGACCTCGTGTTTATGCTGGGTGCAAATAGGCAGCCTATTGATCCTTGGGTTTTGTTCTGATGTTGGTTTGGGTTTTTTTTTTTTTTTTTAGAAAATACGAATATCTGCAAAATGTCTTTCCAGCGCTAGCAGAGCTTAAGAAATATCAGACCCTTTCCCAGTCTCCCTTCTACATTCTTTGGTAGCCTTCCATATAGCTCACAGCACTGCTTGAGCTTGCTGAAGGGTTGCCTATGCCCATGCCAAACTCAGTTTGAGAGGGAGATCTTCGGAGGCAGAGCTCTCGGGCTACCTAGACTGTCCCCAGTGGAGACTCCACATAGATCAGCTGCTCTGCTGTGGCCTAAGCCCAGCCACAGAGCAATTTAACAGGCTGCAAAGAAGGAAACAAGACTTCTTGGTTACAGTTCTGCTTCTGCAGTTTCACACCTGGAATTAACAGCACTGCATAAGACTGTATTCCTGCTCCGCGTTATAAAACAGCAAGAGAGAGAGAGGTATGTGGGAAAAGAAATGAGAGCTTCCTGCAAGATGGAGTTGCAAATCACCCACATCAAGTTTCCAGCAGTCAGGCTGAAGATCAGGCTGAAAGGCTGTGAATAAAGGTAACAAACTGCAAAACTACAGCTCCACGGCACAACAGAATTTCCTTTCACATCTTCCCTAGATGAATTTTTATATTTGTTTCTGAAAAACCTTCATACAGACAGCAGCACCTGGACCTTGTAATTTAAGACTTGGTGCCCCTCTGAATTGCTGAACATAGCTTAAATCTCTTATGAACTGCAACTCTAGTAAGATCTAATGATGAAGCTACAATATAGTCTAATGCACAAAATATTTGAGGTTGATAAAAGAAGAAAGGAAAATATAACATTATAAAGCTGACCCTCCTGATGAGGTTAACTTTAATGCTGCTGTATTTTGCTGTATTACCGTTTTCTTTTTCACAAGGATTTTTTTTCTTTCCTGTGACTGAGACCTAGCCAAAGGGTGAACATTTATTTTATAAGATACTGTAAAAGACAGGTATTACTGAAGATCACAGGTGATACTTATTATTGCAGGCAAACACACACGTTATTGAGGAAGGAAAAGCAAAACATTTAAAGAATATTTATTTAGAGTTTTCTGCACAAGCAGCAGTCAGGACTAGTAATAAGCATAAATGCTACTTCCTCAAATCTGGGCTCACTTTAGCTGTTGATGCGAATGAAGACAGTTTTACTTTTTTCCCCATAGATGACACTGGAACTCTAACACAGCTGGGAACAAAGAGAAGTGACTGTCAAAAATTCAGATTTCGTAACCTATGTAGACAGCTAACTCAGCTTCTGCAATGCAACCAGGTCTTGGTTCTGATGCTTCCACAAGAAAGACTTCCCAGCTCCACACCCCACCCTTGTGTGGGATACACAAAACAACTCAAAGGCAGCACTGCCTTTCTACCTGAAGATCTGTCTAAAACCCTCAAGTCTGTGATGCAGACAGCACCCCTCTTCAGTGACCCCAAGCTGCCACTTCTGTCCTAACAGCCTCATACGGTTTCCAGCTCTGTGACTCCACATGAAAGTTTGTTGCACACTGACACAAAGCTGAAGCACCAGAAATTTTTTAACTTCAGCATGGGCTCGAATACAGAAACCAAGTGAAGATGTATTCAGGTGCAGAAAGAACTGGCAAGAACAGAAGACTGATGAGAGGGTTGTGACTGCAAGAGCATCAGAGCAGGAGGTGTGCTGGAACATAAACCAGCTTTTTCACCTAAGTGTTATTGATTAACTAGTGACCTCAGAACAGTAGCAGCCACATCAGGAAGCTGAGGAGCCAGACTGGAAAAATACAAAGAGCAGTTCGTGAACCTTGCTGCTGCTCCACATAAAGCAGCAACCTGAGAACCACTCCAGCATTTCCCAAGCAGGAACATTCTATAGAGACACATAATACACTTAGCCAAGTCACACTGACTTAAGTTGCATCATGCAATCACAACTTAACAAAAAAAGCAAGGAACTAAATCACAAAGAAAGCAACATAGGAATGAGAATAGCTTATCCATGTAGACACCCCTAACTACTTTTCTAGGGAAAAAAAAATAATCATCACATATCAAGTTCTATGCTGTAAACACTTACACAGATCTATCAGGGTAATTATATCTACTTCATACCTGCAACTGTATTTCCACAGCAGAAGCCACCAGGCCAATTGAACACAGGACACAGGCAGCCATTATACAGCTATTAAGAAGAGAAAAACTATTTTCAGCTTTATGTAAACCACATACAGATGACCTCATCCTGACCTAGGTATGTCAACAAAAAGCTTGTGGCCTCCAAATGACTGTCATTGCTTACTTGATAGATATTTAAACCTGTCATTTACCTTCAGAAAGTAGTTCACATGAGTTCACCTTATATGACTGTAGAAATTAATGTAAGCCAGGTCCACCTAAATAGTTTAAATGGCATCTTGAGTTAATGCAGGCAATTTCTGAGGTGGAGCACAGATCAGTTACATAAACCAACCAAATCCCCAGTGGAGTCATGAGAAAAAACAGCTGGAAAACTTAACGTTTTCTATAACCACAGCTATGGGAATTTTCAGGAGAAAATTTAATGTACAGCCTTACTTAACTCTGAGAGATAGTAATTAACATCCTACTGCTATTTTTATAACAGCAGCGCCTCTGGAAGAAAAACAAAGGCAGCAACTTCCTAAAACTCAAGAATTAATAATTCAGAAACTTTTATCAGAGCTAAATTTACATGCAGAACTCTTTAAAATAATAATTAGACTGATTATGTCAGCCATTTAGCACAGACTACAGATTGGTACACAGGCAAAGAGTGAAAGACAAGACCATGCATCACCTCAAAACTACAACTCCTCCAAAATCCCTATTACGACTTAGGTGTACACTAATTCAAGACAACATAGTTCTCTTTTGTAAAATGGAGGAAGTAATGTCTAACAATCCATCCACACCATAAAGTGAAACTACCACAACTTGAAAGTGCTCCAAACGCACGATACAAGCAAGTCCTGTCCTAGTCATGGTGACTGCTCCCAGATGAAATCAGAACTAAACCTGTAATGCTCACAGGTGTATACATATTTCTTTTTCTGCCCTTCTGTAATTTGCTTCAGGTTTATAATTAAACAATTGTCTCTCCAATCACACCCCAAGATACACTACACAAAGCTTCTTTCCAGTGAAGGTGAAATGGATGAAAAGCAAACATTACAGTTATTTTGCTTTACCTGAAATAAGCAAAAAAAAAAAAAAAAAACCCCAAACAAAAAAAAACCCAAACAAAAATAAACCCTCCAACTTTTTTTTAAGTTCTGTATGACTATACTCATCTTTTCATTGCAAGGTCCTACTGAAAGACTTGTGTACTAAACTTTGCCAAGTTGCAGAATAAGAGCATTTGAAGTGTCTCTTAAGAGTCAAACTGTTAGTAGTCATTTAGAACAAGAGTTAAGAAAAGTAATGATCTGGTTTTTTCCTCTCAGGTCAGGCTCGTACAAAACCCCTGCGACCTTTACGGCACATGATCAGTAGAACTGCAGGCCGTGTCCAAAGCACGTGGGAACACTGCACTGAGATGGACACAAATAACCACAGGCTAAACAGGCTTCAGTGGGTGTCTACTATTCGAAACAGACAAGCCCTTGAAGTAGTAAAACTTAATTAGAAACTTAATGTTTTGGTTTCATTTAGGGTGCAGGGGGAGGGAGGGGAACTCATCTTGCAGGGCTCTGTTCTTTGCAAGATTCTTTTGGATTTCATGGGCTCGGGACAAATGGGCCAAGTTCCCAACACCCCGGCCTCTCCTCCTGCAGCAGCTGGTGCCAAAAATGCCAGCAAATAAACTCTTCAAGAGTTATTTTGGAGCTTTAGAAAGCAAGCATCCTTCAGTGAGGCCTGGGCAACATGCGGGAGTGATCTCTACCAATCCTGTTCAGCGAGACAACAGCTGATTGCAGAATGTATTTCCCACTTAGAATCAGAGTCCTTTGGGTTAGAAGGGACCTTAAAGATCGCTACCCCCTCTGCCACGGGCAGGGACATCTCCACCAGGTTAGGCTGCCCAAGCTCCTATCCAACCTGGCCTTGAACACCTCCAAGGATGGGGCAGCCACAGTTTCCCTAGGCAACCTGTGCCAGTGCCTCACCACTCTCACAGTGAAGAATTTCCTCATGTCTAGCCTAAATCTGCCCCTCTCCAGTTTATGTCCATGGCCCCTTGTCCTACCACGACAAGCCTTTGTAAACAGTCCCTCCCCAGCTTTCTTGTAGCCCCTCCAGGTACAGCAAGGTTGCTATAAGGTCTCCTCGGTACCTCTTCTTCCCTCTTAGAGGCACATGTATAAATTCTCCCAGAAATCTTATGCATATTCTGTAACTTCTGCAGGACTAATCTTAATGTTGTTATTAACTTCGCAACAGTCAAAGCTCTTGCTAATGTGGAGCTTTGGTGCCAGCTCTTTGCATTTGAGGCAGGGAAAGGCTGCAAAGGGAAGGCGATCACAGAAGACGTAACAGCACTTATCACACTGAATACAAGGCGTTACCGTCTCCAAAGAACGAACAGTGCCTGGAAAAGCGCTGTTCGAAAGAGAAGAACACGCTATCGAACACGGTCCGGCTTCCAAAGAACACAAATCATAGTGGTGAGGCAGTAGCACAGGCAGGGGTGGAACCGGATGATCTTTAAGGTCCCTTCCAACCGAAACTACTTTGTGATTCTACGGTAACTCCGCTCTATCGTCCATCGGAGCCTTCCCGCTTCAGCCATGGGAAGCAGTTCCCGCAGCGCGGAGCGGGGACGGAGCGGGGGCAGCCCGGGACCCTCGCCCGGGCCCGGTGGCCCGGGGAGGCCGCGGCGCGGCCCGGGACAGCGCGGAGCGGCCCGGGCGGAGGGCGAGGCTCCTCCCCAGCCCCGTCGGGCTTTACCTCCCGCCGCTCGGCTCGCTCGGTCCCGCCGCGGAGAGGGGCGCCTTCCAGAGGAAAAAGGGACCGAAGCTCGGGAGCGGGGCGGGCGCCGCCGGCCAGGCCCGGGCGGAAGGCGGAGCTGCGCTGGCCGGGGCGGAGCCGGGAGCGGCGGAGCGGGGAGAGGGAGGGGAGGGAGCCGTGCTGCTTAACGTCTCCGTTAGTGGTACACATCTGTGGGTGGCACCAAGCTGAGTTGTGTGGTTGCCACAGCGGAAGGACGGGATATCATCCAGAGTGACCTGGATAGGCTGGAGAGGTGGAGCTGTGCGGACCTCATGAGGTTAAACAAGGCCAAGTACAGGGGTCCTGCACCTGGGTCGGGGCAGTCCCGGTTTTCAGTACACAGTGGGGAATGACATGATTGAGAGCAGCCCTGCAGAGAAGGATTTGAGGTGCTGATTGATGAGAAGCTCGACATGAGCCGGCAGCGTGCGCTCACAGCCCAGAAGGCCAAACCTGTCTCGGGCTGCATCAAAAGAAGTGTGGTCAGCAGGTCGAGGGAGGTGATTCTGCCCCTCTGATCCTCTCTTGTGAGATCTCATCTGGAGTACTGTGTCCGGTTATGGAATCCTTAACATAAGCAGGATATGGAGCTGTTGGAATGGGTCCAGAGGAGGCTACAAGGATGATCCGAGAGCTGGAGCACCTCCTGTACAAGGATAGGCAGAGAGAGTTGGGGTTGCTCCGTCTGGAGAAGGCTGAAGGGGCTACAAGAAAGCTGGGGAGGGACTGTTCACAAAGGCTTGTAGTGATAGGACCAGGGGCGCTGAGTATAAACTGGAGAGGGTCAGATTTAGGCTAGACATAAGAAAGAATTTCTTCACTGTGAGAGTGGTAAGGCACTGGCACAAGTTGCCCAGGGAAGCTGTGGCTGCCCCATCCCTGTAGGTGTTCAAGGGCAGTTGTATGGGGCCTTGGGCAGCCTGATCTAGTGGGACGTGTCCCTGCCCATGAGTATTAATTGATAAGTTTTTCTGCAGCTGGTTTGTATGTTGTAATGTAAATCTGTCTTGGATCAAGAGATGATATGCAGACATTCTCAAGACATGAATAAATAACCTAAAAGAATAAACACTCTTAGAGTTGCAAGAATTTATTGATATGCCTAGCTGGTTTTGGTCAGGAGATAACCTGAAGGAAGTCTCCAGCCATGTCTGAAAAATAATAAAAATATTGTATGAGGACTTAGACAGTTCTTTGTCTAAAACTAGTATATATGCCCACTGCTTTTGTAAGGCTGTGTGCCTTTTTTTAGAAGGGCATCCAATTCAGTCCTGAATTGTAAAATAAAAATATTATTGTCTTTGCTTTGAAGACTTTGTCCTTTCCAGTATTTTACCAGTGAATAAGTGTTTCTCACACTGCCCATGGCAGGGGCGTGGGGTGAGTGGGAACAGAATGGTCATTAAGACCCCTTCCAACCCAAACTATGATTCTAATTCTGTTCTGCAAGTGGTGACACGTTCAAGTTTGTGGCTCCTGGTGCCGCTTCCTAATGTTGCAGAAGAGAAAGCTCCCATAGTCCGGAATGATGATTTGGATCTGCAGAGTAACGATGGAGGAGAAATGGTTTGTAAGAGGCAGAGAAAAGATCAAGATTTTTTAAGGAAGCTGAGGAGAGCCCAGTGGGATCCAGCATCAGTGGTTGCAGTGGAGGTTATGAGCTGCAACAGGAGAATAGAGGAGCAATTGATTAGGAGAGGGTTTCATTATCTGCAACAAGCAAAGGAGGTTTGATAGAGATGGACAATGGAAGATAATAGAAAGATGAAAGGGAAAAGAGACATGCTGCTGACAGTCTGAGAGGATGACAATAAGCAGCTTTTAAATTAGAACTGCTGTGAAGCCACCATCAAGGGAACTAGGCACCTGTACAAGGTTTTTGAATTTATCAGCACAAAAAAAGAGGGAAGGCTCTCAAAAGAAAGAAAGAAAGAAATAAAACCCCAACACTGGAGATGAGGAGGTTCTACTGGAAAACTTTTCTGTAATTTGATAGAAATTTGTTGATATGAACAATTTCATAGTCAACAAACAGGCATTTAAATATAATTATAATATTACTGATGACGTTTGCATATTAGTGATTTCTAAGAACAAGACTTCATTAGATAACCATAGGCATCCTTGTCTGCTTCGTCTTTCCTTGTCTCCTTCGTCTTTCCTTCGTTTTTCCCTTCAGGTACTGGAAGGTCGCTATAAGGTCTCCCCAGAACTATCTCCCTCTCTGCCTGTCCGAGCAAGTTAATTGGCAGGGTCTCCACTTCTTCCTGCTTGTTCATCTGATTCCCAGAAGGAAATGGGTGCCTTCCCACACCCCATTGTCTCCCACACCCCATTGTCTTGAGATAACTCCCCTCCATCTGTATTCAACCACCTACCATCAAGGCATATGCCTCAGGAGGACGTCAGCTGGAAGTGTCCCAGCATAATCTTTGTAGGAAACAGAAGCAATGACATTCCTGTTAAAGGAGACAAACATTTCCCCCGAGGGGAGTAAGGTTGTCTCCCAGCCCGAAGGTTCCTCACATTGTGATTCATCCAGCAGTATACTCCTAAGCGTTGCTTGTTTAATGCCTAATCTCACATGCTTTTCAAGAAAGTCCAAGAAGTCACAACCAGCTTTGTTTCTCAACCACTCATACCCCTATTGCTGCTTCCTTCTGGGGACTCTGCCACGAAGACCGACCTGTTTACCTTAAAGATCTAACTTTAATTTTAATGTCAATAAAGAATAAGGAAGTGCAAAAATAGTTGCTAGTCTTAAATTGAACTAATTTTGCACGGGTAGCTCACTGTAGTTGTCTTGTGAGACCTGCAGATAGGTGCTCAGAGTAATTTCTCTAGAGCACATGGAGATCACAGTCCCAAAATGCTGCCTATTCAGTATTCCAGTAACTGAAATGCAAGTAGTTTTTATATGTAGGATTGTATATATTTAATAATAAAAGCAATGCTATAAATTCTGAAATTAGGATTCAAAGTATTTGATGGTTTAGGAATTAAATTAATTAGGCATTGCTAATTTGCCCAACACTTTGCTATTTCATGTATATCATGTGCAACATTAAATAAAGACAAAAGTTTAAATTTCTAATGCAATACATAAAGCACACACGTACTCACTCACAGGGCCCACTGTAGACTTTCAAAAAAGCTGTTTCTTGCCATGGTCAAAAAAGGTGATTCTGCCCGCTATTCCTTTCTTGTGAGACCTCACCTGAACTATAGTGTCCAGTTCTGGAACCCTCAACATAAGGAGATGGAGCTGTTGGAACTCCAGCTATACGAGGACAGGCTGAGAGAGTTGGGGTTGTTCACCCTGGAGAAGAGAAGGCTCTGGGGAGACCTTATAGCGACCTTCCAGTACCTGAAAGGTCTACAGGAAAGCTGGTGAGAGACTGTTTACAAAGGTTTGTAGTGATAGGACCAGGGGCAGTGGGTATAAACTGGAGAGGGGCAGGTTTAGACTACTCGTAAGGAGGAATTTCTTCAGGTAAATTGAGGGTGGTGAGGCAGTGGCACAGGTTGCCCAGGGAAGCTGTGGCTGCCCCATCCCTGGAGGTGTTCAAGGCCAGGTTGGGTGGGGCCTTGGGCAACCTGATCTAGTGGGACATGCCCCAGCTCATGGCAGGGAGGCTCAAATTAGATGACCTTTAAGGTTTCCTTCCAACTCAAACCATTCTAGGATTCTATGATTCTATGAAAATAAAGTATTATTGAATTCACTGATATTGTACATGTCCCAGAATCTTGAAAAGACTTGCTCAGAATTTGTGTATACATGCAGTATTAAGGGATGGTTTCATGCATGCATACAGAACTGCTGCCTTATTTTGTATGTTCAGCATCTAGACAAGTATCAGAAACTAAGTCCTTTTTCTTTAAGGCTGTGATGCTGGTAATGTGTTAATCATATGTTTGGAAAAATAAGTCATGTAAATTCCAGTCTAATGACTGTCTTTGTATTCTTCAAGGTTGCCGAAAAAAGAGGAAGAAAGATTTTTGTTGTGCTCAAGTCTGATAGCCTCCATTGCTCTGCATTGCTACTGGCATGTTGCTGCTGACACTTCTTGCATGAAACTGTTGTTCTTTGCCAGTTGTACACATTACAGTATTCGATTGATACCATAAAAGTGCCAGACTAATTTGGATACTGGCAGATTTCCTGCTATCATAGTTAACACTTACAATAGGAAGGATTTTGGTAACTTGATACTTATCATCACTGTAAAAGAAAATTTTTAAGTATGCGTGTCCCTTTTTTAATGAGTTTTCATACAACTTTTTCAAGCATAACACAATAATCACCTATTACTAGGAGGGGAGGTAGTTCCTTTGTCTCTCCTGATGTCTACAGCTGGCTTGTTTTTACTTGGAGTGGCTTGAACATACAATATGTAATCTGTGCTGTTGTGCTCAAGTGTTTAGTCTGGTCTCCACTGAATGCTTTAACAACAGATTTTCCATTTCAGCTTCTACACTGCTACCTTCTCAAAGTAAATATCCTTCACTATGTTCTTGCTTATGTTATAGCTCACATTCAAACAGTGTTATTACAAGAGTTGGTCCATAAAAAAAAGGAAATGTCAATCCTTTTTAATGTTTACACACAGCCAAGTCTACTCAGCAAACTGTGACTTCCATTCTTCTATTCTCAAATTGTCTTTGAAAGTCTATAGTTAGAAAAGATTAGATTAGATTTTGATTTGCAAGAACGATTTGCAGCTACACTCGTGGTTTGAAGAACATTCTAGTGCGGCAAGAAAGACATGTTTAACTTTTATCACTTTTAAAGGCTTCTTTTTTACTTACAGTAAGATGTTAAATATACAATAATAAATAGGAAATAATAAGTAGGAAAAATCCTGAGAAATTAGCATGCATTAAAAATTCATGCCTGCCTGCAGTAAATCTGAAATAAGTTATCTTTCCAGGAACTTAAGGTATAGTTTTTATCTTTTTTTAGAATTTTACTTTGGACCATTAACATATACCATAAAAGCCCTGAATTATCATGCATTTTTCCATCCTTGAGAAAGAAGAGATGAAAAGAGCCCTCATCTAGTTCCTGCAGAAAACATTTTCATAAAAGTTGATTTAGTCTCTCCATGCTGTTATCTAACCCTTCCTCTTCCTAAGGAGTCATCCACATTCTGTTGCCAGCTTTAGGTTTCATTTACCATTGGGTGAAATAAAAAGTGTTAGCTTTCCCCCTTTTTTTTCCCCTAATGAATTTACCTTAATGCTGATTTAAGATGTTTAACTTGGCTTCTTGGAATGTCTGTGTTTCCAGTTAATATTACTTTGTCCATGGAGTTTGTGTGCCTATAAATGATAACTCTTCCCTCAGACAGAATTTGATTTCCAAAGTAGAAATTTAATTCAATAAGTAAAAAAACAAAAACCACAAAAAAACCCACGTGTGGGGGAGGAAAGGGTAGAAGCTTTGTAAAAATAAATGTTTGCAGAATAAGTCACACAACTGTCTCTTCTCCTACACCCTCTCAAGATTTAAGTCAAATGCACAGTGAATTGTGGTGTTTTATGTCCATAAAGAAAATCCACATCTGGCTTCTATATTTGAAGTATATTGGTCTTCTGTTCCACGTAGCTATCAATTGCATAGCTAGTTGTAGAAACAGTCAGACTGGCATCACTGCAGTAATGTTACTGAATTCACATATACACTTTTTCATTCCAAATGGTCCTATGATTTTTACTACACCTATACCAGAATAATGCCTTAACTCCCATTACTCAGTTTAAAAAACTGTTTAGGGAAAATAACTATTTAGAAGCAGTGAAAATCTAGGTCTTCAGGCAATTTTTGCCCAACTGAGGGAAACAGCAGAAAATCTGCTGTTTCAAGATCATAGGTTTAGGTGAGCAAGTCACAGTCATTCTAGCACTACCGCTAATGAGTTGACAAGGTACTTAACAAATTGGTGTTTTGATTCACTTACTCATCAGTAAGCTATAAAAGGAGTTTATAACATTACTGCTGAAAGTTAAAAGCTGTAAATTTTCAGATTCTTGTTTAAAGACATTCTAAATCAGCCCATTACTAGTCTCTCATTAAAGTACTAGTACTTTAATGAAATACTCCATATATATGGCAGAACAGAAATAAAATTTGCTTATTGTACCCAATATAATAAACATCACCAGAATATATGAACTACTAAGAAGCTTGGGTTTTTGGAAGGGAGACGCGGAGACATGAAGACAACAAATGCTGTAATCCAAGAAGTAAAGAATTAAACTTAATTGTATCTTTTCTGTAGGCAAAGAATGAGGTCATGCTCCAAGTAGCTCACGGAAGCCTCGCTGCTACATGGGCCTTCTGCATTTGGAATAAGATCATGTTTCAGTTTTGATTTGCGGTGAATCTGATTAGTCTATTGGATGCTATGTTTTATAATGCTCATTTTATCAATCTGATATGTCAGATTTCATGGATAAAAAGTACATCTTGATCTGTCTAAAGTGCAGAAAGGAAAAACAAATAGTGTTTAATATGCCTGCTTGGCACATGGTAAAAAGGAATAACCTGACTTTCACTGCAACTATCATATTCTTATCTATTGCATATCACTGCCTTTATTTTTAAAACCTGCATTGTTCCTGTCCCATAGAAAATTTAATATCAGAGATCTTAGAGGTCAGTGCATTTAAGACGTGCTTTAAGAACAAGGCTAATGGTAAAACTATGTGTCTGTATTGTTTTTTAAAAAATCAGGTTTCATATCTATCCATGCAGTAAGTAAATCAAGCTTAACAGGGAAAAAAAAAAAAAAAAAAAAAAAACCAACGAAAAAATGACTCTGTAACTTTTACCATCCCCAAAGTATCTTGTAAAGAAAAAAATCCAACCGTGGGAGGTCCACTTTGTATATTGGTTAGCCGAGATCACCTCTCAAACAAAACACAACGGCTGTTTAACTACACCATGCAACACCACAGAGCAGGTTAGCAGACATCAATATATAATCCAGTTGAAATTGTAGGAACTCTGGAAGCAGGATGCTGTTATCGGAACTGGAATTTGACCAGGATGTGAAAGTTTACTTACTGTTTTTTACAAAACAATTGTTGCATGCTGATCAAGAAAGGATGTTTCCAGGGAACAGTGTCATTAATGGCCTCCATTACAGCCAGAGCTGTAAGAAGAAAACTAGCCCTGGACAGAAAATCTCCACATTTCCAGTCAACAAGGTAACTGCCTTCAGGCCGTTGTTAAGAAGACAGCCACAGCTGCAGAAGAAATTGCACTAGTTTTGAACTGGGCTAACATTTTCTAGGTTAAGAGAGAACTAACATAATTCAAGAATTTGTAGCGAGGCTTCAGCATTTTATTTTCTTGGACAGATGGACTTCTGGGATATTGTACCCAGAGTCAAGCCTAATGTAAGTGATCGCTATTGAATCCATATCATCCTATGTTGGACATTGTCTTAACTAAGACCAAACTGGAGCAGTGGCAGAAAGGGAAAGAAGGTCGTTTCATTTTGTTGGAAGAAGTGTCATATTATATATATTAGAAGTTTTTAAAATAATCTTATGTTCCTACCTGCCCAAGTTTACTTATTGCAACCACACGAAGCTGAGATGCAGAATTAAACACTTGAAAACAAACCATTTATTGAAAAAGTTGTTTGACATTATAAAGAAAAGCAAGAATAGCTATCAATTTTCATTTTCTTTTAACTATGTAATATTATTCCAATTGAAATTTTGTTTTCTTTTAGCTTATATATTTTCATATTTTATAGAGTTTGTGATGTTAAAGGTTATCAGTTCATTTTATCTTATTTAAATACTGGGGAAAAAAGATCATTAAAACTTTACAGTGATTCTAAATAAACTCCTTGTGCTTGACCTCTGTCGTGAACATTTGCATTACTCCAACTGCTTATAAAAATAAATTAGGGATCTTATAATGGTCTAAATCGACTAGTGCTCACTTATGAATTAAGTGTCACTAACTAGTTTCTAAACTTGAAGAACTTGTATGCTGCATGCCTTATGCTGTAACAAGAAGCCAAGCAGATGGGGGAAGGGAGCAGGGAATGATTTGCATTTAAAACAGCTGTATAGACTACTTTTTTTTTGAGCTAATCCTTTCAGTTTGTGATTCTTTGTAACTGTCACATGATAGAACCTCATTATTTAGATAGGAAATCCACTCCGTGGCTATTTGGTCCCTGCTGAATGGAAAAAGATAGCCTTCTTTTGCTTTCCTCTAAATTCTGACCTCTTTCCCCACCCCCCACCCCTTTAAAATCCACCTATCATTTCTTAACATTTCAAACCCTCTGTCACTGGAAATGGAGCCACATTCTTTCCCAGTAAATAACAAGAGCAACGAGAAACTCAAATTTAGGCAGCTGCAGGCAGCTCAGGACCACCTCAGTGTTTCAGAGACATAAACCAGGAGTCATCCCTTGTAACAGGACAGTTTACAGTTTCTGATTTATTTGAGGATTACGTAAAAGTTGGTTATCTTGAACCTGCCAAATTCATGCCAATTCCAAGTCCAGAGAACAAAAGACTCAGATCTTAGGACAAGCTCCTCTCCACCCTGCCCTAACTCAAGAGATTCAGATCAGTATCTGTAACCAGATTCAGCTCCCACACCCCACTCGGGATGGAGGAGAGGAATTTGGATCTGGGCCCATCTGTGATAGATAATGTATTAAAAAACCCAACAAAAACAATTGATAGAACCAGCATGAATACATGTTAAGCATGTTTAAGCTTTCTTCAAGTAGATGATGAAACCATAACTCTTTCAGTTTCTTTATTCGTCTGTTTACATTCTCCAAAACCTGGAAGAAAGAAAACACTTTAAAGAACATTGAAATGTGACTAGTTCATCTTTTCTACGTAGTTCAAAGCTATGATTTCTTCTGTGCAGACGTGATGGTTAGGAGACAGCAATGCGTACCTCAAAACCAAGTAAGAATTTTATTTTTACATCAGTGTTTGTTCAGCACTTGCCTGTTTTCCACATACAAAAATTGAACCATATATACTACACAGTACTGAAGAGTAGAAAGCGAAAAGGTTAAATATTCAGCAGAAGAGCAAATTGCCAATTGGTAATTATTTTCCTCAACAGCTTTATGCAGTTTGTGATTCTGATGACTATTAAAGGCAAATGTCTTGTGACTCTCCTAATTGTTCCTTGTTATACATCAACTTTTCAAATTCAGCAATGATCAAAGGCACATACAAGTAAATACCTATCTGGATTATGTTTAAACCCATTACTAGGATTGAAAACAAACAACACTTCCATAATTTCAGTTTGTTCCATTTACCCATCAACACTCTACACCGTCAGGTTCACCTGTTTTGTGGATGGCAGGTTGTGTCGCTCCTAAGTGCAACTGCAGCCACTGTCACAAATATATTCTTCCACAGGCTTGGCAAGAAGACATTTACTAACCATGACAGCATCAAAAGAGCAGGCAGGACCTACCTAGGCAGAAACAAAAGCTCCCAATATATTTTGATGTAGCTCTCCAGTTGACCTGGAACTCCCCTTCATATATAAACAGGGGGTAGATAAAAACCACAACCATTTCCTTTTTAAGTCTGAGCTTTCACAGTGTGCTCTGGGGTTGGGTTTTTTTTTGTTTTTTAAAAAAATCTTCTTGCAAGATTGTTCAGCTAGTTTTAAAAAGATTATTTTTGTAGCTTCCAAATATTCAAAGCCAAAATTGAATTTGACAGGAGTCTTTATATTAAGTAAATATGTAGGTGTAGCTAGTATTAAGATATATGACAGAATATTTAATCATATTGTTCCTAGAATTTTGATTCTCCAATTCAGCTTGAATTTGGCAAAATTGAACTTACTATTGGCAATTCACTCAGGACTATTTATTTCAACTTCTGTCTCTGCATTTTTTGTTTGCACATGTGAAACTTGCTTCTTCCCATCTCCTTCCCATCTCCTCTGTTCATTCATACTTTTTCTTGTATTTTTGTCTTTTTTTTTTTCTTTCTTTCTCAACAATGGGCCAAGGCACAAACCTTTTAGAAAGGAACACTCAGACAAACACCAAAATAAGGGTTTGGTAAAGCAAACTATAACTGAAATTTTGCTTACATTCAGGTAACTATAAAGCCCTTGTGTTTTTAATTCATAGAATATGTCAGCATTTGTGTACATCCTTTAGTGTTATTTATTCCGTGCTGCATGAAACTGCTCCTTTAGGGGACTGAAGAACCTGTTGCTAGGTAAAGTTCTTCTCCCCTAAAAGTAACATTGTTCTGTTCTCTCTTACTGTATTCAGAATCTGACAGACATATTTTTTTCATTTAAATCTTTTTTGTTATGAAGCTGTGTGACGGAACATATTGTTACAGTTTTTGAAGCAAGGATAGAAGCCTAACAGAGTGCATGGTGGCGGTGTCAAGCTAAACAATACTGAAATTGAATAAAAAACTGGTTCGCTCAAGTTTTCTTCTCCGTGTGCTGGATTAGAGGTGGCTGCTGAGCGGATCTTGAAGGAATTTTAAAAAATATGAGTAAATATATAGATCGGTGGCATTCGGTAAGCAAATAAATGGGTATATCTAAAGTGGTAACATAAACGTTCACATGCTTGCTACAAGTCTCCGCCTTTTTAATGATCTCAGATAAAGGAAGTTTATACTTTTAGCATGCAATTTGCTGAAAATTTACATGATTAGGTATAAGAATGCAGTGTCTGGAAGACAGAAAGAACAGTACAGATATATACTTAAGAAAGCAAGTGTTTATTTGCTTGATACAGTGTGGTTATAGTAAATTACACAGAGTACACAATAGTTGCCTTGCCAAATTCAAATAGGATATAAATAGTAGTATTAGATGCTGGTGAGATTGTAAGTGGATACATATCAGTCTACTTTACAGGAAGTAATCCCTCTGCTTGTATTTAATATCATCACCTTCAGCGATCACTCTGTCATCATGGACTTTTTTATTTTCCATCCATGGATCATTTTTGGTTAGAAGGTTGACTATTGTGAACACAGCTTTTGTAAAACTAAGCACTATGTTTGTCAAGACCAAAATTCTCTCATTTCTATATCTGCTGTTGCCTTGTCTAGCCTAGTTCTGGCTTTGACTACTCAATACGTGATATTCTGTCCTCTCATTAGACACCAACTCATTGCCTGCTTTGTTAAATGCCTGTTGAAGTACTAGCTCAAATAGCATTAGTCACCTTCTCTGCTGCCACATATCCTGAATTTAGGACAATCTTCTTCCACTAATACTGAGTATTCCTTGCTGGTTGGACACTATGTTGTCAGTGTGCTCCTCTGTTATGCTGACTGATGACCTGTGTGGATGTAAACATCCAGTGTGTTTACTGAAGTAGAATCATAAGGATGAAGTGACCAGAGCTGCAAAATCTAAATTTAAAGTAATCTTATTATTTAAATTCAAATGCAAGTTATTCTTTACAAGGGTTTGAAATTCCAGCTTTTGTATTCATGTCCCCAAGTGGTGTAGTGGAGCAACATTTTAATGATTAATCCCTCAAGCCGTTCAACCGAACACACTGAATCATCATTAGTTACATTCCTAGCAGGTTCAACCAATGTCATCATTATATTTTCTGACTTTGTTCACAGGCAAACTGTAATGATTCTATTGGAGTCATACCCAAATATTCTGATGCTTCCCTGAGTTTGATAAATCCAACCTCATTTTAAGCCTCTGAGTAGTACACCACACACCCATCCATCATCATGAAATGACCCCATCATTACAGTACAGCTCTGTGATTACAAATCTATTCATCAAACATCTTTCTTTGACCATAATGGTAAATACCAAGTTCATATTAATTTGTAAAATTTCGTGTCATTTTTTTACTGCAAGCAGCAGACATTATATCAGTAAAAGAATTAGGAACAGCAGCATTACAAAATACGATCAATACTTTTCACGAAGAAGCCTCTTAATCAAAATTTGTATCACATACGATCTCAATTTTTTAACAGATCACAGGACAATTCTCATCTAATGGGGCACAGGGAGAGAGTCTGCTCATATTGCCTTCCCTCCAATAGGTAGTTCCATATTATCATATTATTATCATACTTTCCCAGTTTCCTCAGTGGTATTTCCTGTAAACAGTCCCATACACTCAGAAATTTCCCAAATCTGCCTTGTTATTTGAAAAAAATACCAATGAAACATAAAGAGCCACATGCTACTATCACAGCTGCAGGTAACTGCAGATTTCTTCGCAGCCTGGCTGGGGGAAAAAAGAAAATCTGGACTTTACAGAACAGAAGTTTGAATTTGAAATGGATCCTTTTAAGTCCTCCTAGAAGAATTAAATCTGGCCAAGGACATCAAGGGCAACAACAACACCTTCTATGGATACATCAGTGATAAACGGAAGACTACAAAGAATGCAGGCTTTCTGGGCCGTCTCCAGAAGGAAACAGGAGACCTGGTTACCCAGGATATAGAGAAGGCTGTGGTACTCGATGACTCTTTGCCTCAACCTTCACAAGCAAGGGCTCAAGCCTCACTGCCTAAGACTCAAAAGACAAAAGGAGGAGTTGAGAGAATGGATTGGACATTTAGAAGCTATAATTTTAACTGGAGGAGCTGTGTGCAATTGCATATGTGAGAATCAACAAATGGACAAGGAGGAAAGACAACCAGAAACAAGGACTGATGCGAAAGTAAAAAAGCTAAAAGAGAAAGCCTCTGTGCAAAACTGAGGACAAAAAATTATTTTCTAGGGGTTGATTATTACTAAGTTCAGAGGAACTGGTGTATTGCAGGAAAAATTGTCTACAACTGAAAAAATAAATAGACTTTCATAAGGGGAGAAGGGGGAAGATATTCATGATTAGGAAGCAACCTGCCAGAAAACAACCTGCTAGGTATAAAAAACTGACTAAATGCTAGAGTTGTAAACAAATAATTAAGCTCCCCCCTCCCCACTTGACCTATTTAAGTGCAACTTAGAAAATTTAAGAGTGAAGCACCATACTCCACCACCTGGTTCTGCAAAGCAGGAGCATTCAGAAGCATAGCTATTATTAGGAAGAGAAGTGCTTTCCTAAAGCACCAGATAGGATTTCTTACTTGTCTGCCCGCCTGACTGACAGATAGGACTTATTCTGAAGTTCATGACGCACTGCTATGTCTTGATATGACTGTTTAGTACTTAATCATAACTATCTGTGCTTACTGTACTAACACAGACGTGAGGACAACCATTACGCTCTTCCTGGAAATGCATGTGCATAGCTTAATAAACGAATTAAGGGATTTTCTGTGCTTAAAAGAATCGCTCCATACTCTCTTCTCTTTCACCTGAAAGCCATTTTCCCCTACCTGTAAAAACACCACATTCGTCTTTCCTTAGTATGCTCCTTTAACCTCTCCTGCCATGATACAGAGAAAGAAGCACAGCACAAGAATGTTCAGCAGCCTTTATTTCAGTCTGTTTATAAATTACACTTGCAATGGTAGTCCAATATATATTAACAAGCAAACAACAAAAAGATTGGAGAAAATACAGTCCAATAAAAATAATGGGAGTAAAAGTAAATAAATTGCAGCAGAAATTTGTCCCGGTAGGGTCTCAAAAAATCTGGGTAAACACTACAGGACTGGGTCTTATTAGACAGAGCCATCCATCAAAACCCAAGGGATCATGTGAACTTGGCTACAGCTGTACAAAAAGCAGAGTCCAAGTCAGATCTCAGCTGCTTGCTCAGATTAGAAGAGTGAAGGTCAAACAAGCAAAGGCAACAAACCAGACACTAGCAGCTGTAATAATTTCTGCAGGAGATTTCAGGACTATTCAGATTAGGAGTATCAGAGGTCAGATTATCTGAAGCTTTTATGTTTGTACATTCTGAAAATACCATGCACATGTTCAAGCTAATTGGTTGCAATATCAGAACCACACACTTTGTTTTAGTTCTTTAGAATTTGTAATGGTAGAAAAGTACAAATACCACTGCTTCTTTTCTGAGAGGAGATGGTCTCTTTTCTAACTATCCTATAATGACAAAATTTGCACCTACTGTTCTCTTAACCACTTTGCTGAACATGATTAGCCTAACTCTCTCTGCCTCTAGCAACACCAAGTGATCCATTTTGTACATGCTTAATCGGTTATCCTTTTGATGAATTTGATCTAAAGTGTTCTTTCACAGCATGATATAATGTTACAAAATTTACACAAGCTTTCAGCAAGTGGAATAGTAAGCTATCCAATCACCAGAATGATGGTGAATGCATAGTAACCAGAGGGCAATGGTGGCCTACTATTTTGGGTAGCATTAAACAGAAAATGTTTGTAGAGAATTTCTGGAACTTCACACAACTCCCTTTACAAGAACTAGATTTAATGTGTTCTTTACCCCCTTGGGAACTTTCTAATATTTCATTACGCCCTAGTTGTACTGGACTAGGATTGCAACCCTATAATGAGTCTGGAGCAATATCAGTTGGAGATGCTGTTGCTATAAAGAAAGAAAAAGAAAGACCAGGTAGTTATTAAATTGGTTGGCAGAATGTTATGGGATCACCCCTGTGGCCAGAGGGGAAGCAGGACATAGATGTACACACAAACAGTGGTGTAATGTTGCTACCAGGCTTGTTTTTAATCTGTGGCGATAGAGCCTGAAACGGCATTCCACATAAACCAGTGAGTGGGCCATGCTATATAGGTAGACTGATGTTCACCCCGTCCATGTGTCAACTGTATACTTCGAGCAATCAAACTCTAAGTAGAAGGGAGAGACGGGAAATTAAGGAGTTTGATGCCACTTGTGATCATAAAGTAGTATTTTGGTCTGAATCAGCTTTTAGTGCTCTTGCTTTATTTTTGCGACAAGCAGCAGCCAGGAGAAAAAAGTAAAGCAACTTGCTTGCTGGTCACTAAAACAATTTAATCTTACTTCACTTATGATCTCTGAGTTCCTTACCGATGTAGATAGTAGTAGACATGCATTATTGCAAAATTGAGCTGCCATTGATTTTTTGCTGTTAGTACAAGGACACGGATGTGAAGAGTTTGAAGGAATGTGCTGTTTGAACCTTAGTGATCATTCTGAATCAATACATAAGCAGTTAAGTGATCTAAGAAACAATATGAAGAAAATTACTTATAATCATAACCCGTTTGATGATTGGTTACAATCGCTTAAACTGCCCGCTTGGCTAAAAGGAATTTTAAAACAAATCATTACTGCGATTATTGTGTTGTTGATTATGTGGATTGCCTTTTCTTGCTTTTGGCCTGGTTTGTTCAAAAACAAAAAGAGGGATCTGTTGGAATATTGAAGGACTTTCTCATGGCAAACAGCCATGTGAACAATCCGGCCTACGAGTCAATAGACTAAGAGTAACAAGACAAGGACAACTGAGGAGCGATACCCGTGAGAATCAAGGGAGTACAAGAACGAACAACTCCCTGATGTTGCAAAGAGAAACTTTGAATCTGTGTATATGTGGCGTATGTGCAACACTGTTCAGCTAGCAACTATTCTTGCTGAGGATACTAACCAATCAGTATATTCACATGGAGACATGATATTAACCAATGTTAAAGAAAAGATTTACATACTTGTCACATGTACTATTGCCTTTTCTATGAAAGCTTCTGGTGCTCAGTAATAAATTGAACATTCACTGATCATATTCATCTCTGCATTTGATTCCGTGATGCTCCCGTCAACAGTCACCCGTCCATTGTGAATGCCTCAATCCAGCAGTCTTTAAGCCTGAACTTACGGCTGGATTTAAACTCCAGCAGCATCCTTCATGATTTCCAAATCAGTGCGTGATATCTCCTTTGTTCCTCGCAACTCTCAGTCACTTTCACTATAATTGTTCTGAGTTGGTTTTGCAGAGTCTATGGACGTTCAAGGCTCTAGCTCCCCTAGGACAACGCTGCAGGGAGACAAGGAACACGGGTGTAGGAGATATTTCCTACCTACATAATGTTGCACCAGAAGTAACTGAAAGCTCCTCAGTCTTTGTACATTTTCCTCCCACACCTTGTAAATCTGGAATTTGGCATACTTCACCATAATTTCACTTACTTACCACTTTCCCATCCCCTCACTCACCCTGCAGAGAAACCTGTCCATCCATGTGGACTGGTCCCAGCCTCCCACTGTGAGTCATTAATTCACTGGTAAACCACTGAAAAGGACAAAGTCTTTGAAGCAAAGATAATAACATTTTTATTTTACAATTCAGCGCTGAATCAGATGCTCTTCTAAAAAAAGATATAACATCTTACAAAAGCAGTGGGTATAAAAACTAATTTTAGACAAAGAGCCACATAAATCTTTGACGAATACTCATTTTTTTGGATTATATAACCATGTATGGAGACTTCCTTCAGGTCATCTCTTGACTTAAGACAACTACATCTTGCTAGACAATTAAGCATATCAATAAATTCTTGCTGCTCTAAGAGAGTGTCTATTCTTTCAGGTTATTTATCCATGTCTGGAGATTGTCTGCATATTATCTCTTGATACAAGACAGATTTACATGACAAGATAATTAAACATACAAACCAGTTGCAGCAAAACTTATCAATTAATTCTCATACCACCTTTAATTTGCTCTACAGAAAATGCATTAGAGACCTTTGAAACTGAGAAGAATGATACTTCTAGCTAGTTTGACTAACCTAGTATAGTCAGTTGAAGACCCTAAGTTGGTATTGACAGCTAAAAGTCATCTTCCAGTTGTCATGCACCTTCTCGGAGCAGGGTGGGCACCTGGAAAATGCTTTCGAGCCACCTGATACCGGATTCTTGTATCACACCTATGCTTAAGACATGCAGAACACATAATGCAGATTCAAGACAGACAAATCTCACTTTACTACTGATTTTGCAGACATACCCCATCTCTTGGAAAGACGAAAGAACATTAAATTACAAAGACAGTTTGCGAGGAAGAATTTCTCAAGTTGGCTGGGGAGGGCTCCTCTCCTCCGCATATTCTTAGATTTATAATTACATTAACGTTTGGGAAAATAATCTGGTAAAAACAGCGAAGGAGAACCCGGAGGTTGACGAGTGGATGGCCCTTTCCCCTCGTCTGCCTCCAGAAGGGCCACGGCCCGCCCAAAGCACCATTCGAAGCCGCCCCTACCCCTCACTTCAGAGCCGCCTTTCCCACTTCGGAGGCGCTCCCTCCCCAATTCGGAGTCGCCCGCCCCCCCGCCAAATTCGAAGCCCCCCTCGGAGCCACCGCCGCTGCGGCGCCCCCGGGCTCCGAGGCCCCGTCCGGCGCCGCTCTCGGCGGAGCCCTCGGCCCGAGCCCGGCCCTTCCGCGCCCAGGGGTGTGACCGCGCTGGGGCGGCGCCGCGATCTCGGGCCGGGGGCGGGGCCTCCCCTCGCTGCAGTTCCCGGCGCGGCCGGCGGGCGGCGCCGTGTCCCCGCGGCGCGCCCCGCCGGAGCTTCCCCCTCCCCCCGCCCTCCCCGCGCAGGAGCCGCCGCGCCGCGGAGCAGGGACAGGCGGCGGGAGCGGCCTGGGGGCGGCGGCGCGGCGAGGCCAGGCCAGGCCAGGCCCCCCCCCACCCCCGGCGCGGAGGCCGCTCCATGCTGCGCCTTCCGGAGCCGCATGAGGTGAGGGCGGCGCGGGTCCCGCTCCCCCTCGCGGCGGGAGGAGGTGGGGGGGGGGGGCGGCGAGGGAGGGGACGCTCCCCGTGCGCGCAGGCCGGCGGTGGCGGTGGGGGGGGAACCCGAAGTTGCGGGAACCAACGGAAAGTGGGGAACGGCGCGGGGGGGGGGCGTTTTGTTTGCGCTCGCCTCCTTCCCTACCCCCCTCCCCGGCTCCCGGTAGTTTCGCGGCCTAACGGCTTAGGCCTCGCCGGCCGCGCCGCGGCCCCGCAGCCTCCCCCAGCGCCGGGATCGCCCCCCCGCGCCGCAGCGGCCCCTCGGCCGCGGGGCATCCTGCCATCCGGCCCAGGATTTCATTGTAAAGCCGTGGGCTCCGACGTCCCGGGCGGCCCCGCGCTGCGAGGGGGCGGCGGGGGAGAAGGGGGTCCGGGCGGGGCGGGGGGCGGCGGGGGGGGGGCACGAGCTGCGGCGCGGGCGGCGGGGCCTTCTGCGAATTGAGGGTGAGAAATGGAAAAAGAGGGTTAGAAAGTCGTCTCCATTCCGCTGAACTTTTGTTTTCTGGCCGATAGAGGCCGGTAGAGGAGTGCGGAGAAGGAAAGTTTGTCACCGGTAGCGCCAGGATGGACTTCCCCGCTGCCCAACCAAAACCTGCTGCCGACGGGAAAATCATCTTCTACCCCCCGGGAGTGAAGGAGATCACCGACAAAATCACCAACGATGAGGTGGTTAAACGGTTAAAGGTGAGCGGTCCCGATCGCCGTCCCTTTTCCTGAGACTTTCGCCTCTTAGGGTGAACGTTTTATCGAGGGAAAGGAGTACTACCAGAGTTCCCTTGTCATAGTTGGAACGTCTCCTTCATGGCTGCGGACCTTTACTGGAATGTCATTTCCATACTTTTCTTTAAAAGACAAAGAGTCGTTTTTGTAATTCATAGAATTAGAGTAGTTTGGGTTGGAAGAGGCCTTTCCACAGGCAGGGTGAGCAGGAACACCTCCCACCAGACCAGGCATCCAACCTGGCCTTGAACACCTCCAGGGATGGGGCATCCACAGCTTCCTTGGGCAAGGTGTGCCAGTGCCTCGCCACTCTCATAGTGAGGAAATTCGCCCTTATGTCTAATCTAAATCTGCCTCTCTCCAGTTTATACCCATTCCTCCTCCTCCTAGTCCTATGACTATTCTTTCAAGTTCTCCCAAAACCATACTTGATGTATTGAACTGCTATTTTGTATATGAAATACGTCTGCACTGCAAGGGGTGGTGGTGTCTGAAGTGTAGTCATAAGTCCCGATTGCAGGATGTGTTACTGAAAATGTGTGTTGATAAGGTAGAAGGTTTTTGTGGGTTCCAGCACTTAGAGCAAACATAGCTTGGTGTAGGGGAGACATGGAGATGTAGGTAAGGGTTTTCTTTACTGAAAAGATAGTAGTGTTTGCAAAAAACAAAGATTAATTTCTGGAGTTTGGAGTTTGTAGACAGGATTTTGAAATTGTTTTGTATGTAGAACTTGCCTCAGATTTTGCAGTTCAATATAATTGTACTGTTTCTTTCATATTCAATATAACTGGTACCTGGCTAAGTTGCTAAACTTTCCTTAGCAGAAGGAGCTGTTATAAAGGAATCTTCTCTGGTTGTTTGAGAGCATCCTGGGGGACTTTTGAGATTTATCTCTGTGTTTTATTTTTGTAGTGCCTTTTTCCACTGGAAACATGAAATGCTACTGTGATGCAGTACTATTATTTCTTAACTCTGTGCTGAAAATGGAGAATAAAGTGTAACAGGGATCAAATATTGGCACAGTTTAGTAATGCCACGGTCTTTGGACTAGAAAGTTGTTGTAACCTGGGATTTGGCCCTGTGCCCAGGGTGGAGGTGCAGTAATAATTCTTTACAGATCGGTTATATTCTCTCATTTGATTATCTGCTTCCCATCACAATAGTGACCCCCACAAAGACTGAAAAACTTAAGAATTGTGGTTTTGGCTAGTCAGTTAATACATTGATAGATGTCTTACCTATAAATGTGAAGAAATTGCAGTGTATAACAAAAGCAGCAAGGTACATGTTGGTTGTTTCTTTGAAAACAGGCCTTGTTCAATGACGGTTCTTAAAATTATAGAATTGACAAGTCCAGCCTAGTAGTTTCAAAATTCGAGTGAAATATTGCCAGTTACAAGAGAAGATCCTAAAGTTTTGATTGTTTGGACAGAGACCTTGAATCAAAGTCTTTGTAGAATGGGGAGGAGTGCAATTTTGATATGCTTGTTGAAATGGGTATTTGGTTGTCCCAGTTGGAAAGTGTACAGTGACAAGTTATACTATTCCTAGATAACAGGAATAGTAGAACTTGAAAGTCACATCTATAATTTTTGCTGAACTCACATGATGTGTTTCCCATAACTTTCAGGCTAAGAGCAGATGGGTTTTCTCTGTCATCTTTTATGAACTACCGTTAAGGAATTCAGATGACCTCAAGACAGTAGAGTAATGTGAATGGGAACAGATACTTTCCTAGCAGACTTACCATCACTATAAAAACAGAGGAAGATTTTTCTTTTCTTATTGGTACTGGCTAATCTCAATTTGATGAATTTTTTTTCATCATATACTGGCTTTACTGAAGCGTCAATAAAAATGGAAGTACTGTACACTAGAATTAAACCAACAAGTATTTTTTTTCCTCATGTTTTTGTCTGGACACACAGAAAATCTTGATGAAACCAATTCTTCTTGATATCAACGTGATTTATAAAAACATATGCACATTGGCATGTGGAATATTTAGATGATGGAAGTGCTTGGGAAAGTTTAGTTCAGTTAAAAGATAACTTTCCAGAACTTTAAATATCACAGAATCACAGAACAACCAGGTTGGAAGGGACCCATCGGATCTTCTAGTCCAACCATAATATGACATAATGATAAAAAAAAAAAGCTTTTGCAGAATGTACAAATTCAGGCATGAATCAGTCCTTGAATCTGTAGGATTTTTACCTTCTTGGCCATGCATGATCTAAAGATGCTCTGTGTGTGTCTTATGGAAGATGCATGCGTAACTTGGTGTTTTAGCCACGAGGCTTTGGGTTAGTTTGTACAAATTTTTATTCTTTTAGCTTATTGAAGTCATTGTCAACTTAATTGGTTACAAGTTTGTGTCCTTCTCTGATATCACAACTGTATTTTTGTGTCCAGACCTCCTCTTGTAACGAAGGCTTTTCTTATTATTGGAACTTGAGATGGTCTGGGCACCTGTCCCAGAGTGCCTGAGTAGCAGGTTTTGTGCCAAGGACTTTTAAAAAGAATGTTTTTCTATCCTTTCCCTCGTTCTGTTTGGGGTTGTGGGTAATAAAATGTAGGCCAGATTCATTTACATTGTTTTGATATATCTGTATGATAACGTTATCACTGTCCTGAAAATGGAAATATGGAGATACTAAAAAACCCTGTACTTTCTGGGCAGTGTAGGAAGGAGAAACCTTTGGATTGCATATGTATGATGAATGAAATGCCAGTTCAGGTGCTTAATGGAGTCAAAGGTGGGTTCTGGTGTGTTAGATTATATTGATGGGTCAGTGCCTTCTTGGAGTGGGACAGTATGTGATATATCATTTCAGCTATTGAAGAAGTGATGTTTAATTGTGGTGTGCTATGGCTCAGGACAAATGTCCATTTAATAGATCCAATTAAGTGTAATCAAACTAGGCAGCTAGTGTGTAGCAGAGAGTTGAGACTTACTGTACTTTGACTGCAAAATAATTTTTTCTTTTTTTTTTTTGTTAATATTCCTCTTTACAGTGCATCTGTTCAAGTTACATGGTGATCAGTTTCAAGGCTCTAAGTTAAATGCTTGTCAATCTAGTAAGGCTTGTAGGGAATTTATTTAACCAAGCAGTAGAAGTGGAAAACAGTAAGTGGTTCTAAGGCACTGAAGTACTCCTCCTTTAGTTCTAAAATCAAGCCAGCAGCTAAACACAAAGTTGAGAACAATTGTACTAGGAATATATTTCTTCCTGTAAAAGAGTTGAAGGTTCAAAGATGTTTTAGAAACTCAAGATCTGCTTTGCTTCAGAGCTTTTCTATAACTACTGCCTTGTCAAACTCCAGGCTTGTATGTTGTTGTCAGTAAACTGTTAAATCTCAGATATAATTTTCTTTGGTCACAAAAGAGTATTTTTATGTCATTTATATATAAACTTGTCATCATTATGAATAAGATTAATAGTAGAATCATAGAATCACCAGGTTGGAAGAGACCCATCGGATCATCGAGTCCAACCGTTCCTATCAAACACTAAATCATGTCCCTCAGGACCTTGTCTACCCGTGCCTTAAACACCTCCAGGGAAGGGGAATCAACCACCTCCCTGGGCAGCCTGTTCCAATGCCCAATTACCCTTTCTGTGAAAAACTTCCTTCTAATGTCCAGCCTAGATCTCCCCTGGCGGAGCTTGAGGCCATTCCCTCTTGTCCTGTCCCCTGTCACTTGGGAAAAGAGGCCAGCTCCCTCCTCTCTACAACCTCCTAGTAACAAGCTTAGTTGCCAGATATACTAAAATAGCCCCATCTGTCCAAAATGGATAGTATTTCTCAGAGAAAGACTTGAAACAGTGTTTATAGGCAAAGACAGAACTGCCACTGGAAGGGGTATCTGTTTCTGCTGCTCATCCCAACCTGAGTTTTATACCCTCTCTATATGCATTTTGTTTTGCTGGATACCAGAACTGATGGGTGGACAGATCTCAGTTGAAATTTTGGAGGAAAAATGTTCCAAATTAATTTTAGCCTGAGTAGTTTTCTTGCCTTATTCATCATGAGAGCTCACAAATGCCGGCTTAGAGGAAAAAGCAACTTCTTTCTGTAGCATTCTTTCCTTAGAGTGCTGAAGAAACTTCAGCATCAATTTGAACGTGAAAGTTTGTATATGTTATCTTCTGAGATATTTTTGCAGAAACAAGGTAAAAGTCCCCACCTCTACCTCACCTTCTAGATTTTTTAAAAGAACTAATGCACAATGACAAGTTCAGGCGTAATTTTATACTGACAACTACACAATTTGGTAAACTATATGACAAGTCTGTAGAAAAATGAAAACATTTATAGCACAGTGTTTTATTTTACCTATAGGTATCCGTGTAAGCAATGCTAGTTCATAAAATCTATAAAAAGCACATCAGCTACTAAAGATACCAAAGTACAAAAAAAAGGAGAGAATTTTCTGAAATCTTTGAAAGGAAAAGGAGTGATAAATTAGTTTCAACATAGAGATTTTTAACAAAGCTTTAAGGCAGCGTAAAGGTCTGTCTTTGTGAAATTAAGGGTTTTATAGGTTAGAATTTATTGAAGGCGATGCAGTTCTCGTTTATCATAGCTTGAGTTAGTATTCTGTTTCCTGAGGGGTTTTTCTTGTTTTGTTTCAGGGGGTGATTTTCCTTTTGTTTTTCAGTCAGCCCTGTAGTCTTGTTGCTTTTCCCACGGTGACAATCTGGCAGGGCATTTTCTGTGAAAGTTGCTTTTGATTTCAGTGCCTCTCCCCCATTCTTCCACCCTCTCCCCAATTCTGTCCCTGCCACCCACCCCAAGGCATCACTTGTGATCCTCTGGAGACATTAGCACTCCTAATGTGCCTTTAAGTCTTCCTTATCATATCTCATGGCATTTCTTGGTTATCTGATATGTATTTGTGCCAGAATGAAACAAACACTCCCTCTCCTTCCCATTGTGCTTCTGTGTGCTCCTCTGGTTATTATATGTTGACCTCTTTGTAGTTGGGCCTGTTGTGCCTTTATCTTTGAAAGGTGATCCCCATATCACTAGAAATCGCTAATGTTAATAATTTATCATACTATGCACAGGTGGGTTTTAGGCATCTGTTACTTAATGTTAAAACTGAGAAAGGTTGCTTTTTTGCTACTTAAATATTTCTGAGTAAGCTGGAGATACAAGAGAGGAAAAAAAACCTCAAAAGTTTCTCTTTGCTCACCCTGGTACTTCTGCATAAGTTAATGTCCACTTAGAGATTGTGTGGTTAGATGTAGTTTTGTCTGACCTGGCTATACTTAGGTAGTTATTTTGAAGTGCAGTAAGAAATAGAATATTGTCTGGAAGAAGCAAATCTATTTTATATTATGTCAAACACTAGAATTTGTTATACTTGAGGATCAAAGGTATACATATATGGGATGGTATTTGTTAGTCAGTACTATTTGCTGGCAGTGCTTGGATGGACATGGGTATTTTCATGGCTTAAACCTCTGTCTTGCCTGTGCTTACATGCTTACACTTAAGAATCATAAGTAGTTTTGTGGAGGTCATATAGCCAGGTTGCAGTAACGATCTGCAGTTAATTATTCTAACAATTTTAAAACTTCCATTAATTGTACTTAACTGCAGACCGCAGTTCACAGTGTTCTTGAGCTGTTGCTGGCCACATAAGCCTACAGCCAAAATTCTAACTTGGTTTTGCTCATAGTTTAATCTTTTTAATTAGTTTGACTCTTGTAACAATCAAGTTTTTCATTAACTAGGACAGACCACTAGTCAGAGAAGAAGAAATCTTGTTCTGATTTTTTTTTCCAATGGAATATTAGCTGTTTACTTTGTAAATGTCCCAATTTAATAAATCCTTAGAGAAATAGACCATGTAGTCTCACCCAGTTCACTGATGTTACTTAATTTCAAATTGATTGATGAGGAGACCCTTTGTTTTTATATGAAATAATTTTCTTTTATTACAAGTGCAACAGTAATTGATAGCAGTTTCACATGTACAATATTATTCTCATGGTTTCCTGGCAACAAGAAGATAAATATATTGTGAAAAAAAAAAAAGACACCCCAATTTGAAACAGGGAGGGGAAAACTGAGGTTGCTGAATCTAGGAATGATAACTTCTGGTTATGTAACTGTAAAAGTGGACAGACTACTTCAGAAGTCCTTATGCCCTCATTTATTCTAGTATAAACCTCAAGGAATTTTTCATTTTATTCTTGTGGTGATGCTTTTTTCTGAGGTGAGGACACAACATTAACTGCAGTTTAAAAGATGAGGAACTGAAGAACTACTGAAAGGAAAATAAAGAAACCCAAACGCAAGAAAGACAAGCTGTATTCTTATGCCTGACTTGGCATATGAAGAAATGTGACTTTTGAAGAGACTCTGCGTTCTGTTGCACTTTATATGTTCAGACCACAAGTTCCTTTGATTTCAGTTATGTTTCTGAATGCCTAGCACTATTTGTAAAGGAGGCTTCATCTCTCTTCTTAAGAACGCAGAAAATGACTAACCTTTTCTGTGAAAACCTTGTTACAGGCCGTTTGGGGGACATATAGAAACTTTGTAATAAGTGAGAGGCTAGCACTCCAAGTCTTCAGGCTCAACTGTTTTAAAGCATGGCATAGAATATTCCTGTCCTGTTTTCCTTCAGTTATAGTCTTCCGACTTTAATAAATAAGAAAGGTGGCCTTTGGGCCATACACTTCTCTGACAAACAACCCTGATTAACACCAGAGCAAGTCCTTTCTGTGCACTGAATAGGTAATGGCTTTTGGTTGCTTTTTTGGTTTATTTTGGGGTTTTTTGTGGTTTTGATTGGTTTGGTTTGTTAAAAAGAAAAACAAAAAAACCCAAAAATATGTAATCACTTACTAAATACCATACTAACGTTAGGAGGCTGACTAGAGGTCTGAGAAGCATAAGATTGTTTGCCTCAGAAAGGAGATAAAAGCACATAAAGTAATGAATGACAGATAGTGAATTAGGACTATCTGGATTTGTCTCCCTCTCCTGAAGAAAGAGCATTCATTGAACTTGAAACTTTAAAAAAAAAATTAAGATTAAATATTTCTTAGGGTAATACTGGAAAGTTGTGGCAGGGCAGAGCTGGACTGATGCTGTATTTAATATGTGACATGCTTTAGTCATAAAAATCATTTACTTTAGGTGAGTGTGCCTGTCAGTATGTATTTTTATGGTATAAATAGCTGAGATAAAAAAATCTTTGACAAATCATTGCATTCTTATGAGTTTGTATGCAGAAGTTTGCAGAACAGCAGGAGCCTTGGCTGTACTCAGAGGCTCATAAAAGAAGAGTTAATTTCACGACAGTGCTATGAAGTGAAAGAAAAGTTATCCCTTGGTTTATAGACAGTAACATGGAGATGGCTGATAGGAAGGGAAGTCAGACATCATCTGAAGTTACTTTTCTTCCTTGAATAAATTCATATTGTCTGCTTAATGCCTACGTGCATCTTTTGCTACCAAAAAAACTCAACTAACAAACAAAGTATTTAGGAGATCGTTTGTTCATAGTATGTATTTTAACTGTTTTGGTAGTTAAAGTAACCAAACTTTTGTCTAGAAAAGAAAAATTGGCAGCGTGTTCCTGCTTAGAAAGGAAGCTTGAACACTTCGTGGTACCTAGATAGCATTGGGTATCCTAAACGTATGTTTTATTTATGTGAGACAGATGATACATGCTTATCTGATGGAGATGTCAGAGCTTGGAGTGTTAGGATCAGTTTTGCATCCACGATGGGAAAAAAAAATCCATTCAAATTTACTGCGAAGGCTGGTCAGTCTTTTTAATGTCTTAGTTTCTTCTCAAGTGAGTTCCTGTTTCTTTGTAGTTGTTCAGTAGTGTTACCTGAACTTAATTGTACTGTATTGTCTTCCATGAATAGATCTTGTCACGTTCTTCTAAAACACTATTTGGTGTAGTCATTAGCAATTTTAGGCCCTATATTGTGTTTTTAGTGTTTTAATACCCTATGGTAGAAATTATGGAGCCTTTTTCCAGGAGGCTCATCAAAACTTTCTAAGCTGTTGAAGCAGAAAACAGTTTTGTACTGGCAAAATACATTCATAAGTATTAGAGATGTATCTTCTTTATTTACAAATAATGTTTTGAACCCATACAGACATTGAAGATGAAAGAGAAGGAGAGAAAAACATTTTAAAAGGACTTGGAGAAATCATATATTTCTGGAGTCTTCCCCCACCCCCTTCTTTGCTGGTTGCAACACCTGAAAAATGCACATGCTTAAAATCTGTTAGTGCTTAGTGTTTGCTTGCAGTCATTAAAGAATTCCCTTTCCTCTGCAACTGTAGTCTCTTTCTTTTGGCGTTCTATGATAAATAACCTAGTTGACCATCAAGGAATAGCTTTAGATCTTCAGGTTTACAATATTTCTTTTAAGTATTGTGCAATTGCTGGTGTTTAAACTGTTTTTATCACCACATCGAACATGAGAGACCATCGAAAGACCAAGTTCAAACTTTTACTTATAAGGAAAATCTGATTACTAAAGTTTTAAGAGCCAGAGATTGCTTCTTAAAAATAGACAGAAAATATAGCTGTGGTTTTTTTCAGTTTGCTTTACGTATGTGATAATGCTTTGTCTGGACAAATGTTTTTAACTTGCTTTTATAATGAAATAAGTTTTTTATCTGATCAGCCAATCCAGTTTCCATCTTCTCTGGAGTTACATTAGTTCAAAACTCGCTGGCAGTTGAGCAAAGGTTTCAGATATGGAAGATTTGTCTAGTTGTTGCCGAGCGGAATAGACGCATCCAAATTCTGTTTAAACAAAGGAAAATAGACCAGCAGTGTTAAATGCTTCAGAGGGCAGCAGTCTGTGTACTAGCTAGAATAAATTAATTGACCAACTAATTCCCATGTTACTGTTGCAAATGCTGTAGAGTCTGTGCTGCTCCTCCCCAGTTCTCCAGGCAGGGCATCTAGAGGTGAGTGGGCAGGTGATGCAGAAGGATGGGAGCCAAGGATGCAGAAGGGAGCGAGCTGGCAGCCCTCTTGGAGGAGAGTGATGGAGAACTGGTCTGCTGGAAAACAGCCATCATTAATTTTGCTGCTTACAATAAAACTGGTTTTGTATAGCAGTGGTAAAGGAGCTAAAATTTGATAGGAATGGTTGGACTCGATGATCCATTGGGTCTCTTCCAACCTGGTTGTTCTCTGATTCTAAAATAAAGTACAAAAAATGTTTAATACCGTGTTAGCCACAGACTGGTATTTGAAAATTTTTTGCATGGTATTTGAAAATATTACTGTTTTTTTACATAAAGTGGTGGTTTTTAACAACTAAAAATGGTATCTGTGTTCCTTGATCATCTAGATGAAAATTTCTTATGCTGTTACAGAAGGGAAAAAAGTGGAAAAGACAAAAACCCCAGATTGCTCAAAAGTACCTGAAATTTTCAAAGGTCAACTACTAAGTTCTGTAGTTAAGGTTTCCTATAGCATTTTCTTACATAATATGAGTTTTTTTCAGTTTATTTTGGCTGCTTAGAATAGTTATGGTGGTGAAAATTCTGAAGCAAAAGGTGTGCAGGTGTAAGTGGAGTTGAACTTAGGAAGTGCTTAAGAGGGAGAAAATTTGCAGTTTGAGCCTTATCATGATGCCATAGCATAGATGTGAAAATAAACTTATTTTAATAAGTTGCTCCCTAAAAAAAAAAAAAAAACAAACCTGATTGACTTTACTTATTTTACCATTTTAATGAAGAGAAAATGCTGGTGGATGTTTCCCCTTAAAATTTTTACTCTGCCTTCAGTTGGATGGTTGAATTAAGGTAAAATCTGTTGTTTTAATAAAATGTTGTGGTTTAACTGTGGTGTTCTGTTACTATTTGAAAATATATGCATGTACTTAATTATTCAAAATGTGGCAAGAGTTCTCCATAACAAACTTATTATTGAAATGTGAGCAAACCATAGTCATAATTTAATAGGGAATTATTTGAAACTAAATTTTAAGGAATATAAAAATTATTCCTTTATTATAATTTAAAAGAGTAAAACCTGTTACTCAGCCACTTAAGTATCACTGTCTGCAGTGCTTTTCTGTGAGCTTTAGTCCTTATGTTCCAGTCAGTTAGAAAGGGTATAATTTAAAAAAAATAACTTGGATTACATTAAATAGTGAGGAGGAATCATTCAGAAATTATGCCCCTTTATTTGCACAGTGGTACAATGTGTTGTAGGATAACTGAAGGAAAGTTTAATTCTTATGCTGTTGCAGTAACAAGAATGTAATACAGTTAATTTGCTATTCAGTTCTCATTGTAGAAACAGAATTCAGCATTCTGAGAGGAGGTGGAAAAGGTTACTCTATAAGTTTGGATTTTGACAGGTGTTTTTTCTCAGCACTGAATTGCTGCAGAGTTAACATTCATTCACTTACAAAGCAAAACAAAGAAACACAAGGTAATTTTAAAGCTTTTTGCTGAAAATACATGTTTATTTATATACCTTATTCAGTCATCCTTTGTAAATGTAGTTGGCATGTGTCGGTATTTCTGAAAAACTTCTAATCCATCACTTCTCTAAAGCTCTCACTTCTGCTATCACCAGTAAAATTCCAGTGGCAAGCAAAGTAGTACTATTTTTGCTTGTGTGAAGTCAATAAATGAAGGTTGAGGAGTTGCATTTGCGAGCTTAGAAAATTTATGTAGATTATGAAAGGAGGCATAAATCTGCAGCCTAGGGGAAATCAAGAAATCTGGAAATAAGGTATCAGTTTTCTTACAGTTTGAACAGGTAGTCTGGAGTGCTGTACAGTCATGAGATTTTTTTTCCCTAGGAAAGGAGAGGGCTCACCGAGTACAAAAGCTGTATTTTGGTTAAGTATACACTTAGGTACAACTGGAAGTAGGTCAGTAGAAAGCCTAAGAAATTGTTACAAAATATCTCCTTGAACTGGAAGTGAAAACCAAATTAAAGGCTATATTTCTAAAC
This sequence comes from Coccyzus lansbergi, assembly GCA_033558105.1. Lineage (NCBI taxonomy): Eukaryota > Metazoa > Chordata > Aves > Cuculiformes > Coccyzidae > Coccyzus > Coccyzus lansbergi. The sequence continues at coordinate 575,125 of JAUMJK010000705.1, forward strand.
CTCAGATGGTAAAGCAGGGGCGCTACATAGTGGTTTCCAGTTATGCTTTTCCAGTCCTAGCCCTTGCTTCTCTTTGAAGGGTAGCACGTCATCAGTCAGATTACAAAGCAAAAAGGATATCATTTAATTTTATTTCATTTTGACAGCTTTGCCTGTTCTTAGTCTAGGTTCTTATGCGAATTGGAACAAATTGGTCTGAAGATAAAAATTACTCATTCTGGAGTTGCAACTCTGTGTGCCACTGCATTTCTGATGCTGAAATTGGTTTTTGATATCCATATACATCTGTGAAGATGGAGTTCTCCAATACATTTTATCTAACGCTGTAGCTGGCCTGAGAGATGTCTTCAGGGACTGACTCACACTGACTCTGCCTCCTGAGAAATCGTACTGTGGAACTATGCCCTAATTTACACTGTCTTGAGACTGATGTCACTCCAATTTCAGTATGTATGTGGGCTGTGGTGAGTTCAAGTTTCTGTACATTATCTGATTTAATGCCTGTCAACACTTTGGTTAAAAACCTGACATCATGAAACATCCCCATAAAATTAGTTTTAAAGTTAGTTGAGCTCTTCAAAATTCTATAAATTAGGAAAATATTAATTGCTAGCATTTTTAGAGGATTTGTTGAGGGTCTCCCCGCTGCTTTTCAGCATCTTTATTAATCTTCTCAAAGCCAAAACTGTGGGCAGAGATAATTTCTTCAGGAAGGTGAAAAGGTGGAGGGGTAAGTAATGACAAGTTAGTTCTGCAGAGTGATGTGAGTCAGCTTAGTGATCTGGGCTGACTTGCATGACGGGTATTTTGTCATAGTAAAAGGCAAGGTAATTTATCTAATGAAAAAACCTTAAAAATTGCTAGTCATCTTTACAGAGAGCCAGATCTGTGTTTAGGAAGCTTGTCATCCTGATACTGTTATACTTGATGACTGACTACTCTTAAGTTGACACTGCTACTGAAAGAAATAGTTACTCATCTACACTGCTGCTGCCACCACTGCTATTTAGGAAGAACAATGATTCCAAGTCATTCCAAGCCTTATTTGAGTCAGCAGCACTTTCAAAGTCATAGAAACAATTGAAGTTTGTGAAGAGTAAGAAGAGAAAATAAAAACATAGAGGCACCTAGTCCTAGTTAATACAGGCAGGGAGGGGGAAAGTAGTGTAGTTGGAAAGGATGGGGTTGCTGCACCATTAGTTGGAAGATTGCCCTGAATCAAATGCTGCTGTGCTTCACTGCATTGGAATTTGTGGAAGCACAAACACCAGAGCCAGCACTTTGAGCTGGTGAAGTGCTCTTGCTCGTGGGCCGTCCTTTTCCACATGCTAACCCAGGTGTGTCAGAGGCCTGCAGCCTGCTGGCTTGTGGAAGTGGTTCTATTCAAAACCATTTCTTTTTTTTTTTTTTTCCAGGTTAGTTTTAATTTTGATCAATGTGACTTAACGCAGTCACCTGCTACCCCCTCCTTGTGCTAGCAGGAACTGTGTGAAGATCTTGGGGTGGCAGAACTGTTACTTTCAGTGACAGTTTAATTTGGAACAGTGTCCATTGGCCTTGACCTTATTAAATCAACTTGAAGATTCATTAAACTGCACCCTAAGATTGGGCTGAAACACTTCTACCCCACCCCCCTTTTTTACATCCATGTAGTGAGCTGGTTCAAGAAGGAGATCGATCTGAAAAGTAACCTGACCAGAAAGAGTCATTCATCGGTTGCATGCGTGCTGGAGTAATGGAGACACAAGTCTGACAGATGTGGGTTGAGTCATACTGCTGTAAAGTTGCACCCTAAGAAATTCTACAGTTGCATACGTGCTGGAGTAATGGAGACACAGGTCTGACATATTTGAGTTGAGTCATGCTGCTGTAAAGCTGCACCCTAAGAAATTCTACTACTGTCCTCCGCCCCCTCAATTTGATGAGGCAGTGTCTGTATACAACATCAAGTGTGTACCTTGTTTTGGAGAGTTGCAAATGTAATTGTGGTGAATGATGCACTACCATTCCACGTCTGAGGAAGAAACAAAGATGCAGAGAAGAATGTTCTCTGGTTAGAAATACTTGAAATCAGTACTGTGTTTATATACAGACTTGTGGGCTGTGCTGGTGCCACTAATACATGATTGCTTTTAAAATAAATTGATTTTATTTTGGATTTCAGAATTGGTGTGGTTACATTTAGTGAGAAATAGTTAGATACATTCCTGCTTTCTCTAGGACTCTTCCGTTTTCTCTTTCCCCCTCTTATTGTCTTTCCCAGTAGCACAAAAGAAAGGATTTGAGGTTTCAATGTTTTTCAGCTGTCCGTAAGCCAAATAGTTTACAGTTCTGTACCAGTATTAAGATTATGAGATGTGGTCTTTGATGTTTAGACTGGTCTTTTCCTGTTCTGCAATCTGAACTACTGAGACTTGTGATGTGACTTGAACTGGAGTAGGCATTACAGGCCAGTGCTTGCAAACAGATTTGTCTTCCTGCCAGCTTTCTTTCTTGATTTCTCCCCCTCCTGACGCCTGCTGTAGTTGATTGTTTTTTGAACAAAGACTTGTACTAACTTACAGAATGTATATCTGTCTCTCAGAGAGTACATACAGATACAAAAAAATGAATCTTCTATTTCTGGATAATCACAATTTTAAAAAATGGTACTACCCAGTAGAGAGGTACCACAAATAGCTTTCTCCCTCTGCAAGCATAAACTGATGAAAGGCAAGTAGAAGGCACCTTTTTTTTTTTGAGCAATCTTGTAAATGTCACAGTATTATTAACACTCCGCATGGCTCATAGTAGGGACGGACCACAAGTTTACTGTTGCATATGAAGCTTTTCCAGAATTATTCATAGAAAATGAAAGCCTTTCTTCTTTAAATGTTACTAATTTAACTCTTATTTATTACACTTCAGGACCTGAGAGCTGTGCAGGATACATTGTTAAGGACTCTTTGATAAGCCAAAAATCTGGCTGCTATTGGAAGATGTTTGAACGTAACTTTGTTCTGTGAAGAGACCATGTTTACAAGGAGTTTGCACTTTTGTCCTGGTGCATGCATTGAAATTGGGTAGTTGCCAGGCTTCAGCCAACCTTAGAACTGAATTGCACCTGTTTTTCCTGTAGTAATTTGCTTGTATATGGAAACTTCTATGAAAACAGCTGCATGAGAATGTGGCCAGAAATTGCTGGATGAAGTTGTATGGATAGTTTTTATTATACAAATTCTTGCTTTGAAATAATTTGATTTCATCCTATGTTATTGAGTGGTTCTGTGGCTCTTTTGTTTTAGTTGTTTCCTTTTGTGTCATTACAGATAAAGATTTGCTTTAATAATCTTCAGTTCAGAAAGCTTCAAAATAATGCTTAAAAAATTAAGATGTGGGTAGGATTTCATAGAACAGTACAATAATAGAATAGTTTGGGTTGGAAGGGACCTTAAAGATTATCTAGTTCTAACCCCCCCTAGCATGGGCAGGTATACGTCCCACTAGGTCAGGCTGCCCAAGTCCCATCCAGCCTGGCCTTGAACATCTCCAGGGATGGAGCTTTCTATACCTTCACCAGTCAATAGTGTGTCAGGATTTTGAGGGTTCAGTCTTCCTGTAACTAAATTTCTGGAGACCTTAAGTGAGTCTTGATTCAAAAGCTCTAATTACCTTTCACGTCTTTGATAGAACTTGAAAAAAATTGTGAGAAACTGATACCATTCATGACCAATGGATCAAGTGTTAAGAGGGTTCACCAACACAAAGAAACTTGGGTGCATTGAATCATAGAACAACCAAGTTGGAGAGACCCACTGGATCATCGAGTCCAGCTGTTCCTGTCAAACACTAAACCATGCCCCTCAGCACCTCATCCACCTGTGCCTTAAACACTTCCAGGAAAGGTGAATCAACCACCTCCCTGGGTAGCCTGTTCCAATGCCCAATGACCCTTTCTGTGAAAACTTTTTTCCTAATGTCTAGCCTAAATATCCTCTGGCAGAGCTTGACGCCATTCCCTTTCTTCCCCTGTCACTTGAGAGAAGAGGCCATTAACCTCCTCTCTATAACCTCCTTTCAGGTAGTTGTAGAGAGCAATGAGGTCTCCTCTCAGCCTCCTCTTCTCTAGGCTAAACAACCCCAGCTCTCTCAGACATTCCTCATAAGGCCTGTTCTCCAGCCCCTTCACCAGCTTTGTCGCTCTTCTCTGGACTCGCTCCAGAGCCTCAACATCCTTCTTGTGGTGAAGGGCCCAGAACTGAACACAGAATTCAAGGAGCGGTCTCACCAGTGCGGAGTACAGAGGGAGAAGAACCTCCCTGGACCTGCTGGTCACACCGTTTCTGATACAAGCCAGGATGCCATTGGCCTTCTTGGCCTCTTGAGCACACTGCTGGTTCATGTTCAGTCGGTTGTCAACCAACACCCCCAGGTCCCTCTCCTCCAGGCAGCTTTCTAGACAGACTTCTCATAGTCTGTAGCTCTGCATAGGGTTGTTGTGCCCCAAGCGCAGGACCCGGCATTTGGCCCTGTTAAACCTCATGCCATTGGACTCAGCCCAACAGTCCAGCCTGTTCAGATCCCTTTGCAGAGTCTCCCTACCCTCCAGGAGATCCACACTTCCACCCAGCTTAAGTGTCTGCAAACTTGCTAAGGGTGCACTTAATGCCTTCATCCAGGTCATTGATAAAGACATTGAAGAGGACTGGACCCAGCACTGAGCCCTGAGGAACCCCACTTGTCACTGGCCTCCAGCTGGATTTAACACCATTTATCACCACTCTCTGGGCCTGCTCATCCAGCCAGTTTTCCACCCAGGAGAGTGTGTGCCTGTCCAGGCCAGAGGCGGTTCTCTTGCATGTGCTTCATGAAAGCACTCAAGATCACCTGTTCCATGACTTTCCCTGGCACTGAGGTCAGACTGACAGGCCTGTAGTTCCCCAGATCCTCCCCGTGACCCTTCTTGTAGATGGGCACAACATCAGGCAGCCTCCAGCCAGTCAAACTTCCCCAACCTTCCAGGACTGTTGGAAGATGATGGAAAGTGGTTTAGCCAGCACATCTACCAGCTCCCTCAATACCCTTGGGTGAATCCCGTCTGGCACCATAGACTTGTGAGTGTCCAGTTGTGCAAGCAAGGCTCTGACCACCTCCTCTTGGACCATGGGAGCCACATTTTGTTCCTCTTGCTCCTGGATTTGTACACAGAGGGAACAACTTTCTTTACAATTAAAGACTGAGGCAAAGAAGGCATTAAGTACCTCAACCTTCTCCTCATCCCCTGTCACTGTTGTTCCTTCTGCGTCCAATAGGGACTGTATAGTCTCCCTAGTTCTCCTTTTATTATTTATATATTTATAGAAGGATATTTTGTTATCTTTCACAGTCAATGCCAACCTGATTTCTAGCTGAGCCTTAGCCCCTCTGTTTTTTTCTCTACACAGTCTCGCTTCCCTTCTGTAGTCCACCCAAGAGGCCTGTCCCCTATTCCAGAGCCTGTAAACCTTCCTCCTCTTCTTGATATCACTCAAGATCTCTCTGTTCAACAAAGCTGGTTTTTAACCCTGCCAGCTTTTTTTTCAGAACACGGGAATGGCTTTCTCCTGAGCTGCTAGGATTTCCTTTTTGAATAGCTCCCATCCCTCATGGGATCCCTTACCCTTAAGTACCATCTCCCATAAGACTTTGCCAACCAGCCTTCTGATTGCTTCTAGATAATTATTGCTTCTAGATAAGAATCATGTTGCAAAGGGAAGCTAGATGGAGGCTAATATTAATTTTACTATAAACTGACTTTGTCCTGTCTTAATTCAGACCAGAATGCATGCAAAACTGTCATACTGAAAATGAGTTGGAAGGATATTCTGGTTTTCCTGGGCTCCTTTCAGGTGACTGATACTGTTTTCTCACTCAGGAGAAATTATAAGCATAGAGGATACAAAGTGCTGAAGTTGGAAGAGCATGTTCAGCAATTAAAAACTACTTTTCTACCACTTGGCCTCTCAATACCAGAGTCTCACAAGAATCTGCTGTCTTCTGAAGTCAGTTAGATATTTGAAAACAGCTCCTAAGGAAATTCAAAACATATGTTGTAGGGACAGTGTCAGCCGTATGCAGGTGGCCACTACCTGATTTGTATGTTACCCCATGATTTTACCACTGTCAGGATAATACTGTGTGGAGCAGTCAGAGCTGTGCCAAAAGACAGATGCTTAAGTTAAAGCTGAGCGAGGCAGTTGTTTCAGGAGGGCAGCAGGAAGCACGTCTCTCCATCCTTCAGTTTACTTTCCTGTGCATTTCCCTTTAGTACTTCTTTTTGGTCCTTAGTACAGGGCTGTATGTACCACTAGTGAGGAAACTGCCAATAGCAACACCTGAGAGTAACACATGCTGGCCTCTCTGCCTGGCTAGGAGTTTCAGATTAGAGTTACTTACACTCAACATGTGGAACAGAATTCTATGATTAATCTCATCATGAATATATCAGTATTTTGGGATGAGGTAATACAAACACAGAAGCATTTTCCTCAGTATAAATTACTTGGGAAGCAACTGCTTCTTGTGTCACCCTGCACTAGTTTGCCATGAAATTCATAGGCAAATATTAGATCTTGTCCCTTTTTTTTTTAAGGTGCTAAACAATCTTAGTTTAATGCCTAAGTGCTAGGCACTAAAGATTCTAGTTTTCCAATCATAAATCTTAGCCAACAGCATTTTTAGGATGTTCAGTGAACTCCTGCAGCTGTTGAAGGCTGTTGCAATGTATAGGCCAAATTGCACTTCTGAAATCTTCCTTTTACTGCTATGAAGATGCACTGCAGATTGAATTAAAAAAAAAAAAACTACCAAAAATGCCAACTACAGAAATTCACTCAGAATGAAGTAATTTTTTTTACATTCCACAGTTGTTTGGGTTTTTTTCTTAAACCATTTCAGTACACTACTGACCTTCATGCTATAATCATGAGTGTGATTTAAAACACAAAAAAATCCCTGGAAAACAATCTACAGTGCATGAAAGAAACTGAATTTCATTCTATTTTGGCTTTTCAGGAGTAAAAGCCATGGAACTTAATGTATTTTGAGTCTTACGTATGCAAGCTTAAGACAAACATGAACTTCATATGCAATTCAGGACCTGGACGCAATAACCGTACAGAATGTTTTTAGATAAGAAAAGTTAAATTTTGTACTTAGGTAATGTCTCGTGTATGCTTAAGAAAGATCAAGTGGTTTATTTTGACAATTGGTCAAGAGGTCATGCTCCTGCGGAGTTTGTATGTGAGAGAGCTCTTTTCTGTTCTTTTATAAGTAATTTTTCTCCTCCTTTTTTCAGTTCTCTCACTTCCTCTCCTTTTTTTTTTTTTTTCAGTTTTCCCAATCATTGTTTTTTCTAGTATTTTTTTGGTTTTTAGCTGCTTTTTAAGTCACCAGCACACGCCATGAATGGCTATTCTGAGCTTACTGCTGCTGAACAAGTCAAGTTGAATCTCTCTTCCCTGTGGAGCCAGGGAAATAAAAGCAAATATAATTTTTAAACAATAGGGCATTATTTTAGCTTGTGGCTGCTTTAGGCCACTTCAGTACTCTAGATGAAGCATATGCTTGGTTGTGTGTTCTGGGCAATCATACAGTTTTAGGTCAAGGCTTGCTATGTTCTCTGTAAGCTTCTTGGATTTCTCTTTGACACTGCCTCTTTGTCACAGATACAGATATATATGTGAAATTACCATATCCTCTGCCAGCATTTACCAAATTTATGTTCGTGCTTGGTGTACAGGTTAGTAAAGTTTCAGGTTTTTGAACTTACAAAGGGAATCACCTGCAACTTCCACCTGTTTTAAGTGAAGGCAAAAGTCACTCACTGCTGCAGTGTATGCACTGTCTTGAGATAGAATTTATTAAGTTTATAAACTGTACTTTGAGACTCTTAGAAACTGTAGAGTTTAGTGGGTAACAAAATATTTCTAATGAAGTATTAAACTAGGTGTTAAAGTAATTTTAGGGCATAACCTTAAGAAGTAAATTGACTTCTTTGCGTTGTTTTGTACTTTTTGCGTTGAATTTTCTCAGATTTTGTCATGGAAAGGATAACTGATTTTTCTGGATGAACATGAAAAAGCATTTTGTGATACAGGACTGCTGTGTGTCAAGTGTTTTTTTAAGTATGTTGGACCTTTAAAAATTTCCTGTGATTCTCGTTCAAGCCATTCTTTGTGAGACTGTTGGAGGCAGCAATTTGAATGGTATTAAGTACTTTCAGGTTGCTGATTTCAGCAGCCTAGTGTAATGAAAAGTTATTTTAATCTAAATACAGCATGATTAGTTCTGATATGGAACTTAAATAGTGTATTTAAATAGATAAATATAAGTAATGTATTTTTAGTAAAAACTGTACAATTACTTTTCAGCCATTAACTTTTAGAAGTCTGTCTGATTTGAGTTCTTGCTTGCATAGTTGTGTGATCAAAGTATGCCATATTTTTTCTTAGAAAATGGAATTGTTACACTAGTGGAAGAACTTCAAAATAAAGTAGAAGTGAATGTAGGGGTTAAAATGAGAAGAGGCTGCACAGTGCAGGTGATGTCAGAGGATTCACTGAGAATGGCCTGGGGAATCTGTCTAATGGTGTTTGCCTGGTGTTTGTAGCAGTGGTGACCATACCGTGGGTTCTTTTTCTGTAGTCTTTTTGTAACAAAAAAATGAAATTTCAGTGCTTGCTCTAATATTTGAGACATAAGTAATCTCTACATGTTCCACTAGAAAAATTTTAGTACAAGGCAACTCCTTATTGGAACTTGTTAAAAAAAATCAGGCATGTTTTGGAAACAATCTTTTTTAAAAAAAACCCAAAAGGAACAACAAATCTTTGCAATAGCACTTTGTCTTATATATCACCTGCTTCTTACCTTAGCATAATCAGTAGCTATGAAACTGTGTGATAACATATGAGGAATGTTGAGGGACAGGTACAGCAGTTATGGGCTTATTCTAGATATCCACAAGGCAAGAATGTGATGGAGCTGATAGGAAGATAGTTGCAGAACTCTTGCAGAAGAAATCAGGAAAATATTAGAGAAGCATTCCCAGACAAGACTTCAGCCTGAAATTAACTGCAGAAAATCAGCAAAACTGCCACAACTCTAGGAGGTGACGTGTTATGGTTGGACTAGAAGATCCGATCGGTCCCTTCCAACCTGGTTGTTCTATGATTCTGTGATTCTCTGGAATAGAATAGCTGATTCAGAAACACATAGCAGAGCTTTATAAAATCGGTCATTTGTTTTTCTTCCTTTAATAAGGCAAAAAAAAGGTATTGGTTTTGCAAATAGAATATTTATTTTGAATGTGGGATAACTTTTGATCAACTCAACATAGCTGTATGACTTGAATATATTATTAAAATTTTTAGCAAAGTTTACAAAGTGAATATGTAGTCCTGTGACCAATGATTGGGTGTAAACTTCAAGATCCAACAGAGAAAAATAGGTGTGACATGGAGACATGAATGGGAAAAAAAGCTTTTTTTTTTCCTGTCTGTCTTCCTTTTCTTCAGTCACCTGTCTTTGCCTTTCCCTTCTCATTTTTACTTCTTCCTTGGACATACAAATACACCTCTCTGGGCTACCCAGGGAGGTGGTTGACTCACCTTCCCTGGATGTGTTTAAGGTGCGGGTGGATGAGGTACTGAGAGGTGTGGTTTAGAGATTGGTGGGTATGGTTGGGCTCAATGATCCAGTGGATCTCTTCCAACATGGTGATTCTATGATTCTATGATTTTAGTTTGGCCAACAGATCTTGACTCAGCCGTGTCAGTCTCTTGCCTCCCTTTCCCTATTTCTTACACTTGAGCATCAAGAGGTCCTGCACTCTGTGGAAAGTGTCCTGAAAAATCTGCCAGCTCTGCTCTGCCTCCTTGTCCCTGAGGACAATTTCCCAGGAGATCCTATTGACTAATTCCCTGAAGAGCTGGAAGTTTGCTTTCCTAAAATCCAGGGTTCTGCTTTTAATCTTTGTGACCTGTATTCCTTGGGACTGCTAACTCCACCAGTGTGTAATCACTGCAGCCCAGGCTACCTCCAATCTTAATGTCACCAATTAACTGACATGCAATGGTGGCCAGCAGGTCTAGTATCACATCCCCTCTAATAAGGCTGAAGTTTGCTGCAGGGTCATGAACAGGCATGTCTGTAACAGTGCCTTTTGGGGAGCAGGTTCTGGTTTGCTGTGCCATTGATTAGGAGGTGTTTGTTATCGTTGCTCGTTGGTAGTGTTAGTTTTGATTGTGAAATATCAAAACTTTACAGTTTGTTGGTTCTGATTTTTGACCAGCTTTAACATGGGAATGGAAACCCATGTCTTCTGCATCCTAGATAATAATAGTCTTTTATATGACAGTTGTGTATTAAGCCTCCAGTAAATGATAGGCACACTGGCAAAATTGTTAAGTGAGGTTTTATCGCTAGATACAGGTTTGTGCTAAGACTTCTTGTGATCTCCTTACTAATGTTTGATCCTAGGGCTCAGTGGAATCTGGTTCCTAAAGAAACCAGAAAAATAACGCCATGGCTAAAGAATGTTTTCTAGCTCACCTTGATACCATCTTGTGCTGCTGAGTGCAATGGCATTATGTGTAATTTCCAGTCATTGAATAAATTCCATGAAATAAATTTTCTTTCTTCCCCTACAGTTGCAGACTGTGCAATCAGAGCTAAAGATGCAGCTACAAATATTTTGTATGATTTTCCGCTTGAGTGCATGTAGCAAGTTTTCAACTCTCCGATATTTACAAAATTGCTGAAACAGAAGTGTATTTTCCTCAGGGGTGGAGGAAGCCCATTTTTGTTTTCATTTATTGACTGTGTTGGAACAGAAGTGGGAAGGAGAGCATGATGCGTGTTATTTGCATCCGTTCAGGGTGACTGAGTCAGGAAGACTATATGATATACCATGGGATGCACCTGCACCATGGTGACACCATAGACATGGTTATAGTCTTTAAAACATTGGTATTGCTGGAAGCATAGCCCTCTAGTTACATTTTATTGTGAAGCTCTAATATGTGATTTTGTTGTGAGAACTGAGCGTAAATATTCACTTCAAAATTAACCCTTATAGTCAATTCACAGTAGAAATGAAAATGTCTTTGTTATTCTTGTCCAGCACTACCTTCTCCTAGGAAGAGGAAATGAATTCTTACACAGCAGTGAGCTGGTCATAAAGAATCCTCTCTTGCACATCTGGAGGATATTATCAAAATACTTGGGAAACTTCATATGGAAATAGAAGCTCCTTCACTGTGGGGAACATGTTTCTAAGATTTTTTTTTGGGTTTGCCCCAGTCATATTTAGCACTTGCTAGTATACCTAAGGGAAAAAGAATATTTAATGAAATTCTTCTAACTGATGATGTCTTGAACTGTGATTGAGAATGTTTAAAGAATAGGCACTCCTTAGTTCCTCTGCAAGTACTCTTTTGTTACATATCTATATGTGGAACCTAAGTCTCTGAGAAGTTAGATGATTTTCAGTGTTTTCACTTATGAACCATCTTTAGAATACTTAAACATTGTTAGAATTTGGCAGGAAAGTTGGAAATAATCCCATTACAAAACTTTCCACTAATAAAGACTAGATACTGCAGAAGATTGGATTACTTTAAGAAATTAATAAAATCAAGATTGGTGCTGTGGCACCATGCTGAAATCATGTATTGCTAAGAGATGTTGAGTAGCATGATTATGAAGAGATAATGTACAGATAAGTATGTACACTGCCTCTTGCTTCTCATTATTTGAGAAGAAATATACATACATTGTTGAAATATATGATTTTATGTATGGTATTCTACCTTGTGCCATAGAAAATTGTGTGGAACAGTTGCTACGATAACAAAATACTTAAAGGATTTCAGTTTGGTATGTCCAAACTGACAATATCTCTTGGCGTTTCCTTAATTAAAATGACTTTAAGTGGTCTTAGGTTGAGTAGCCAAATACTGTCGTGCATCAAAAGCTGTCTACAAACAAAAAATAGATTTAAAGAAGTCAGGTTTTTTATTGATGAACTGTGTGGTGACCTAAGGTTAGGTAACACTGCATGCCTGAAAACCTTTTAGCTGTTTGGGAAAGAGGAGGCATGATGAGGTAAGGACAAGAGGGAACGGCCTTACGCTGCATCAGGGCAAGGTTAGGTTGCGCATTAAGGAAAAATTCTTCACAGAAAGGGTTCTCAAGCACTGGAGGAGGCTGCCTAAGGAGGTATTTGAGTCATAATCCCTCGAGATGTTTAAAAAGCAGGTAGATGAGGTGCTTGGGGATATGATTTAGTAGTGGACAGGTATGGCTGGAGTTTATGATCTCAAAGGTCTTTTTCAACCTAATGATTCAATAAGTTGATTCAATTGATCACAACCAAGGAGGATTTCACTGTTATGTCAAATAATTCACGTGAGTTGAGTGAATCCAGTGGAAGCTTTTGGGCTCAACATCAATGAAAGCAGGTGAGGAATAGAGAGAAAGCAAACCTATGTGTTGACTTAATGAAGACTATGTAAAGAATTAAGGGAACCGGTGCATTGGTGTAAGCCACGCACTGAAATCTTTACTGAACAGCTTCTTTCCAGAAATCTAATAGAACTTAAGGCTGTGCAAGGAGCCAAATGGGAACACCATGGATATTATGCTTCCCTTATATAAATTATTCATATGTGTTCCTGTGAATACTGTGTGAATGTGCTCTGTGCAAAATCTAGTGAACCTTTGCCTCCAAATGTATGAGATTAAGATGTGATGAGAACAATAAGAACCTGGAAGTTAAAGTGAAGGTGATGTCCAGAAAATTAAATGGAGAACCTCTGCTATATCAGGTTATAATACAAAATCAGAAAATAAAATCATTAAAATTAATAAATGAATTGATCCACTGGATACAAATTTTGGAAATGACTGTAACAACACATTTCTGAGACCTTCAGTGATCATATCATACGCTTGTGCCAGTTTCTAATGAATAGAGGAAAAGGTAAATTTTCTGAGGGGCTAGTAGGATTGGGATATAGCTGCCCACTTCAGGCTTCATGTGCTTGCTACTATTAAGGTTAAAAATCTGTGTCACTATTAAGTTAAGAGTTTATTTACTAGAAACCTAAGCTCTTCTTACCTCCCTGGTCCTAGTTGTTGAATTCTATCTACTTTTACTTCTGTCTCTGGAACATACCAGATCTGTCCATGATCTAACTATGCCTGTTGGAAAACCATCTGACTCTTTCTGAGAAAGTTTTCAGCCAAATTACTAATTTAAATTGACCCATGGAGTTATTCAACATGTGGAGCAGGGCCAGTGTAAAATTTGTGATGGGACTGTATGGTCAGAAGCAGGGCAGGGTGAGTAATTGGAAATGGAGAAGTGTGGCAGCAAGTGGCAAAACTGGATCTACATGTCGCCTGGAACTAAAACCATAACTGCTGGGAGAGAGGTTTGAACTGTTTACTGCTCTGATTCCTGGTTGGCTAACAGGTCTTCGTTTCTGTCTCTGCCATCTCTTCCTTTGGTATTTTTTATCCTGTCAAGTGTGTATGGAACTGTAAGAAAGACAGTGCTCCAACCAGTCAGTTGCAAAGGAAGTTCTGTTAAATTCCAGGCTGTTTAAGCTGGTAATAATCTTTCTCCCCAATGACAACTTTATCATCTCCAGAACAAACAAAAACTCAGCCTGTTTTGATTGGAGTGGTTTGGGTTTTAAAAAAAATTATTTTAACAGCTTAAAACAGTCCATGTTTCAAAGAGGAGAGATGAGAAAGATCTCATATTGTTACAGTGAGGGACATAAATGAACATATGGAATGTTCTTACATGAGCATAGAGGTACTTGCTTAAAGACCAAAAAAAGACTTGGCTTTAAAGTATCATCTGCTTTGGAGGAAAAACACCTCACTATTACATGAAGTAATGAAGGAACTGGAATTGTATTAAAAAGGTTGTGAATCTTCCAAATTTAATAAAAAAAATTAAGGTCAATGATACTGTCTAAGATACTCAGTTCTGAATAAGAGAATCTACTTTGTCAGATTTTAAGTGACAGTGATTTTTCCTGTGGGCTTGTTCATGACCAAAGAGTACAAGATTTATCATAAACAGCAGTAACTGTATTAGGATTATCTCCTGCTGGGCAGGCAGGTCACAGTTTTGTGCTTTTATAGGCTTTGGAAGCATACTTTTTTTTGCAAACTTTCCTAGCAGCAGTCTATTATTTTCATCAAATTGTCAGCATTACATGACTAATTTTTGCAGGGCAAAATATGCCACTGGTACTTAAATAGCATGTTCTAATTTGTGCTGTGGAAGATGTTTTAGATTAAGGTATCTGATTTTTTTATTTTGTTTGCCTCCTCCCTTCCCCCCCCCCCCCCCCCCCATCTGTTGCATTTGTGTTACTTGAGGAATCTTCTAGATTTATGACAGAACTGGAATTCTGCTGGGTGTTCATTATGCAGATACAACATGCAAGTAATTGTAAAACCTCTCTCCCAAACTAGTAGCAATCACTTGTCCTGTTTTGATTATGATGCTGTATTTGTGTGATGTTTATATTCATTATGTAGTTACTTAAAAACTCATGTATCAAGAAAGCTACCTCAAATAATCCATGAACTGCTCAGTATGCTGCTTTTATTGTAAGTAGTAGTCGTCTTTGCTTTTTTTGTGTGTCAGATTAACATCTGGGCTCCTGGAAAATATATGCATGATGTAGGTAAAATAATACAGAATATGCTGTTAAATTGCAAGTCTAAGACTTCTTTGCTTGTGATCTGGCAGTTGACCAAACCTCCCAAGAGAAACCTGGTATATGTTAGCCCCAGGGGAAGGATAACCAGTTAAACTGTTTGTCTAGTCACAGGGACATTACTGTACAGGCTACCCTTGCTGTTCCTCCATAAGCTTTATATCTCTTGTGATACATCTGGAGCCACAATCACATCTAGAAATCCTATTCGTTGGCTTCATTTAGTAAGTAGGGTACAAAAGAAGGAAACGAATAGTCTTTGCTCCAAGGAGTGTACAATATACTTTATGTAATCTTTTGTTCAACTTTTTTTTTTCCTGCATTATTTGGAGCCAATCAAGTGTCCTGTCAGAGAGCATAGGTTAGACAGGGAATTTGTAGTGGAAGTGGAGCAATAAAGTTTATTTTTTAGGAGTTACTCACAGTACCGGGAAGGAATTGCTAGTTTGTGTTTTACTAGTGACAACAGCAAAACTTTGCATCAGCTCCTTTCCAGTTCATTGTTTCTACGATTCACATATGCCACTTGCTTAATTTATGCATCTACTTCTATCTAGCTATGACTGATAAATGTAGACCCTGAAAAGCAGTTATGTGCCATGAAGTCGAACCCTTAGAAGATGGAGCTCCAGACCATATGCTTCTGCAGTCAGAAAGCAGTCCCAGTTTTCAAACTGGAGGTGCTGCTGGCCTATTTCTACCCACTTCTACTTGCGGTCTTTATCCACTGTATAGATGGTACTCCTGTATTTAAGGCATATTAAAAGAGAGACCATTGGATGTTGTTTTGGTAGATGAGGTGAACCACAGTCTTAAAACGTCACCTTATAGAAAAGGCTTTTGAGCCTTCTTAGGTAGAGACCTTCTATACCTTTCCATTTTGAATTCTTTTTTTTAATCAGTGAGGGTAATCAGACCTCAGTGATGCATTTCAAATCAGCATTTTGTATTTTTAGTATTTCGTGAGTTGTATTGCTGGTTTTTCCTTTCCTTGACTGGAATTACTTCTGTCATATCCTGCAATTGCATTTTTTCATTGTTTTTATGCACATAACCTGTTATTGTCTTATAATCTCTTAACAATTGCTTAATAAATGTCCATCTTTCTCTTCTCCTGTTGTTACCAGCTGATAAGCTCTTAATAGCACAGGTTCTCAGTTTTAAGTACTAAGCATATAGTTATTTAGTAATTGTTAATTTTTGGTACTTGCTATCCTTGTAGAATTTCCTGTCCTCTACTGCCAGTCCCAAACTGTTGTGATTATTCTCCATTCCTACTTCTTTTACTGTAATTGTTTATGGAAATAGCAAGTATGGTCAATCACCACCATTCTTCACCAATAAATTAATTCAGGTCCAAAAGGTCCTCTCATCTTAACACTTCAGGAGGGGGCTGAAGAGGCAATGTTGGACTCAGCTTCAGCATCCTTGGTTTCCACGTGACTCAATGTGATGCTGACCTTGACACTCAGACAAATTGCCTGTCATTTTCTTCCTTATCTGCAGAGTTGATTATCTTGTCAAAGGAAGTTAATCAGGTTAGCTAAATAATTCCCCCTTTATGTGTTACCCTGGGGTTTTTTTGACCTCTGTGTTTATTTAGCCTTTCCAAATTGGGTTTGTATTAATAAGTTCTGTTCATGTCAGCCTGTTGCATGTGATAGCAGGATCTTCCTTGTTTATTAGGTTAACAGTTGTTAATTTCTGGCCATTTGGTATTACTCTTGTTTGTGTATTAGTTTGGGGAGGCAGCTTGTTGTTTTTTTCAGGGGGCTGGCTTGTTTGTTTGCGTTTTTTAAGAAAAGAAGACAAAACCTGTTGTGTCGAGGTTTGTGATTTCTTTTGTCAGATATGTAAAGATTCTGAAGTAACAATCATCTGGTCCTCATGATTTGAATATTTTGAGATCTTTTATTTTTGTTTCTTGTTATTTTTGTTTTGTTCACAGTAATTTCCGTTTTTCCATGTTTGTTTGGTGGTTCCAGCTGATATATGCAAGTGAGACTGAGACATCTCAGCCTCAGTCTGCGGCATTTAGAAGTATTTTTTTCTAGATACACATCTGTGGGTTTTGCTGTGTTTTACAATTAGGTCTTAGTCAAAGAACAGGATCTGTTGTTAATAGCTAATGGCCAGAGTCACCCATTATACTGCTTAAACCATATTGGGGTGGGGGGGGAAGCAAAACCACTGTGATGGCAGAATTTAAAGTAGCAGCATTTAGGTGTACTTTGGTTTCAGCCTTCTTGTGACATCTTTCCCTGAGCTGTCCAAGCTTTGGAAGAATCAGCTGGCCTCACATCAATTTGGGGAAGTTTTACTTCCAGATATCTTTTGTACTTAATCATAATACTGAATGTTATGTTCTAATGTTACTCCTGTAACAGTGAACAGTATCAGATTCTCTCAGTTGTTAAATTCCTTCTTTCAGTGATTGCAAGATGAATTTTTAAATATTTAGTATCTTTCCCCAGCCCTTTTTCAAGCCAAAGGTGGTTAAATTTTACTATGAACAAGCTGTTGAAAGAATAGAAACACAAGTGTAACCTGCATATGCCTTCCCCATGCTGTGACTAGCTTGGAGCTTTGTCTTCATCCGGCCAGCTGTGGCAAGGCTTTCCTACATCTGCCTGCTTCTTCCTCTTGGGAGGCACTGGTTTGAGTCTTTATCTACACAACTGGACCTTATTCTCTCTCTTCATGTTTATGTAGCTCTCCTCCCTGTAATACTGGAATCATTACTATCTTTCAGCAGTAGTTGACCTTCACAATCCATCAAAACATGCACCTAAATCTAGATGCTTGGTAAACACAAACCAGGATCTGAACAACCAGGGTCAGTATTCCTGTCTGAGCTACAGGTCTTACACAAGAGCCGCATGTAGCTGAGTCCCGTAAGGGCAGGCTACTATGCTGATTTAGTGTCTTTGAAAACAGGCCACATGTAAACTGCTTATGAGTTGTGGGTAGACTGTGAAGAACTCTTTGGCAACCTCTAGTGTATGGTTCAATGTAGTTGAAAGGCTGACACTCTCAGAAGCAGCTGCAGGTAGAGTTCATCTTGCATTGTCCCAGGCATCAAGTCACATGGAGCCAGTTTCATAGTCAGCACAGAGAATTCCAGGGCAAAATGGAGCCGACATTTGTGGATGTCATCACAGACATGTGAATTCAGTCATGATCTGTGTGTTTCTCTTCCAGTGGGTGAAATACTAGCCCAGAGTGACTGGCTGGCACAGTACATGCTCATTTGCAGTTGGATGAACACCTCCTTGGAAGCTTTGAATTCTTTTAGGTTTTGTATGTTCATAAGGTGCTTAGAGTGACCTAGCAGTCTTAATTTTAACTTTTGCTCATGATAGGTTGAATGAAGGCATTTGAGTTTATGTACCACCTCCAGTGTTATCATACAAGTATTCCACTTAAATGTTTGCAGAGCCTAGAAGAGTGAAATCATGGTCTGATAATTAGAATTTAAAGGTACTGCAGTAAAATTGGCAGTAATGAAAATTTCTAGAATAGTTTTAACACTTCTATTTTTGCAGTGTAACTAAAGTACGAAAACTTAATGAAGATTTATTAAATCAAAACCAATGCAGAATGAATTTAATTGTAAATGTATTTTGTTGACATTTGCTAGCAATTAGTGTTTAAATCAAGTGCTTAATTGTTTGGAAAAGTTAAATAATACTAATCTCTCTCCTTTTTGCACAGCTTACAGTTAGAATTTTCTGTGGTGGAAGCTACTGTAGGGTTTTCTATAAGTCACTATTACTGCTTTAGCTTGGGTTGTTTTGACTGTACAGCAAGACTTCAGTTAGATAACAGTACTGTAATTTGGAAAAGTAGTGAGATCCTGTTACTTTTAAATCACTTTTCCCTGGAATAAAAGCTGGTTTAGTGTTTTAATAAATTATACTTAACCCTGAAGGAATTACTTCATTCTGCTAGAGAAGTATTTGTGTAATGGTTGCATCAAAACTTTGGGAAATGGAGACTTCCTTTAGACCTAAAGTAAAAACCTGAAAACAAAACTGGGGTTTTGTTTGTCTGGGGCTTTTTTTTTTTCCCCAATCAGAACAAGGGTAGTTAGGATGGATCAGTTAGGATGAATGTGATTTGCTTTAATAGCATACCTTAATACTAATAACTTTAATTCATTAGATTTTCACAACTTGATGTTCAGATTCTGGGAAAAAAGTATTGTGCTAAAATCTGTCTGTCAGTAGCAATTCACGTCTCCTCTGCCATTGTATTTTTTTTCTTCCCTCTGGTTCAATGAAATATTAAACACTGCCTTGAATTTGTAGGAGCTTACTTGCTTTGCCATATTCCCTCGGTGTTGCACTCATGTATATCGCTAGTTACAGGAGTGGTTTCCAGTTTGAGTTTAAAGAGAATTTAAAAGTTACAATTATTTGGACCTTTAGTATATGTAGAGTTTATTTGGGGTTTTCAGGTTTTTTAGCACATTCTTTTAAGAGATCAGTTTCTAGGTGTCATGATACTGGTATTTCAGTGATACAGCTAAAAAAATTAACTATGAAAGTCTTTCTGAAACAATTATGAGAAGTTATTCAGGAGATGTTATAACTTCTCCATAGATGCTATCAATATTTATTAGGCAACATGCGACTTGCATACTTCTGTCGTTGTTGTTGTTATTATTGTTATATTCCTCTAAGAAAGCCCATAATTTTTAACAGAAAATGTAATGGAGTTATAGGAAGTGTACAGAGAGTGTGAACTTAGACTGCAGTCTTAAGAAAGATTTTTGGGAAGGAGTGGATAATATCCTTTACTCTACATGTTAATATTTCTGCTGATTCTATGTATCCCGTGTAATACCAGTCCTAGCTGATTAGAACTAGCTTTTTTTTTTGTTACACCTTTACACAGAAAAGAACTTGCACTATATTGTCATTTTGTTTCTTTGTAGTAAGGTTGTATTTGTGAGCTTTAGTCCCAGACCAACACTTTGCCTTATGGGTGATACCAGAGAGGAGAGGAATTGAGGAAACGAGGCAGAATCACTGTAGAGGGACAGATGCACCCCAGGAAATAATGGAAAGTTGTTGATCAGTGTGTTGTACTTGAGGATATGCAGCTCCATTAAAAATAAGTGATTTTATCAAGCATAGAGTATCTTGTACTTTTAAAGACTTAATTTGCTCTCTGGATTGTTGCTTGACAACTGATTTTTCAGTTGTGCCTGAGGGGCAGGCATGCCAGTCCTGTAACGGGTGGAATTCTCAACCAGTTATTGGCATTCTGGTTAGTTTGAAGAGCCAAGCATATATTATACTTAATGTCTGGTCTACTTTTTTCCTCTTCTTCTATTTTAACAATCAATCGCATATGTAGATTAGCAGGCATTTTGAAATGATTCTGTTATGTAATATTTTAATCACAGCCTGTAACTGCTTGTCTATAAGAGACTACTTCCAGGCTGTAGGATTTTAGGTATAGTACGTTACACATATTCACTAAATGTATAGGATTATTTTGTTGAACTATGCTGACAGTCCAACAAATCAATGGACTGTACTTAAGTGCAAGTCATCATTATTAATTTGCTTTTTTCCCCTAATCTTATGTGTGTTCTGCCACTAGCAAGAATTTACATCATGCTTTTACCCTGCTTTTGCCCTCTAGTTTGTTTATATATTACTTTTATTATTTACATTGTATTATATAATTTGTATACCCCATACATATTATTCATTATTTGTATTGCTTTGGTATCTGGGATCCTAGATGAAGACCAAGATAGTATTCTGTTCATTTTTTGTGTGTGCCATAAACATAACGTCATGCCTGGAGGATTTTATAAAACAAAAGACAACACAAATACAAGCAGATATGGGACTATAAAGGCACAATGAAGGAAACAGATCAGTACGTTAAATAGCAGTTGCAGATGCCAGTGGCCCAATTACTGGCTAATTGTAATAGAAAAGAAATACCAAGGAATGCTTTGCAGGGAAATAGAATGAGGTTTCATGGATATTTGCTGGCAGTTCCCTCTGAATAGGAGAGCAGCATAGGAAAATGCATAAGACTGGTGTGTTTTCAAACAGGCAAGATAGTGCCAAAGACAAGTTTAATTACTTTAATACCAGAATATATTAACATTTTGTTATTATGTGAATTTTCACAGTACCATGCTGCCTTGCCATGTCTGGTTTTGACATATCAGAGAAGGGTTATGCGCAAGATTTATTCATATTGTCCTATGAATATGAGAACCTGAAGAGAGATCTGAATCTAGGAGGGTATTCCAGTTCTGAAGCTTACGATAGGCATAGGGAGAAAGGAGATAGGGCTTATGAGAAAGATCAAAAGATCTCTTGCATGGGTCATCTACATAATTAGTAAAAAGACTGGAAGGAAATTTAGTGGGACGAGTTTATCTGGTACAGATACAGTTGTTAGGCTCCAGGACAGGATCCACAGATCTTATAGTCCTTTCTAACCTGTTCTTAAAACCTTCAGTAATAGTTACCCTGAATCCCATGTTGCAAGTCAAGGCTAGTCCTTGTCCTGCCAGCAGAGAGAGTGCAGTGTGGTTTTTTTTGGTTTTAAATCTTGTTAATTTTGGGGTTTTTTTACAAAAACCCCACAACATTTTCTATTGAAAGAATCTGGTAGGTTTTGAAGAGTGTTGTCTCTTTTTTTTTAATTCGGGTGTCTCAGGAGGACAGGTGCTGTGTGACACTGACAGACCTGTACTGTCAGTAAAAGGATAGGGCTTACAGATATTTTCAGGGAAACAGACCATTGCAGGTAGAGTTTTGATTTTTATGGGCTATGGCTGTAAATGTCTCCTCTTTTCTGATTTGTGAGATACTTTTCTCTCTGTTTCTTTCTTGGTTTTTTTCTGCTTTACTAGAAGTTGCTGCATGAAGGTATGCACTTGTACATGTACAGAAACTAAGATGGAGTTCTAAGTAATGTGATGTGGGAAAGGTTGCTGTCAAACATTTATTTTTATTTGTAAGATTTATTGTGTTTGAGACTCGGTTCTCAAAAAGAAGGAACAAAGAAACCAAATAGTTGATTGTTTTCATTATATACATAAAGCTATAGAAGCAATTTTGAGTATGCAGAAAGATCTGCAGTGTTAGTCATATTTTACATGAGGGACTACATTCTTTGCTGGTATCACGTTTGTTTAAACCAGTTAAAAGGAGTGTGCATATGTATTTCTTCAGCTCTGTACTTTGCTACAGGCAGAGCGTGAGACTGGCCTCTCAGGCTCCTCTCAAGTCTTGGCAAGGCCTTTACAGCAGCTGCGTTATACCGTGGCCTTTAGGTTAGGTCAAATGGCTTGCAGCCATTCCTGCTGTCCATACTGAGGTGAGTCTGCACTTTGAAGTGGTCTGGGACTTTTTTGAGAAAGAGGTACTGCCATTTCCAACTTCATGGTTGTGCAGCAGTTTCCATTCTGCACATCACAAGAGCTGGAAAGCATTTTTTCAGTGTCTTAATGTAAAATACAAATCCAGTAAGCCTTTAAGTATCAGATTAACATTTCTCTTTTTCTGATGGTTGTCCTAGCAAAAATATTGTAATAGTACTGTGATTACACAGTCAAACACGGATTGATAGCATTGCATTCTTTTAGAAAGTGTTTTTTAGTAATTAGGAATAAAAGCAGAAAGCACTCAATTGGGGTTTTTTTCTCTGTTTTTCAGATGGTGGTAAAAACCTTCATGGATATGGACCAGGACTCGGAGGATGAGAAGCAGCAGTATCTCCCATTAGCCTTGCACCTTGCATCTGAATTCTTCCTCAGGAATCCTAATAAAGATGTGCGCCTCCTTGTAGCATGTTGCTTGGCTGATATCTTTCGTATATATGCTCCTGAAGCTCCATATACTTCCCATGACAAACTTAAGGTAAAAACATGTTATGAAATAAAGGCTTTCTTACTTCTCCATTATCTTATCCATGGAAAAAAAACTAAACTCCACCCCTCAAACCCCCCAAAACTGAACAAAAAAAGCTTAAGTGATTTTTTTCCCCCCCCCACTCAGATTTACGCTGCTGTTCAGTTTTATTAAAGAGATATTGCTTTAGTCCTGTGAGTCATTATGGCACTTTAAGGGCCAGAAATGTGGAAAGGAACACCAGATAACCAGTATCTGTGTTGGTGGCAGCTTTCTGTCAGTGCCTAGAAAAGAAAATTTAATGCTCTAATATCATGTGTTTGTAAATATGGGTAGTTATCACTACTAAAGTGTTGTACTTTTACTCTCTGCTGAGTCAAGCTTGTAAATACTTTATTGTTTTTTTGACAGGACATATTCTTGTTTATTACAAGACAACTTAAAGGCTTGGAGGACACAAAGAGCCCTCAATTTAACAGATACTTTTACTTATTAGAGGTAATGCAATAATTGTAACTTTCAGTAGATAGTAGTTGCTCTGTAACCCTAACAAATGTAATCAGTCTTTCTCCAGATAGTCCAGTATGCCAGGGAAATTTCTTCTGTTCTCTGAATTGCACCAGGTTCATTAAAATTAAATAAATTGCTTCTCTTAGGAGTTATAATTCTGTTTCTGTGTAATAAGTTCATGCAGCCTGTAGCTGAGGACATACTAAAACAATTAGTATTCATTAATATTTAGCCTTTTCCTTACCATTCTGTACATTGTTTTTCATATCATATACACTTAAGGTAGTATTACCTCACCAAGAGAGAAATTCAAATGCTGGTTGAAAATGCAAATCTACTTATACTGATGATCGGAGGAGGTATATAAGATTCTTGTGTAAAAATATTAGAAAAGGCTACTTTTGACGCGAAGTGTGGGATTTTTATCAGCATGCATTTAGAAACAGTGTGGGGGGGAGGTGTCAGAATGTATGTTGCAAAACCCCTTTTTGTTAAAAGCTCTTTATATGCAAAGCAAATATCTTTTTCTCCAAAGGGTTTACAATCTATTGTATAATATATTTCCTTAAATAGAGAAAATGTAACTAACATGATTATATTTATGTGACCAAATGTGAAGTTGTAATATCCCGAATATCCTGTTCTTGTTTTAGAATTTAGCTTGGGTTAAATCTTACAACATCTGCTTTGAGTTGGAAGATTGCAATGAAATTTTTATTCAGCTTTTTAGGACTCTTTTTTCAGTTATCAAGTAAGTTGAATTGCTTCAATTATATTAAACTGTCAAAATATCATCAGTTTTGGGGGTAGACTGAATCTTTGCATAACCTACAACTGAATATATCTGAATAGAAAAAGTCTTTATTCCTCCAAATGAGTAGATACAGGGAAAGTAAATCATTGTGATTTACTAACAGTATGGGGGCCGATGTGTGTAAAACTAGACATTTTGTAAAGTTTCTTGTCCACTTTACAACTATATGCTTCATTTTGACTCACTTTTCTACATTTGTATTTCCATGGTTGCTGTTTTCTTCTTTTTTTTCTTCTCATTAAAACAAAGTTGAGGTGTTCAAGGGTTTTTGTTAAGCTTTCTGTAAGAGAGGAAAGGCACATAAGAGTTCTGTGTTTTGAGGTGTGGCGAGTGTAAGGGAGGGAGGGTAAGATGGGTAGTGTTTGACATTGTTTCTTAACAGTACTGTTAATATTTGTCAGAGTCTGAAAACTTATTATTAATAATATTCTTTATCACTTTAGTAATAGCCACAACCAGAAGGTACAAATGCATATGCTGGATTTGATGAGTTCTATCATCATGGAAGGCGATGGAGTAACTCAGGAGCTGCTGGACTCCATTTTGATTAACCTCATTCCTGCACACAAGGTCTGCAGAGTGAAATATTATAGTGATATATCATTATAACAGTAATTTTTATTACCTTTTGGTTGTTATTTAGCCATTGTAACTGCTTCCCCCCCCAAGGCTTGTGACACAGTACTGTTCATTAACTGTGTCTAGGTTATTCAATATCAAGAGATTCTGTTGACTTACCACCTTAGGAACACGGTACTGAAACAGAAATAAAGTATTTTCAAGCAAATGTAAAAGGAAAATATCATATCTTAAGAGTGGTGGGTTTTTCTAATTAAAAAGATGCAAAGTACTTTTTTGCTAGAAAAAAAAAAAAAAAACCAGAAAGAAAGGGGGT